>JAHTLZ010003547.1:18938394-18982257 GCA_023846285.1 Phrynocephalus versicolor
TCTTCTTCTTCTTCTTCTTCTTCTTCTTCTTCTTCTTCTTCTTCTTCGTCTCCTCCTCCTCCTCCTCCTCCTCCTCCTCCTCCTCCTCCTCCTCCTCTCTCGCTCTCAATACTTGCTATATCCCTCTGCTCACCATCTACCAGCTACCTCTGTGTTTCACAGTTGCTGAATTGAATGTAGAATGGATAAACCTGCATGGTAGCTCAGTAATTCCTCAGCGCAGACCCACACATTTTGAGACATTGCACATTGAAGAGGCAACCACCAGTGACAAAATCCTTCCATAGGTCCAGTTTGTATGAGGAAAGTGATGATGGCACACAGTTTTACAAAACCTGGTGCCCATTTATAGAGTATTCAAAATCTAATGAAAAAGTTCTTTGTCCATCATACAGTATGCTGATATATGAAAAGGCTTTGGGTGCAAATGGACAATAAGAACATAGAACAATTTTTCAGGAACAGGCCACAGCCCATCCAGTCCAACATTACATCTTACACAATGAGTCACCATTTGCTTCAGGATATTCCCAAGCAAATGTCTTCACCTGCTTACGATTCTCTGCAAATGGCATTGAGAGATATGCTGCCTATCTCTCCAACCCAGAGGTTGTCCTTAGGCATCCATAATAATAGCCCTAGTTTTCCAAGAACTTGTCTAATCCTTTCTTAAAGTGTGTGTTCTGCTTATATACCACCTCATACCACTTTAAGTAGTCTCTGGGCGATTTACAGTTTTAATTACAGTAATGCAGGATACACATTGCCCCCCACAACCAGCAAGCTGGGTACTCATTTTACCGACCTCAGAAGGATGGAAGGCTGAGTCAACCATGAGCCTGCTACCTGGGATTGAACCACAGGATGTGAGCACAGTTTTACTTGAAATACAGGCATTTAACCACTGCACCACGGGGCTGACAGCTGTCACCGCTTCTTCTGGCAGGGATTCCCTGCAAATAGCATTGAGAGGTATCCTGCCCATCTCTCCAACCTGGAGGTTGTCCTTAGGCATCCATAACGATAGCCCTAGTTTTCCGTGAATTTGTCTAATCCTTTCTTAAAGTTGTCAAGGCTTACTGCTGTCACCACTTCTTCCGGCAGGGAGTTCCACAGACCAGTGATCCTCTGAATGAAAAAGTACTTTCTCTTATTTGTTTGAGATCTAGCACCCAAAAGTTTCATGGAGTGGCCCCAATACTTTATTTTGTTATTTGAACTGTTTTGGGGACAGCCTGGTTCACTCCATTTCCCATTAATCACACAACTAGCCTGATCCTTATCCACTTCCATGCCTACCAGCAACATTTTGGCCCTAGGCAGGGGCTACTGGTTTGGTATGGTTTTAATGGAGGTAGGATCACTCAATTTTGGTTCAGCTTGCCAGTATCAAACCAAAGTGGATCAATATCGTGAGCACTCTGTCACTATGCTTCAGTCAGAGCAGGACCTACCTTTGTACAGGGACAGAAAGGGATATGGAAGCTTTTTGACCCCTCCTGTTTAAAATTCAACACTGAGCCACCTGAGTAGCAAGCAAGTTCAACAGGAGGCCACTTAGCAAATACATATATTTTTAAATTTGAAGCTTTCCCCTCCCCATCATACAGGAGAGATAGGAGAAGACAAGGAAGTAGATATTTTCTTTCTTTCTTTCTTTCTTTCTTTCTTTCTTTCTTTCTTTCTTTCTTTCTTTCTCTTTTAAAGCAATGGTTCCCAACCTTGAGTCCCCAGATGTTCTTGGAGTACAACTCCCAGAAATCCTGGCCAGCACAGCTAGTGGTGAAGGCTTCTGGGAGTTTTAGTCTAAGAACATCTGAGGACCCAATGTTGGGAACCATTGCTTTAAAGGGATGAACAGACTCTGGAGGGCCAAATAGAATCACTTGAGGTGTGGTGGTGTGCTTTCTGCCTCAGAATCACACAATCATTGCATGTGACTGCAAGGATTGCTCCAAATGGCACACCAGATCTAGAAATGACCTTGATTAGCCCATTCTAGCCCAAGACACACTGGATATCTAGTCACAAGCTTGCTCAATAGAAAACACTTTGATTTCAGATCCCTGTATTGAGTAGGGCAGGGCTGTCCAACTTTCAACAGGCCGAGGTCTACTTTTTCCGGTCGAAAGTGCCTGAGGGATACTACACTAATACCTCTACTTATGAATTTTATCCATTCTGAGCACATGCTCATGGCCCTTGAATTGCCCGCTCAGCTAAGACAGTGGGCTGGCAGACCCAGAACTTTGCTGGGGCAGTAGTGATCCTTGGGATGGGGGAGGGAGGGGTGGAGAACTTATCCCCTCACATTTTTAATTGATGCCTGGCGGGGTACTTTTGAACCCTTTGCAGGCTACCAGTAGCCCGCGGTCTACCTGTTGGACAGCCCTGGAGTAGGGGATTGGGTTCAATGGCCTTCTAGACCCCTTCCAACTCCATGATTCTATGATTCTACAACTATTGGGGGTTCTTGTTCATACAGAGAATCTATATATGTGTGGTTTCACCTCAAACACAGTGCTGTTCATGAGGATAAAACAGGGGCTAGTCACTCCTCTCTGGGGGCATTGCTGACAACTGTTGGAAATGTGGCCTAAATGGAAGAACTGGCTGGATGAGCTGCTTTCAGTTAGAGGACATGGGAGTGGGCTTTGATGGATGCCTGGGGTGTGTGTGTGTCTGTCAGTATTAGGTAGCTTTTGTATGCTTCTGTTGTAAAGGTGCACATTGTTGAAATGTCTGATGTGAAACTTAACATCGCTTTCCGTGAAGTACCCCTGAAGCAACGACGGAAGGAGAGCCGGCGTGTATACGAGGTTGAATGTAAAATCAGTTGATCTTTTCAAACTCACCCAACTCCAGGATCCTGATCCTGCTGGGTAGCAGTCACAGAACCTTAAACTCATATCTAAAGTCCTCGTCCAGACAAGGCTTTTTTGTTCTGCAAAATGTATCTAATTAATTCCCTCAAGTTGTGTATGTTTTTAAACCACCTTTCAGATATGTCACCCTTGATCAGGTATGAAAAGAAATGGAAAGGTGTGAAGGGTTAATTTCCTGGCCCTTTTGTCTATCCCAAATACCTGGGGGTGTGGTTTATTTGTTTGTTTTCTGCTTTGTTATACTGTACATCCTTTGTCCTTTCCAGAGTGAAACCTGCACATTATCCCCTTAGAAATAACTCTACTGCCTTTGTCCTCTAGTATGTGCAAGGGGGTGATTTTGATCTATGGCACTAGGACCCAATTTAATTTTGATTTTTTAAAAGAAGGCTATCAGGCCTGATGCTGGTACAGGGAGAGTGTCAGAAAGGATTGTTGATATAAGGGTTGTCTTTCCATGCAGAGGAAGTGGGGGGCTATTTAGATGTCAACATATGCAGGAGGGGAAGGAGAAAATGTGAAGTGAAAATAAAGTAATGGAGGTTGGAGGGAGATGGCTGGTAAGAGCTGATTTCACCCCTGAAATCACTGGTCTCTGGAACTCCCTGCCAGAAGAAGTGGTGACAGCTGTCAGCCTTGACAGCTTTAAGAAAGGATTAGACAAGTTCATGGAGAACAAGGGTATCAATGGCTATCAGATGCCTAAGGACAACCTCTGGGTTGGAGAGACAGGAAGGATATCTCTCAATGCCATTTGCTGGGGATCGTATGCAGGTGAAGACATCTGCTTGGGAATGCCCTGAAGCAAATGGTGAGCCACTGTGTGTGAGAGAATGCTGGGCTGGATGGGCTGTGGCCTGTTCCAGCAAGGCTGTTCTTATGTTCCTTTGTCCTTATGTCCTCCTCCATATCCGATAAAAGATTATTTTGGGAGTTGTAGACAAAAAGTAATTTTTCCAACTTTTGGATCTTGTTCTGTTCTTTTCCAGTATGGAAATATACTCAGGGCCCTAAAAAATCCCTAGAGCAATATCTTGTTCTTCAGCTTACAATGGAAAGAGGGAGCCTGCCGCCTCTGGAATAAATGGGTCCAAGTTGCTACTCAAGACCCAAGTCCCCAGCAAGTCCCACAAGTTGAGTGCAAGTCAAGTTGCTGGTTTGAGTTAAATTGGACTCAAGTCATGAGTCACAAGTCCCCATCCTTGGTAACACCTGGATACAAATTGCAAATGGCATAACTTTCAGATCAGTTGCCTCAAGTTAAGAAATCAATAAAGACATTATCTGTTGTTCACCAAATCACATAGCTCAGTATGCAGTGGGCAATTGCTTAACATCTTAAGGCAACTTGTCTCCCAGTTGTATGTTGCCTTTGTTGGACTGCATCACAGTAGAATTTTGGCCAGTTGGATTAATTTGTTGGGGTACGAGATACCCTTATATGGGGAAGTTACTTCATGTCTCATCCTTAAAATGTTGCCATCTCTCTTCTTTTTACTGTACTCATGGGAGCTGATGAGGACACAGAGAGGAGTTATTTTTAATAATGTGTCTGTTTCAGATTGCTTTAGTTGTTCAATTTGATGTTTATGTTTGTTGTCTTTTGAATTTTACTGTGTTTGTAATCAGTGCTGGGAATTTTCTTTTAGGCTGAAAAATGGCCACAGATATTGAAATAAACAAAAGAAATAAGACAGAAAGTGAACATTTACTACACGTACACACACTACAGAGTGGGAAATTACAGCCACCCTGGGACAGCATGTCACAACTGTAGCGTAGCCAATGCAAGAGAACAGCATTCCAGCTCATGCTGACTAATTCAATTGATTTTTTAAAAACAAAACCTAATCCATTTGAGGTGTTCATGAATATACAGGGAAGGAAAAGGAGTGTGTGGAAAGTCTGCACAC
This sequence comes from Phrynocephalus versicolor, assembly GCA_023846285.1. NCBI lineage: Eukaryota > Metazoa > Chordata > Lepidosauria > Squamata > Agamidae > Phrynocephalus > Phrynocephalus versicolor. The sequence continues at coordinate 18,943,193 of JAHTLZ010003547.1, forward strand.
TGGAGAAACAAGCATATATTTCCCTGTAGGTTTTAGCCAAATTCACAGTGGACTTTAGCTCCATCCTGAAATTTTCAGATCTAAAGTGTGACAATCCATTCAGGTATGGGTAGACAACAGTAGTGAAGTAATGCAATGGCAAAGAAAAGGGGAAAAAACAACAACTTCCCCTACTGTTTCAGCTCAAGCATAGTTTTATGTAAACACTTCTGGATTAAACAATGCACTATTTTTGGATCTGGTTCAGTTTTTGGATGTATGTATCAGACAATATAATTCTTCAATTTGCTTTATACCTGTCCTCTAAGGAACAGGCATCATATGGTTCCCATTAGAGAGGGCATGAATAAAAAAAATGGCATTTCGTTTGTCGTTTGTCGTTTGGAGGGTCTGTTTCAGTTCGTTTCCGTTTTTTGTGAATTTTTGCAAAAAAAAAATTGTTTTCATTTTTTTACCATTTTGTTACCATTTATTTCAATTTTTGTGATTTTTTAAGGATTTTAAGCACTTCACTTATATTGCAGTAACGGAAACGAAATGAACGACAAAATTTCCGGTGTTTCAGTTCGTTTCGTTTCATTTTAGAGACAAAATTCGTTTGTCATTTCGTTGCATAACGAAACAAAAAAATGAAAATGAAAATGAAAAATTGTTCGTTTCGTGCCCATCTCTAGTTCCCATTTTTGTCCTCACATTATGAACCAGAGTCTACAAGATGGTATCCAAAACAAAGTGACCCAAAGAGCTTCATTGATAAATGGGGGAGATTTAATTCTGGATCTCTTACATCTTAACCTTACACAGTAATCAGAACATCGCACTGTGCAACAATTCAATAACCAAAACCTATCCCAGCTGCCTATCCTGAACTTTTCCAGTATCTAGCTATTCACCCAAAATTCACTTCCACACACACAGTACCTGATCTTATAACTGGCTATCCAGACCAGTTTTGTTTCGCTGATAAGAGTCTCGTTTGTCAGGTTCTCTGGGATGTGAACCAAGGGAACCACATTTCTGGGAGCAGTCATACCCAAGGGGTTGGGATGTTAAGATGTGTCCCTCGCCTGGAGTATGATTCTCGGTACGTGTCTAATACTGTAATGTAGTTCCAAGAACCACCACTGATCTGGTGGGAAAAGTTCTCTTTTTTTGGCCTATGGCTCCCAGTGTTCTCTAGCATTCCAAGTCCTGGTTTTATACCAGTGCATGGAATGTTGGTATAGTTTCCCTTGTATTCTGAAATTGGTCCCCCCCCCCCCCACACACACACACACAAGGAAAAGTGTCTCTCCTCCAGTCTGATTTCATCTGCCACAGGAAGAGTATGTAAATTCCAGTTTATACAGAGCTCTGAAGGTTAAAGCAGACACCATACAATATATAATATAACTGTAGGACAGTTATATTAACAGCATTGCAGGTGAAGACCTTTCTTTTCAGGCAGGTTTTCCTTGGTGATTTGAATAACTTATTGTTATTGTTTTTATATTTCAATGTAAAGTTTCAATGATGTAAGCTGCCTTGGCTCCTTTTTTAAGAGAAAGGTGGGATAAAATATTTTAAATATATAAATTGTCTTCCTGGGGATTAAATAAATGCCTTGTAATTACCAGCCAGAGTATACAATTGCTATGCCACATTACATAAGAACATAAGAACATAAGAAGAGCCATGTTGGATCAGGCCAAAGGCCCATCTAGTGCAGCTTCCTGTATCTCACAGTGGCCCCACCAGATGCGTCTGGGAGCACACAAGACTAGATATCTGTCTGCTGATACCACTCCCCTGCATCTGGTCCTTGAAGTACCCTGGTTTTAAGCCTGGAGATTACACATCTTCATCATGGTTTGTAACCTGTGATGGACTTTAACTCCAGGAATCTGTCCAATACCCTTTTGAAGGCATCCAGGCTAGATGCCATAACCACATCTTTCCTTCTGCCTGCTTACATATGTTTTTGTCATAGATTATGACAATTATTTGTTAGAATCAGATTATTTTTTCAAGACAATGGACATTTTCAGTTTGGCCCAGAAACCAATAGGATACCAGAGGGTCTCAAATGAAATTATATGAACAGCCTCAATACAAATCCTGTTTACTACACCACACAAAAATTATCCCTGAGCATTGAACAATATCTTTTTGAAATCTCTAACTTAGACTTATATTTTAAAAAAGCTGATATAGACTGAGAAAATAAGTTTAAGCATGCTAAAAAAAAATCTTAGGCCTAAGACTCCCACCAACTCTACTGAGCATGGCCAATAGAAATGGACAGTGAAAGTTGTAGTCCAGAACATCTGGAAGGCTAATGCCTCCTCATCTATGGCTAAAACTTTTCTTTAATTAATTTATAAGTATACACTGTCATGTTAATTCTGACTTATTATAACTGACAAAGCAACCCTGCCATGCTTTTCTAGATATCAAGTACTCAGGAATGGTTAACAGAACCTTCTTCTTGAGGTAGTCTGTGACTGTGCAGCTTGCCTTAAGCCACACAGTTGGAAGGGTACACGACCACATCAACTACACATCAAGGGTTTTGGCTGGCCCCTTTCCTCAGAGACATGGTGGAAATTCCAGACCCTTGGTTCCACTGCCAGGTTTTTCACTCCAGAGATCTATATAAGCTGGTTCATTTGTCTTCAAATTGTTCTTTTCTCTTTAAAATGTCACCTTTGTTACATAGAGTGTAAGTGATACACAAGTAAGGAGCCTTTCAGAATCTGGCTGAAAATGTTTCTCCTAATAACCTATGATGTAAGGGGGGTTCCTCCCTCCCTCCCTCCCTCCCTTCCTTCCTACCTCCCTTCCTTCCTTCCTTCCTTCCTTCCTATATCTATTTGTCCATTTGATTATTTTGAAGTACAGGGGACCCTCGTATAACAAACGGTTTGCATAACATAAAATCTGTACAACATAAAAAATTCCAGAGATAGGGGAAATCTGCTTAACAAAATCGCCTATGGGGCAAATCCGTACAACATAATGGTCACGATTAGGGATTACTCTGTTTTCAATGCATTCCTATGGAACATTTGTATAAAGGAAAATTTGCTTAACATAATTTCATTTGGAACAAATTAATTCCTTTATACAAGGTACCACTGTATTTACTATTAACTTTTTTTTTTACTGTGAAACACACACAAATGTTGCCCAGCAAGCCTGCATTTCTGAACTTCATATCTTCAATATCTTTGATACAGTAAGCAATTTTTCATGATTTAGAAACCTAATGTCCAAGGAGCAATTGCTTCTTATGGCCCTGCCAAATGCAAGTATCAACATTCCTAAGCACACAGATGGGCTTTGGATCTGCATGGAACATTTGAAAACGGTTCATTCCAAGGCTCCCACAGAGAATAATTTCCTCAGAATCATCCCTTTGCTGTTTGAGGGGACAACTTTTATAACCATTGCAGTGGCATCCAACTGAGAATTTCCTGTTTGGTGCCAGCAAAAAAGTTATTCATTCCTTGGATATATGCAAAAGTAATCCAACTCATTGGCATGGTAAACAGTACATCTACCATGTATTTAGGGTGAGACTGCCAGATATTTGTATCTATTTTTTGAACATAAAATAATGCAAAAAAAAAAAAAGCAGTTTGATGCGGAACAAGAACGTGTGCTAACATAAGGCGCGGAACAGAATTGCAAGGCCGTGAGCTAGCAGGAAGCGCGATAAATACCATGTGAATACAACAAAGAAACAACCGCATGTATCTTTGTTGTGGAGCAAAGGCAACGTGAGGTAATGGCCTTATGTCTCTAAGTACTTTTAGACGCCGATGTAATGATCAGCTATGGATATTAGATGAATCTTGGAATATTAGATTGGCTCACGATGCTGTGCCAGCATACTAGAACAGGACTAAAACAACTTTGCTGCCTGAGGCAAAGGACATGATAAGAGATGGCCACGAACCAACAGTTTGGTGGTTTGTGCTGGTTCATTTATCAGTTGAATAGGTGTTGGTTACTCCAAAGCCCTGCATTATGGCTTCCCTGCCCTACCCCTTCCAGGGACTGCCTCTTAGTGAGCAGCTACTGGAGGAAGAGGGGCTTTGAAGTACCGGACACCTGTTCAGTCAATAAATGAACCAGCATGGTGGTTCATGCCCATCTCTGGAAATGATGGCACCCTCACACATTCCATGTACCAAAATAAATGAGCCAATTGATTGTGTTGAAGATGTCAGACAAAGAATCACACTGAGGACTGCAACTTAGCTGAGCAGGGACATTATGTGGCACACCTAATTTTGTCTTTCTCGGGTATGATGCAGCTTCACAGTACCTGTCCACTAAAAGGGCTGCTGTGTTCTGGTCAATGGTAGGGCCAGCCCTGCAGGTTCCGAACAATCCAAGTGTGGCTCCTGTGACTAAAAATGTGAAGAGTGGAATTTAACAACAGAGGAGCCTAATCTGCACATATGCAAAGAAGGGAAATGATGTTCCCTGTCCTTCCTTCTCTCCCCTCCCAGAAGCCTAGCAGAGCAAGAAAGAAGGAGAAAATATAGCAGTAGCCATACAATACCAGGAAGCACACACAGACACACCAGTGGGAGGCAGGGAACATGGCAATCACAGACTAGCCTTATTTGGAATAGAAATGATGGTACTTATAGTTTGGGGAGATGAAGTGCCATTTCAGCTCAGTTGACATTAGCAGCTAATATGTGGCAATACTGTGGATGTTGTTTCCATTATGTAAAAAAAGCATTTTAAACCTTAAATTATGGTGTCATCTTAAACCGTAGCCCCTAATCATGTTTGCTGGAATTTATCTCCATCAAAATCAAGATAATTTCAGAGGAAATATTTTTATGGAGAGTGCCTTAATGTGACATGTCGTCAACTTAGTCTTTCAAAAATCTATCACAGAACCTTCTCACTGGGGGGCTCCTCCCATTGTATAGATGCTTCTATATCCTCTTCTTCCTTTTTTGTTCTAGATGTTTTAAATGACAACTTTCACAGTTCATTACGCTTGCCACCCTAAGAACAGAGGCTTGTAAAATATGAAAGAATACTGGTGGATAAAGATTGTTTTTCTCCATTTTGGCCTTTTCCACGCCCCCACCCCTTTCCTCCTTCTGTCGTAATTGGCCTCCCGTTAACCACTTGTGTTAAATTCAGATCATAGTCTTAGGCTAATAATAATAATCTTAGAAGCCACTGAACTATCCAACAATTCATACTATGCACTGAGGTTCTAAATGAGAACCCAAACATGTAACTGCTGTTCCACTTGGTGGAACCATGTTCAGCCAGCTTAGTTTGCAGTGTTAAGTTCAGCCCAAGTCATACGAAAAAATCCTGATGGAGGACCACATGAGATGTCATCCCAGGATCCTGGCAACACTCTAACCATCAGGATAACATGGGAGGTCAATTATAAATGTGAATAATTTAAGATGTAAGGACTAATTGATATCTGTCTGCAGAGCCTGAGGTTGAGAGTTGAGTACCTTACTGTGCCTCCCAGAAAAGCCAGCTTGTGTACCCTCGGGAAAAGATGCCCTCTGAAGCAAGGAATGATGAATCATTTGAGTTCTCTTTTCTTGGAAAACCTTGAAAAGGGGTCACTGTAAGTCCAAATTGACTTCATTGCACACACACGCACACACACACAAAAACAAGGAGCAATGAAGAATAAGTGTTCTTATTTGTTAAATGTGGTTGAACATGGCCTGGGAGTCCCAAGAAGGGAGCTTGTTAGGAAGGTGCATTTGGGAAATATAGAGGAGAAAAATGAGGTGGAAAAAACTGAAAGAGGAGCATTTTTTTCTTTTACAGACTCTTCTGTTGGCTTTCTGGTAGACAGCCTCTTGAGCCCAATAATTTGTGACTTCAGCAGATCCCGAATTAGCAAGTTTCCTATTGATTCTGTTATTGCATACCTCCATTCGATACATATGTAAGGTATTTCCCCTTTTTCTTTGTTCTCACCCCCATAATCCCTTAAGCCTTCATCTCATCCTCTATTGCCTCCCCCCATATTGCTGTCATTCTGCCAGCCCTGGTCTTCTGGTGCCCCCTTGTCATTGCCTCCCCACCACTGCCATTCCCCAGGTTTCCCCTTACCCCCCTTGCCTCACCAGCCTTTTTTAGCACCAGCCTCCCACCCAAGTCCCAAATATAACAACCCGATAAAGGCAGTCCCATTTTCTTACAAAAACCCAGAACTGAGGAACACACAACAAAGAAAGCAAATGAATCCTAAATTCCAACACACACACACCCCTGCATCCCTACTAATTGTGTCATGGAAGGAGATGTTTGGAGGTGAAAATGTAGTGGTAGCATTGGACCATCTGGAGTAGGATGAGCTGGCTGTGTGAGCCTCTTGCTAAACATTTCTTGAATTCAGCCAGCCCATACACAATGGTTTTTTAAATAAAAAATAGGGTGTTACAGAGGATTAAAAGGATGACCGTACCACTAAAGTAACTTTTACAAGAGATGAGATGGGTGTTTCTGATTATTCCCATAGAGCCAGACCACCCACAGATGTAGTTCATAAAGACAAATACTGTCATCGTTTCTGTAGCAACTGCAACTCATTGTGATGAAGACTGTTCTGTTAGCAACACATTGTCTCCTCTAAAATATAGCTTAGACCGTGGTTTGTTCCTTGTTCCTTGTTTAAGACTTAAAATTTCACATTCTCCCACTGGATCTCCAGCAAGGCAATTCTCCTTCCATTTGAAATTCATTTTTCTTATCTCAGCTTCCAGTGCCTATGGAAGAGGAGCAAGGAATACTGGTTCTCAACACCTTCTCATGATAGTTGCCTCTGATCAGGAAGTCTGTTTTAAGTAGTCCCCACCACCATATGTGAGAATTTTCTGTGGATACATGTGAAATGCATTTTGTATCTGCTCAGAGGCAGTTTCACTTGTGTTTCTGGCACTGAAAACAGACATAGGTCTGGGCTCTACTGGACCAGTAGATCATGCCTGATCATAATTCTGCTTAAAATTGTGAACATGCTGTTTGAATCACACTCATATGCATGGAAGAGACTGAAACGGGTTCTTAACTCTTCCACTGAACTGGTGTTAAAAATGTTGAACTTGGCTAGACTCAGCAGCCTGGATAATCATGTATGGTTGCGTTACAGTGCCAGTTTCTCACTGGGAGAAAGGCTGGCTAGAAATAAATAAATTATAATGGTGTGCTGCCAATTCTGAATTATGGAGACCTTTTCTGGGGTAGAGAATACACAGAGGTGGTTTACCATTCCCTTCTTCTGGGGGCACCTTGGGACATTGGGCGCTTTTACACGACGCCTAAGATCCACTGGTCACTTTAATTCGGACCAGAGATCTTAGGGGTTTGTCGCTCTTCGTGCGTTCCCACCCCCTCCGCACGTCCTGGTTGCTGGCTGCGTGAGGGGAGGGAGAAAAAAAGGGACAAAAGAATAAAGACTTACCTCCCTGGTGCCAGTGGAAGCTGCCGGGAGCCCCGTGACTTCCTGGTTCCTTCTCTTAAAGGGGTGGGAGGCAAAAAACAACAACAAAAAGAAGCGAGGAGAGCCCGGCACATCCGCATTAAGATTTTTCACCCTTGGAGAGCAGGTACAAGAAAAGTGTGCTGGGACGCGCTTAGGTGGGCGTGGCCGCACTTAATTTTCAGTAAACTCCGGAGCTCGTGGTGAAACAATTTTAAGCTCCAGAGCTGGGAGCCATTTGCGGCGGAGTTTAGGGGTCGTGTAAAAAGGCCCATTGTCGTTTGCTGGAGACCACGCAGTCTGGCTGTTCTCCCAGGAGGAAGAGTCATAGACTAAAAACTTAAACTCTGGTTCTGCCACCAGATACCTAAACCACTGAGCATTCCAGCCAACCCTAGAAAGAAAACAGATAAAGAAACATGTTAAAAGCCTGAGGTGTAGGAAGATGCAGCAAGCTAGTTTTACACAAATGTTAGCCCTCTTCTGTTATGATGGTACATTATTTACATTGTTGTGGCATTTCAGAATTTTCTTCAGCCTTCAGCAGCACCCATCTCACTTCCTCCTGATACAAGGGCGGTGGCAGCTGCTCTGATAGCAGGAGACAGTTTTCTTCAAGAGGCCGGGTCTGAATATCAAAACACATTATTTTCACATAAAGCAGATTTCTGAACCCAACAGCTTTTGCATGTGTGAAAATACAATTTTCAATATCACCATGATATATGGGGATTGCAGTTCAACACATCTGGAGGATACTGGGATTGGGGAAGACTGATACAAAATGTTGGTGAAGAAAAGCCCTGTATGGTAGACAGCTCATGATTTGCCAGGGGAGTAAAAGTTGTGTGATTATTGTACACGTTGTTGTCCTGCTTCTCTCCATTTGGCTTAAGATGGGGATTTCTGTAGCAGTGCTATGTGTGTTCTGTGCCATCAAGTCAGAAGCAACTTGGAACAACCCTAATAGGATTTCAAGGTAAATGAGCTATTTCAGGAGTGGCATATATCAGTTCCTCTCACACACCCAGTCTAGTGAGTTTCCATAGCCATGTTGGGATTCAGACCCAGTCCATCACTCGATCCACTACACCACACTGGGAATCCTAGTGCAGTAGAAGAAATTAATATCAGCAGACACTTCAGAAGCAGAGGCAGACACAGAGATGGTAGCATTGGAAGGGTGCATTGTTAGGACTGGACAGATGAGAGACTTGTGCACAGTCACCAACAATGTACCTTAGAGTCATAAAATTGTACACTGGATGGCGCCAGTGCAGGAAATCGCCAAGAGGTGGCCATCCAGCCTCTGTTTAGAAACATGCAAGGATGGGAGAGTCTGCCATGTTGCAAGGCAAGGTGTTGTGCCATTTTCAATTGGAGAAAGATGTGCCAGGCCTCCCATAGTATGAATCTAAGAAGGAGTTTTTAAAAAGGAAGTGGAATTATTGTGTTAGAAATGGAGGGGCTTCACTGTCAGATCTGGCCAATTATAGCACTGTGTTTCCGCCCATCGCTGCCTTCTATAGCAGAATTTGTGGGTGGCCTTTTAAAGGCTTTAGTGCTTGATTAGTCTAAACAAGACATAGCTTTAGATCTGTGCCCGTGGTCTACTTTGTAAAGTGGGCTTCTTTCCTGCCATGTCACTTTTGCCTGCCGTGTAACACCATTCACTGCAATCCCAGACGAGGAACTTCTACTGTGTAGCTCACTTCATCTGGGCGGAGTTAATTGGTGATTTCATTCCCCATGCTGTCCCCAAACAGAGGCGTGTCTTCGGTGGGTTTTTCCACACACTCTTGATCTACTGAGAGGGCTGTGCAGTTGCAACTTACTGCGGCAGGTAGCCAAATGGTGTCACGCTACTAAGTGCTTCTGTTGGGAAATTATCAGTGTTGATTAACCACAAGCTTACGCTTAGTTGTAATTTTTGTACATTGTTTTGTTTTGTTTTCTGTGGGCATTTAAATGTATTATTTTCTGGAGCAATGACACAAGCAAACACTGACCTTAAAGAAAACAAAAAAAAAAAAAAATACAAAATACAAAATACAGAGTTTCTGAGATTTCTTTTGAAAAGATATTGATAGGAAAGCCTGATGCCTAATCAAGATAGCTGACCATGCACCAGACTGGAGCAGGTGGCCGGAGGAGAGGCCATAGAGAAAATGTGATGTTAACAGGTTGAAAGGAAAGATTAGACTGACTGGAGAGGACAAGAAGTGGCAGACATTTAATCTTCTTTTGGGCCAATAGGAAGCACAGAAACAGCAAATAAAATAGACAGACGCACATTGTCCTACATTGCAAGTGCCCCTATTAGGCATTTAGCACATAGGTGCTAAAAGGTGTTTTTGCCCTATGTTCAGCGTGTGGGCTTTCCACAGGTAGTCAGGGTGGTTTGACCTCTTGCCATGCTGGTTGAAAGAGTTTAGGAGTTATGGTCCAAATCAGTAATTTCCCCAACTTCTGGATCTTTGTCTCTATAAGCCTTTGGTCTGATCCTGAATGGTACTGTTAGGATTATTATAAGCATTAAAATATTAACAGACTCGAATATGCTGACAAAACATAAGGTCAAAATGACCCAGCAAGACTTGGCATAACAGCTGAGAGTTGGCACGTGCGTGGGTGCCAATCTCCTAAAATGTGTGGGTGCCGATCTCCTGAAGAACAACATTGGCAGTTAGCCAAGAATAAGGAACCAACTTTGAACTATCAAACAAACTAGGAAATAGGGTCAGGTAATTGTAGGCTTTGATGGCCAACCGGTTATAAGACAAGAACATGAGCTAATGAACAGGCACATGTAGGCACATGAAGGAGTGTACAAAATACGTACAGTATGTCTGAGATCACAGAAGGGTATAAAAATCATGCGAAGTCGTTTAGTCCTTTGTCCAGGACAGCAGGGCAGATTGAACCGTCTGGCCTATGCTATGTCTTGGAACCTTAAGGGGCCCTTTGACCCTTAAGCTAAGATGTTTACTAACCTACTTTCTGTACCGTGTTGTTCTGTGTTGTATCTCTATCTGTCTTTAATAAACCTTTTGCTATATAACTAACTCAGTGTGGCAATTTATAAAGGACCACCCAATGCCAATTTTTAAGGCTCATCTTAAACTTAACAGTACTACAGTACTAACATTCTTATTTGATTTTCATCAAATATATCCCTCTCATTGGGATATTCCAAATAGCTTCATAGCTGAGATTCCAAATAGCTTCATAGCTGAGATCATGACTTTGTCCCCATAGCAGCTTGGGGAAGTTTCTTTTTCAGACGGCAACTCTCTGAGTCCCCCCAACTGGTTTGACCTCTTGCCATGCTGGTTGAACGATTCTAGGAGTTATGGTCCAAATCAGTAATTTCCCCAACTTCTGGTTTAGAAATCTTCGGTTCCTCCATAACATCAAGCACTCCTTGAACATTCATGTAGAATCTCTGCATTCACGTTTCAATACATTAGTCATATGTTTCTCATTGCCAGGAAAATAACACCTCCCCATTCATTGGATGACTCCATTCCCACTCTTTCAGGGAGTTTTGCAATTTGTTGGACAAAAGGTTAGCTAAGAGCCTTTTCACACAACCCCTAAGATCCGCTGGCCACTTAAATTCAGACCAGAGATCTTAGGGGTTTGTCGCTGTTCCTGCGTTCCCACCCCCTCCACACTCCCGGCTGCTGGCTGCGTGAGGGGAGGGAGAAAAAAAGGAAGAAAAGAATGCTGCTCACCTCCGTTCTGCGGTCCTGGCACTGCATTCAGATCTCTTAAAGGGGCGGGGGGCAAAAAAAAGAACAAACAGAAGCAAGGAGAGCCCGGCAGTCACTACCTTATATCGGCATCAGGAATTTTCACCTCCGGAGAGCAGGTACCTGAAAAGTGCGCTGGGACGTGCTTAGGTGGGCGTGGTCGCACTTAATTATCTGTAAACTCCGGAGCTGGTGGGGAAACAATTTTAAGCTCCGGAGCTGGGAGCCATTTGCGGCGGAGTTTAGGAGTCGTGTACAAATACCCTAAGTTGCAAGAATATGAGGATATGGGACAAGTAAGAGAAGGTTTTGCATAGTATGCCATCTAGTCTTCGGGGAGGTCTAGGCGGGACTAGTCCTGATTTTGCCCACTCTGAATCCTTATGGGTATTTCAGGATTTTTAAAATGTCTCAATGGTAAGAAATCAATTTTAAATACCATCATAGAATAAAAAAATGCTTGTTTCAAGGTGTCATGCTGTTTCTGTTATGCACTGCCAATGTAGACCCCTGTGTGTTCAAAATTCATTATACAAGAGGCATTCCTATGCATACTTAACTGAGAATAATTTAACTTTCTAAGTAAACATACATAAGATTGAGCTGTGATCCAAATACTTCATCTTATTCCACGAATTATTCAGATAAAAACATCCAGCATCAAATTTCTGCCAGAAAATCATTCCATGCATTCTTTTTGTTGCCATTGACTTGGGTTTCAATTTGCCCTTTAAAAAAATGATTTGCTAGTTTTGGCCTTATAGTGAGATGCTGTGTAGTATTGTATAGGTTCCAATGATGTACCTTTATAAGATTCGTCTTGCATGACATTCACACTGGTCCTACAGCTGTCACAAATGCAGAGGTGCAGAAGCTAATTGTGCAATAGAGTTATGATCTAATCCCCATGATGTATAAAGCAGGGATAGGCAACCTGGTGCTACAGGTATTCTGGACTTCTTCAGCCATAGGGAGTGTGGCAGTTACAGGCCAAAATACATGTAAACCATCAGAATGTCTATCTCTGCTGTAAAGGGTCTTCTTAAGTCTTATTTGTTTGTTTCTGTATAGTTTGAGAAATCTTCATAGCATGCAAAGAAATGTAGAAGAAAGAATATTAGACACCAGTTCAAATGTAACAATAAACTGTAATTTGGAGCTGCAAAAAACTAATCTGGATTTGCAGCATTCATTCCTCCTCTTCCTGTAACTGCAATTCTTCCCTCCCTCCCTTTCTGAAACAAACCATAGCTGGCCAAATGTCCCTTGGAAGGAGAAAAAAAACCTGGGGGGGGACTGGTGTACTTTTTATCATTCTGGATGATGAACACTACCCTGAAAACACCACAGCTTTCAGACTTGAAGAAAACCTAAATGCTATTCTTAGCACATACTGTATCTAGATCTGGTGCTCCCTCAAGTGGCAAAATATCTGTTATAGCACTTACATTGTCAATACAATTAAGTGGGCTTGCCAGGATTTCCATTCCTAGAGGCTGCCTGAAGCCCACGGGGTTACCCCAACATATGGAAAGAACTCACAGGAGATTTCCCTTTGGGTCCACAGAGCGAGCAGCAGGAGTATATCACCGGGAAGGAAGGACGGGAAAATACCAGCTCACCTACTTGGAAGCCAAGGCTGTGTGCGAATACGAAGGAGGACACCTGGCCACTTATCAACAGCTGGAGGCTGCAAGAAAAATAGGTACACACTTGTAATAGATGGAATTGCTGGGGATACACCATCTGGTTGGAATTCTCCTGCATGCCGCATAGAGGGAGACTGTAGCTCATGCTGTCTATGCAGAATGTTTCCCACTTTCAATCCCCAGCATCTATAGAGAGGGTTCAGAAAGACTCCTGCCTGAACCCCCTTGTCCCCAGTTCCTGTTTTAAATAGATCAATGGTCCAAAATGGCTTCCTACGCCCCTGGCCATTCACCAAACCAAATTGCTAGGGAACGTAAATGAGAACGATGGTAGCCTTTAATTTACATACCACAAATCTTGTCTGTTCCATTAAAAAGTGACCAGATTCTTTTACTGTTCATCGTTCTGTTTTCTTTTCCCTTCTTGGTTAAGCCTTTCCCCATAGAAGCAATGATATTCATGGGCCAGAGTCCTCTTTCTCAATGTAGTAAATTACACTAGAACAGATTATTTGAATCAGTGGGAATTTGGTGAGTCTGCACATTGCATTGATTCATTTGCTAAAGCATGTCACAGCTACAGTAGGCCCATTTGGATCAATGTTATATAAGGAGTTGATTCACTATATCCGTAGTCCACGGCCTTACTCTAGAGCAATTTACTACACCAAGCAACAGAATTTGGGCAAATTTTCTTATAAGTCATATTGAGGACCTAAATGCAACATTTATGCAAAGAAACTGTTAGTCCTAACAGTATCTATCCCCATACAACCGACAGAGCATTAAGTCTTAATCAATTCTCAGCCATCTGTGCAAGCAAACTGGCCTTTGTAAGACCTATATTTGATGCACAGTTTTCAACCTTACTGATCTGTGGGTTATAGGGGATATAAACAAGTTGAGTGAACTTAAGGTGAACAATCCTGCTGTGTCTCAACAAACCACGAAAGGTAAATTTTGTTGACAAAGCACCCGAACAACATGATATATGACCAAATTACTTGACAGATGAGTCACAGTGTATGATGGATAGACCTATTGCCCACTGCTGACTCTTTTGCTAGCTCATCTCCTTAGAAAGTTATCAATCTATGTTCTAATGCAGTTTTACCATGCTCAGAGTGCATTCGTGGCTTGCCAATCTATCTGATTTAGAAGCAGATGTTTATTTTATGGAGCTTGTGATAAAGTACTTTGGTGTTTGTCCCAAAAGGAATAAACATTTTGTTGACTGACTGGTGTTTTCCTACAAGCCTGTCATAGGCTGCTGTTTCCACTAGCATGGTTAAGGAAGTATGCCACCCACATGTCAGTAACAGATTGGCAAAGGCAACATTTCAGGTTTCAGCAGAGCAACAGCATAACAAGGTTTTAGCAGCAAGGGCAAAATTGGTGGCAAAAGCTTTCTCTTGGATAACGACACAATTAAATATATGTGGGGGAGGGGATGAAAATGTATTTTAAAAGCAGGTTATAGCTCACTGTAACTGCTTCATAAGAAATAACTAAATGTCCAAAACATTTGTATGTGTGTATACTACAATGTGACCTTGAGCATGCAATATTTGGTTGTTTGTTGTCCATGGTGAAGAGAAAGTAATGGCCACAACGCGAATGCAAAATATCACACCTCTAACAAAGAATGTATCTTTTGCAATATTCTGCCTGCCAGTCCCAGACTCAAGCGCCCCACCCAGTGTGCAGCTATGGGCAGTTGGAATGGTTGCACACCGCAGCCACACAGTGTGGGTTTTTACTCCATAAGCCCACTAGGGTTGTGGTCATTTCTTAAGCAGCGTTTTATCAATCCACAATAAGACCCAACATTCAGGGTTTTACTCTGGGCCAACGTTTTTGAATACAGCTGCTCGAGATAGCAATTCCTGAGACTGCTTAAGCATCTGCACTCAATTGCTGTTTCTGTAAAGAGCAAACAGACTTTTCTTGTTATAAAAAACAAATGCTGAACACATTTTTTAAAATGCAAAACATGCATTAAAAATGTTCTGTGTGTGAGACAGGAATTCTTTTGATAGCCAGGCGTAATTCAATTTAAAATAACTGGATATCTTTACCTCCTTTTTGGCATCATGTCCATGAAGTTATTAATCGGAAGCACACTGTACATGCATATGGGTGACTTGATGACCCTGCCTTTTCTCCCTCAGGATTTCATATGTGTGCTGCTGGTTGGCTAGCTAAGGGGAGAGTTGGCTACCCTATTGTGAAACCTGGAAGCAACTGTGGCTTTGGGAAGACTGGGATTGTTGATTATGGTTTTCGGCTCAACAGGAGTGAGAAATGGGATGCTTACTGCTATAACCCCAACGGTAGGTGAACAACAAATACACTTCTGAAGGCTAGATCTTTTATCTGTGGTAATATCTTTCGAAGGGTTTCTAAATCCCATCACCCTGGAAAACAGCAACTATAAAAGGGCTTTCTGTGCAGTGGTGCCTGACTTGTGGGATTCTCTAGGGCAGAAGTTAGGATGGGTGCCCTCCATCGGCATCTTTAAAATGTTCCCAAGCTCAACAGCACTGTTGAGGGAAACCTTTGGAGAGATTCTCCCCAATTAATTTGTATGGTGACGGAAGGGGGAGGAGGAGGAGAGAGAGAGAGAGAGAGAGAGCACCAGGTCTGGATGATGTTACATGTTTTTTAACTTGAAAAATGAACACAGTATTAAAATAACCTCACAACTCTGAAGTGATATTTTAAAAACACCTCCTTTCCTAGCCCTGTGGCTAACAAAAATATGATGCTAAGAATAAAACAAGTAAAGTGGGCTATATACCTTCCTTTTCCCCTCCAGTAAAATATGTGGAGACAAAGTGCTGAATACATGACTTTTTCAAGTCTGTTTGTCCTCTGAGAGGCAAATTGTTCCTTCCCATCCACCTCACAATGCCCAACAAGGCACATACAGTATATCACAAAAGTTAGTACACCCCCTCACATTTTGAAAATATTTTAGTGTATCTTTTCATGTGACAACCCTGAAGAAATGACACTTGGCTAGAATGTAAAGCAGTGAGTATACAGATTGTACAACAGTGTAAATGTGCTGTCCCCTTGAAATAACCCAACACACTCCCATTAATGTCTAAACCACTGGCAACAAAAGTGAGTACACCCCTAAGTGACAATGTCCAAACTGGGCACAAAGTGTCAATATTTTGTGTGGCCACCATTATTTTCCAGTACTGCTTTAACACTCTTGGGTCTTGGGCATAGAGTTCACCAGAGCTTCACAGGTTGCCACTGGAGTCCTCTTCCACTCCTCCATAATGACATCACAGAGCTGGTGAATGTTGGAGTGTGCACACCACACCATCCATTTCAGGATGCCCCACAAATGCTCAATAGGGTTAAGGTCTGGAGAAATGCTTGGCCAGTCCATCACCTTTACTCCCAGCTTCTTTAGCAAGGCAGTGATCATTTTGGAGGTGTGTTTCGGGTTGTTATCATGTTGGAATACTGCTCTGCAGCCCAGTCTCCAAAGGGAGGGGATCATGCTCTGCTTCAGTAGGTCAAAGTACATGTTGGCATTCATGGTTCCCTCAATGAACTGTAGCTCCCAGTGCCAGCAGCACTTGTGCAGCCCCAGACCATGACACTCCCACCCCCATGCTTGACTGTAGGCACAACACACTTGTCTTTGTCCTCCTCAACTGGTTGCCACCACACATGTTTGAAACCATCTAAACCAAATAAGTTGATCTTACTCTCATTGGACCATGGGACATGGTTCCAGACATCCATGCCCTTATTCTGCATGTCTGCAGCAAACCGTATGCAGGCTTTCTTGTGCATCATCTTTAGAAGAGGCTTCCTTCTGGGACGACAGTCTTGCAGACCAGTTGGATGCAGTGTGTGGTGTATGGTCTGAGCATAGACAAGTTGACCCCCCACCCCTTCAACTTCTGCAGCAATGCTAGCAGCATTCAGATGTCTATTTCCCAAAGCCAACCTCTGGATATGAAGCTGAGCATGAGCACTCAACTTCCTTGGTCTACCATGGCAAGGCCTGTTCTGAGTGGAGCTTGTCCTGTTAAACCACCGTATGGTCTGGGCCACTGTGCTGCAGCTCACTTTCAGGGTCTTGGCAATCTGCTTATAGACTAGGCCACCTTTATGTAGAGCAACAATTCCTTTTTTCAGATCCTCAGATAGTTCATTACCATGAGGTGCCATGTGGAACTTCAAGTAATTATATGAGAGAGTGAGATCAATAACACCAAATGTGAAAGTGATAACACCTGCTCCCCCTTCACACCTGAGACCTCATGACACTAATGAGTCTTGTGACACCAGGGAGGGAAAACGGCTACATGGGGCCCATTTGGACATTGTCACTCAGGGATGTACTCACTTTTGTTGCCAGCGGTTTAGAAAATGAATGGCCGTGTGTTGCATTATTTTGAGGGGACAGCGCATTTACACTGTCATACAAGCTGTATATCCACTGCTTTACATTGCAGCCAAGTATCATTTCTTCGGTGTTGTCACATGGAAAGATACACTAAAATATTTACAAAACTCAAGGGAGTTTATTCACTTCTGTGATATACTGTAGGGCCAAAAGCTGATCAAGCTGTTGTGCTACCTGAGGCAGGAAACACTGAAAGCCTCTCCCTCATTCTCTAACAATGAAAACAGAACAAAACCTGTCACTACTGCTATTCTTAGATGGTCAGTCAAAAATGACTGCAAATCCCTTTGGTTTATAGAATCACAGAGTTGGAAGAGACCTCTAGGGCCATCCAGTCAAACACCCTGTCATGCAGGAATCCTCACCAAAATACCCCCCGACAGATGGCCATCCAGTTCAATGTGTCTGCTCCAGCTGAAGGCCTTGATATTTTAATTTTGCAAAGGAAAAACTGAAGGCAGAGATACTTCAGGAGCAAAGAAGGAATTTTAATGATGGCGGCAATACTGAGAATTACGTTGCAGCAGGGCTTGCACTGAAGAACCATACCTATTAACACAAGCTTTTGGAACTACTGTTGCCATTTTAGCACCATGGTTCCATGGCAAACATACTGGAACGTACTGGTGTCATTGGTCAAGCCACAATTAGCATGTGACTGGAAAGGCACAGTGCCAATACAGATCTCAGATCTAATACCTAATACCTAATACTCAGGTATTAGGAGTACATATTTGGAGTCTCCAGCTACTGAACCCTTCCGTTTGGAAATGCACTAAGGGCTAGCAGAACTGCATGCTAGGCACAGCACAAATCTGTCAGGGGTATAAAAAATGGCATTGCCATGTTCATGCAGGATCACATGCCCTCTGTCGTCATGAGACAACAATCTGAGGAAATTGTTTCCACACCATATTGAACAGCAGTCACTGCCTCTTGAAAAGTGGAAGAAAAGCTGGCCGTGACGCCACCACTCATGACAATTGAATGCATGCATAACAGATAGAATGAAAAACAACCTTGTGGGTGTACCACTTTCATCCATAGCCTATGTTGGTTGAACTCAAGCACACACAATGATATGTCAGAGGTCACCTAGCCAAAACATGAGTAAAGCTGGATTTAAAATTCAAGTAAGCAAGCCCAGTAAACAAGGCCATGAACGTCTGGATTTTATGTTGCCAAGACAACTTGCGTCATGATCTACTGTTTCATCTCTTCCCTTCGCTGTGAGCTGCTCATGACAGAACTCCTAGAGCCAGTTTCTTTTTGAAGGACAACACACTGGAGACCTTGGAAATCTCTGTGAGCATTTGTTCCTTTGCCAGCTAACTTCTTGAGAAGGAATGGTCAGGGAAACAGCAAGTGCAAGGCAGGGCTTGTCTCCCGTTTGCATCCATACAGGTCCTAGGTCCAACAACGTCAACGCACACTAGTCTCCCTTCTGCCAGTATTTCCTTTTTCAGGGCTTCTGTTGTTTGACTCTGACCTGGGCTGCCTATGATGCTTGCAGCTGAGGCAAAAGTTAAAATAAATAGGCAAGGAAAGCTGCCATTTGGAAAGAAGAGAATATCAGCAAAAGGGGCTTTGTCATTCTGTTCCACCCAATTCTGAAATCCTACAGATAACACAATCAAACACCAGATTAACTGTGAGCTGGAATTCTAAGTGGCTTGGCTTTCGAATAAAAGCAGGACGATGCCCCAATGGTTATGGCGATCATTTTGGGTTTTGTTGTTAAAGAATGAGCTGCTGGCCTTTTCAATATATCGGTAACAGTGCACTAAATCTGGTTTACAATTTTCTCTCCTGGTATTGGATGTGTCTGTGTGCAATGTGCATCATGTGCTGCATGGTGTGCTACATATTAAACAAGGCCCAGCATCTAATATGCACAGTACAGTCCCTCTGGAAGCAGTCACTTCTACAGGTCCCCCAACTACCCTAAAATCCTGCAAACTCACTCAGGGTGTCTGAAAGAGTGTTTCAGGGAGGAGGCTGATAATCTAAATCCTTCTCTGAGTTTGAGTTCAGTTCCTTTGGATTTAGACCTGTTGATATTAGAAAGCATTAGCACTGGCATACTGTCACCATGATTAGAATCTGCATTATTTTCTGGTGCTAGAGAGCTTCCCGGCACCATTGCACGCTATACAGGAATTATCCAATAATACTTCATCTAAGTTCAGAAACTGACCAACTGCACAATGGACTCTTAAAGAAAGAGTTATGTATTATTTTCTATGCAGTGTTGTAAATCACCCAGAGTAGTGGTTTCCATTAGATGGGCACAATAAAAATCTAATCTAATCCAATCAAGTCAAGTCAAACCAAATCAATCAGTCAATGAGGAATGGTCATAATTCTGCTCTATGAAGTTGACTGAATAGTTCAGTAGTTTAGATAAATGGCTGTGGAAACAGAGGGTGGTACTGTAGTTCGATTCCCCACTGAGCATCCTGGAAGAAAAACCAGCCTGTGTGGCCTTGGGCAAGAAGCATCACCTTGAGAAGAACAGAATGGGAAAGCACTTTAAATATTCTCTACCTGGAAAACCCTAAAAAGGGTCACCATAAGTCTGACTTGACTTGATGACACATAGGAATTAGTTTTAGAAAGTATTATCACTCATATACGATAATGAATGCCAGAAATTGATTTATGATTATAGCAATAAACCTATTTCTTGTCCTTGTCCTTATATAGGGTATTAGAGGGGGAAATTCCCCTTTCTCTTTGTGTTGCACACTTCAGTGTTGTCACCAATTTCACATGTTTTACACAAAGGCCGTTACTTCACGAGCCGCTCGCTTCGCGGCAAGCCGTAATTTCTGTGCGAACCGATCGCTTCAGTCCGCACGCTCCTCCTTTTTGGCTGCGACGTCACCCCGACCACGCCCCCTTTAGCGTGCTCCAACCGGGGCGAGTGATGCCCCTGCCGGAGGACGGGAATCTTTTCGCTTCGCATCTCGCTTCGCACCCAACGTCACGTGTGGTCTCGGTTTTTGGCTTTTATTTCAAGTTTTTTAAAAAAATATCCAAACAGCGATATCGATGCATCGCTATATTGTTTCATCGCTTTGCGCTGTTACTTCCTCGCTCGAGTACCGGCGGTGGCGGCGGCGGCGGCGGCGGCGGCGGGAGCAGGAGGAGCCGCTGCTGCCTTGCCCGGCCAGAGCAGGGCACCCGGGGCAGGCAGCATGCAAGCAACGGAGGGTGGGCGGCTGTGCCATGCGGGGCTCCCCCCGAGTAGTGGCGGCGGCGGCGGGGGGGGGCTGCCAATGATGCCAGGAAACAGAAAACACAGGATCGTACAGTAACCACGCTCTGTCGTGAATGACAGCCAAGCATTGATGCATCGATACGCCGAGTAAATTTTTTTAAAAAATAAAAGGAGAGTGGAACCGGACGTTGCAAATCAGCTTTCTAATGCGAAGGGAGCACGTGAGGTAGTAATCGATTCGGTCCCAAAAATGCCCCGCGTGAGTACAGAGAAACGGGGGTGGGAGCGAAGGGAGACCACGTGACCACCACGTGACCGCCTCCGAATTCAATTCGCAGGCAAGGTGGATTCGAAGGGAGGGAGCTCGTGAAGTAACGGCCATTGAGCACTCGAGTGCCTCATCTTCACTGAAAAGTGCTGCAGGGAGCCATGCTCCACAGTAAACAATAAACACTCAGCACAAACATCTGTGTGCCTTTGCTACTAGAAGCAGCTGGGGAAACTTCCTGGGCGGAGAACTCACACAGATGCTGGACATGTCAGAAAATGGGAGAGGTTGCACATTGTTCTTAGAAATACATTTAGTCAGCCTTTCTTCACCTCCCGTTTGGCCACATTCTCTCAGAGGTAACCAGTATCTTTCCCAAATGTATTGTTTGGGCGGTGAGCAGCATAATTAAGCCGTGCAGCTTGCTCTGGCTGCTTGACGCATGTCTTTCTCCTCTTGAGCACATGTCTTCATTCTTTTAAGATGGTTCTGTTGAAGGCAATGTTGTTCCGTTCTGTGGTGGGAATGGACTGAGGTCTGAAGAATATATTTTCACGATCTCTTTTCCTGTTGCCTGGAAGGGCAGATGGGTCCAGACTGTGCCCAGTTAGTTTGCATCAAGGCAACGATGGTTCTGATACAGCTGGCATTTCTCCATGTCCTCCTTCTCTTAGGGGTGGCATGTCAAGCCTCATGAAATATCAGAACACAGCTCCTAATCACGGAGGAATACTGCTTCTCAGAGACTGACATGATAGGCAAAGTAAGACAAAAGCAAAGCAAAGTGTTCTGCTTATATACCGCCTCATAGTGCTCAAAGCACTCTATGGGCAGTTTACAATTTATTTATGCAGGCTACACATTGTCCCCCCTCCCAGCGAGCCGAGTACTTCTTTTACCAGCCTCGGAAGGATAGAAGGCTGAGTCAACCATGAGCCAGCTACCTAGGACTGAACTCCAGGTCGTGAGCACAGTTATACTGTAGCTGCAGCACAGCTGTTTAACCATTGCACCATGAGGCTCTTTAAGGCTGCAAGTCACTTCTTTTATTTGTTGTTTTTCTACTTAAAAATAAAAGCAGGGAGTAGGGGAGAGAGGGGGGTTTCTGCTACAGGAGCAAGAATTATGTGTTTGGCTTTGGATACCACAAAGCTGACTTGGTTAGAGAGGTGGATGGCATGATTTCTTGCTCTCCCTTGGGCAGCAAAGAGTCTTGGGCCAGCTCTGGTTAACAGACTAGATTTGCTGTGGCTAACAGTTGCTTGGCAGACAGCAGTCCCTAACTCAGTGGTTCCCAACCTGGGGGCTGAACAACCCATTTCACAGGGGTTGCCATGAGCCAGTGAAGGAAAAAGCACAAACGGCTTGGATCTGGAGGAGGAGGGGGGAGGAAGGGGGAAAAGAGTGAGTTACAGCTTGATAGGTTGGAGGGGATGTCAGTCAATGGTACCGGAGGCTGCGATTGGCTGAGGGTGCCTGTAGAGGGAAGTTCTCTATGGCACCTGCGGCAGTAACCTGCCAAAGGGGGCTCGTGGCCTCTTCCAAGCAGGGCAAGGGGTCACCACAACACAAGGAACTGTATTAAAGGGTTGCAGCATTAGGAAGGTTGAGAACCACTGCCCTAATTGGATGTATTTACCTTTAGTCAGATACTCAGAAACAAAGAATTATGCAGCAAATAGAAATGAGAGAAGTAGGAAAGAGATGATCAAGTAGAAGCATGGCTCGGTGCCCATTGGAATAGATGTGATACGGCAGGATGCTGGCCAAACACAAACAATGGCACATGTCCCATCATATGGAGGACATATTGTTATTCCACATGGAAACAGGGAAGCATTCTATCTGGAAGCAGTCTTCTAAATAAAGAAGATAGGAAGTGCATGTGGGGAGGGTATGAAAAAGGGAAGAACCAGTTTCCCAAGCATTCACAGCAGACAAGCCACGTCTGTGATATGAATTAGCAAAGCAAAGTGTTTAGGACATGTATTGGCATTTGGCATCAATCAGCACAATGTTCAGACACTTCAGCGGGGGCAAGGAAGATCAAATAAGATGTATCACACCCAGCACTGGCTATGGAAATGTTGTAGCCCGAAAAGTAACATTTTCACATTCTGATCACATCTGCAAAGACAAAAGGCATATAATATCTGGAATCATGTTGCACGGTACATGGGCATGTGTGTGTGTGTAGTGTCGTTACAGTCGTGATTGACTCTACGTGACTCTATGTCCATGGAGTTTTCTTGGCAGGAGTGCTGGAGTGGCTTGCCAGTTCCTACTCCAGGGATGTTAAGAATTTCACAGTCTGCTTTGCTGGGACCCAGCACCTAGCAAAGCTGTGCCACAACAAGCTGGATACTGGCCAGTGAGTGGCATGAATAAGTAGTGCGAACAAGTCAAGAAAGTAAGAACAATAAAACCCGCAGGGGAATGAAAATCTGTAACCTCCTTCCCAGCATACAGTGGACAACCAGCAACCACCTGGGATAATCCCTAAGAAATGAGAGAGTAAGGAAAGGAGGGTTATACTAATGCCGGCCATCACCTTGGCGAGCTTGCAAATCGTATGACAGCCGAGAGAATGTCTTGCAAGACCACATGGCTTCACAAAACTTCACCCGTGATTTTCCTCATAAGGTCTCAGGATGGGTGGGAGAAGTGTCTGGCCATCCCAAGACCCATTGCAGACCTACACACCACCATGGCAGAAGCTTGGTGCAGAGCTAGCAGGCACACTGGTTCCCTGTCAGTACAACCTTACAGAATGGCCATCCCCTGCTAAGCCAAATAATAATAATTACTGATTTGGTGTGTGGGTTCAACGGAGGATGTGTCTTGGAAGAGGGGATGGAGAGGATTGCAGTAACTTAGTTCACTGCCATCGGAGACTCCCTCCCTTGGGTCCCTGAAAGAAGAGGGAGCAAGGATGCTTCTTCCAAAGCCCCTCAAGACCTGGCACTAACCTGGCCTGTTACATGCCTACAGCACGGACATGATTTGATTCCATGTGTCAGTAATTGTTAATTTCAGTAAAATCTCCCATTTGTTTTCCACCTATGATTGAGGCATTAGGGCAGTGGTTCCCAAGCCTGGGTCCCCAGATATTCTTTGATGACAACAAAAATCCTAGTCAGCACAGCTAGTACTGAAAGCCTCTGGGAGTTTAAGTCCAAGAATACCTGGAGACCCACGATTGAGGAGGACTGTGCTGAGAGTAGCTAGTTTAGAGCAGAAAATGAGTGGGGGGAGCATTTATTAAGCCCCATCCTATTACCACTGGCTCATTCTCCCACACACCCAATTTCTTTCTCACATATATGTGGACCTGAGGCAAGGAGTGCATCAGTGCCACTTGTGCTCCTGTTTATGTTAGCCAGATATCCACAATGACCTGTGACACTTCAATTCAGTATATGGCATGGAAATGGTAGATCTGACTCTGTCTTGTTTGCTTCTAGGCAAAGACTGTGGTGGCATCTTCACAGATTCAACGCATGTCTTTAAAACCCCTGGCTACCCAAACGAGTACGAAGATGATCAAATCTGTTACTGGCACATAAGAGTGAAGTATGGCCAGCGGATTCAAATACAGTTTCTCGACTTTGACCTTGAAGATGATATGGCCTGTATGGCTGATTACATAGAAATATATGACAGCTATGATGATGTCAATGGCTTTGTGGGCAGGTAATATGTGATTTTTTTCCCCTCAATTTTTTTGCAACAAATTACACACAATAGCACCACACAAAATTATTCAGGGGAGGGGGGGAGAGGCCATGGAAATTATTTGTTTTGGCTTTTTAAAAAAATTCCCACCCAGTCTCAGAGGTTCTGAGAAAAATGGCACATGACACTCACACGCATATACTGTACAAACAAATTTGTAAGTGTTATTAGCCACACACTCCTCCTCTAACCTTTTCCAGCTTTTTCTATCCACACCTACTTGTTTGTTCCCACCACCCAAGAAAGCCCCTTTCCTGGACCCAATCCTGGCATTTACCCCAATGGATGACTCTTATTCATTCGAAGAGTATCACAGTCCCTAGGCATTCCCCTCCCAATCTTTAACTCTGCAATCCCTCCAAAATCTCAGAACAGAAACAAACAGTCACACCCTGCTCACTGAGGCTGTATTACTTCTGATTCAGAAACAACCCAAGAGCCTTGCAGCACCTTACAAATTAACCATATTTATTCCTATAAATCTTGGTGTCTGCAGCTGACTTCATCTGATGGGATTTACACAGTGAATATCTACTCCATAACCTGATGTCCTCCCTACTTGATGTTCTTGTAAACTCACCTCAACTCAGTATTACACTAAATGTCTCACTTCAATGCCCTTTAAAAAGAAACTGGTCATTCTGTGTTTCAGGTACTGTGGAGATGAACTTCCTGATTCCATCATTAGCACAGGTAATACTATGCACACACATGCTATGAACAAAAATGGCTCCATTTCCCAGTCAGTCTCATATAGCGCTGCATAAAGAAGCTTAACATTGAAACTCAATCACCCTAAATGTCAATGGTTGCTAATGGCTTCAGACACAATTTGGCACCAACTGAGGAAATATGTGCATACAATCAAAGTGCTTAAGTAGCCATTGAGCTATCCAGCAGTTCTTCTTCCACAATTTCCCAGCACATTGCACATATAGGTCCAAATCCTGTTGCTTAGAGTAGTGAATAACTCTAGAGTAGAATCGCCAGGTGCCACACAGCAGAGTGAGTTCCCGCAGTTAACCCCAGCTCCTGCCAAGCTAGCAGTTGAAAAGCATGTACAGTACATGCAAGCAGAGAAATAGGTACCAGGAAGGTAAGCAGGAAGGTAAAACAGTGTTTCCTTGCAGCCATGCCGGCCACATGGCCACAGACTTGCTCAACACTGGCTCTTTGGCTTGAATACAGAGATGAGCACCATCCCTAGAGTCGGGCATGACTAGCACGCATGTGCGGGAGGAACCTTTACCTTTACCTTTTAGGATCTCTGAAACTATGTGATATGGTAAATGAACTCTTTCATACATCCCCTGAACTCAACTGGGCCTACTCTTGCTGCAACTTACTTTAACTAGAGAAGGCCCATTTCAGTAATTGGAACTTAGAGAGGGGTTGACTGACTAAACCCCCACTGATTCAGTGGGCCTATTCTGGTGCAGTCTACTACACTAAGCAACAGGATTTTGGCCATTTATTATCTTTAACAGTCCTTGCGAAAACACTTTTGGTTGGTTTGTTATCCCGGCTTTCTCCCGCTTTAGAGATCCAATGTGCCTGCCTAATGTTATAAGTAACAGAGACAACATTGGAGTAAAGCAGAGTAAAATATTAAGATGAAACACAATGACAATAAAGTGACAGAAAAGTGTGGCATATTTGTCAACTGGTCACCAAAGACTTGCCTGTATAAGGTCTACCCTCTCTGAGCACAGAGCTCCATAATCTGGGAAAGGTCACCAAAAAGGGGGATCTCTCTCATGTCTGTAGCAGACAAGCCTCTCAGTGAGATGGACCTCTCTCACGAAGCCCAAAGTTCCAGGCAGGGTTGTAGGCTTGGAATATGGTTGTTCAGATAGCCTGGAGCCAAGTGAACACAAATGAAGCGACCTCACTCCATCTTCCCCTCTTTTTGTTTCCACATCTAGGAAATGTAATGACCCTGAAATTTCTATCTGATGCTTCGGTAACAGCGGGAGGCTTTCAGCTTAAATATACTGCTATAGATCCACCCAGAAAGAATACAACTATCCAGGACAACACAAATTATTTTGCTGGGAGATTTGGCATTGCATAGAACATTGAAACGAAGAAAGCAATGTGCCTCGGATGTCTCTTCAAGGACTCTTCTCTTGTGTCCCAACACTGACAGCTGAAGTCTTTCTCCCAGAGGGTCCTAGTCCTTATGATCTCTTCACTGGTGCCTCCTCCCAATACAACATCTCCTTTTCATTGATTTTCAGTGGCATACACACCTTTTGTCTCATAATTCCCACCTTCACCTGGATCTTCCCTCCCCTTTTTCTTTTTCCCCACCAGTACTACAAAGCCTGCCTTTCTGAAAGTATCTGTCCCATATTTTTAGCCTGTGTCCAGGGGGACAAGTGACTGTGCAAATACCTGTAAGTTAGAGTGTAACTATGCAGGCATTTAACCCCCGTTAGGTCTGCGGTGGGAAAAGGCTGATTCACTCTTAAATCTAGTGATCATTTAATGTCTTTGCTGGAGCAAACCCACCCAGCCACAGAGCATTCCTACCCGCACCTTTCTAGCCTCTCTCAGAGGCCTCTATTTTTTGGTGTGGGTAGGATTACCTTGATTTGGTTTGTTTCCAGAATATGCAATCACTGGAAATGAACCAAAGCAAGCTATTTTCTTTGAATGTGCTATGTCATGAAGTAGCTTAAGCAGAGAAACACTTCAGGATATTGGCAAATTAAGCCTTTCCACAGTTCTGTGGAGGAGAGAAAGCATTTTTTAAAAAATCTATTATGGGAGCACCGATGCGCTTTATCATTAAAAAAAAAAAAAGACAAATGGAATATGCTAGCCTAGTAAATACTTTTTTTTAAAAAAAATTACTTCTTCCAGCCTCCCCTGGGGATGAGGAAATGTTTAATTTGTCAATGTCCTCAAATGACTGTCATCTTAAGCCCCTCCGTAATACTGCCAAATTGATAGCAGGCTGTTGTGGACCAAGCAAGTCTGAAAGTCATTTGGATGCAAGGATCACAGCAAAAGGAATACTGGATATCCTATTTAGCCTGCTCCCGCCCACTTCAAAGAAACTACATAGACAAGCCCTTAACTTCATGCTTCAGCCTATGTCCAGGCTTCTGATAGTCACACTGAAGTGTATGTATGCAGTGAAGAGTTTGTTTACCCAAAATTTATCAAGAAATGTTAAGTTACAGATTCCTTTAACCAAAATTTCTTGACCCAAAAATTTATCAAGAAACATTAACTTGCAAATTCTCTAATAATTATACTGCCTCGGAGGTGTTATAAGCATTTTTAGACAATAAATATTTAATAAATACAAAATCCCTCTTCATTTGTGTGTGTGTGTTGTTGTTTTTTTGTGGTCACTTTCCTTTGAAATTAATAGATGCCACTTAATTTGAAGTACAAACTAATGTTAATTGGAAATGTGAAACATCAATGCACCTGATAAAATCATTCACTAGCTGAAATCCTCTTGCTTCATGTCTGAAGTTGCTATAAGTAGGCCTACTGAATCTGTGGGGATTTGGTGACTCAGCTCCTCTGTAAATCTCAATGATTCAATGGGCTTACTCAAAGAGACTTCATATGCTAAGCAACAGGACTTTAGCTACTAACTATGACTCTGGATTGTTCCCCATAAGGATATAATTGTCCTCCACAAGTGTGTAATCCAGGGGAATCAAGGATGGGACTCTGCAAGGCCTCAAAGAGAGTGGTTATTAATCACCATGTTGAGACCTGAAATCACAAAGCTCAGTGAGAGAACATGTTGAGCACCCAAAAATTCCAGAGTTGATACCTGGTCTCTTCATATGGGGCTGAGAAGCCTGGAGGCCACTGGCCTGGAGGCCACTGCCAGTCACTATAGATCAATAGAAGGGAACCTCTCACTTGTTGGCAACTGCAATATGACGCAAAAAGAGAGACTCCTCTCTCATCCCTATTCTTCCTCAATGAGAACTGTTCTATTCAGCCTCCCTCATTATAATGGCAATCAGGACCTAGATATTAGATTTTATCTCTGATTGCTAACCAGAATTAAGACAGAAATGCACCCCTACTCTGTCTGTCCTTTCCTTTGGAAGACAATGGATGAGTTATTTCCCATCCCTGATTGGAGATCACAGTTGCCTAGGTACATGGGCAGGGAGGAATCTACAATTTCCTTCACCTAGCAAGAAGCAGAGAACTCTGCTCTCCGCATGCAGAAACTGAGAAGGGCCCATGGTGGGAGGGGCTGCTGGGATCAGGATAGGATTATGAAAGGATGCAGTGCCCCCTCCCTGAAATCAGCCATCTCCAAAGACTCAAGCACCTCCTCATACCTGACTGCACTAGTTGGCCCAACTGTCTGACAGTGACCCTTATCCTACGTCCACTAAAATCTGCTGCAAAGTGCTCTCTGATGCAGAGCATAAAATCATTATCCCACATCCTGCAAACTTTAAAAATAAATAAAGTGTGACCACGCCCCTTGAAGCATGACTAGGCACATTTTACAAGCACCTGGCCTCAGAATGGTAAAATTATTGTCCCTGTTCTGATGCAGATTTTAAACTGGAACGTGAGCCTGTGGGAACCTGTTAAATCCACAGCAAAACCATTTCACTCCCTTTGGCGTCTTCCCATGAATATTTTTTGAAGTACTATCTATAGTTAATTGGTACTGTGGTATCTTACGGTCATTTTTACATGAGTAAATCATTCCCCATTGCACTTATTTTCGTTTACAAACACCCAAACCATTATGTATGGGAAAAAGCAAAAAAAAAAAAAAAGAGGTGTATTTGGTGATTGATATATGATAGCTGAAAGTCGATATATCATATAACAATATATCAGATGTATTTTTAAAGACATAAAACTGTACAGCAAAAATGGGGACAAAAATTAAACTTTGATGTGGACACCATACGTGGGCTCACATAAGGTACGGAACATTAAAATACATCCATGGGATGCATTTACTGTGTTTTCTACCACGTGACTGCAACAAAATAAAATACACATTTTACTTTGATGCGGTACAAAGTTGACGTAGGGTAACAGCAAATGTAGCATATTTTGTATGTTAATAGCAAGAACTCAGGTCCAAGGAACAATCTGCTGGATTCTTGGTTGCAGAAAGTTCTGATGGAACTGACAGATAAAAAAACTTCATAGCTGTACAATCATATGCCATCATAAACAAGAAGCATTGTCTCTCTTTCGTTGTATCCAAGTATTACAAAATTTAAAATTTTGGAAATACAGGTAAAATTAAAAACAAATTTAAACTTTGAAATAATTAGACTTTTGGATCAGAAGTTGGCAACTTCAGTAGTTATCTAACCTTTTGTTACCTGTGTTAGGACATAAATTTTCCTCCTTTACTTCAAAGTCTATTAAGGGTGTTTATACACAACCCCTAAACTCCGGGGCAAATGGCTCCCAGCTCCGGAGCTTAAAAATGTTTCCCCACCAGCTCCGGAGATTAGAGGAAATTAAGTGCGACCCCGCCCACCTAAGCACGACCCAGCGCACTTTTCTTGTACCTGCTCTTGTGAGGTGAAAATTCCTTGATGCGGATGTGCCAGGCTCTCCTCGCTTCTTTTTGTTGTTGTTTTTTGCCTCCCGCCCCTTTAAGAGAAGGAATCAGGAAGTGACGGGGCTCCCCAGCAGCTTCCACCGGCACCGGGAGGTAAGCCTTTATTCTTTTGTCCCTTTTTCCCTCCCTCCCCTCACGCAGACAGGAGCAAGGAAGTGCGGAGGGGTGGGAACGGAGGAACAGCAACGAACCCCCAAGATCTCTGGTCTGAATTTAAGGGGCCAGCGGATCTAAGGGGTCGTGTGAAAAGGCTCTAAGTGACTTCTGGATGGTCCAGCTAGATCACAGTCCTGGAGGGAGACATTGTTCAGCATCCATCCATCTCGCAATGACTGTTATTTTTGTTCTCCATAAGATTAGCCCAGACTCATCTGATTTAATATTTAGAGCTTAAAATGCAGGCAGAAAAAACTGTTTCAAAGTTTAAGCTATTGTCTAGAGCAGAGCTGAACAGGCTGAGGTCTACTTTTTCTGGCCCAAAGTGCCTGAGGACTACTACACTAATACCTTTATTTACAAATTTAATCTGTTCCGAGCTCGTAAGTAGAAAAACCCACAAGTAGAGCAGCAGTTTCCCTTAGGAATGCATTAAAATCAATTAATCCATTCTAGAGGGAACAGATTTCAATGCATTCCTATGGGAAGGCTGACCATGAACATGCTTCCCTTGCACCTGCTCGAGCTGGTGCGGGTAGGGGCAAGGGAGGCGTGTGCATGCACACGCCTCGTTTGCCCCCAGCTCGAGTGGGTGCAAGGGAGGTGCGTGCATGGTCATGTGGATCGCCCCTTTCAAGGGGCAACCTGCGCAGCCATGCACATGCCTCCCTTGCATCTGCTTGAGCTGGCGCGGGTGGGTGCAAGGGAGGCGTGTGCATGGTCATGCAGATTGCCCATTCCAAGGGGCGACTTGTGCGGCCATGCACATGCCTCCTTTGCACCTGCTTGAGCCAGCACCGTGCCACCAGTGCAAGGGAGGCATGAGCATAGCTGCATAGATGGAGGAGGAGGAGGAGGAGGAGGAGGAGAAGGCTGGAGGGTGAGGAGAGTCGAGTTGGGCCCGGGGGGGGTCGGGGGGAAGTGCACCTTTTGTTTAAAAAGTCTTCTAGCATCCCAGGCAAGCAGCGATGGCGGATCTGCCACTGCTGCTTGCCCGGGCTGCACTCCCCCCCCCCAAACCTCCTGGGAAGGGACAACCTGTATGGCTATGGACGCGCTTCCCTTGCACCCGCCTGCGCCGGCTTGGACGGGTACAAAGGAGGCATGTCGTGAAGCTGGCAGACACCTGGTGGGCGACTTCTGACGGCGCCGCGGGTGATAGTCTAGATGTGTTCATGGTCTAGCCTGGTCTAGAGTGTTAATGCTACATCTAGAGCTGTAATGGCTTGTGGATCAAAGAGAGGGTACCTCACCCCAAAATTTAAAAAGGCATTTCATTTCTCCATTTAACATGTGTGTGTGTGTGTGTGTGTGTGTGTGTGTGTGTGTTTGAAAGAGAGAGAGAGAGAGAGAGAGAGAGAAGCCATGACCCCTCTGTTGAAACAAAGTTTTGGGATAGGCAATACTTTTGCCACATTATTATTCTTGCAGACCTCTTTGTCAAGACAAGTTGGTGTAAAATTTCCACGTGGAGAGGAATGCAAAAATAGGCAGTAAGCGATACCTTTATAGTCCACTAATAAAAAAAAACATACAATATGCAAGCTACTGCCTATTCTTGCATTTGTATTTTTGATGGAACAGGCAAGGACAGTGAAAACAAGAAAATTAAACACTTCCCAGTGCTGTCTGCACAACTTTTCTACTCCATATTACTTTTTGATGAGTTGCATTACATTAGCACCACATCTAAACACAATTCTTTTGAAGTATAACCTATGATTTGCCTCTCACACTGTAAGGACTTGATTAAGACTCCAAATCAGCTGATTTCAGACCTGACTTTGCAGAGTCTCAGCTCTTTTTAGCTAAACTCTGCCATCTGGTGGCTTCAATCTCCCCACAGTTCCCAGGTTCAGTGCGGGGTGAACTGGTGAACAGGACTCAATGATAAAGCCTTATTTTGTGAGAGTTAACTCTCACTTCAGGCAGTATATAGGATTTCAAGCATATGCTGTCTTTCTGTTTCTACTGACTGGGAATGTTTAATTGTGGCTATATAGGAAACAAACCAACCTGAACCCACTATTATGAATCCAAAAGAGACTAAGATTTTTCTTTTAAAATAGAAGTAGTATCTGTTTTCCAGAGGTCCTCTGCCTAATCTGGCAGAATAAGACTTCAAATGGTGACTTCAAATAGTGCTGTTGCAGCGAGGGTTTTAATGAAGCCTGGCTAATGTCCCTCTTCATGCCAAGTCTGGGGGAAGAATTCTGGAAAAGTGAACTTTTGCAGAGGATTTAAAATGCAATGCCTGGAAAATATGTACTTGTCATCTTCTCCCTCCCTCCTGATTCCCATTGAAGCTAATTAGACCACACCACCTTTGAGACCTCTGTATCTTCACAAATGATTAAGTCATCATTCTAACACTATTCAGCCCAAGAAGATGACTCAGCTACTAGGAATTTGAGGGAAGCAAAGGTCAATTTGGATCCTCTGAAGGCATTAAGGATCATGAAAGTTCACTTCCGCTCCTTTGGGAGGCCAGAATCTGACATATCTTAAGCTTAGATAATTGTGCACTTCAGTTGAAAATCAATTTCACCCTAAATCCACCTTTTTGTCTTTGGCCTTTCTTTTTCTTTCTTTCTTTCTTTCTTTCTTTACCTATGGGTGCTCTCAGATAAGGCTTTTCTTCTTTTCTTACTCTGCCTCAACAAAGGAATTTTAGGGTGAATAAACGTGTGTCCAGATCCTGTTGTCTTTTACTTGTAACTCTACCATGCTTTCTTCCGCCTCTTTTGCTAACAGTGGAAATCTGTTTGGGTGGGGGAATTGCAGTAGTTGTGCAACGTGCAACTTCTGTGGAGCTTGTGGGATTAAAATTCATGTGTGAACAATTGAGAGGGGGGGGGAAACTCCTTTAAAAAGTACCTTTAAAAAGCTGCATGTGGTGCAATTCTGCCTGCAGCCGAATGTGTCCCATGAAATTCAAGGGGAGTTAGGGTTGGGAAAACATGATTAATATGTAATGGACACAAAAACTTTCTTAAGAACTGTGACAACACCCTGGGCTCAGGAGAAATACATATGTAAATTATCAGCCAATCCCAGCAGGAGGGCGGGGGATTGTATGGTATAAAAAGGGTGGAGCCTGGTCTGTGAGTTAAGAGCTGAAAGCTGAGAGTGCTGAAAGAGCACAGCTCTGTTAGAGTTCAGGCAGGCAGGTTAGGTGTGAGGGCTTTACTATTTACTGTTTATTAAAGACAGGGAGGCTTGAAGATTTGATTTAATCTATTTTATGTTTAAGGCACCACATACCAACTTCAGTCATTGTTGTATTTATTTATTGTCTCAATAAACATCATTATTATTTTTATATTATACATCTGAGTCTGTCCCAGTTCATAAGGCGTCGATTTAAAAGGTGGCAGCATTACCAAGAGGATCCTGTGAAGATTAATAACTTGGTTCTTTACACTTCACGTTTTCATCATAATTACACATCTAAAAGGGAGGTGTCGTCACAAGAACTTAACTGGGTAGTCTTCATTACGATAATAAAGATGGCAGCAGGGGACAATGCATTTCTGTGCAACCTGTGGGTGCATCTGCTTTCGAAACAAATCCTTTATTGTTCAGTCACCTAATATTAAGGAACTGGGTCCAGAACAGTGGAGACAACTTTTCTGTTTGCATTTGGAGCTAAAAACATGACAGGTATAGGGCTATACATATAGGCCTTGTCCCTGAAAGTCACTACATACCCAGAGTGTTTCAGACCAGCACACATCAAGCATGTAAGCAAAAACAAAATAGTAGTGACAGCAATGTTGGCACAAAATAAATTCCAAGCTCATAAGAACATAAAAAGAGCCCTGATGGATCAGGCCAAGGGCCCATCTAGTCCAGTTTCTTTTACCTCACAGTGCCTCCACCAAATGCCTCTGGGAGTGCACAAGACTAAGATATATGTCTCCTGATACCACTCCCTTGCATCTGGCATGTGAAGTACCCTGTTTTTTAAGCCTGGACATTACACATGTCCATCATGGATTGTAACCTGTGATGGACTTTTCCTCCAGGAATCTGTCCAATCCCCTTTTGAAGGCATCCAGGCCAGATGCCATCACCACATCCTGTGGCAGGGAGTTCCACAGACTAACGCACTGGGTGAAAAAATATTTTCTTTTGTCTGTTCTCACTCTCCCAGCCTTCAATTTGAGCGGATGTCCCCTAGTTCTGGTATTTTGTGAGAGGGAGAAGAGCGTCCCTCTATCCACTTGACTCATGTCCTGCATTATTTTGTACATCTCAATCATATCCCCCCTCAGGTGTCTTTTTTCCAGACTAAAGAGCCCTAAATGATGTAGCCTTTCCTCATAAGGGAGGTGCCTCAGCCCAGGAATCATTTTAGTCAGTCTCTTCTGCACCTTCTCCAGTTCCACTATGTCTTCTTTAAGATGCAGTGACCAGAACTGTACGCTATACTCCAGGTGCGGCCTTACTATAGTTTTGTACAATGGCATTATAACATTGGCTGTTTTATTTTCAATCCCCTTTTTGATGACCCCCAGCATGGAATTGACCTTCTTCACCACTGCCACACACTGGGTAGACACTTTCATTGAACTATCCACCAGCACACCAAGATTTCTTTCCTGGTTTGTCACTGATAGCTCAGAACCCGTAAATTGATTGATAAAAGTTTTGATTTTTTTTTACCCCAATATGCATTACTTTACATTTGGCTACATTGAAACATATTTGCTATTTGGCAGCCCATTCCCCCAGTTTGGAGAGATCCATCTGGAGCTCTTCACAATCTTCTCTGACCACCTGGAAAAAGTTTTATGCCATCCACAAACTTGGCTATCTCACTGCTTATCCCTATCTCCAGGTCATTTATGAACAGAGTGAAAAGCACCAGTCCCAGGACAGATCCATGGAGCACACCATTTTCACCTCTCTCCACTGTGAAAATTGCCCATTGACACCTACTCTCTGTTTTCTGGATCTCAACTAATTCTGTCCATAAAAGGACCTGCCCCTTCTCAGCAGCCTTTAGTGAGGGACTGCATCAAAGGCCTTCTGAAAATCCAGATAGACAATATCCACCAGTTCACCCAAATCCACATGCCTGTTGACCTTTTCAAAGAATTCTAAAAGGTTTGTTGAGGCAAGACTTACACTTACAGAAGCTGAGCTGATTTTTGCTCAGCAAGGCTTGTTTTTCTATGTGTTTTAAGATGTTATCATGGACGAGGCTTTGTACCATCTTCTCTGTGACGAATATAAGGCTAAATATTCAAAGTGCTGACCTTAACCTACAAAGCACTGTACGATCTAGGTCTGTGTTGGCGAGCCTATGGCACGGAGTCCTTTCTGTGGGCACCCAGCATCGCCCCTTCACAGTCACCTGCATTCAAGTTTAATTGCTGTATTGGCACTTTGTGAAAAATTAGTGGATTTTGAATTGCAGTTTGGGCACTCAGTCTCTAAAAGGTTCACCATCACTGACTTGGCTGTTAAGGTCATCAGGAGAAGTCTTTCTCTCCATCCCACCTCCCTCACAGGTACACCTTGTGAGAACACATGAAAGGGCCTTCTTGGTTGCTGTGCCCAGACTCTGGAACTCCCTCCCACTAGAGGCCAGAACTGCCTAATCTCTACTGTCCTCCCAGAAACAAGCAAAGACCTTCCTCTTCAGGCAAGTTTTCCCCAAATGATGGACTACCTACTGTGCCTTTTTATGAATCTACCTTACATGGCTACACAGACTTTGTGTTTATAACCACTTATAACTTTGTGTTTATATCTCTCCTTGTGTGATTGCATTGACACTATGTGATCAATTGTTAACCTTAATGTTGCCTTATAATGCTGTAGGATGCATGAGGTCAACACCAGGGTGACATGAGGTCAAAGTGAATTATAAAATGAAGGGCTCGCAACTAGCTTTTCTCAGATTGACGAAGCTGTTTGGATGACCAGCAAAATGTTTCAAACTCTCAAGAAAAGATGTCCAGTTGCCGTGACTCAACTTCCAGATACTTAAAGAAGCTTTTATTATTTCCCTTCATATCGCTAGCCCTACGTTCCTCAAAAGCTTTTTTTTTTTTTTTTGCCTCTCTTATCACCTTCTTACATTTCTTTTGCCAGAGCTCCATATATTAAAGGCTAGGCCAAGAGAGGCTTGGAGACAGCAAGCAACCACATTTGCCTAAGGACAAAGACAGGAATTGTCTGAGTGCCATTTGGCATGAAGCTCACGATGTACCACAGAGTGGGGCTGACGGGCTAAAGAGGACTGTTCAGATGTGTGGGCAGATTTCCTATCCTGAAATGACGTAATCCTTGCATGCAGATACACAGATTTCCCTGAATAGCACACCACTGTTTGAAGTGACCCTGTTTAGCTGATCCGGGTCAGACTATCTTGATGATTTAGGAGCACCCTGTCTTTGCTGTCTGAAGGGTGATTTAAGATTTTGCAAAGAATGAAATGGGTCTCATGATCAGATGTGCAGGCAGGAAATATCCAATAATATACATTCTAATCACTAAGAAAGCAAATGCCAAGGAGTGCAGCAACTATAGGGCCATTTATTTAATTTCCTGTGCTAGCAAAATGATGCTCATGGTGTTATCTTATATGGAGTGAGAAATGCCTGTTCAAGCCGGATTCTGAAAAGGAATACACAGGCAAGATGCTCATGGTGTTATCTTATATGGAGTGAGAAATGCCTGTTCAAGCCGGATTCTGAAAAGGAATACAAAGGCAAGATCACATTGCAAAGATCCACTGGTTACTGGAGAACACCAAATAATTTCAGAACAGGATCAGAATATGCTTTATAGACTATACATATGTCCAGTTTGTACACAGGACATATCACATGGAATCCAGGTCAGAGTCAGTTGAAGGATGGGTGAAAATTGGTGGAAGAAATATCACTACAGTTTAAGAAACATCAGTAATTTAAAATATGCAGATAACACCATGGTACTGGCAGAGAGCTGCAATGACTTGTCAAAGCAGAGCTGCAGCTGTGCATTAAGACAAAAATCATAACTGCAGAATAACTACACAACTTCAACACTGACAATGAAGAAATTGTAGTCAGAGAGTTTGCACATATTAGTTCAACTCTCAGTCCAATTGGAAACTGCAAGCAAGAATTCAGAAAAAGAGTGGGACACAGAAGGCCACAATGAAGGGATCAGAAAACATTAAGTGTAAGTACGTGTCACTGGAGACCAAGATCATCCACACTCTTGTATTTATGCTCACCATGTGCAGGTGTGAAAGCTGGACAGTAAGAAAAGCTGTCAGGGGTCAAATTTATTTGTTTGAAATGTGGTGCTGAAGGAAAGCATCGCAGATATTCCGGACGGCCAGAAAGTCTAACAAGAAGATCCTGGATCAAATCCACCCAAGCTATCTCTGGATGCAAACATGTTGGGACAAATCTGGAAGTTGAGTCATGGCTACTGGACTTCTTTTTTTGAGAGATAGAAACGTTTCGCTGTTCATCCAAACAGCTTCATCGGTCTGATGTTGGGACAAAGTCTGTCCTACTTTGGACACATCGAGATGAGATTTCCCGGGAAAGGCAAAATGCTGGGAAAGGTGGAAGGCAGCAGCAAACGTGGAAGGCCAAAGAAGGATGGGATCGGCTCCATAAAGGACCCACGGGATTAAGTTTATATAAGAGCTGAGCACAGGACATTGTGGAGAATCATGAAAGGATAGCGTGGCCATAATAACGATTGGGAGGCGTCTGCAGGAGAGAAGCGTTCCCTCGCCCCCGCCTTCAAATCCTACATAGAAGGCCTTATGATTCGCTTTGAGTCAGAAGGATGGCCAAGCTTGGAGACCCTGCACTGACATCCTCGGCCCTCTTGGGCGCCATTGCCTCGACACCCGCGCGCTTCCCACCGCCCCAACAAACGCAAGGCGAGAGAGGGGGGGTGGGGGGGAAAGAGGTGGCTCGATGATTCGGCACTCCACCCGGAAAGGCCGAGAGGCTCAAGGAGGGGCGGAAGCACGCACGCCGGCGGCCCCTGGCTCGATGTCTCGGCGCTCGTCCTCAGCCCTCCCAGACCCCGCCCACCCCCGCGACGCTCGCCCGCTGATTGGGCGAGGGCGCCCCTCCGCCGGGAGAGTCCCGCGCTTCGCCATCTTAGCCCGGGAGAAAAGGATCGCGAGCGCGGGAATCGCTGTCGGGTCGGGCGTGAGCTGGGGTCGCGCGGCGCGGGACTGGGAGAGCTCGCGCGCCGCCTTCTTCCTTCACCATGAGCGGCGTCGACTCCACGACGGGGCCCAGCGCCGGCTCGGCCCTCCTGCTGCCCCTGCTGGAGACCCTGGAGGACCCCGCCGCCCCGCCGGAGGCGCTGACGGACGCCCTGCTGACCCTCACCAAGTGAGTCTGCCCCCCTCCCCCTCCCCCCCACCACTTCCACCCCCTCCACCCCAGGAAGGTGGGCGAGGAAGGCCGCGGGCGCCCCAAGGGGGCTTTCCTTTGGACCTGGCCCGAATGCCCAGGCTCCCTCCCTCCCTCCCTCCGAAGAT
Organism: Phrynocephalus versicolor; assembly: GCA_023846285.1. NCBI lineage: Eukaryota > Metazoa > Chordata > Lepidosauria > Squamata > Agamidae > Phrynocephalus > Phrynocephalus versicolor. Next base: position 18,981,996 of record JAHTLZ010003547.1, read on the forward strand.
GGGAAAAGGTTGCGGAAGAAGGGGCCTCTGGGCATGTGCGGAGTGCCTCTTGGGGAAGGTCTCGGCCTGATCCTTGTTGACCAGGCGCCAAAGCTTTCCAGTGGGATGTGCTCCTCTCTCTCTTGGTGTTTTTTTTAATTTTTATTTTGGAGGGGTTGAATGTGTTTGGGTTTTTAAAAATTTCGTCTTACCAGGGTCTCTCTCTCTCTCTCTCTCTCTCTCTCTCTCTCTCTCTCTCTCTCTCTCTCTCTCTCTCTCTCTC
>JAHTLZ010003547.1:18986622-19050330 GCA_023846285.1 Phrynocephalus versicolor
TTATTATTATTATTATTATTATTATTATTATTATTATTATTATTATTTAACAGAAGCTGAAATACAGGGATTACTTTCAATTGTGAACAGTGTTGCTATAAAGTCAGCGGATAAAAATACTCGCACAAGAGCACTTTGGGTGATTTCTAAGCAGTCCTTTCCTCCTGACGTTGTTGGGAAGCTGGTAAGTGTCTTTGGTTTAATTTTCCATGAACTGAACTTGTTAAAATGTGTGATGCAATTATTTATGTCATCATCTGCTTTGCAGGTACCCGGTATTATCACTGTGCTGGAAACAGTGCTTCGTAAAGGAGACTTGCATTCTGTGGTGGTTGAATATGAAGCGCTGAACGTTATTATACGGTATGTGCCATCTATAAAAATTGTGAACGAATCAGTCAGAATGAGGGAAGGAAAAATTCATTGGTGTCTTGTTTTGTTTGCTCTCTCAACCAGTGTAGGAAGCTTGAAGCCCTCTGAATGTTACTGCTTGCCAGCTCAAATTGCCTCTGGTTGTTGCCTCCGGCCGTCTAGTGTTGTGAGAGTAAGCGAGCTTACAAGTGTCTGGCAGGCAACTGTTTGCTGATCTCTGCGGTCTAAACTCAGGTTGTGTAGTGCAGCCACAGCAAGTGCTCAACCTGATTTGCTCTGTTCCCCATGATAGTGTTACAGCTTTGACAGACTGTACCTCTGCAGATACTTCATAGTAGGTTGTGCATCATGGGATACACAACCTACTTGCATGACTGGCTAGTGATGATCAGAAATGTAGTACAGTACAGTATTTAACTCTGCTGTATTGACAAGTCCAATGTAAAAAATCTTGTGCTGCTATGCCCCCATAAATCCTGATGTTGTTAGTTATTTATATATATATTTATTTTATTCATTTTTATATTGCCCATCTTCCCGAAGGAACTCCGGGCAGTGAACAAAAAGGGCAAGACAGACCAAAAAGGAACAATACATCAATTGAAAAGAAAGTAAAAACCAAAAAATAATAGAGTAAGATATGGTATGTAGTAGAGATGGGCACGAAACGAACAATTTTACATTTTCGTTTTTGTTTTTTGTTTCGTTACGCAATGAAACAAATTTTGTCTCTAAAATGAAATGAAACAAACAGAAACACCGGAAATTTTGTTGTGCATTTCGTTTTCGTTATGGCAATACAAGTGAACTGCTTTAAATGCTAAAAAAAATCACAAAATTTGAAATAAATGGTAATGAAATGGTAACAAAACGAATGAAAATGAAAATGAATTTTTTGCAAAAATTCACGAAAAACAGAAACGGACCCCCTAAACGACAAACGAAACACCATTTTTTTTGTTTCGTGCCCATCTCTAGTTTGTAGTATAAAACAACTCAACAAAGGAGTCGGAAAAAAAACTAAACCAGGTCACCAAATGCCTCCCTGAAAAGCAAGGTTTTAAATGCTTTTTTGAAGGCAGGCAGGGACTATGCAAGGCGCAACTCACTTGGAAGGTGGTTCCAAAGCGAGGGGCCAGCCACAGAGAAGGCACGGTTACGGCCAGTTGATTTCCGTGCCTCCCTCGGAGTGAGAGCGCATGCGACATTCTAGTGGGCTGGGCCTCAGTTGATTTTTGGGGGATACGCTCCGACAGGTATTCAGGTCCCAAGCTGTGGAGGGTTTTGAAAACCAAATCCAGGAGCTTGAACCTTATCCAGAGCACAATGGGCAACGAGTGCAGACGAGCCAGAATTGGGGTGATACAGTCATAGCGACGCGCACCTACCACCAATCTGTCCGCCATGTTCTGGACCCTCTGAAGTCTCCAGACAAGGGTCAAGGGCAACCCCACGTAGAGCGCATTGCAGTAATCGATCCTTGAGATCACAAGGGCCTGCACAACTGTTCTGAGGGAGGCCTCATCTAGGTACATACGGATCTGGGCAATCTGACGCAGGTGGAAAAGGCGGTCCTAGAAACGGCCATCACCTGATGTTCCATGGATAAGGCTGGATCCAGGACCACTCCCAGATACCTGGCCCTGTCCGCAAGCCAGAGGGTAGCCCCCCCCCAGCTTGGAGAGAGGGCTGCTGTACCCCACAGAGGGCGCCCCAAAGAACAGAACCTCGGTCTTCTCCTGGTTAAGCTTCAGCCTGTTAGTCCTTGTCCATTTCATGACCACCTCCAGGCACAAATCGAGGGAGTGTACCGACTCCTCTGCAGAGGTGGAAAAGGAGAGATAGAGCTGCATGTCATCAGCATATTGATGACAGCAGACTCTAAATTCCCTGATGACCTCAGTCAGCGGTTTCGTATAGATGTTAAACAGCATGGGGGAGATTGCTGACCCCTGGGGCACCCCACAAGGCAGCGTCCAAGGAGCCGACAGCTCATCCCCCAGCTGCACACGCTGGAGTCAGTTGCCAAGGAAGGACTGAAGCCAGCTAAATGCAGAACCTCTAATCCCCACCTCGGCAAGCCAATCCAGCAGGATACTATGGTCGACGGTATCAAAGGCCACTGATAAGTCAAGGAGGACCAACAGGGGAGAGCATCCCCTGTCAGCCTCCCTGAGGAGGTCATCCTGCAGAGCGACCAGGGTGGTCTCGGTCCCATGAAGCGGCCTGAACCCAGACTGGAATGGGTCAAGGACATGATTTTCTTCCAGGAATGACTGGAGATGGTTGACGGCCACCCTCTCAATCACCTTGCCCATGAAGGGAACAATGGGAATCAAACGATAGTTGGCCTTTAATCTTTGAAGTTTCCTATCCTGCCCTCTCCTCCTCATTTCTGAGGCTCCCTAGGGATTCCTTTTGACCTTCAGGAAGCCTTTGGGAGCCTCTCAGAGGTGGTGTGGGGGCGATTAACTTTTTTTTTTTTTAAAAGCTGCCAGTGATTTTTCAGGCATTACACCACCATCTGTCCCAAAACTCCCAAAGGTTTAGTTTGAAAGGGATCCCTAGAAAGCTTTAAGGTCTTCAGGAGTGGGACTTTAAAATAAAGAGTATGGTCTCTGGCTGATAACATCATCAGAATTTGTGCCTGCACAGTTGTGAAACAGAAGATTGACTATTAGACACTGTAATTGTGCAGTATTGGAAATATTGTTATTTCTGTGGCATAGCAGGGAGCACATTACATTGATGGCTTTCCCACTTGAGCTTTAGAAGCCTGTGTTGCTGACAGTTCTCTACCTGTTGGAATGAATTGTGGAGCATAGTTTGATGGACACATGATTTATTTGTGTTGCTGTCCAGGCATCCCCCTCTCCTCCCCCCTGGGTAGCCAGGTTCTAGAGAGGTGCGTGCACTGACATTAACGGCTTCTCTTTTAATAGACAGCTGCACTGTATTTCTGAAGCCTCGGCCAGGATTGCAGCCATATTCCTAATGCTGTGTGTCTGTCCCTGTTCAGGCTTATTGAGCAGGTGCCATCTGCTATGGAGGAGCAGGCTGTGCGGTGGGCCAAATTGATAATTCCTTTGGTTGTCCACCCGACCAATAAAGTACAGTTAAGAGGGGCTACTGCACTGGAGATGGGAGTGCCAATTTTGCTCCAGAAGCAGCAGGATGTGGCAGCAGTTACTGAAGAACTCATGACTACAGTAAGGAAGCCAAACCATTGTTTGTTTCTTTTCCGAATTGGAGAACTGCATTGTATACTTGAAAGCATGTGACAATTCTTATATATCTGAGCCATTGCTCAGGCCTTGTATGATTTGATGTTACTAAATTCAGAATTGTATTGTATAAAATATTAACTTGACGGAAAGTACTGTAGGTAGAGGATTGTAGTTCATAAGGTTAGAGTTTAACAGATGTGTCTGGTTGGCAAACATACAGAGAGAACACTTGTACCACATATGATTGTACAGTCGGTTTGTGGTATCAACTCTACACTCCCACCTTGCAGATGGCAAAAAGTATGGCTATAGAAACTCTGGAGATAGCATCGTCTCTGCTTCTCTCTTAGGGCCAGTTTTGGTAATACACTTTGGTAACATGTCACTCTGGTAAATTTTATTTAATAATTTCAGGTGGTGAATCAGTGAAACCATGTGTACCAATACTGTGGTTCTAGCGTACAGCAATCTGAGTTGAGAAATGTGAAGGGTTATACACGCAGTTAAGAACTGAGATAATGCTGTTGGCATTGCATATATTTGAACATATTAGCAGGAACTGACTTAAGGTTCATCTTGGCCTCCAGTGGCACTTTGTTGACAACGAGGCCAACCAGATGGCTCTGGGAAGGCCTCTAGCAAGTCATGAAGGCAACAGCTTTTTAACTTTTTTTTGCTACTGTGAAGCAGGAAGGTGATGTTTTCCTTCAGCATCTGCCCCTCCCCCCCCCCCAAATTTTTCCAGCCCTAGAAAGTTCAGGTGGCGATTCATGTTTAGGTTGGAGATGGGAGCAGCCAGGTAATTGTCTTTATTTGTGTGTTGCATTGTTTCAGAAAATAATTCCGGAACTCCAAAAGCTTTTTTCGTCCAAAAATGAGACATACGTTTTGAAGCTTTGGCCTCTGTTTGTCAAGCTGCTTGGCAAAGTAAGTTGAAGAGCAATTTTTGGTGCGTTTCTTTGTTTTCACCTAATCCAGACACTGACTGTGCAGCTGCAGTAATTCTGTCTTCATGTTCCCTTCCAGGCACTGCATCGCAGTGGAAGTTTTATCAATTCATTGCTGCAGTTAGAAGAACTGGGATTTCGGAGTGGGTCACCTGTGGTAAAGAAAATCGCTTTCATTGCATGGAAGAGTTTGATTGATAACTTTGCTCTAAATCCAGGTAGACTAAAAATATCAAACAGTTTCGGTGTTTTATTTTATTGTGAATGCCACTGAGTTCCATTGGGGTTAGCTCTCACAAAGGAAACAGTTCAGCAGAACAGCATTCAAGCTAAGTTTGTGCTTGAACAGAAAATAAAAGGGTGCTCCAATCTCATCCAGTCTGTTTCCCTTCTTGAAAGCCGATCTCTTAGACCTCGGTAAAATTCAAACTTCAGTGTATATAGTGTCTGATAGTAAATTTATATTTATGGGTAAAAAATTGAATGCTGCAATCAAGGTATATTTGGACTAAGCACTTGAAACCTGAAAGTATTGATATCCCTGTGGGTTTGAAGTGACTCCTGCCAGTGTTACATGGCTTTTATCACTAATGATTACAGCCAGTAATATGGCACAACAGCTGAACGTGTCATTTATGGAAGACAATTGACAAAGTTCCTTGGATGAGAAAAGCAAAGGCTAGCCTGTTATCCAGATTCACATGAAACATTGCAGCAAGATACATAAACTTAGATGGTTCCCACGGCACCTGCAAACTGCTGCTGTTCCATTAGCAAATTCTGATTACTGTAGAACGATTTTCCCTCACTTGCACCATAAGCTCGGGCTGCTAAGTGTCTTTTTCTTGCCATTTCAAGGAGAAATGCTTTGTATGTTCTACTATTTTGCTGGCATAGATCCCCAAGTGTGTGTTGTTGTAGCAAATAGTAAAGTACAAGTCTGTAGCTTGAAAATCTTATTTTATAAAGTCACTTGTTCCTTAGACATACCACAGTAATTCAAGTTACAAGAACAGTAGTCTGTATTCCAGTAATGTAGGTCTGGTGTTTGTATTAGACATGGGTGTTTTGTTTAGGAAGTGGTTCGGTTCTGAAAGAAAATGTGGGAGTCCAGCTGGCGCTCTGAACCAGACCAGCCCTCCAGAACAAATTCAGCCAATCCCTTACCTTGCTCTGAGGTGCGCGGGGCTAAACTCCAACAAGAGAGAAGCCTCCGATTAATCTTTCTTTCTCCCTGGTGCTGGCCAATCAGACAGGGAGGCAGGATGATCAATTTCCCTTCACAGTTCCTGATTGGCCATCACCAGGGAGAAGGAAAGATGACATAAGCTTTTGAAAGTGGGACTCAGGAGCGCCCATAATTGAAGTAGCTGCACATCCACGTTCCTCTCGAATTTGCAAGGGATTTTGGAAGTGTTCAAATGTGTCTACTTTAATACTCATGAACATTAATATAACCATGCCTTAATGGCAATCCTGCTTGTATGTGTGATGTATGCAAGTTGTTGATGCCAACAGTAAGTATACCAATCGTTGTTTTCAATCCTTATATTCCCAAGACATCTTGTGCAGTGCAAAGAGGCTGAAGTTGCTCATGCAGCCTTTGAGTTCGATCCATGTGAGAACTGAGGCTTTGGCGCTGACGAAGGTAGAGGTCTGGTGGTACTTACTGATAAGGCTTGGGCCTCAGCTCCCTGCCCACTTTGAACAGGTACGCTCCCCTTAATATTACCTGACTGTGACATACCCTTAAAAATGACTTTCCAAAAGTTTTTCTCACTTCTGTTTCTGTGCTTGTTGTATTTTTAAGTGGCATTAATTTAAGGAATGAGGTTCGCATTTACTATGATAACAGCAATCACATTGGAATGCCTGATAGACAAGGACTGTCTCAGTTTATGCTGATTCTAATTTTGTTGAGATTGGTGGGAGAGGCAGGAGCAGTAACAAGAGACATAAATGTGGGGTGGTGCCAGGATCCGGCCCAGAGGAGTGGCAGCAAGGAAGCCAGGTTGCTGCAGCTGAGCAGGAGTCACTGCTGCCACTCTCTTTCCCCCTCCAACTAACCAGTTTCAGCCTGTGTCTCGTTTACCTTAGCTCTGTGTGTTTCTGTGTGTGTGTGTGTGTGTGTGTGTGTGTGTGTGTGTGTGTGTGTGTGATAGAGAGAGTGTGTGTGTCTCTGTGTGTGTGTCAGCTGCCTGTTGCTCCTGCACACATCAGCACACACAAGATTCCTCTGGGTTCACACATCTACAGGCGTGCCTTGGTTTAACAACACCTCAGTTAATGACATTTTCACTTCATGAAAGATAATCCATTGAAAATAATGCCTCTGTTTACAATTCCCCACCCTGAAAAACCTTGGTTTACGATTATTTTCAAAGGACTTCCTTTCCCAGGATGCATTGCGCCCCTGTGCATTTCCGATTTACAAAATACCCACTTGACGATGCGTGCCAGAGAGCGCATTAATTTCTTAAACCTAGGTACACCTGTACGTGCTCACTCGCCTGCCTTTTCTAGCCTTGGATAGAAAAGTGAGCACACACATCCGGCAAGGGTATCCCTCAAAACAACCAGATTATTCACTTGTACAGAGAGAATTCAAAGTGTGATTCAAAAACTCAATTGGTTTAACTCAATTTCCCTTTCATATGATGCTTTGACCTAAATGATTCCTTGCTTAAGCGGAAAGACAATTACTAGTGTTGCAAATTGTGCAGCAGTGTTCCCTTTTAATCATCAAAGCTGAGAAACCTGTTTGTTCAAGGCACGGGACTGCGGCTGTACAATTAAATTGTTGTAGCAGATACAGTACTTCTACTAATCTGTTCCCTATTGTGTGTTCATGCTTTTAACCTGTTTCCTTTACATGGGAGGATAGTTTGTTAGGCTGAACATATGGGAACAAGATTGGCAAGTTACTCATTTTCCCACGTTTTTCTCTTTTAGGTGTGCGTACCATTAATTCAGAGCACTTTAAGCTTAGATGGATCTTTACCGCAAGGAAATTCATCACGGCTGTCTATTAACCAAAGCTTACCAGGTTCTGCACAGAAGTCAGGTGAGGGGCCAGACTCTTTCTAACCATGATTGAAATGCAGGAGAATTGTTCATCTAGTTCCTAATTTGCAGTTCTCTGAAAATCAGGCAAAAGAGTCCCACGTTAAGGAGCCACGTGGTGCAGTGGTTAAATGCCTGTACTGCAGTTAAAACTGGGCTCACGACCTGGGGTTCAATCCCAGGTAGAAGGCTCAAGGTTCACTCAGCCTTCCAGCCTTCCGAGGTCGGTGAAATGAGTACCCAGCTTGCTGGGCGGGGGGGGGGAGCAATGTGTAGCCCGCACACTTAAATTGTTCACCGCCCAGAGAGTGCTTGAAGCACTATGGGGTGGTATAATAGCAGAACACATTTTACTTTACGTGAGAAGCCTGAATTCTTTTTTAAAGCCTAGGATTCAAGTGTGATAACTAAAAGTGGCATGTAAGGAAACATTTGTGTTGTTAAGAAGACAGAAGTGACATAGAGAGACCGTAATAGGGCTTCCAAAGTAAGTGAAATATTTAAGGACTAGTTTTTCCAGTTCTGCCCCCAAGGGAGTTTCCATGGCCGAGTGGGGATTTGAACCCAGTGCACCTGAGTCTTAGTCCATCACTCTATCCAATACAACACACTGGGTAACCAGCAAATACATATGCATATTGAAACACTGGATATTTTTGTTTTGGACCAGGCAGATTTGAAGTGCACGTAGCACTTTGTATAATAAATTGAGAGGGAAAAAAAACAACTGAGACCAGTCTCCTTCCTTGAGGAGTTTGCTCTCTAATGCAGTTAATAATACATTTTAGAAAGATGCAGCTTTAAAAGGTTAAAGATTATAATGTGGGGTGTATTAATATTTTGACATCTGTGGTTATGGTCCTACATGATCTAACATGTAGGTTATTTACACTGAGATTGGATTCCGTCTAACAACCAAAGCTATGGCTGTGAAAGTTTCTGAATTATAGTGTAGTCTGAAATCAAAATAGAGATAGGACTAAGCTTTCAGATTAGGAACCCTTTGCATGTTATGTTTTTTCACACATATGAATAGTTCTTTTTAATTTAGTGATGTATTCCTTTTAAAAAAACAGTGTTTATTTGCTCTTCCAGGAAGCTTTATTTCTGGAGCCGCTGCCAGCCCACGGATGAAACTAAATTCTACCATCGGAGGAATGGTAGCTATTCCATCCATTCAGCTTCTAGGAATTGAAATGCTTCTGCACTTCTTCATGGGCCCAGAAGTGTTGAATTTTGCCAAGGAAAACAGTATTGTCCTGAGTTTAGGTGAGGTTGCAGCCTTTTGAAAAGGTTCCGTCAAGCTTAAAATGCAAGGCGATTGGTTTTTGCTCCTTGTTCCTTTAAATTGTTGACTGTTACCTTCTGCCAGGCTTTAAAATGCGTGCTGTCTCTTTCCCACCTAGAACCTCTTCAGCATTCTGTGATCAGCAGCCCTTCCTTCTTCTGCAAGCATGCCAGCATATTCATCAATGCCATTCAGGATGGTGCCATTGCAATCGGAAAAGAAGCTTCTGGTGCGTTTCTGTCCTACACTTTAGTCAAAGTTTCATTTACAGAGAACTCTTCTAAAGTGCAGCAATCAAAAGACATGACCTGTCTCTTTGGTTGGCTTATCAGATGACATCAGAATCATTCTGACTGCTGAGGCTGTTTCATATTTGTTTGATTTCTTGTCCTGCAGATATTATTCTGGGTGCTATATGGAAAGAAATGATTGGCTTTGTGAGAAGTGCAATTGAATCAGGTAACTATATAATTGCACAATTACAACCCAATACCCAATATGATGCAGCAGATAGAGTGACGGACTAGGACTCTGGAGACCTGTGTTCGAATCCCCACGCAGCCAGGGAAACTCACTGGGGAAGTGGAAAGGCTAGAACCACTCCTTAAATACCTTGAATGCCCTTCTAAAGCAAAGCAAAGTGTTCTGCTTATATACCGCCCCATACCACTTCAAGTAATCTCTGGGCGGTTTACAGTTTTTTAATTGCAGTATGCAGGCTACACATTGCCCCCCCCCCCCCCAGCAAGCTGGGTACTCATTTACTGACCTAGGAAGGATGGAAGGCTGAGTCAACCATGAGCCTGCTACCAGAGATTGAACCCCAGGTCGTGAGCAGCGTTTTAGCTGCAGTACAGGCATTTAACCCCTGTGCCACGAGGCTTCAAGGGTTGCTGTTTATTTGTTTACATATATTTTTAGCCACCTCATTACCAAGCAGTCTCTTTGTTGATTTTGTTCTTGTGGCACAGGATACACATATATGCATGACATTTAACTGTCCTAATGGGTAACCTATACTACTAGGGTACTGTTAGGACAGGATATAGAGAGGAAGCATGGTTTCCAGTTGAGAGAGGCCTCGGGGGTGTATTTTGTCTCCTTATCTGTTCAGTCTCATAGCAGTGAGGGAAAAAGTTGCCTCAGGCATCTCTCATGCATCTGAGTGTATACTTTGAGCCAGCGTTGTGTACAGATCTGGAGACTGAAAACGGACTGGTCCAGCTGCACATCTCTGATTGGAACAGAGGCCCTTTAAGGTCTAGAGCTGCAGGGCAGAGCTATAGTTACCCACAAAAGCTATCTACCTGAAACCAGAATTCCATGTCAAGTCTGCACAGAAGTAATGTCTCATTTTATGACCGTTGCTGCAATGCTTACGATCTCTCTTCTGCGTCTTGTATTTCTAGGCAGCAAGAGAGAGCGGCAAAGTTCAGAAGTGCTCACAATGTTGCTGAAGGCCTTAACAAATATTGTTATGTCAAAAGAGCTGCCTGTTTTGAAGTCATTGGTAAACTTTTTTATAGTTTGCATGTGTGTGAATGTGCATACATTGTATATGATTACAAGAGATGGCATATCTATGTCATTTTTACCCTGATTTGGTTAGCCACTAACTCAGACATTGCTGGTTTTACCACTGAAGTTATCAAATGGTGGGTTAAACTAGGCGGTATAAAAATCCAGTAAATATATTTTAAAATGTGCTGTTTAACACTTCAGTGTCATCAAGTCTGTCAGAAAAAAGCATTAGATTGCAGACATTGTTCTTTTTTTCTTCTAACTTCGATTTTCTTCTTTGCGGCTTCTGAAATAAAAGGAACAGCCCTTTCCTGTATTAGGTGCTATGATATGGTATCGCCACATGATAACCATTTTTGTGATTTATTTCAGACATGTAACAATAGTTTTCTTTTCTTCATTAGTCCCTAATAGAAATTACAATCAAAGGATTGCCTCCGAAAGTGTTAGGATCGCCAGCCTATCAGGTTGCCGATATGGATCTTCTGAATGTAAGTGTATACTCTTGTAGTCTGTTGTGTGGTGTGTCTTTTTAAATGCACCAGAGTACAGTGATACACAAGACTGTGTGGCCTTTGTTGCCTTTATGAGTGCCGTGTACACTTTACTCACAACTGCTTATGACGGTGTATGGATAGTATTGAATTGATTTCCATGAAGTCTCACTAAATCTCAATTCCTAGGAGCGAGTTTGGAACTGAACCCATCTGCAACACCCTTGTCTCCCATAAATCACATTCCCCAACCCCTTTAAAATCCAGATGCCAATTTGAAACAATAGCCATGATTTATGATTGATATTGAATTAGGCTAACACATCTCTAATGTGGTCTGCCTCACTGACATGGTCTGAGGTGGTGGGGACATCAGCCACCTAGTGATAACTATGTCTCCACTTTCGGGCATGACGGGATCCTTTTGTGTTGGAATGGTAACATTAGGTTTAGGCATATTCAGTTCTTTGTGAAATCCATAACCCATCACAGGGAGCCAGTTCCGAGTCACATAAAGTTAGTCGCCTTGAGTGATATCTGCTGGGATGGAAAGAGTTTCCCATGTTTTTAAAGAATTCCAGAAGCCATTGTATTATCTCTACGATGGAAAGCAAAGCAAAAGCAAAGTGTTCTGCTTATGTACTGCCCCATATCACTTCAAGTAGTCTCTGGGCGGCTTTACAGTTTAATTACAGTATGCAGGTTGACTCCTTTAGCGCAATTCTCTTGCCTGAAACATAGGAAACAGGGCTCTTGAGTCCTCTAAGGCCTTCAAGTGTATGTGAGTCTGGATATGTAGGCCAGATAGACCGTCTGTTGGAACTAAGTCCTGTGTTGTTGTTGTTGTTGTTGTTGTTGTTGTTTCTTCTACCAGGGAACTCCAGCATTGTTCCTAATTCAGCTGTCTTTCCATGAAGAGCTGTTGAAATATGGTGTTCAGGATGAAAGGCAAGTATACTAGAGTTATTTATCTCCCAATCCCCCACATGTTTATGCCTCCTCGTATTTTAGCTCAGCCATGGCTGAGAGAGGCAGTTTCCTTTTACAAACATATTCTGTTCTTTTGAGGATTAAAACTGCATTATCTGGTGACGGTCTCTGCACAGCTTTAAAAGCATAAACGATATTCTGCCTCTGCCCCGGATAAGATAAGGGGCTCAGCTGGGGCCATTGGATGAACAACATCGGTGATGTTTTGACTCTCTGAAGGTCTTTTCTTTTCCTTTTCCTTAATTAGGTTTTTCTTGAGTTACGAATCTCTCATAGCACATGTTCTCTCCGGCCCTACTTCTCCTCTGGCGTTTAGTGAATCGGTATTCACCGTAGTTAATCAGAGCGCTCAGTACCTAGAAAACAAAGAACATCTCTGGCGAATATGGAGTATTTTGGTTAGCCCCTTAACTGAATGGATTAACCAGGTACGGTGGACTAACTTTGTCTCCTAAAAAGGACTTTTGGGGAAATCATTTGTGTGTATGGAATGAAAGTTCCTGATTATGAAAGCTCCTGCACACAAAGGACATTTTAAAAGCAAGAGCTTGAATTTCAAGTACTTGGTGTGCTCAAAATCTAGGTGGTTTCAGCTGTAGCTCTTTTCCCTCCCCTTAGACAAATGAAGTAAATCAAGGTGATGCTTTGGAACACAACTTCAGTGCAATATACAGTGCGTTGCTGCTCCCTATAAATCACATCTTCCCATCTTCTGAGTTTCCACAGGTAGGAGAGCAACTCAGGTGGTGTTTTTTCAAGTGTTGTTTGAATCGGTATTACCAGTTGGCAAAGAAGTATGATCTGATGTCTTTGGGTTTTGGGTTTTTTTTTCCCCTCCTTCTCTGCAGCCCTCCATGAAAGCATTGCTGCGTACCTGGTCGGACCTCTACAGAGCGTTTGCCCGCTGTGCTTTGCTGGTGGCAACGGCCGAAGATAATCTATGCTGTGAAGAGCTGTGTGCCAAAATAGTATCTGGGTTAGGAGACGAAATGACTGTGGTGAGTATCAGATCACGCATGCATGCACACAAGTTAATACAGTATGACCTGGGGCTCTGTGCTAGACTTTGCTGTTGCCCTCATTCTCTGCGTGGTTACAAGATAAATCTTGGTTATTTTCCAGAAGCTGCCCACGTTGGATGGTCTCTCACACATCACGTCAGTTATTGTTGAATGCATCAGCTTTGCACCTTATGGTACTAAATACCAGCCGCCAAATAAATGTAAGAGTAGTAAGTATGATGTGCAGCAATGTTCTGTGGCATAACTTCTGCTCGGTCTCTTCCCCTCTTTCATCCCCCTGTTCTTCCCCCTCCCCACCACGCCCATGCACCCTAATCTTGCCCACCTGTCATGCACATAGAGTTGGTTTTTGCATCATCCCTCCTTGTTTCTCTGCCCTGTCTGAATTTTCTGTTCTGATGGATGTGGCTACTGCTAACCAAGATTCTTGTGAGACCTAATACAGTGGACCCTTGTATAACAAACGGTTTGTATAACATAAAATTCGTACAACATAAAAAATTCCGGAGATAAGGGGAAATTCGCTTCACATAATTGCCTATGGGGCGAATCTGTACAACATAAAAATGGGATCACTCTGTTTTCAATGCATTCCTATGGGAAATTTGTATAAAAGAAACTTTGCTTAACATAATTTCATTTGGAACGAATTAATTCCTTTATACAAGGTACCACTGTATTTTAAACACGGGCCTAAGTCCAGTTGTTGGTCCCCAACAAGAGCAGACCTAGTGAATGAATTGCTGAAAGGTAAACAAACACTTAGGCAAATCACACTGATTCAGTGTGTCTGCTCTCTTTGTGACTAGCGTATGGCTCCAGGTAACGTAAAAGGCATACATGATTCTGCACCTTGTTAACTGTCCAGTGTAGCCTTCAGGCTAGATGGCCGTGGTATATACATTGAATAAATAAATAAATAAATACGCCTTCAGAGTTGTTTTTCTTGGTGAATAGTACACATGCAGTTTTCTACTTATTGGAGAACAGTCTCTTAGAGTAAATATGAAATGTAGAGTTGCCCTTCATTCGTATTTACTGATGCAAAGGGCAAATGTGAGTCGCCATCAGTCTGCATAGTGATGCGGTCTTGTAACTGCATTTTAATGATAGCTCGGCAGAAGTTTTAAACAAGCACAACTGATGATTGTTGAACAAACTGTTCTTCAGCCCTGCAGGCCTCTACAGATTGGTCCAAAAAGAAGAAAGATCCCCTTGGCAAGCTGTCGTCCTTAACTAAACTTTTGGTGATACTGATCAACTCTCTTCAGATGCTTGTGTCCAAAGAATCCGGCCTGGAAAAACTGGCCCCCATTGGGGCTTCTGTCATTGGTGTCCTTCAGAACATCATTGGCCACATCTCTTTGCCGTCGGTCATCAGATCTCTTCTCGGAGCTGTTCTGAAACCGCTAGCAGCGTTTTACGAAAAAACAAAGTAAGTCCTCATTTATTTATTTATTTATTTATTTATTTATTTATTTATTTATTTATTTAGAGTATTTAGAGTATTTTTTACCCTGCCTTTCTCTTTGGAAAAGGACCCAAGCGGCTTACAGTCATGAGGGATAATATACAATCCACGACAATTGAGACATGTTCAAGTATTGAGAACAGGGAAATTGAGGGACATCTTACAGCATTAAAAGACAACATTACATGAAATCTACAAGAACATGTGTGCATTTAAAAAGAGTAAAATTCCATTTAAAAGTTATGAGTGATGGAAACTAACATAAAAAACATAATGTCAATTTAAACACACAAGGCTATAAGTACTGTAGTTACAAATACAAAGTCTATGTGATCCTATCGATTCATATAAAAGACACATAAGAGGTAGTCCATCATTTGGGGAAAGCTTGCCTGAAGAGAAAGGTCTTTGCCTGTTTCCTGAAAGACAACAGAGATGAGGCAGTCCTGGCCTCTAGTGGGAGGGAGTTCCATGGTTTGTTGGTTGTTGTTATATTGGCAGGGTGGTGGGATGCTACTTTTACTATGGATGCTGCACAGTTACTTTGTAAGCTAATCGATCTGTATAGTTACAGTTTATATTAACTGACCTAATCTGTGCTCATTTGTCGCAGGCAGCTATTTTAAGCAGTTTGACTCTTTAAGTAAGTGCTTGATTATACGCCCTCAGTCCCATCAGTTGCAGAAATACTTTATTAATATTTCCTGGGTAGATTTACAGCACCTTGTACGCAGCCTTGATTCAAATTGTCTAGAACGTCAGCATTTCTTGAATTGTTAAGAATACTGTTGTTGTTGTTTTTTTAAAAAAAAAACTTCAATTAAGGTGTTGTTGTTTTTAATGTAAATAATTTTACATTTCCTTTACTCACTCTTGGAGAAAAGCACCTGTGTGTCGATGCCCTTGTGCTTTATCCAAAAGCAGAAGCCTGTGTTTTGGCTTCCTCTTTTTCTTTCCAGCTGCCAGTCTGATAAAGCAGTGCTCCCCAACCTTTTTATCGTCACGGACCTGTAAATGTTTGATAATTTTTCCGTGGCCCGCTTGTTTTGATTTAATAATTTTAATTTGCAATAAAAGGGAGGGCGAGGACTGCCTCGAGAGCAAGACCCGCCCCCTCTCCTTGGGAAGACTGGAGGGGAAAGGGGGGGAGGGAGAGGAGATGGGGGAGCCGAAATCGAGGCCGGCGCCTCCCCTTTTCTCACTCGCTCTCTCTTTCTCGGTTCCACTCCTTCTTCCCCCTCCCCTCCGTGGCGTCCCCTTATCGCTAAGGCCTCTTCTCTCCCCCCCCTTTCCCTCTCCTGTGGGAGGGAGGGAGGGACGGGGGAGAGGCGGGCCTCGATCCCGGTCAGGCTCCTCGGAGCCAAACCCACCCCCACCCCCACCCTGCACCATCTCCAACTCACCATCAGCTCGATGGTCTTGTCCTCAATCACGGTGATTGACAATCACCGACTCCGGCTCCATCCTGTTGGCGGCTCTTAAGGCGGCGGGTGGGGGTGGGGTGGGGGAGCGACGAGGGTCGGGGGTGGTGGTTGAAGAGGCGGCGGCGGCGGCGACTCCTCCCGGGGCGGGGGATGGGGGAGGGCGAGAAAAACCCCTTAGTCGCCCCCCTTTCCCTTGAAGAGGAAGGGGGAGGCGGGAGGAGGCCGCTGGTTCCCAAAAGACCGACCAACTGACCCGCCACCGCCAAGGCCCGCGCACCCGGAAGAGGAAGTGAGGTCGCAGCCAGAAGCCGCAGCGGCGGTTGCGACCACGCCTGTGCCGCCGTTACTAGAGGAGCAGTGGCTGCCGCCTTCGCCACCCCTCCCCTCCCCCTCCCCCTCCCCCGCCTCCTCTCAGCCTCAGAGGAACGGCCCTCGCTCGCTCGCTCATGTGCTCCCCTCTGGGGGTGGGAGGAGAACCGCTCCCGAAAGGCTTTGCGGCAGTCAGTGGGGAGGGGGTGGGGGGAAGACTACCACGGGCCGGCAGGCTTGGCAGCCCCATCAGGAAGAAGGAAGTCGGAAGGCTGGGCAGGAAACGGAGGGGTGGGCGGGGTAAGAAACTATGTTCCCCAGCATGCAAAGGGGCCTCCCGTTTCGCCTCCTCTCCCCACCCCGCCCCTCCGGACGGCCCAGTGCTGATTGGTCCACGGACTGGCACCGGTCCGCGGCCCGGGGGTTGGGGAACACTGTGATAAAGGACCAACTTTTGGCTGCTTAAATTAGGTGATAGCCTCAACAAGTGTAGGAGATCAGTGTCAGGTGCTTTCTGAATGGCTGTTTTAACAATCTTGTGGTGGAATAATTGCTACTTAGACGTGTTGGAGTCCCATGCCTATCATGTCGGAAAAGTTGAGTTGGAATTTGGAAGCTGTATTTTTTCCCCAGTTGATAAATTGAATTATTATGTTGTTGTCATAACCACCCCTTTGACTGGACAGGTCTGTCTCTTCCCATGTACATAATTCTACTTAACCTTTCCAGACTGATTCGGTTTGTAAAACTGTGCTGAGGTAACAGGTATTACAGAGTATACAAGTGCTGATATATTGTATTTTCTTTCCCTGACAGGGCTACTAATGACTCTAAAGTGACCAATGGACTCAACAGCAAGGTAAAAGAACTCGACATGCGAACTTTTCTCTTTCTGCCTCCCGAGCTACCTTCTCCTGTAGGAGCCTCAAAGTCTGCCCTACATCTCTGACCTACATGCTTCCCCTTGCTATAGCCGGGGACGCTCGCTACAGAGGCGGTCTCCAGAAGGTTTTCCCACATGGGACAGCTTTGTTCTGTTTTGCTTTTGAGAAGCTGGAATAGTGCTCTCTGAAGTCAGTGCTTCCTGCTGTGTGTGATTTGGAGCGGCACTGGCGGTGTGTGAATAGGGGCTTCCAGTTTAAATACCTGCAGTACCTCCCTCCCTCTAAGGTGTGTGGGTCTGTGCCCCCTGGCCCCGCTCCGCACTGGGCTCCTCCTCCCCTCCTCCCCTTCAGTGATCAGTTTTATATTGATTGCAGTGGAAGCCGTGTTACATTCCCACTCCCACCCACAGACATGTCATGCACACGAGAGAGAGAACCTTGCCCAATGGTGCTGAAAGTTACAAGGGACGTTGCCTGCAACTTTGTACATTGGTACATTTTAAGACAAATGCCTCATATGTAAAAAAAAAAAAAAAAACCTTATAGGAAGAAAAAACATTCTGGGAATAGGCATGCTTCTCATGACAAAAATTGCCTATGGAATGTAGAGCAAGGGGAAAAACCATTCCGCAGGTACCCAGGGGGGAAAAACTGGTTATTTTTGTCTTTATTCTAGCCCCCAGAATGGATTAATCCATTCCCAGTGCATTCCTATGGGAAACCGCATTTCATAAGACAAAAGTTTCATAAAACGAAGTGACCCATAGCCTCTGGAACAGATTAATCAATTTTAATGCATTCTTATAGGAAGCCTCATTTCATAAAACAAAATTTTCTTTAAAATAAATTGACCCGTAGAACGAATTAAATTCATTTTAAGAGGTACCACTGTATTTACTCCCTACAGCTTTACAGCCCAGTTCTGGAAGAAGATCCACACTGACATATCACATGCATTGGGTTGTGTCCATTTGTTGCCCAGTAAGCTCTGTCAGTTCAACTGAAACAAGATTGTAATATTTATGTGACGAATGAGTGATGAAACCCACACCAAAGTTTTCAGAATGCAAAGCTAAATGGGAGAGGGCTGATCCATTCACTATGTGTGGAAATGGCTGGCTTCAGGCATGGTCTGTGTTCCTTCACGGCTGGCTATTCCGTGGATTTCTTACTCTGTTGTTTTTCTTTCCTCCCCAGTTAGATAAGCTGTTCATGGAAAGTATTAGCTGTTTACAGTCTCATTATACTGGATCCTTCGACAGTGAGCTGCTGCAAGAGCTTTCTCCACTGCTGTCCCTCATGCTTCTGAACAAGAACAAGCAGATACGCAGTCAAGCTGCTCAGTTCTGGAATGCAACATTTGGTAAAGCTGTAATGTTGACATACCCAGAAGAATTAAAGTAAGAGGACTTCTAGTGCTTATGCTGTACTCTGTAGGCTTATGAACACATACTCTAAATTTTGTATAGGCTTCTCTTCACCCAAACTTGGCATGGGGCTGGATCCAGACGTGCCCTCCTTTGGACAGGGTGGTGCTACTTATTTATAGAACGGACTGGTCCAGCAAGGGGTGGAGGACCATTCTTGGTGGCTTTTCTCTGGAGAGCCGAATGCTCCTCCAGAGCAGCATAGGAAGTGGCATTGAAGGCGGTAGGAAGAAGAGGGGAACATTCTTTCTCTCTCAAGACCTCTGGGAGACCTAGCTCATGTCTTGTCTGGCTTGTTCCAGGTTCTGCTGAACACAGAGCTTTTTAAATGAAGAGGCTGAAAAAGAGCGCTAGCTACACCTTGAAGCAATTGACTTCCATCTCAGTCTTTTTTACCACAACCACCCTGGAAGGGACTTTATTTTTCCAACCATTTTACTTAGAAACAGCAACTAGCTTTGGAGAGTTGAAAGCCTGAGCTTCAATGAGAAGGACTCACACCCTTTCTCCCTTGATGGTTGTCCTAGTCAACATCTTAGAGAGAAGGGGACCCCCTGATGTTTTTGTCTGCCACTCTTCTAACCCAACTCACACTTCTTGGGGCAACTTGTAGCCATCTTTTGATGGGGAAAGGCATATGTGACTCTGAATGACCTCTAGCGTGGGATTCAGTCACGGTGGGCGTGAATCGTCCTCTACTTGGTGCTTGTGTGAGTTGATGCTTTGTCCCCACGTAATAGCATTTGGTAATATTTGTGTAAACGAAAGGGTAGGAGGTACATTTAGCACATTGAAAAGAGGAAAGTTTTCTCACTTTTCAGAACAAATTTCATTTAGAGAGGAAGACAGGAGAAAGAGTAGAAAGGGTTTGCTCTAAAAGACATGCCAAACCAGAAGAGACTGTGATATTTAGATTGTGGCATGCAGGACTAGTCTTTGATGAAAGTGTAGTGGGGTTATTAATCTCAGCGGCTTCTTGCCCTTTTGTACTGAAGATACTTTAATGAAACTGATGATCCTCCACCAGCACAAATTCTATCTTTTAAGTGTGAGCTTCAAAATTTGTTTCGTTGCAGATCGGCTTTGTGTCATGCCAAACAGAAAATTATACTCTCGTTGCCTGGTTTTGAAAGCACTGAGATCATGGGAGAGTTGGATGGGACCTATTCTGACTCAGTAAGTACAGCTTGTAGAAAACTTTGGGATATATGACCACTCTCTTTCTACTGGAGCCCAACATCTGGAGTGTTAATAATAATAATACCTTTATTGTCAATGTACAACCTGTGCACAATGAAATTGGCTTTTTTTTTAAGGTTAAGGTTTTTAAAGCAAGGAGGGAAGGATTATCTAGATTCTAGAGAAACCTTGTTGCCTTGGCCCTTGTGACCAACTAGTATTAGTGACCTTTTAAAGTAAAAACAGATGCTTTGAACGTTGTTGATGATTCCTCACTTCTCTTGGAACAGATAGAGAGTTCCCAGTGGAATTCAAAAATAAGTGGAATAGAAGTAAAACCTACAGGGAAAAGAGACTCCTTGATGGGCCAGGCCAGTGAACTAAAGGAAAACAATGTCAGTTCCCATGGCACGCCTATGAAGGTAAGCAGTCTAGTCCGGAATCCTGTCGCAGTTGTAGATGGGCAGTCATGCAAGCAGAAGGAACTGTTTCCCAGACTGTCCTTTATGAATTGCATCCCTTATTAGTTTCAGGCACTTCCTCTAGGATTTTTTTTCTTGATAAGGAGACCCAGAGGGATGCAAGGGTCAGTTGACTTTGGTGGTAGACTTTAGAGTTGACTCTGGGCATCTTTGGTTTTTCCCCAGCCCAGATATGATTAAAATGTGCTCCCACTTATATACAGAAGCTAGACGGCCTTGTCTTCATGCAACAGCCTCCTGTGGCCCATCTATGGTCTCTCTTGAGCTGGAGGTGGGGGATGCTTCCTGAATTAGGAGTTTACAACCACTGGGAATAAGTGCAATGCTTGTGTCATGTACAGATCAATTCAGATGCTAGCTGTTTTTCTCTGCCCTAAGCATTTTGGGTATAGTACGGAAAAGAGCTTTTTAAAAAATGTGCGAGTGAATCAGAAAAAGTGCAGTTTTGCTCAGATGGCATTAGGAGTGCTAGATAAGAATACGTCTATCACAGTTTCAAAGCTGGCATATTTTTTTAAAAAATGCAGGACCACAAATATGTGGGAGGCTAACCTCTTTGCTCTAAATAAAAGAGGGGCCGCGCATGTGTACAAAATCCCAAGCACTAGAGGTGGATTAAGGGCTCCCTTTTACACATAGTGCTAGAAAGGAAGGGCCAAAGGGCTCGATCTTACTATGGCTGAATAGTAGATGCCCATTGCTAGATGCTATTGAGAAGCTCAGCAGTAACGTCACAGAATTCTATCTATCTATCTATCTATCTATCTATCTATCTATCTATCTATCTGGAGTTCTCCTTAACCGTTCTGTTGAACACTACTAGAGTTCAAGTAAGACCAGCGTCTTACAAGCAATAGTTTCTTGACCTTGTTTGTATTGTTTTCTCATCCCATAGATGAAACTAGAACTCCCACCATTGACATCAAAGAGAAAAAATACAGTCTTGGAAGAAGAAAACACTGTTGACTTCGTCTTTATTCCTCCAGAAACCAAGGAAAGAGTGTTAACTGAGCACCAAAAAGAAGTTCTGAGAACCAAAAGGTTTGCAACTTTCTTAGCTCCATGGAGTCTTCTTTTATACCTTTTTTAGGTCTTAAGGGTTAGAAAAGGTGTTGTCTTTTCAGTAGCCTTGCTAGGAGGCCACAGGGGAAGCTATTGTATTGAACAGTGACTTGGTGACTCCTTAAAGAGTGAAAAATACCAGTTTCATTGGTCTTGTTTTTTTCTGGTTTCAGTAACCAGAAGGAAGTTTTACTTTGCATATTCTTCTGATGGTGTGGCTACGCTTGTCTTTTTACCTGCTCATTCAAATTTTAAGGCAATCTGTATACAATTTTTGTAGAGGTTTCTCTTTAGGCCAGGGGCAGGTAGTCTTCGGCCCTCAAGATGTTTAGGACCACAGCTCCCAGAATTCCTATATAGCCAGTGATAAACAACTGTGGGAGTTGTGGTCCCAAACATCTGGGGGGCTGAAGGTTACCCACCCCTGCTTTAGGCTGTTGTAAGTAGTCATCTCAGTGATTTTACCTTAGTGCTAACCTCTATCTTTGTCACCTCTTTCTGTGCTGTACCACAAAGTATTTAGGCAACTCATGCTTTTATGATTCATTCTGTCTTTTGCAGGGTCGATATTCCTACTATGTACAATACTCTAGATGCATCACAAGACACTACTTTGTTTTCCCAATATACCCAGAGCCAGGAAAATTCACTGTAAGTATTTGATGCCAACAGAATACTGGATCGACAGAAACAGTTTTGGGCATTTTGGTGCATGTGAACAAGTGATCTTTATTTTAGGGAAGAAGCCGTCTTAGGAGATGTAAAAGGAGAATGCGGGAAAGAAGAGAACAAAACCATATCCAAGGTATGTTGAATGTTATTGACTGACGCTGGCCTTTTTGGATTATTCTTGACAAGGAGTTTGTGGAAGAGTAGAAGGGGTATCTATTACAGAAGCAAATAGTGTCCAGTCTCTGACCCTTGCGTAGTTCTGCCTTGTGTCCAGTTAACTGGCACACAGCTTGACAATTGACATCTGAGGTAGTGAACAGCATATTGGGCACCTCTGCTTTCCTATCTGCTTTTTTTTCTCTGTTCCCCTTTATATGTGAAAGAATTTATTTATTTAAATATTTATTTGACTTTTATACCGCCCATCTAGACCAAGGGCTACTCTGTGCATTATCCTATTGACAGCACCCTACCATGCTCCTTAAAATGTATATACTACCTCTGTTAATGTCATGGGTTCGGATCCTCTGCAGTAACAAGGCACTTCTTATACTTGAAGGAACAATCATTTTCTACCTGGGATAACTCGTGAGTTTTTTAAAGTGAGCAGAACATTTCTGTAAAATAGTTCTAGAAAAAATATATTTGGGGACTGAATGTTTTGTTTCCTATATCTATCTATCTATCTATCTATCTATCTATCTATCTATCTATCTATCTATCTATCTATCTATCTATCTATCTATCTATCCATCTATCTGTCTGTCTGTCTGTCTGTCTATCTATCTATCTATCTAGACAGACAGACAGACAGACAGACAGACAGACCTGCAGGGTTGATCCCTGCAGGTGTAATTAAAAAGTTGGGGTTCACCCCCAAAAAAGCCATCTAAGAAGGCTATAGAAATGAAAGAGATTTTTCTTGAAAAAACGGCCTAGTGGTAATTACACAGTAATATTTAATGTTGCTGTGAATGGTTTGTTTTCAGGATGAAAAAGCAGCAGGTGATGGGCCTGACCACCCTCCTGAAACCTCTGAGCGCTGCAAACCAGATATAGTTCTAAACAAAACTGATTCCATTGCTGCTGAACAATTGGAGAAACGGAACTCAAATTCAGATTGTGAGGATTCAGGAAAGAGCTGTAGAAAAGATGGAGAAGAGCCAGATGCTTCTTTAAATGAAAGCACTTCAAATATCAGCAGCAATAGCTCCGCTTCTAGCGATGTCATTTCCGGAACACCACCTTCTGTCAGCAGAAGACAGTCGTTCATAACTTTGGAAAAGTTTAATAGTTCAGACCACAGACCCTTCAGTTCTTCATCTTTCATTAACACATCAGGAGGATCTGAAAATAGTCCTGCCATTTCCAAGCAGAGCAGTGGTTCCATTGCTCCAGATGTCTCTTCCACAGGGAAGCCAAATGGAGAGAATAAGAGCACCCTGAAAGCCAAAAGAGAAGAGACCCGCCCTCGGACTAAGAGGTCCTGTTTAGAAATCATAGACGCGCTAGAGACTTACGTCAAATTCAAAAAAGCCAAAGATGGAATTAAGGCCAATTCAAAATCCCAGTCCGAGAGTACACTTGGGATAAAGAGATCAAGTCTTAGGCAGAATAACGCCGATAGTTCAGAAGATAAAACGTCAAAGTTGATGCAGCCGGAGCAGGAGAAAAATGTTGAAGTGACCCCTGGCAATCTTGTGGAAGTCAGTCACGATGTGCCTGTTGAAATACAGAAAGCAGAACATTTGCTAGACGTTCCGTTTCAGACTTCGGCTTTGAATGCAACGGGAAATACGACACCCGAAAATAAGCAAACTTCGGACAATGTTTTGGAAACAAAAGGGGTGCAAAATTTTGACTCTAAAGAAAACACCCCTCCGGAAGCGGAGATGTCAGGAGAGGCGATATCCAGTATTAACCAAACTTCACAGACGCCAGCCAATCAGAAAACATTAAGGCGATCTTTAAGGCGTAGGCCAGAACCTGTGGTGGAAGAGAGTCCAGACAAAGAGAACAGCCAACAGAAGAAAGAGGGATGTAGAGAGGATGAAAAGATGTTGTCAAAGAAGTCTGCGCAGGGGAAAGAGCCTGCCTCACAAAAACTAAAATCTCTGCCAGGAAAAGCAATAGATGACACCTCCAGAGGTGCGCAAGGAAGCAGCACTCCTGAGAGTGTTGTTATGAAGGAATGCCAGGACTCAAGAAGTAACCAAGAGGAGGTGGTTGTAAGTTCTGAAAAATCTGAAGGCAGTATTGCCTCTGACCTAGAAGATTTACGAGAAGGTGGTCCACATACCTCTGGCGAGAAGCTAAAGGGACTTCCACGATACCACACACGAAGATCCTCCCAGGGATTACTCACCAGCATCGAAAACTCAGAGTCTGATAGTTCTGAAACAAGAGAAGAAGGGGTCATGAGGACAAGGTCGGGGAGGTGGAAAAATAAAAACAACGCTCCTGGGATCCAAGTAAAGGAAGAGGTGGAAAGTCAGGAGTTTCCTTCACAAACTACAATAGAAATCCAGCCCCCCATAGCAGAAAACAGTCCTGTAATCCAGTCTGAGGGACCCATGGACATAGCCTTGGGTTTGAGTAGCAATGAAGAGGGGGAGAAAAAAGGACTCCCCATTAGGGATAGTGTGGGACTTAAGCAAGAGAAGGATGCTCCATTGTGCATGGATTCCGAGATAAATCCTGCCAAGAGTAAAGCCACTGCTGACGTTTCTGTTGAAAACGGGCAGGAAACGGATCCTGTTTCTGATTTATGCTCTAGCGCGGGTGGTCTTAGTGATGCTTCAGTAGAAGATGCCTACCTCACGGCCAGCGCCTCTCCTTCCTCGGAGAAATCCCCCGAGGTGCCGGAATGCCAGCACAAAAGAAGCAAGCGGACCAGGAAGTCCAAGGGCTGCGACTGCTGTGATGAAAAATCGCACCTGCCTTTGGAGAAGTCGCCCGCGGAACCAAAATGGAAAGAGCCCAGGAGGACACCTAGCAAAGCGGCCGTGGTTTTGCCCCCTGTTTCCGTTGCCGAAGAAATGAGTTCTGCTGAAAGGCTCTCCCAGGAACCGTGTGCAACAAGCACTCCGCTGGTCAAGGAGGCTGTCGTTGTGCAAGATTCAAACCAAGACGTGGAGGCCAATGGGCAGCTCCCAAGAGATGAGACTCGAGAGGATGAACTCAACAGTCCGCCGTGTATCAGAAGCAAAGAGGACAAACCTGTTGAAGAGATTCTGGATTGTGTTGATCTGGAAGCAGCAGCTCCGGAGCAAAACCCACCAAATTCTCTTTCAAAAGAACCTGCGGTTTTAGGAATGGATTCAGATCAAGCTGGTATACAAACATCCGACACGAGTCAAAGTGGTCAGTCAGAAGATGCAGAGATGGAGGTCATCCAGGCTGAGGACATAGAGACCAGCAAAGCAATAACTGATGGAGCTCAGGATGCTGTAGAAGAAAATACAGTGCCTTCGGTAACCATGGAGGAAGAGCTTCAGGGAAATGACACGGGCCAGTCAGGTGATGCAGAAAGGGGTGTAGCAGGCATTGCAGCAGCACCTCACAGTTCAGCCTTGGCAGAGAAGGAGAAGAATAACTCAGATTCTCCTCTCAAGTCTAAAGAGCCCAATGGCCCCACCTTGGCTAAGGTCAGCGAAAGCCCTAATGGTATGCAGACGCGTTGCATATGGTCTCCATCAGCCTCCCCCTCTACCAGCATTCTAAAGAGAGGTATAAAACGACAGCCAGAGGAGGATTCTCCATCACCGGCTAACAAGGTATTCTAAGCGGTGGCTCTTGGTCTTCCCTCTCCTCACCTCTCTCTATACTCTTGTTTCCTTGCAAGGGAGCTACGTAAGCTAACTTACCTTTCTCGAAGGAGTCTAGGACCTCTGCCACAGCAACATTGGTCCATAAGCTCACAGAATAGCAGTACATAGGTGTTTGTCTGCTTGTGCATAGATCTACGGGGGCTTGGGTTCACAGATATGCAAGTCAGCCTCTCCGGCAGTTATGAGAGTCGAGTTGGCAGTATTGCAGACTTTCCCAGTTAGAGCAAAGGGCCCCAAAGGGCTCTGTGTCTATGTCGTGCCAAATGCAGTTACAGAGCCTTCTTCTGCCTCTGGGTGTCTGGTGGCCTCTGGGAGCTGAGCTTGTTTCCCAGTGTCTGGTTCATCTGAAGCAGCTGCTGTGGGAGATTGACAGTGCCCAAATGATAATACGGGCCAGCAGAGGAATGTGCCTCCCAGCCCCTGGCTTTATTTGAGAGACTGCCCCCACCTTTGTTTCCCTGTATGGAAGTGGCTCTGATAGGCACCAATTAGTGAACTGTCTGCTGGCAGTTCACCAATGTGAAAGCTCTTGGATATTTCCATGTAACGAGGCATGCTTGCCAATGTCAACAAAATGCCAACAGTGGCTCTTCACGAGTGTAGTGTAGTGTGGCTTTTGGAGATGTGAACTGAAGCCAAAAAGAATACCTGCCCTCCTTTTAGGAAGTCATTTATATCACTCATTACAACATAAGAAGAGCCATGCTGGATCAGGCCAAAGGCCCAGCTAGTCCAGCTTCCTGTATCTCACAGTGGCCCCACCAGATGCGTCTGGGAGGGCACAAGACTAGGTTATCTGTCTCCTGATACCACTCCCCTGCATCTGGCCCTTGACGTACCCTGGTTTTAAGCCTGGAGATTACACATCTCCATCATGGTTTGTAACCTGTGATGGACTTTTCCTCCAGGAAACTGTCCAATCCCCTTTTGAAGGCATCCAGGCCAGATGCCATCACCACACCCTCTGGCAGGGAGTTCCTTCCACAGACTAACAACATGCTGGGTAAAAACATATTTTCTTTTGTCTGTTCTCACTCTCCCAACCCTCAATTTGAGTGGATGTCCCCTAGTTCTGGTATTTTGTGAGAGGGAGAAGAACGTCCCTCTATCCACATTACTCATGCCCCACATTATTTTGTACGTCTCAATCATATCTCCCCTCAGGTGCCTTTTCCCCAGACTAAAGAGCCCCAAATGTTTTAGCTGTGCCTCATAAGGGAGATCCCCATTTTAGTTGCTCTCTTTTGCACCTTTTCCAGTTCCACTATGTTTGTTTTTAGATGCAGTATCTAGAATTGTACACAGTACTCCAGGTGCAGCCTGACTATTGTCTTGTATAATGGCATTATAATGTTGGCTGTTTTATTTTCAATCCCCTTTTGATCATCCCTAGCATGGAATTGGCCTTCTTCAGCGCTGCCACACACTGGGTAGATACCTTCATTGAGCTGTCCACCAACACATACAAGATCTCTTTCCTGATCTGTCACGGATCGCTCAGAGCCCAAGAGTTGTTAGATAAAGTTTTGATTTTTTTGCCCCAATATGCATCACTTAACATTTTCCTACATTAAAACACATTTGCCATTTGGCAGCCCATTCCCCCAGTTTGGAGAGATCCTTCTGGAGCTCTTCACAATCTTCTCTGGTTTTTACCACACGGAAAAGTTTTGTGTCATCTGCAAACTTGGCCACCTCACTGTTTATCCCTGTCTCCGGGTCATTTATGAACAGATTGAAAAGCACCGGTCCCAGGACAGAGCCCTGGGGCACACCGATTTTCACTTCTCTCCATTGTGAAAATTTCCCATTGACACCTAATCTTTGTTTCCTGGACCTCAACCAGTTCTCAATCCATAAGAGGTTCTTATTATTACTTAGAATTATCCACAGTGCAGTTCTGTCTGTAAGAAGGCTGAATGCGAACTGCTTAGTTTTTCTCATGGGAAAGTACGTCAGGCAGCACATGATGTCGTGCACGACCATTGTACACAAGTTAGGATGGTTGGGGAGGGAACTTCACTGTAAGAGTCCTCGTACCAGCAATTGATAAGTTCCAATTTGATACAAGCGTAGTCTTTGTTTGATGATAGCAGGTCTGTCTGCCTAAAGGGTGATTCTGTTACATCTCCCTGCACAGAGCCGGCGGGTTTCCTTTGCTAACCCTATCTACCAAGAAGAATTGGCCGACGACATTGACCGGAGGAGCCCTGTAGTCCGAATGCATTCTTCTAATGGTTCTCCGTCTTTCCGAAGTACTAAACCTTCACCTAATGCCCACGCCAAGGTAGTCCCTGTGCTTTTCTTAATCTTCTTACAAAGATGATTTCTGCATTTCAAGGAATTTGCAGTCCACTATCATTAATCAGGCGAAAGAGCCACGGGTTGGATTCAGGGACTCACATACTTGGAACGGATATGCACTTGAGTCTGCCAGCTGGTGCCTTGCTGCTCCTCTTGTTCAGATGTTATTATAATAAGTATTAATAGATACCAACTTATAGTGACCCTTTCCAAGGTTTTCCAAATGGAGAATACACAGCAGTGCTTTACCCTCCCATATTTCTGACAGCTTCCTGGTTCATCCTGGCTCCACAGGCAGGCTTTAGGCACTGTGCAGAATCAAACTCCGAACACCTAGCTCCACACCCTGGGCAGCTCTTACTTCCCACAGATGATAAAAAATATTTTTGAATGTCTGTAGATCATCCATAGCAGGACAGGATGTAAAAGGAGGGGGTTACCTGGGTGGGTGGGAGCAACGGTAGAAAATGCTTTCTAATATTAAGGAAGGATCTTTGGGACAGAGTTTGAAATAGAATACTTGAGGCACGAACATTTCATTTCATTGAATGTGGTTTCCTGGGCTAAATTATTGATAAATAAATAATTATAGATAATTAATTATTTATTGTTAAGTAATTGTTATTGAGAATTATTTTAATTAATTCCCGCTGCCCATTCCTTTGAATTTACCTTTGTCCTGTTACAAAATTAAAGGACCCTGACTTTTGTCAAATTGTTTCGATGAGGCTTTAGATGATTCCTGTGATCCTGAGAGAGCTTTTTTCCTCTTTTCCCATCCAGCCTATTACCACTCCAGTCAAAGGATCCCTGCCCTCAGCATCTCGTAGCCATAGATTTAAGAGCTCAAAGAAGTGTTTAGTAAGATGGCTTCAGTTTTCCGTTCCTCTTCTGCATTTTCTCCTACATCTAGCTCTTAAAATATATTAATTAAATTTATTTTTGCATTATTTTAAGATCTCTGAGATGGTCAAGGAACCACTAACTGCACCAACAGAAAGCATATATCCTGCATTAGTGGGCTGTAAAGCATCTGTGGACACAATTTTACCTCAGATTACCTCAAACATTTTGTAAGTAGCAAATCCTTGAAGCAACCTGTACAGCGGGAACTTCTGTAGCAAACAACATAATGTATGGATGAACTGGTACCTACTGTTTCAGGAAGACAGCAGTCAGTGGTGGCAGACCTTTGGCACTCCAGATGTTTTGGACCACAACTCCAACAGTCCTTTGTCATTGGCAGTACAGGCTTGGGATTCTGGGAGTTGTGGTCCAAAACATCTGGAGTCCTGAAGGTTTGCCACCACTTCCTGTTCTGGTATTTTTCTGCTGGAGTGTTATCTTTTTCAGTAAGTATAAAAGGATGAGGAAGTAATGATGTGGCTTTAGATTGGTGTGTTGAGATAATGGCTTTCATTCTGAAAAGAGAAACTTCTCCTTGCTCACAGTTGAGCAGTGGTCTGGTCTCTTGAAAGTTTTCCTGCTTAGACTGCAATATCAGTGTCTCCAAGAAAAAAAAACCTGTCTTACAGACTGAAGAAAGTACCACATTTAATAGCCAATTTATAGTATCTTGGCAATAAAATAGTGTGGAAATATAGTTGCATAGGGTAAATATCACTGAAGGTGCTTGAAAAGGCATTTTAACTCAGAGAGTTGCTTTCAGATAAACATGGTCCCATTTCAGTGTCTGTATTCCGGGGGCCCCATTTTCGTTGGGAATCCCATAGATAGGAAGGATTTTGGGAGCTGAAAGCCAAAAACATCTGGAAGGCTGTAGTAGCTTGTCTCTGGCCTGATAGGAAACTGGATTGTCTTGGAAGACCTGCTTCTGAAAAGCCAGGAGGAAGCAGAGGAGTAAACAAAGAGCAGGAAGCATCCCTATTGCCTCAGCTTTTCCCTTGTAAAATACCTTCCTCCTCTAATTGTTCTCCAAGGGCAAGAGGCTCAGGACAACTTATTCGAGCAAAGAACATCAGGACTGTGGGTGACTTGAGTTCCCTGTCCGCAGCTGAAATCAAAATGCTTCCTATTCGTTCTCCCAAAGTTTCGAATGTTAGAAGAGCACTTAAGGGATACCATGACCAACAGGTAAGCTGATTTGTATTATTAAAAGCGAAAAGAACTATCTGATGTGAGGAGAAAATAACGACTGTAGAGCAGTTGCTCTCATAAACATTATTTATATATATATATTTTCCGTACAGTAGAAATTAAAACTTGGAAATTCAAGCTGCTGTTACAGAATTCTTACCTACCTTCTTAAGGGTTTTTGCAGTCAATGAGAAATGAGAAGGAACACCTTGTTTTATTACCCTCCAGAAATCAGTTGCCCCCTTTATGTACAGTACATGTGTTTGCCTGGGCAAATCTTGGAGCTAGGTCTGTTAAGCTACTACAGTAACAAGTGGAAAGTCTCCTGTTAAACTCCCCTAATATGATTTATTAATAAGTAAGTAGGTAGGAGAAGGTTAGACTAAGGTTCCCCTGCCACCGCCTCCTCCCGCCAATTGAAAACTTGTTACATGTTGAGCAGACCACTTTTTCACCTCTGTTTCCTTCCTTCCTTTGTGGTCTCTGTGAATCACACATAGGAGCTGCTTTTGTTCATATGTTGGCTCTGCTGACAAGTTCCGAACCTTCTAGAGCAGGCATGCCCAAACTTCGGCCCTGCAGATGTTTTGGACTACAACTCCCATAAAGGCTTGGAATTCTGGGAGTTGTGGTCCAAAAAATCTGCAGGGCCGGAGTTTGGGTATGCCTGTTCTAGAGGCTAATGAAAGTGTTTGTGCAACAAATTCATACAATCCACCTCCTGTGGATTCTTCTGTCTGCTACAGAACATTTTTAGCAGCAGCAGCCTGGGAGAACTGAGGATTAACTGTGTGGTGGGGAACGTGTGTCTTAACACTTTTGTTAGGCTCTAAAAGTTTGTAAAAGAATCTGTATGTGTGGATTTACAGATTATCACTTGAAGAACTACATTTACATATAAGCAATGTGTTCTTAAATCAACTGGATTCCACTGTCCTCATTATTGTATAGGTTGCTATTAATCCAGTTCCCCTCTAGCTTGTAATTCATTTTTTATACTTTTCTATCAAGACCACTAATATATAGATTATTTAGCTTGATCTGTGCGTGACTTTTTTATTATACCAGATCATCCAAGTTAAGGTTTAGAAAGAATGGCCACTATTAAGCTGCAAAAGCAGAGTGCAGATCACTATTTTTAATCAGTGATGTCATTTTAGCCCTGTATATGTTACAGCATACGGGGATAAGCAGTGAGGCAGCCAAGTTTGCAGGTGACACGAAACTTTTCCGTGTGGTAAAAACCAGAGAAGATTGTGAAGAGCTCCAGAAGGATCTCTCCAAACTGGGGGAATGGGCTGCCAAATGGCAAATGTGTTTTAATGTAGGAAAATGTTAAGTGATGCATATTGGGGCAAAAAAATCAAAACTTTATCTAACAACTCTTGGGCTCTGAGCGATCCATGACAGATCAGGAAAGAGATCTTGTATGTGTTGGTGGACAGCTCAATGAAGGTATCTACCCAGTGTGTGGCAGTGCTGAAGAAGGCCAATTCCATGCTAGGGATGATCAAAAAGGGGATTGAAAATAAAACAGCCAACATTATAATGCCATTGTACAAGACAATAGTAAGGCCGCACCTGGAGTACTGTGTACAATTCAGGATACCGCATCTAAAAACAAACATAGTGGAACTGGAAAACATGCAAAAGAGAGCAACTAAAATGATTACTGGGCTTGGGGACCTCCCTTATGAGGCGCAGCTAAAACATTTGGGGATCTTTAGTCTGGGAAAAAGGCACCTGAGGGGGGATATGATTGATACGTACAAAATAATGTGGGGCATGAGTAATGTTGATAGAGGGATGTTCTTCTCCCTCTCACAAAATACCAGAACTAGGGGACATCCACTCAAATTGAGGGTTGGGAGAGTGAGAACAGACAAAAGAAAATATTTTTTACCCAGCGTGTTTTTAGTCTGTGGAACTCCCTGCCACAGGATGTGGTGATGGCATCTGGCCTGGATGCCTTCAAAAGGGGATTGGACAGTTTCCTGGAGGAAAAGTCCATCACAGGTTACAAACCATGATGGAGATGTGTAATCTCCAGGCTTAAAACCAGGGTACGTCAAGGGCCAGATGCAGGGGAGTGGTATCAGGAGACAGATAACCTAGTCTTGTGCCCTCCCAGACGCATCTGGTGGGGCCGGTGTGAGATCCAGGAAGCTGGACTAGCTGGGCCTTTGGCCTGATCCAGCATGGCTCTTCTTATGTATGTGCATTCAAGAGCTCTCCCAAGACCGAGACATATGTTGTAATAGAATGCAGCAAGACAGTCTGTGTTTCTAATATCCCTAGGTAAAATCTCGTGGATATGAAGAAAGTGCTGGCCAGGATGAAGCAGAGAAGCCCGTTGATGACATTGATGAAAAGCCCCTCCCTGATGTAACAGGTAGAGCTTCACCTATGTCAACTGGTGCTATAAGTGTCATGCTCTGTATTCTAGTTTGTCTACCCTAAAATACCAGGATCCCAACTTGAGCCCCTTGCTTAAATTACTTGCATCAGTATGATAGCTGTTGAATCACTTGTTGCAGTGGTACACCTGAAGCTTCCCATATTTCAGTTTGTTGCATGCTGTGCTGCTAATTATGCCTGTCTCATTAGGAGGAAGCAGAGACATTCTGGAATTACTGTGACCCATAGTGATTGCAGACACAGGAGTTGCAATGCCATTTACCTCTCAACTAGAGATGGGCACGAATCAAAAAAATAGCATGTTGTTTGTCGTTTCAGTTCGTTTCCGTTTTTCGTGAATTTTTGCAAAAATATTGTTTCCGTTTTTGTTCATTTGTTACCATTTTGTTACCATTTATTTCAATTTTTTGTGATTTTTTAAAAGGATTTTAAGTAATTCACTTGTATTGCAGTAATGGAAACGAAACACACGACAAAATTTGCGGTGTTTCTGTTCATTTCGTTTCATTTTAGAGACAAAATTTGTTTGTCGTTTCGTTGCGTAACGAAACGGAAAAAAGAAAACGGAAACGAAAAATTGTTTGTTTCGTGCCCATCTCTACTCTCAACGGTTACCTCTCTGTGGCTTTGAATTTTACTGGGAAGTCTCTGCAAATTATTGCATATTAACTAGTTTCCATAACTATTTTTCCCTCTCTCCTAGACTCTTGTGAACCAGCTGGCTTGGGTGCAGATGAGCAGTCAGCTACAGATCTTTGGGCCCAGATCAATTCACTTGCTGCTAAGATGACTTTGAAAGAACTTCTTAACTATTCGGGGAATGAACTCTTTGAAATGCAAGAAAGACTTCATCACATGACAGCCTGTATTATGAAAACTCTGCAGACTCGTTGGAAATCTCCATCCCAAGAAAGCACAGTCTAACTGTCTCAACTTGGCTGTTTGTAAAGAGTTGGTTTTCCTCCAAGACCTTTCATTTCTAGACTCCCATTGAACTGTTAGTTTTACAGAATGTTTTAAATAAAAGTAATTTTTGTACTTTTAAGTTTTATATAACTTTAGGGTCTCTGTGTGTGTGTGTGTGTCAAACAACCTTAAGCTCTGTGCAGCTATTATGCAAATTCAGATTCTTTTTATTACAGCACTGCACCATTTCATCAACTTATTAAGATGTGCAAGGCCTGAGAATCTTAACGTGTAATATTTTAACTGTATTTTTCAAAGGCCAGCATATTTGATGCTGTGATTCCTCAACTCTGTTGCATAAGGCTGTATGTCATGCTCTGGATTAAATTTTAAGTAAAACCATTCAACAAAAATAGTCTCCTACCTGCTGATATTTCTAAAAGTGTTGGTTTCATACCTTCTCAGTTTTGCAATGTGCATGTTGTATTAATACTTAAAAGACTGTCTCCAACCACTTTTCATTCAATTGTACATGGCTTCTTTTTGCATGCATTTTTGCAAAGGAGAAAATATATTGATACACAATTCCCATGGGCAGTCTCAGGATCAAATCACATCTCTCTCTCTCTCTCTCTCTCTCTCTCTCTCTCTCTCTCTCTCTTTTTAACAAAACAGCTATGCTCCTTTTACTTCCAGGATCATACATAGATTTGAAATGAGTAGCATTGTATATTATGTATAGATTTATCAGTTGCAGATGTTGTAAGTAATGATCTCTGTATGAAATTATCTTCGGATGGGGGAAATCTGGACTGTATAGAACATTATATGTTTACTGATATGGACAAAGATGTGAGATCAATTCACCTGTTAGGAAATAAATGTATATGAATAAAATAATGCAATATTTTTACTTGCTGTCATATTTTTGAGTAGAATTAGATGTATTGAACTCAGAAAACCTGAGAGATCACATGGAAAATAATCATGCTAACAAACAAACACTTCCTCAAAGCATCAGATTTTGTAGAGGAAGGAGTGGGAAGAGTTGTACATGAAAATGAGTTCATAGACCACACAATCCATAGTTCCAAGATGGTCTCCCTTGTTTCTCTTGCTCTGACCATGACAACCCACCTAGTCTATTTTTGCCATTTTAAAAAAATCTTCCTGAGCTAAACTTGCTTTGAACCTTCATCTCCTCACACCAAGATTTGGTTATTCATTTATATTTAAATAAGCATCTTCTACCAGAACTCTAGAAACATGTTGTCCAGCCAATGGCTGTGCAGTATTACTGTTTTATCCTCATTGTGGATTGAATAGTAACTTCTTAGGTATTTCTTACCTCACAATAGCTGGAAAAAGCACACATTTCATATCAAAACATCAGGACAAGAATTAGCATTAAGACGGTCAGTACTAGAGCCCCTTTGCACTAGGGCTGTGAAATGGGGCCCTTCACATGTTGAAGTGCAACCCCATGGGTCCTGGTTATCTTAACCAGTGGTGAGGCATTAGGTTAAGGTGAATGGATGATGGTGCTACCACATGAGCAATACTAGGTAGATTTCGGTGCTGACATCTTAGAGCTGGACAAAGTGCAGAAAGCTATCCCAAAATCTCCAGATGCTGCGCAACTCTGGAAAAAACGAGTACAACCTTTGAAGGACGTTTTGTTTAAAAAGAAGCCGCACAGTTTGTGGTGTGACTTCCTTAATTGTATAGAGAGTTATGCATAGGGTGTTTGCATACTCCATACACATACTTTATACACATTTTCACCGTTACTGAGCAGAGTGTGTGGGTCATTTAACAAAACAGACTACTGTGGGGTAGGGCTATTTCACAAGAGATGAACTGGAAGTCATTCACAGGATGAGATGAGGGTCAACACCTTGACATTAAAAAAGCAGAACGGGGCCTAGTACTAGGCAGCCATTAGCACAGTGGGTAGAGTCCTGGATTACCACACAGCCTGCATTAAAATGCGAACTGCCCTATGGCAACCCCTTGGAGGGTGGGCAACGCTAAACCACTTGTTGAACATCCTTCCAAACCCCTGTAAGGGTCTTCATAAATCAAGAGACTTGACAGCTCAACAGGGTGAAGCTCCTTTAGGGAGAATAGATTACCAGAAGCTTGGCTACTAGTAATGATGATGACAGCTATTTACTGCACCCAGGATCAGCATCATGGTTCTTTCTATTTCTTCAGAGGATCACTTCCTATGTTGGGTCATGGGGAGGGGGGAAATCAGTATTCATATGTTTACCTCCTTTCCCCCTCGAATTTGTCAACACAAATTAAGCCAGCAGATAATCAGATTTGCAGAAGTGTGAAATTTATTAGTCACTAATTTGAGAAGGAGCAACAGCAGTGGGAGTTCAGGACACTCAGAGGAAGAAAAGGCATGCAGCAGTGTTCTCTAAATAGACCAGAGGAGAGGCTTCCTGCATATTTACTGGTTTGAGGTGCTAAGCTTTACAGTATAGTTGCTTACTTGAAACAGAAATAAATACAGTCAGCTATTTTTTAGGATACCACAGGAGAACACTATGTCATCTCAGAAGAAAATCATTAAAACCAACACCACAGGTTTCATTTTAATAAAACTGAAGTGTGTGAAAATACAGCATGATTTCAAAACAATGGGAGGATGGAACAGAGACTGACAAAAATATTTTTCTTTTCCCTCCAGTTTAAGTCCAGCTAATTAAAAGTAATTAAAGTCTGATAGGGTGATGTTTTTTCCCCCTTGTTCTGTGACCAGAATATTGAAGAATTTGGTTCTAACAAATAATTGCTGCAAGTTTCACACATGATGTGAATGCATATCAACAGAGGAAAACACTTAAGGTACCTAAGAGGGACCAGTAAGGGTTAGAAGGGATAAATGGGCAAAGTGCCTTTTTATTCTCCATGGCAATATGCTCCATGAAAGGTGGGCTCTCTTTTTTGGCTTAAATGGCTTCCACGTAATTGGCTGGGAGCATGCCTGTTTTCCCTGTTCTTTGCACTGTGCCGTACATCCAGCCTTCATCAATGCCTTGGACGTTGACAATCGTGTCACCATCTTTGAAGGAGACCTCATCTGCATCTGCTGCTGTGTAGTCATACACCGCCCGATATGTCTTCTGCGGTGGTCATTTTTAAAAGAAAGAAAGGGAAAAAATTATCTTCAGTTGATCCATGCACTCTATCAGGGTGAGCTCTTTAAACTGCAAAACATTACAGGGGGTGTTTGATGCCCATTAGAACCATCTTGCCTGACACATAACCTACCTGGGAGTTAACATCCAGGCAGGGGGCCCTCCTGAAAGAGCCATCCCTCAAGAAGGTGAAAAGGATGGCTTGCAGGTATAGGGCCTTTTGGGCAGCTGCCCCCAAGCTATGGAATGCCCTCCCGAATGAGATCCGTCTGGCACCGATGTTGATGATATTTCAGCGCCAGGTAAAAACCTTCCTGTTCCAGAAGTTTTTTAACTGATATAACATAGATTGTGGGTCCCGATTGCAATGTTTACTGTATTGTATTTGTATTTAAATGCTTTTATCATTTTAATTATTGATTGATATTTTAACATTATAATTGTTTTAATTGCTTTGACTGTGAGCCGCCCAGAGACCTTTGGGTAGTGGGTGGCATATAAGTTGTATAAACAAACAAACAAACAAACAAACAAACAATGGGTACTGCTAACTATGATACCACAGATCCTCTCTTAGAAGATGAAAGTCAAGTGTGACTTTGAGGCTCTCACCCCTGCAACAGAATCTCCCACACACAGATTCAGGTGTCATTCAGATACACCAAGCGTTTCCCCACCTTGTCCCAGCACAGCAACCCTGTTACACATGAAAGATAAACCTGTGCGTGCAGAAAAACCTTTTGCTCTGCCGATATTACTCCAGCTCGACAGTAACTGATGTTGCTTACCCCGGCAATGGAAGGGTGCGAGGGAATGGAAGATACTGTGGTCTGCTGAGTGGCAACAGAAGAGGATCTTTGCTGAGGCAGCTCTATGGTCTTAGCATGTTTGTAGTCCACTGGAACAGGGAATAAGTTTGAATGGTAAGAACTCAACAGATGCCTCCAAAAAGAAATAGTTGCAGACAACTTTACAATAAGTTTGAATGGGGTTGGACGCTTGTGGTAGTTCACGCACTCTTGAAAACAGTGAGCACAAAATTGGCACAAACTAATGACTTTGTCCATTATGTGGATAAGGATATTTCTAGAACTGTCCAAAGAAGCAGCTGTGCCAACGTATCTCAACATGCTGGCAAAATTAAAGGGGAAATAGAAACAAACCAACAAAAACTAGAAGGCAAGGCACCAATTTATTTCAGTGTGAGCACTTGTTTCCCTTGTATCACTTTTTCAGACACAAGGAAAGCCAACGTAAGTCCTCTTATTCACACGCCCACTGTGGCAAGTCTTCATGACTAGATGACGGTGGAGGTAATAGGCAAGGAGGCCAGTGGCAACCTGACTCTAGCAAAGTGCAACTAGAATTAAGGAGCAGTTGACTCACTAAATCTCCACTTATTCAAAGGGCCTACTGTAGTGCAACTTACTCCATTAAGCAACAGAATTTCAGACGATGGTTCATTAATGTAGGAATGAGACAACCAAACTGTAAAGCTACTTGAGATTGCAGGCACTACTCCAGTGCTTCCCAACCTTACTGTACCCCTTTTATAATAGTCAAATAGCCTGAACCCCACCCCATGTTTACATTTTAAAAGCATTTTAATCGGCCTTCTTTCTCCCCCAAAAGGCTTGTTTCTCATTCATACACATACTAATTTTAATTTCTCATTCCAAAAGATCAAGGAAGAAATTACTTAACTAGGGCACATATAAGGTGACCTATGCTACCAGCATACACTTTGCAACCTTATTGGGGGAGTCTCAACCCTCTGAGGTTGGGGAACATTCCAGCCAAACTATATATACTGTAATCTGTTATTAGCAGGTGGGCTTGGTTGGCATAGAAACGCTGAGGGTCAGAGTCCACCTCCCTACATAGAGTAATTGACATTTTTTACATCTATAACTGAATTGGATAGCTCAGATAAGCAGGGACAACTGGCTGCAGAACCCAGAGTCAGGAGTTCAGTTCCCTACTCATGCCTCTCATGAGCAGAGCCAGCCTGGGCAAACTGCATCATAACAAGGCACCCATGAAGAAGGGAATGAAAAACCATTTATACCCAGAAAACCCAGAGATGGCTCACCATAAGTCAGAATAATCAGCACATTATATCTTAGCTGCTTTACATTTGTCAGTCCTCAATTGTTACAAATGACTGTTCGCTATAATCAAGCTACAAAATGACCTGCAAAAATTATCCTTCAGCAGCATGTATTTGTGCTACCTTCATCATCATCTTCTTCTTGAAGTGCCATGTCTTTGTGGAACATTGGCAATCAGTAGCCTGAACTGGTTTCTATCTAAAGCTATTCTAAACAGAGCAGCTATTGGCTTAAGTTCTTAAGCCAGAATGTTCTTCTATGCCCTAGGCCAGGGCTGTTCAACTTTGAACAGGCCGAGGTCTACTTTTTCTGGCCCAAAGTGCCTGAGGGCTCCTACACTAAAACCTCTACTTACAAATTTTATCCGTTCCGAGCACATGCTCATAAGTAAAAACTTTTGTAAGCAGAGAAGTGGTTTCCCATAGGAATGCATTGAAAACCAATTAATCAATTCTGGAGTGAACAGAATTCAATGTGCCATGGCCCTTGAAACTGCCCTGCTTGGCTGAGACAGTGGGCTGGCAGACCCAGAACTTTGCTGGGGCAGTGGTGGTCCTTATGATGGGGGAGGGAGGGAGGGGTGGAAAACTTATACCCTCATTTTTTTTAATTGATGGCTGGTGGGCTACTTTTGAACCCTTCGCGGGCTACCAGTAGCCTGCGGTCTACCTGTTGGGCAGGCCTGCCCTAGGCCATGCTTCCCATCTATTTTCCCTTGAATGATAACTTGGAGCAGATGGTATTTCTTATTGTGCATTATGTGTCTGAAATATTGCAATTTTCTTCTCTTTATGGTATTGAGTATTTCAACCTTAGTTTTGTGCTACTTGACTGACACTCAATGGCAGGCATTTTCCTTTGCCTGCTGCACTGCTCCCAGTCTCACCCATTTGCTATATATCCACTCAGAGTTGCTTCGCTTCTGTGCAATGATGGTCCCTAAATAACAGCTTTGTGTAATTCCTGATCTTATTATATTATGCAACAGCACCCCCCCCCCCTATTTAAGGATGCTATTTATGGAGGAGAATTCATCTAACTTTGTTGCCAAGTGCAAGTCTTTGATCACAGCCTCGGTAGTAAGTCTCAATCTTGTGATGGAGCTCAAGAAGGAATCACAAAGAGACTTGAAATGCACTGCTGTATTTCACCACAAAGATATCAAACGCCAAAGGCCTTTGACCTTTGCGGTGGATTTTCTTCCCTCCCTCCTCTGAAATTTCTTCGGGTCCCCCAGATGCCACGCAGCACTGGGGCAGTGCTTAGCTGCTCATACCTGTGGCTGTTGCCGTATAGAAGCCTCCATTGCTGTAATAGGACAGATGCTGGTCAGCCGCTTCTGAGTGCTCAGAT
The DNA here is from genome assembly GCA_023846285.1 of Phrynocephalus versicolor. Taxonomy (NCBI): domain Eukaryota; kingdom Metazoa; phylum Chordata; class Lepidosauria; order Squamata; family Agamidae; genus Phrynocephalus; species Phrynocephalus versicolor. The sequence goes on from JAHTLZ010003547.1 coordinate 19,026,628, forward strand.
TTTTCATCCCCGCCACTGAGGCTGAGCGCACTGGCAGAGCGGGATTGCTCTCGGCTGCGCCGCTGGGCTTGAACTGGGAGCCAGAGACACAGAGATTAGAGGCAGGGAGAGCACATCATTCTTTGGCATCAGGGACTATCTAGCTCAGTGGTTCTCAACCTGTGGGTCCCCAGATGTTCCTGGACTGCAACTCCCAGAAGTCTTCCTCACTCTCTGAGCTTGCCAGGATTTCTGGGAGTTGTAGTCCAGGAACATCTGGAGACACACAGGTTGAGAACCACTGAGCTAGAACAGAAATAATCTACAAATCAGAATCAGGTGACAGTCTGCTTGAGGAGAGTTAATGTGTAAAGCTTGTAGAAATATCACTGCTTGCGTCCATCCCCATCAATTCCCATGCAACTGAAGACTGGCAGACCTACCAGTAATCAAGTGTAAGCTTCTGGACTGAATGTTGTCTTCTGCTGGGTCATAGTCAAACACCGATCCAGGATTAGTCCGCCACACACGAAGATCTGCAAAGGACACATCACTTGTGGTGAAGACAGCCTATATCCACCATAATGCCTGTGGATGTCTGAGGGTACAGGAAAATGGTCTCCTTCTCTCCTTCTCCTCACTCTCTGCAGCCTTAGGCACCATCCATCAGCACCAGGGGATTTCCTACCCCTTCAGAGGCAGTTTTGAAGGTGCATGGTGGCTTGCAGGTGGAAAGAGGAATCATTCTTTGCCTGATACAGCTGCCTAACACAGTTATGTCAGTGAAGCCACCATGTTGGATCCCAATCTAATGTGTTCTAGGTTCCACCCACCCACCCCTTCACCTCTAAAGTCAACATGTTCAAAAATAAGACATTTGTAGCCTTCACAAACCTGGAATCTAATTCTGCCATCTAAACGGCAAAAATATATCTTTAGGAAATCCTCTACAACCTACACCTGACATATGACTTGCCTGAAAGGTTAGAGCAGTGTTGGTGAACCTAGGGCATGGGTGCCAAAGGTGGCACTTGGAGCCCTTTCTGTGGGCACCCAACATCACCCCTCCACAGCCACCTGTATTCAGGTTAAATGGCTGTATTGGCACTTTGTGAAATACTTATGGGTTTTGAATGGCAGTTTGGGCACTCGGTCTCTAAAAGGTTCACCATCATTGGGCTAGATCAACAGGAGAAAAAACATTTCTCGTGGTTAACAGTAGCAACAAAATTGTTGTTAGCAACATTGTTAGTCACTGGAATGGCATCATTAGCAGTGATACCGTATGTCAGCGGCAAAGGGCATGATTTTGTGTGTGTCCAAGGTTCTCTCTCTGGCATCTGGTAACTGGGCTTCCAGGTGCCTCACATACAGTAAGAGCACTGCTGCTTCCTTCTACATCAGCAGCATTTTCTGAACAATCAAAGTGTTTAGGCTAAATTTAAATTTATGCAGTGGTGTTTCAGAGCATAAAGGAGCTTCATGTGAGTGGCTTCCATGTATCTTCTTGGAATATACAAGGCTGCACTGGTGACTGCTAAGGAAGAAGTGATTTGGCCAGCCAGATTTAGTTAACCCGAAACTAATAGCAGTATAGGATTAAAGTGCAAAGTAACTGCAACCTAATGAGACAAAAGGATTGGTTGTGATATTACAGCTCTATGATCTGCTGCCATCTGTGGTCAACAGTCTACATTAAGTTCTGTGAGATTTCTTTACAAGGTACAATTGAGCACAAGACCATATACCAGTGTAGTTATTCATTTCTTGGTCATAGTCTGTCCTCTTCCGCTCCATTTCCACGACTCGTCTCTGGATGCCCCTGTAGTTGATGTCACTGAAGTCCTGCATGTTCTTCTTCACGCGCTCTGTTATGGGATCTGTAACGACCGGCGTGAAGCTGCCCTTGCTCTTTTCAAAATCTTCATGGTATTTCACCTGGAGTCCACAAAGAAATGACATGCTTGTTCCACATGTTTCTTAAATCAGGGTGCAGCAACCTCTGGTCCCCAAGCCTCACTGAGCCCACTTAACACCCCAGACAAGCCAAAGCTTTGTCCCTCTGAAGACACTGGATGAGAGTGTGTGGCTTGAACATATGTTCTGGAGAGGAAGCAGGGGCTGACGTTTATTATGGAAAAGCTCAGTGCACCTTGTCTGGCCCTACAAGACTGCAGCTGAAAGAACCTGACTCCATCATTCCTTTCTGCACCCCGCTTCTGCCTTGTTATACAATCTGTGTTTCTGTTTACCTTGTATCACTCCCAAGTCCTAAAGGTGTTGACGGTGTGAGGTTTCCTAGGTACATCGAATTCCTGAACACTTTGTGACCACAAAAAGCTGATTCCAGCTTTCTCCTCTTAACGTTGTACTCAAAATAACTGGATTTCAACACTTAATGTGTATGTGTGTGTTGTGTCGTTACATTCATGACTGACTCTTCGTGACCCCATGCCCATGGAGTTTTCTTGGCAGGAAGACTGGAGTGGTTTGCCAGTTCCTACTCCAGGCGCCTACAGCACCTGGTATTCCCTGGTGGTCGCCCATCCAAATACTAACCAGGCCCAACCCTGCTTAGCTTCCGAAATCAGGTACAGCTTAGTAAATTGTGATGGGGAATTTCTTGTGCTCAGAACCAAAACCTTGGCCCTCAGAAATGGCTGCACTTACCGTGGAAATATGCCGCTGTGTCTCCCGAACACGTCTCATTTCCGGGGTATCCAGAACAAAAGCTGCTTTACCTTGCACTTGTTTCCGGAAGCTGTCGGAATAGAGGACCTGACAGAATGAAAGAGGGTCAGTGAAGGAGGTCCAGTCAGTTAGAGAAGAGATTTGAAAAAATCTTTCAGGTAGAATGGATATGGAATGAAGAAATGGAAAAAGACGCCTTGAAGAGCCTGGCAAACAGCTGGTTAACTAGCAGGGCACCTGTCACGTGGCTGTTTTCATTGCCTCCCACCAATTCCAAATGGCATGTTGACTTCACTGATTTTCATCAGACCCTTACCCTACTGTACCACTACAGTTTCAAGGTGGATGGCACCGAAAGTAAGAGTATGATAAATCCAATGCCAAATTCCTTCCTATGGTAGATGCTCTGAACAGACATGGCCAGAGATGGCTAAAGAGCAGTTTCAAAGGAAGGCGTGAAAACAGGGGCCTGTTGTTTGATATTTACTAAATCCATAACCCTAGATTCACATACTGTAATTCCAAGCTATTAGTTACTAAATATTCAGTAATGCTTATTCGTTACAATCGTCAGTGCACCTCATCTCTCAGGAATATTGGCAAAGGGCATGTTGCAGTTCAAGTCACAAGCAGCAATGAAATTACACAGCGCTGTACCTGATTATCCTGTTTGCATATGTCTGCCCCCATATTATCTGCTCTCTATTATATTACAGTGGACCCTTGTATAACAAATGGTTTGTATAACATAAAATTTGTACAACATAAAAAATTCCGGAGAAAGGGGAAATTTGCTTAACATAATCGCCTATGGGGCGAATCTGTACAACATAAAAATGGGATCACTCTATTTTCAGTGCATTCCTATGGGAAATTTCTATAAAGGAAAATTTGCTTAACATAATTTCATTTTGAACGAATTAATTCCTTTATACAAGGTACCACTGTACTTCAGAGATAATCATTTCTGTCACCTGGCACCGGCCCCTTTTCAAACAGCCTTGGAGGCCACTGAGAAATAGATACTTCCTCCCTATAAATGTCAGGGAAATTTACACTTCTATGTCAAAACCTCTAAGCCTCACTCTAGGTGCTAGAAATGAGCCCAAACAGGGTCTCCTGAAAGCACACTGGCAAAATGCACAGGCTGAAGGAGGGAATGGAGATTCTGTCACTGTGGGAAAGGATATCCTTTTCAGGTAAACCTGAAGCCGAGACGAGACAGTGCAGGGGTGCTCACAGTTGTTCTTTCACCGATTGTGAATACCCTGAAGCAAATGGTCAGCCACTGTGTAAGACTGAATGCTGGACTAGATGGGCTGTGGCCTGTTCCAGGAAGTCTGGGTTTTTTTTTAATGTTTAATGTTTATGTTTATGAAGAAACCTAAACAAGGTAAAACCTAATCTGCTTAGATGAAACCCAGCACCTGGTGGAAGCAAACGTCAGCAGAGACAGTCCAGTTTCCTCAGACTAGACCTGTGGGCTACAGAACCAAGATGTCTACCACAACTTGCCCCCTTTTAGGCCAGCCATGGGAAAGCCTCATGAATTGCATTTAAGTACAACACAGATAGCTTTTATATATATATAGTCCAAACAAAAGGAAACACAACACAGAACCAAAGTCCACACAATGTAAGTCACTGAAAGGTATGATAATAGCAACATTTTAAATGGTTAAACTGTTATTTGAAGTCTACGGTTACTTTTAAAAATCCCTGAACTACATATTAAATCTAGTTTCTACACAAATAGGGAATTAGAATTAGAAATATTATAGGTTTCAGTGGCATTTCAATGTTTTAAAGGTTAAAAATAAAGTTATAATAATATAACATTAATACATTAAAATTAATAGGTTAAAATAAATAATATTAATAATTAAAAAGTTAATCATTGGCCAGCATTAAGTTGAAAACAATAAGGATTATAATTTTAGGGTGTTAAAATGCATATATTTTAGATCATCAATTGGTTCTCCTGAAAAAAATACCGAGCTAATGTTTTCTTGATTGCGTCTAGCTCTCTCCATCTCTGGAGTGACAGATGTCGGGGTTCCTTTTCCCAAGCTTTCTTTGTACAACACCTATACAGCATACAAGAAATTGTCCAGAAATCAAACATTAGGTGATTGTTGGTGAACCACTGGTTTTAGTTGTGTTACTGTTTAATCATATACAGCATGGCATGTGAGGATCAAAAATTCAAGAAACAAAATGATTAAAAAGTTATTGGATTAAGCAAAAAGAAAAAAAGGGGGAGAGAGTATAAAATCTTTCAAAACCTCAACAACAAAAATGAAAACTAAAAGGAAAGGAAAATAAAATAAAAAGGAGTGTTTTCTTAGTAATATGAAAATGGGTGAGACTGGGATAAATAATATGCAGGACAAGGTTGATCAGGTGTGTTATTCTTTTAGAAAACATCATTTTCTTTCTTTCCTTTATTTACTAAAAAAAGGTTGTTTTATTATTATTTTTTCACTCAATACCGAGCTAATGTGTTCTTGATTGCGTTTGGCTCTTTCCATCTCTGGAGTGACAGGTGTTGGGGTTGCTTGCCCCAGATTTTCTTTGTACAAAACCTAAAGATTGTAGAGAGTACCCAACAAAAATAATCACAAACTATAAATCAAATAAAATAGTACTTTTGAGAGAAAAAATAAATAATGGGAGACAGCTTCCCAAAAATAGATACACAGAGATAAAAACTTGTGATAATAAAACTATGTAATGTTCAGTGTAAAACTGATAGCTAAATATGAAATCAGCTTTCATAAAAATCTCTTTCCTAGTCCACACAGGAGTCTACACAGGAGTCATGCAATTGTGTAAGACAGGAGGTGCTTCCAGAGGGCTCCTAATGCTACCATTCAACAAATATAGGTCAGTGTACTTCTGCAAGTCCCACTGACTCAATAGGAGTTACAGAAGGGTTGAGTTATCATTCAGCAATGGATTGCATGGATCTGTTTTTTAGTTGGAACAAGCAACAGGATCCTGACGATAGTGCACATATTCTATCTCTTCCTCCTTAATGAGATCCTTGCCTTGTTAGGAGAATGATGGAAGAAGCAGTCATATGGCACAGAAGGGTTACAAATTGAATCCAGGAATATCTGGATCACAACCAACACCACTGTATAAAATTCTATTTCAAAGGTGGGGCAATCGCAGGTTAACAGCCTTGTCTAGAAATGCCCTAGGTGGGCATTTCAGGCACATGAAGAAATGCAATATCCATTCAAGTCTTCCCATCTCTACACTGGCTGGAATCACATTTCACTTCCTCCTTTGAGAAACACCAGTCATACAGAAATTACTGTATATACTTCTAAAGTTGCACCAGGAACTGACCATGTTTTGACAGACAAATGCATTGCTCAAGACCATGTCCATCCCCCTCCCAGGATATTTACAGCGTATATTAGGAATGTAAAATAATTAAAACAAATATTATCCAAAAAAGGACTCTATCCAGTTGGCAGCATCCATTGTTATGTATCATCTGTTCCTTATCAGTGAAATGGCATCTCCGCACCGCAATTTGCAGAGCTGGGGCACCTTTGCCGGCTGGCCAAAGGAGGCTCCGGTTGGGCCACGCTACTTGCGTAGCATACGCAAGGGGAGCGTGCATATATAAGGCTTTGGTGCACTCCCCACTGCCTGTTTGTGCAGTCGCCGGATCCCCCGCCCTCCCGCCACTTATTTTAGTGTGAATGGTGATTCTTTGCTGGTTGCTTCGGGGCCGGATGGGAATTTTTGATTGTCACTCGAATTGGCCGTGAGTGACTGTGCGTTTTCGCCCATCCCATTATTCACATGTTGGCGCTGGGCTCTCTTCATAACCACCCTGGTCACAATAAGGCGGGTAGCACATATAAAATGTTAATCATCCAGGTCCCTTCTTTAATTGACATCATCAAAGTTCTTGGCAGCCTTCAATTAATCATCTAGAGTAGGAATTAGAGATCAAACTAATTACAACCCAACCCCACTCGAGAGGGCTGCCAGTGTTTAATTAAGTTGGAGGATGCCCCAAAGACCTTTAAGGCATCCTACCTGTGGCTGTGTAACAGGCCGCAGGAAATTTCATGACGGAAGGGACCTAGAAATGCATAGTTGTCACCATAAAACCTTTGCGCTACATCACAGGCCCTCTTAAAAAGTAACAGTTCAGTTATGATGAAGTTCCTGAGTTTTATTCCTGTTAATAATAACTTGTGGCCCTTGTTTAACCCAATTCAAATGTGTGTCACCTCTCTATTTCGGACTGGACCGGCAATGATGGTTTCACCAGTATTAAAACTAGTAGTATCTTGGATGTCCCATCCACTACCTAGGGCTCTTTTTTCCTGTTTAAAAAGAGATGCTACTGGGAAATCACTCCAGTGACCAGTTTGTCTGTTCAGTAATCTGCTTTTGGGTACTGAGGGAGTGGAGGAGAGGTGCCTGACATGGAGTTTTCTCTATCTCGTTCCTGTACAGTATGATACTGTCCATTAAAGCACATGTGTGCAAACTCAGTTAGGCTAGAGTCGCTTCACTGAAAACTGTTATCATTTTCCATAAGTGTCTGACGGGGGAAGAGATGAACAGTGGGGGATGGACAGTGATCCCAAGCCACAGAAGATGCTGTTTAATTAACATGGGAGGTATATGGGCCATGGAAAGTTCCCAAAGATGGTGGCAAATATTGACTTGTTTTTTGTTTTGCTGGCATTTATTGATATAACAGGAGAAAAGGGGGGACTTGCCGAGCTCGGAAACGAGAGAAAAAGTGACGTGGAGGATATGTTAGGATTTCCTAGGCCAAGATGTTTAATGTGCTTGGAGGATTCTCATCACGACATGATCTGTCTGTTTCAGATGGAGTCCCAGAATTGTGCATTCTGTCCCAGGGTCTTGGCGCAAGCCTTGAATCATGAATGCAGTGCTTTATGAAGACTTACTGCAACTTTGCGTCCACACATTAAAATATTAGTTTGGACCCATTGTCAAGAAAGGCACTACCAACAAGGAACCTGTTTAGAAAAGAACAGCACCAATGATGTCATCCAGCCTTTTCCTCCTGTGCCATCCTTTGGAACAACTAGTTGAAGGGAAGAGGTGAGTAAGTCGACTCAGCCCCTGGTAATTGCCAAAGAACTTGACATGTGAGCAGAAGGTTAACTGAAAACACTTATCTTCTTATTAAAGCTATAGTAATTATTTGAACACTGATTCGCACAAGCTTTGTCTCAAAAAAGTAATATTGATCAACAATTATAATCATGTCTGTCTGGATAGAGCCCTATAGTTATCATTTCAAGGTTATGACAGCTCTTTAAATGTCATGGTCAGAAGATTAATATCATCTAAAATTATTTTATGAGTAATGGTGAGTATTTTATATAAGGATCAGTATTTTACTTAAGAAAGAAAGTAGGATTTTAGATATTAGAGGGATTTTTTTTCTGTAGTTTGTTAAGATGTTATTATTATTTTAAAAAGCACCACAGATTTTCTTTCATGTACCGAGCTAATGAATTCTTGATTGCGCTTCACTCTCTCCATCTCAGGAGTGACAGGTGTGGGGGTACCTTTCCCCAGTCCCTCTTTGTATAAGACCTACAGGGTACAAAAGGGTATCCAGAAATCATATAATGGCAATCATCACAAAGAGATATTTGCAATGTATGATGTTAATTCTTGAAACACACAGGCTCCCAGGAGAGCTGGTTGGTTATTGATTTGTATCATCATCAGTCAATACCCATACGATATTGAGGCTGTTGAAAACAGCAAGTACAAACCAAACAGAGAATTGGCTTTAAACATAACAATAGTAAAGAATAGGTTAAATCCTAGTGCTATTATGTTAAAGTTTCAGGAGCAGAAACAGTTTAAAGGGTAGTTGTATGCCAAGAGGTGAAAGAGTACTGTTGTTGATTAGATAGAATGTATTACAGCTACACATCTAATAAATGTTATTTAAACCACTCCAGTTACCCCACACCATACACACACACACACACACACACACACTGCCCTCCAGTTGTTTGTTTCTTAATACCGAGCTAATCTGTTCTTGATTGCGCTTGACTCGCTCCATCTCAGGAGTGACAGGTGTGGGAGTACCTTTCCCTAGTCCCTCTTTGTATAAAACCTACAGGATACAAAAGGGTATCCAGAGATCACCAGAGAGCACCGATTAGAAATAAATATTAATAGCTGAAACATTGTTAATATTCGTATCACACCAGCTTCCAGTAAAGCTAGTGGCCAGAAGATTTTAGAGTGGCCTGAAAGGGAGACCTTTCATCAACCTTGAAAGGAAGAATCTAGTAGGGTGAGAAAATTGGAAAGCTAAAAAAGGATGATACATTTCTGTGTTGGCTGGAAAATAAAAACAGCGAGTTGAGAACTACTATTCCTATGTTAATACTTAAGTAGGAAGGGAAGGCTCAAACGAGGAGGTAGGCATGTTGTAGGAGAAAGCGAACCGGCTCCGGGTTTTGTTTTGGGGTTGTTGTTTTTGTTTTTGTTAGAAAGCATAAATCATCAACACATCTAAAGTTATTTTCAAGAATTGACGTTTCTTTTGTTTTTCTTCTTTTGAATACCGAGCTAATGTGTTCTTGATTGCGTTTGACTCTCTCCATCTCAGGAGTGACAGGGGTTGGAGTTGCTTTCCCTACATTTTCTTTGTATAACACCTGTAGGACAGAAGAGCAGCCAAATAAGCCAGCAAAAAAGTAAAAAAATTCATAATTCCTATTTGTATTTGTATTGAAGCGCCTGGGTAGATTGAATTGGGCAGTGGTTATTTTGGTCAGGTTTTGTGTTAACAGGATGAAAACAATGCATAAAGTATTTTCATTTAATCTGAAGAAAGCAAATGCTAGTTTTTATGTGTTGTGTGAATAGCAGGATGAGGATGATGAGGATGACTACTACTACTACTACTACTAATACTACTACTAATACTACTACTAATACTAATACTAAGGTCATAAGATATGGTTATAAGGAAAAAGGTTAGAAGAAAGTCAATGTCATCAGAAAATATTTTGGGAAGAATTTGAAATAAAAATAGAGGAAACAAGGTTAAGTTCTCGCAATGTGGCACTAGATGTAGCAAAGGGAAAGGATTTGACAATGTACATAAGGCTTCCAGCAAAGAATGAACTAGGAAGGGCGGGAAAGATTATTTGTGTTACAAATGGCATTGAAGGAACTGATTCCCCAAAAGTACCAAACTAAAGATTTCTTGGTTGTGTTTGACTCTCTCAATCTCTGGAGTGACTGGAGCTGGGATGCCTGCCCCCACGGTTTCTTTGTATAACACCTGTAAGGTAAGAAATGGGGTACAACAAAAATGAAGTAAAGGAAGAAAAGAGCAGTTAATTCAGGTCTGCCAACAAACCTCCTGGATCTGAGTCCAACATTTTGAGAGCTGCAAAGTAAGTGTCTGGCCATGTCATATTCCTACATTATGTTTCCTGTGGGGTTTTTGCTTGCTTCTATCTTGCTACAAGTTTGGTCCATGTATGTGATACTGGTATAATCCAGCCACATCCAAGAAGTTTTGATTCCCATAATTTTTTCATGGGAGAGTCAAGAATGTGCTCAATAAATTAGACTTAAAAGTAAACCAATGGATCATATGCAAGGAACTAGGAAATGCTTTGAGATGTCATGGCCAAATAAATTGATGCTGAAGATGAATTTTAAGTTTGGGCAAAGGGTGAAGCTTGAATTTACATAGGAACATTTTATGTTAGTTAAAAATTTATTCTTTTATCCGTAGATGTTCCTGCAGATTTTTCATTTTCCAGATTCTTAACAATGCAAGAAGTAGCCGAGAAAGTGAGCTGCTTAGAGAACAGTGCAAAGAAACCATTGTGAAAGGTGTCACAAGATCACACTCTGCATAGGGGCAAAAATATAACATATAAGTGATTTTAAAATCACAGTGAGAACTAATTGCAAATGTTTGAGCCACTGCACAAGATGTAAATGATTCCCATGTCTTATTCCTCAATATAGGAATATTGGCCACAAAATGATTTTTCTCATTAACTCTAGGGAGATGAATTTTGAACTTACAATGTGTTCTATATGTATTGTGCAACCCAGCTGGTGGCTCAGACCATGAGCTTTTTAATGACATCACACAGAAACAATAGTGAATTTAAAAAAAATCAAGGTTTAACAAAGAGAAGGTTTAGGGGCAATGGAGAATGGTTAATATACTGGAGATTATCTGGGTTAAAAATATGAAACAAAAATATGAAACAAAATGTAAATAATACAGAAACCTGGATAATAAACTAGATTATTTCTATTACAAATCAGTTATAGGGAAAGGGCAGAATGAACCTCTAACAATTATGACTGAAATGCTACATTTAATTAGGTTAAAGGGAAGCTTTATTCCATTAGATACACCACACAGCTTCAGTTTTACTGAATGGACGTAACCCTGCTTTTGAGATACCAGGGGATGGTTTTCTCTTGTCTTCAGTTCTCAAAAGCATGGACTGGTATCTGACATGAATGTGTATCTCAACTATCCTGACTGTCAAATATGCTCTTTTTAGATCCTTCATTTTTTTAACCACACCCTCATTTGTACTTTACATGTTTATCCTATCACCCTTATTTATCTGTCACATTTATATTCCACCTTTCTTCCCAAGAGCTCCAAGCACCGTTGCTAGCATTCTCTCTCTTCCCATCTTTATCATCGTCACAAGTCAGTGTGGTAAATCAGACTGGGCGATTATGACTACAGCCACATGTGATCTGGTTTGAACCCAGATTAATTTGAATTCTAGGCAAACACATTTACTGCACGTTTCAGAGGATACAGGCCAGGCATACTAAGCCTATGTACACCCAACTGAATTCATTAGGGCTGATAGGCAGATCCCAATCCTACTTCCACGTGCTAAACAGCAATATGCTATGTTTTCCTATCAGGAAGTTAAATAATTGGGTATACTCCCAGGGAAGTATGTAGTTGTTGGCAGCATCCTAACAGCAAGAAATCTGATGCAATTTATGCTGTAAACAACAAAAACAATAACAAAACTACTGACATTTGTCTGAAATATAATATTGATATAAAGTAATATCGCAACAAAATTAAAAATGCAGCCACAGACTGAGCTCTTGTAAGCCGTATTCATTTTAAATGGAAGAGTTACTTATCCAAAGAAAAATGTGAGTGAAACTAGGAAAGTCACTAGTGGAATAGGTTTGATGATGAAGACAAAGAATTTTTAATGCTACCAAGGAGGAGTCACACTTCTAATGGTTAATTACAAGTTGAATGATGTTAAAGGGCATTTACAAAGTATAAAAATACCGAGCTAAAGTTTTCTTGATTGCGTTTGACTCTCTCCATTTCTGGAGTAATAGGTGTTGGAGTTCCAGAGCCTAAATTCTCTTTGTACAACACCTGTGAAATAAGGGAGTATTTTTTTAAAAAAGCTTTAAATGGCAAACATTAAAATATGTAATCAGCACCGAAAATGTAGTGCAGCTTGCTGCAATTCATTATAGAATCTAAAACACTGATCCAAAATAAAATGCAAAGAGAGATCTCTTCATGTCACAGTGGTTTATAAAAACTAGAGTATTATGAAAAACAAACACTATAACCCAATTCAGCTTTTCAGCTTTGCACTGCATCAATACAGGGATGCCAGAAGCCATTACATTTCCTGTTATAAAGCGAGGAAGGATTCACTTTGAATATCATTGGTTTTAAAAACACGAGATAATATTATCTTATATGAATGAAGGCAGGGAGAGGGGAAAAGTGCGGTGAGATAAAGAAAATTTCAGATCACCTCAGAACTGCAAAGTATAGTTAGTATATTTCATTTGCCACTTCATTGGCTCACATTTTAGTGGTTTAAAATGAGGAAGGGTTGATATTCAAAGTCTTGTGGAAGGATTAAATTATAAAAGGGATTTTAGCATGGGATGGTGACCAGTTAAAAATATTTATTTATAGAAATTTCTCAATATACCGAGCTAACGTTCTCTTGATTACGCTTGACTCTTTCCATTTCCGGTGTAACAGGAGTTGCCATCCCTGTCCCTACATTTTCTTTGTAAGCCACCTGTGAGGTACAATAAAGGATCCACAACAGACACTAAAAATTGATGACATTCTTACATGTGGATTGTGACTAGTGCGTCATAGTAATGGTGCAGGATTAAATCCCATGCTTTGGCTAGTACTGTACTAGAAAGTGAGAAAAAGCTGGGAAGGATGATGGATAATTCATTAAACATGTGGATGAAAATGGAAGTCAAAAGTAGTATGTTAAGGGAAGCAAATGTGTGGATATGAACAAACCCTGTTATTTTGAATGAAGAACACAGGTGTAGTTGGTCATGGCTAGTTTTCTTCTTTAAAAAATAGATATTTCAATGTGAATGAAGTCGAATATTAAAAAGGTTAAAGCACATCAAGAGGAATGATAAGTCAGGAAAATGTAGTAGAATGGAGAGAGTGGAAGTTAGAATATTATTTGGAAAATATGAGTTGTTAAGAGAGATTTGATTCCATTGAGAAATACCGAGCTAATGTGTTCTTGATTGCGTTTGACCCGTTCTATCTCTGGAGTAAGCGGGACTGGAGTTCCTTGCCCTGTGTTCTCTTTGTACAACACCTGCAGAATACAAACACCCAAGAAGGTAAGAAAAGGGCTGAGGGCTTCTCCAAAATACCCACAACCCCCCAACATTTGTGCAAACATAATATTGACCGAGATACCGATTTGGGCATGGTCCTACAGAAATGTAAAACTCCCCAATTGGATGTGAAAATATAGAGATGTACTACATGTATGGGTAGTGTTGATGTATATTCACATCAACATTTTGTATAATTAGGATTTATTGCTTTCCCAGATGTCTTTGGAGAAAGTGATAAACCCTTCAAACTACAATGTTGGGAGAGACAGGGTGGTTTCTGATTAATTTCCTTTGTTGGTTAGATAAGTCAAACTCTGGAAACCTCCTCAATTAAATTTGCAATACTTTGGTATCCAATAAATCTTTAGCATTCACTTTCAGTTTTACACTGTCACCATGAGCTATGGTTTAAGCCTGGGAATTAAGCATCAGGAAATGTCACCATGGTCTAAGCCTGGTAATTAAGCATTAGGAAACATCAAACAGCTGTCAACCTTTTTCGTTCGTTTGTTTTTCCAGCAAAAAGAGGAAAGGCACATCAAAAATCTAGCCCATTAAAAAAATTCAAAAGTCCTGCATTTCACTCCTTTAAAATTCAGGGGGAGGGGGGATAAAATTAAGTGAATAAGGCATTCAGTCATTTCACAGTCTCGGAAAAGCATATGAAGTAAATACATGTCAAAGTTAGAAACTGGAAATTGTAGTGCTTGGTTTGTATTAAAAAATTAGTATAGCAAAGAGCTCTGGGAAAAGGGGAAGGGGCAGAGGTCAAGAGAGGAGAAAGCTATACAGTAGTTTAAAGTCAGAAACCTACTGACATTTCCCACAGCTGTAAGTGCAATTATAGCAGTCATGGCTATAATTACCTGTAATTAACAAGGAGCTATGTGTGTTCCTGGTTGTGCACCCAATTGTGTAACAGGCACAGAAAACAGGAATGCAGTTGACATCTCCTCAGTTAGCAGCAAACAGCTGTTGCAAGTTATGCAACTTCACTTACATGTAAGGGAATTGCCAAGAGGATTTTGGCCCACATCTCACAGTGCCTTGACAAGTCTTCTCTTACTGCGGTGCTCAAGGGAGCTACGTCTTAAGGGGCCATGCTAGGGAAACATCTCCTTCCTTTCCAAGAGATTCTGCAGAACCCTATTACAGTCACATGTCTCTCATCAATGAGGAAAACTCTGCTATTGCGACTTTGCAAGGGCCAATTAAATTTTGGTAGGAGACTAATGTAAATTAGGTGAAATTGCTCAGAATTGTAAACTCAAGGATCAAGGAGAATAGATACAGTATTTAGGTTTCATATGAGCAAATTTGAAGTAAATATTTGAAACCTCTGGAATTGAATTACCATGGCCTGTATATATTATATATTTATGTATTTTATAACTGAATTAATAAACGAGCAATGGAAAGTGCTGGTACAAGTATAATTGTGTAAACTCCAGCAATGAATGAACGCTAAGTAACTGATCGCCACTTGCATTTCTCATCACGTGCCAAGTCACGCAACTGGCATGTAGTGAGAAATACAAGCGTCAATCTGTTACCTAACAGCAATCAGCAATGTGATTTATACCATTGCACTTAATGCTGGCATAAATAACCAATAGGTTGTTGATGTAAAAATGCAATAATATATAAAAGTAAATAATGATAATGAGGAGCAATAAGAAAGGCCACAATCAAACACATAGTTAAGCACACCAATATGAGTTCAGCATACACTGAATCTGGATTGTCATTGTGACCTGAGTGTTTCTGAACATGTGCAAAGTGCCTTTGATCACTGGCTGAGCCCATGGCACTCCAAGGGCTGGTTCTCCCCAGAAAGTCAGTGAGGCAACTTGGCTTAAGAAAGCAGAAGATTTGGGAGTAATCTTCTAATCAGGCAAACTGACACTTATTTGTTTGTTGACTTGTTTTTGCTTCAGAGATACTGCCATTTCAGGAAACCCAAATCCCTGGGACTAAAAAGGTGTCTATATTCTCCTCTCAAGATATAAATAATTGTCAAAATAAGTAGGGTGTCAAAGCGCATGGAGGTTAAAAGTAGAGGAAAACCCTTCTAAGGCTAGAGGCATGTTAGGAAAGAAGAGAAAGGTCTGTTTAGTAAGCTAAAGAGCAGCACACTGTTACGGTACAGCTCACACATAAATAAGTGTAACAGGAAAAAAATCAGCCACTACCGAGCTGATGTGCTTCTGTGTCTCCTTGACACGTTTTACTTCAGGAAGATCAGGAATGGGGGTTCCTTTCCCAATGTGCTCCTTGTACTTAATCTAAAAAGTTGCACGCAGTTTAGAAGAGACAAAGACAAAACAAAAATGACTTTTCTACAAAAGAAGACACACATTTCCATTTCACTTAAGAGAGTGAGGGGGGAAAAACAAATATTGCTTGGAAGCTACACAGTTACCAGAGTGGAAAGCATGTCACGCACCCATGTGGGAAGATCCATGTGAAGAGAGACTGACTTTCTGTTGAAAATTAGGTCACAGTGTTTGTAACTGTGCGACTTCAGGTTACTTCACATTTTGAAGCCTTAACTGCATATTTTAGCCCATGGTATCATCTGGTTTCATGTGTGGGAGGGCACTAACCTATCATGTGTGGGAAGGCACTGAGGTGCTTCTCTGCATATGGTCAAGTCTGGCTCCAACCCTCAATACACATATCAGTGTCTCTCAGGCATGCTGAATCTTATTTTAGTAAGTGGCACCAATACTCAAGTTCAACTTTGGTTGCATTGCATTTCAGCTGAGAGTAGTCCTGTGGAATCAGGACTCAAGTGTGGAGTCTTCCAAATTGTTAAGTCTTGAAGATTAATATACTGGAGATATATTTTAATATCTAGATGTCCTTCAAAGTTCAGATAAATAGCATCTGTGCTTCCCAATCACTCATTGCCCACATTTTAATAAACTACCCTATCTTATCCAGCATGGGTGAAGATATGTATATAACAGTCAATAAAAACATCATTTCACCTTTTTTTAAACAAAAATGTTTAAAAAGGAAATCCAGACATTTAATACAATCATATATATATATATATATATATGGAGGGGAGAGGGAATAAGATGAAGCAGAACAGACAAAGAAATATATATATATTATTAACAACTGAAACAGAAATTATCACTTTATCGCCACTAATGTTAAGGTATTGTATCTACATTTACCTGAATATTATATTATGAACATCTGAATCAATATTTGGACAAGGTTATAAAATGAATATGATTTTTATAAGTCAAGAAGTTGTAATAATTAGTGTAGAATGTTAGAAAATGTTAATAGTAAGGAGTTTCCTGAATGTGAATAAAATGTCAAATATAAATGTGAAAATGGTAATGAATAACTAGTTAGCAAATTATGCTTAGATTAATTATAAAAAAAAACTTATTGTTAACTGAGAAACTTTGTGTCAGTTATTCCAGCAGTGCTGTTAGGATCACATGAAGTGGATGAAGTTTTATGAGTTGGAACAGCACAGGTAAGATTGTTAAAAATAAATCCACTGGGTTTTGTACCGTGCTTATTGCATCCTGGGTTTGTTTAATTCTCTGCATCTCAGGTGTCTTTTCAATAGATGTTCCTGTTCCAATATCTTCTTTATATAAAATCTTAACCAAGATAACAAGATTGAGCATAGAAAACAACATAATCACTTGCAACAAAAGGACTACAAAACAGTGGGGACTCAAGTAACAAAACACCTCTGAGAACAAGTGCATTCACATAAAAGCCATGCCCATTCATGTCAAAATAACTTGCTATGAAGTAAAGTAGCCCTAAGAAAAATCATGGAATAAGCTAAACATCACAACTTCTAGCAGCTGTGCCAACAGTGTGTTCAATTGTCCAAATCTCTGGTCAATATAGAGAGGCAGAAACTAGATCAAAGGGAAGGAAGCAGAATTTCTTTGTCAAAAGAATATTGTTTTTAGATCTGTTTTGTAACCAAGACCCAATACACCCACTTATATATACAGGTGGGCTGCAGTCTCTCATGCTGTAGCAAAGAATGCTCTGAAGGATCTTCGAACCCTCAGAGGTAACTTTAGAGGTGATATGAGGGGATGTGAAGAAGAGATAGTCCCTCAAATATCCTGGATATTAAAAATATTAAAATTTAATCTCAGTGTCACTTATTTGGAATGAGAAATACATCTTGTGACTACCCACTGTTTTGTTAAGACATCAATAATCACACATAACATATTGGGAATATTTAGCATTTCTGGAGAACTCGGCATTCACAACATAGTAAACATTGAGCTTATTGTGGTAGCTAGGGATGAACCGCTGGAGGGAGATACAGCAAGCCTAGAACACTAAGCACTCATAAACCTGTGTAGTCACTTAACAAAGAAAGACATTTCTTAATACCATTTTGATTTACACTGTACACTACGCAACCTATTGTGTAACTGAAAGTTATCAAACGAAAGAGAGTTTAAGGGGCAGCAACAAGCCCATTGCATGAGGGGAAGTATATGCTTCTGATTAGAGATGGGCACGACTCAAAAAAATGGTGTTTCGTTTGTCGTTTGGTCGTTTAGGGGTCCGTTTCGGTTCGTTTTCGTTTTCGTGAGTTTTTTTGCAAAAAAATTCATTTTTGTTTTATTAGGTAACGAAATGAAAAAATGAAAACAAAAACAAAAAACTGCTGTTTCGTTTACCATTTAGCACAATTCAATGTATTTGCCGTAACGAAAACAAAGTGGTCGACAAAATTTTTCGTGTTTCGGGTTGTTTCGTTTCATTTTGGAATCAAAATTCATTTTTCATTTCATTACGTAACGAAACGAAAAAACAAAAACGAAAATGAAAAATCACTCGTTTCGTGCCCATCTCTACTTCTGATTCTACATAATCTTAAAGTCAAACTACATGTTACTTTGAAGACTACCCAAGAGCTACGGTATGTCTGTCTGTCTGTCTGTCTGTCTTTCTTTCTTTCTTAAAGTGAAAAGTAAGTGTAGGTGACTGGGTTGGGAACTTAATAAAGTAGATAAGAAGACTTCAACTGCTCTGATCCTGGTTTGGATCACAGACGACACACCTGTATTGCCCAGAAGTTATCCTTTTCACAACACATATGTTGGGACTTCAAATTGCTGACCCAGGCTTTCCTGATTGGATCAGGATCACACCGGAAGGCAAAATCTTCCAAGTTCACTACATTAAGGATTCAACCCAATCAGGTTTCCTATGGTCATCTTAGAGGTGTGTGTGTGTGTGTTTCTGTGTGTTTCTGTGTCTCTCTGTGTGTCTCTCTGTGTGTGTCTGTGTCTGTGTAATCATGCCTGCCAACTACATTCTCAAAGTACCACACAGTTTGATGCTGAGATGTGCCGTTCTCAAGATGCAGCATTAATATAAAGAAAGATTCTCATATATGCAAATGTCTGCAAAATTAGAATATGAATGTGATGAAGCAATGTCTTGTGACATATAGTTACCGAGCTGAAGTTCTTCTGGTTTTCTTTAACTCGAAGTATTTCAGGTGTTTCATGTACAACTGTGACTTTTCCTTTGCTGTCCTGAAGATCATGTTGGTAGCGAAGCTATTAGAGAAACAAAGTTGTTGTGTTTTCTTTCAGTACAGCTCCTGGAGAATCCCACCTTGCTCATCATTTTTTTTGGGGGGGGGGTCTTAGCAAGCCACTTTTGCCACTCCAGCACTTCCATTAAGAGTGGCCTCACTGGCACCACTCTTTGTTCAGATAGACCTCTTTTGCCCATAGACCTCGTAGTCTCAAGCATGGCACAGAACGTCACTATCTCCTATACATGTTTGTTTGTTTGTTTCAATTTTTACCCCGCCTGGCTAGTACATATGCACTATTCTAGGTGATTTACAAAAGGCAAAAAGCAGAACATTATAATAAAGAAACATAATACAACACAAAATAGAAACATAAAAAAACAAACTTTCCAGCATTTCCATCATTACAGAGAAGAGAGATTCCAATGTCAAGATGGCAGAAGCTCTGTCCTTTCATTTTTCGGTGGACTGGGGCTGATTCCCAGCATACCTGTCTCACGTGTGTCAAGACCACAGTTATCCCCAGTCTTCAAGTCCCAACATTCCACCTTCACTTCTGCATCCTGATCTGCATCCCCATCACTCCATCATCATGTCTGCCTGTAAGGCATGATCGATGGAGATAAAGGCAATGTGGGCGGCATAATCATGAGGAAGAATCTATTGGCATTTGCTTCAAAATGGGTGACTTGCACTGAGCTATCTCTTCCCTTCTAAACTATTCCCTCCCAAACAGGAGCAAATAATTTCTGGATAAATAAACTAACTGCAGAGGAATGAAAGACCAACCAACCAACCAACCAACCAATAATCTGCCCCAAGATTCACTTCAATTCTTCACAAGCATCATAAGAGCCAATTGCCTGAAACAAGGCAAGGCAAGAGTGATAGATCAAAGCATGGGTACAATGCCAAACATAAAACTGTATCAACCCTGCCCTTGACCTCCACTAAGGATTTGTAATTCTGGATTCAGCTGGGAGTTCTTCTTCTTCTTTTTTTAAGAACTCTCTCAATCTTTAAAAATTGCAGTTTGGATGTAAGTCCTGACCAACTGTCTCTCTGACTGTCTATGAAATACTGGCTGAAATCCAATAGTAATTCATGACAGCAGACCCACGGAATGAGGGGGGACTTGGAAAATCAACACGTATGTAAGTTCCAGAGACTTAATGGGCCTATGCCAGTCAGGACTTACTACTGGATTTCAACCATAGTTACATATAAACCATGCTTTGATGTTATCTGCTCTGAGATATATAATCAGATTTTAATAGTCATTTTCATTGGGACTTTCTTCAGTGCACATGCATCTATAGTCATCCTCACCCAGCATGAGAAAAACTGTGATTCCATTCTGAGCAAAGAATTTTTGAAAAAAACACCAACTCCTCTGACAATGTTAATGATCTATTCTCAGGCAAAAGGGGGCATGTACACTTAGCAACACGATTAGAGCTGATAGTCCCTTTAATGGCATTGAATGATGTAGTAAATGGCAGCCACTGTGGTCTTCCAAAGCCACATCCAATTCGTATAGACTTACCATACTAAAGTTCTTCTGGTTTTCCTTAACTCTCTGCATTTCTGGTGTATCTATAACAGGCACGTAGTATGGCATGGTTCTCTCTGCTTCTTCCTTGTACTTTTTCTATTATTTCAGGTGAAAAGAAAGAAAGATGGAAGGAGAAAGAAGGAGGGGGGAGAGATTTTTGGAAAAGAAATATGAGTACTCATTGTCCAAAAATTAATTCACACAGCCATGATGATCATGCATTTTAACACTGAAACATTGTGATTTGTATTACAGTTGTCATTTTTGTATCCTGTTTCATTCTATAATACCCCACCATATGCTTTAATATGACACACACATCTGAAGAAGCAAGCTGTGCCCATCCAAGCTCATGCCACACAAACTGGCTAGTCTTAGCAGTGTGTGCCACCCATATCACATTGGTACTCTGCTCAAAGGGATGACAGCTGCAATTCCATACTGACTGTACATGGAATGGGAAATCCCCATTTGTCCGCATATAGTATGGGAAAAGTTGGAGAAGTAAAATTACAGACTTTGTGAGTTGTGTTCTGAGTTTGGCACCAAGTTCAACAACAACAACAACAACAACAACAACAACAACAAAGTACATGATTAAATTGACTAATGCCTCAACAGATAATAACTAGGCACAAAGACTATATATATATAGTCTTTGTTGTTGTATATATACAACAACAACACTGTGTATGTGTGTGTGTATATATGTATACATACATACATACATACATACATACATACATACATACATACATACATACATACATACATACATACATACACAGTGGACGCTCATATAACAATCAGTTTGTATAACATAAAATCTGTACAACACAAAAAAATCCAGAGATAGGGAAAATTTGCTTAACACAATAGCCTATGGGGCAAATCCGTACAACATAAAAATGGTCATGAATAGAGATTACTCTGTTTTCAATGCATTCCTATGGGAAATTTGTATAAAGGAAAATTTGCTTAACAGAATTTCATTTGAAACGAATCAATTCCAATGTATAATAATAATTACCTGGCTTGCGAAGTTTTTCACATGATGGGCATGGATGATATCTGGAGTATCGACAACAGAGGTATAGTTGGCTTTTTCCATTTCTGCTGAGTGTTTATATTTAACCTGTTGGTGGGGAAGATCACAGAAATAAATTCACAATACCTGCGTCCTCTCCATTTTTCCTTAGAGGAGCTATTAACCAGATTGCCCTTGAAATGGCCCCATAATATTACTAAAATATTATTGTTCTCACTGACCTGACTAGCAATGTCTGTGGCATTCCTGGCTCTCATGTAGTCAGGTGTTTCCAGGGCATGTGACGTCAGGCCTCTTCCTTTGATTTCCATCTCGAGACCTTTCTTGTATTCTTTCTGTGGGTACAGAAGAGTGATATGAGTCTTGACAATACTGCATAGTTATTGCAAGCTTCACCCCAATACACCAAGGTTGATTTGATATCACTCATCCTTCAGCTCATGGATGGACTGGATGGAATAAAAACCTCCTTAAATGAAAAAAACACGTAATCATAACAGAAAATATAAAGGCTTGGATTGATCCCATTCCAAACGTATTTTTAAGATATGTGCTGTGTTGAACTGCAACACCGTTGCTTCTTGATTGCACTGGTCTCCTCTATCGAAGGATGCTTTCACAGTCATGTTGAACAGAAAGGAAAATATCTGTGGGATTAGCCTTGACACCAGTGTTTTTTTATAATCAGATGTCACTACCACATCTCTTAAGTTACCTGGGGAAACTATAGCATCTGGGTTTTAAAAGGCCTATTACTAGCTCCAAACCTATAGACCAGGAGGACCTTTGGCCCTCCAGATGTTTTGGACCATAACTCCCACGGTTCTTTGTCATGGCAATATATGTTTGGAATTTGGGGAGATGCCGTCTAAGATGTCTGGAGGGTCAACGTTTTCCTATCCCTGCTATAAATGCGTTCTAGGTCTTGGAGCATTCCTGGCTTCAGAATATAAACCCCCCAAACAGTAATGGAACTCTTGCAAGCAGAGTTTCATTACATCAACAAAATGGCACCCTCTCCCAGTTCCTAAACACTCCTCAGCCTGCCAAGAGAGGAAAGATTGTTCCAATTTGCTTTCTTGAAAAAAAGGTTTTCAATGTGACATCATTCACCTCCCTTTAGGAGTCATTAATAAATGGGATCCCATAGAGATCTTCATAGTGGTTATTGGGAGTAATTCCCATATTTGCAGTATCATAAAGAATAAACACCAAAAAAAGGCCACTCCGTAGTGAGTGCCTGACCTTTCAGATGACAACAGAAAAATATTCAATGACATGCCTCACCTCATTCAAGATATAAGTTGCATTCTTTGCTCTGAGCAGATCTGGTGTCTCATCCACAATGGTGAGACCTTTACCTTTGACACCTTCTTCCAAATCTCTCCTATATTCTTTCTAGAGGAAAAGAAGAGTCGGGGAGAGAAGGAAAACTGAAGAAACTAACAAACAGAAAGAAAGTGATTGAAGAAAGAAAAAGGGAGAAGAAAAGAAAGCAAGCAAACATTCAGCTTAATGCAAGGAACAGGTATAACGGTCAGGCTCTATACAAAATATCACAGACTGTCACAACATTGTTAATTAAAGCAAATGCATACAAACTGTCATATCGGCTCCACCAATAGGAAAACATTGATGCTGCTAATAAAATTACTAATTAGTAAATGAGGGAGGGAGATGAAAAATAGTACAGACTATAACAAGACACAAAACCAAAACCAAATGAAACCATGCTTAACACAGGTGTTTAAGTCTGGAAAGGACATCAGTGAAGGGGTAGCTTGGGTTAGGATAATTAGTGAAACTAGTTGGCTTGTTCATGGTAGAGGACAACAGAGTAGCCACTACCTCGCTTGCTATTCTGGTGGCATATTTGACATGCAATAAAGATGGTGTAATCTCCAGGCCAGAAAGGTTTCTGCCTTTAATGGACTCTTCAAAGTCTTTTTTATATTCTTTCTATTAGGGATTGGAAGGAGATGAAGAAAGGGAAGAAAAAAAGAGAGATTTTATTTATGGAGCACTGAAAAGGCACGGTGAATGAGAATGGTTTCTAGTTGTACAGTGACATTGTAATTTGGTAGCTAGTTGTTAAGACCAGTCTTGTCCATATAGCCTATTTAATATAATAATAATAATAATAATAATAATAATAATAATAATAATAATAAT
>JAHTLZ010003547.1:19050340-19067581 GCA_023846285.1 Phrynocephalus versicolor
ATAATAATAATAATAATAATAATAATAATAATAATAATAATAATAATAATAATAATAATAATAATAATAATAATAATAATAATAATAATAACTTTATTTTTAATATTGTTCTATCATTTGGTATTTGTGACGCTAGCTCTTCTGTCCATCTGAGAGCAGAAGGGCTAGAGAACAATTGGGCTAAGTCTGGACTTCTGGCTAATATGCTGATTCAAATAACACAATGGAGGTAAAAAGATGAGTACTGCAGCCATAGTATCATGTAATCTATCCAGAAAAAAATGGTTCTTGGTCAGACAATGAATATATTAAATTGATAAATGAATTGTTTCTTTTTTTCCATTCCCATAACCCTGGTCAAATGTCCAACAGTGGATTGAATCAGTATTCGACAATCAGAGTAACTGATAAAATAACATCAAAATGATGTCTTAAATTATCACCATGTGATTTATACTGTGTAAGTTTCATGGCATGACAGAATGGTGTTAAAACCTCAACCAGATGCTTAAAATCTATGTGAGTGGACAGAATATTATAATACTAAATATAAAGAAGGATTTTCAGTAGAATAGTGACTTAACTGAGCTGCAAAGAAACGAGCACATGGCCTAGCCTGGATTCTGATTTGGCCACTAGTTTATTCAAAACAATGTGGGTTGATACCCATTGACAGTGTGGGTGTAAACAGTATTGAGAAACAATACACAGAAATAACAAAAGGATCTGACTGTGGACAAATTTGAGAGCCATCTTAAATACCAAAGTGTAACTCAGGGCTTACACTTCCCTACTAGAGATGGGCATGAAACGAACAATTTTTCGTTCCCATTTTTTCATTTCGTTACGTAATGAAACGACAAATGAATTTTGTCTCTAAAATGAAACGAAACGAACAGAAACACTGGAAATTTTGTTGTGCGTTTCGTTTCTGTTACTGCATTATGAATGAATTGCTTAAAATCCTTAAAAAATCACAAAAATTGAAATAAATGGTAACGAAATGGTAAAATGAACAAAAATGAAAATGAATTTTTGCAAAAATTCACAAAAAACGGAAACGAACCAAAATGGACCCTCCAAACGACAAACGACAAACGAAATGCCATTTTTTAAATTTGTGCCCATCTCTATCCCCTACCTCTAGTATTCTTGCACTGTTTTCAATAAGAGAAAATCAACACAGGGCAGTGGGCGGCTAAAAAAATCTTGTAAATAAATAAATAAATAAAATAAATAGCTAAGGCTGTTGACCATTATGGCAGATGTGGAGAGCAACAGACTTGTCTGTGTGAACAGATCAGACCTCTACCCTTTCTCACCTCATTACTGCTAGAGGTACAACCACAACAGGGCACAACAGATACTGTGTAAGCGAACTGTACAACAGAGTGTCTTTATCTCAGATTTGATTTTTGACTTCTGCTGCAACTTTTTCAAACAGATGGCTAACAAACAGAGATAGGCATGATCATCACTTTTGAGGTTTGTGCTGGTTTGTACATGTGACATCATGCATTTCTTCCCCCTGCCTCCCTGTCCTATGTCACCTGTTCTTGGGCTGTTCATCCATATCCTGACAAGAGCAAAAGATCTATCTACCTATCCCACCTCCATGTCTGAGTGGCTGAGGAGAGGAGCATGCTTCGGCTGGTGAATGGGGGAATCCAGGTAGGGGAAGAAAACACATGGCACCTGTGGTGACACATGTATGAACCATCATGAACCTCTGAACTGAGGTTTATGCCCATCTCCACTGACAAACTTTGGAAAAATTGTCCAATGAAAAGTCAATTGAATGACCCAAACAATACAACCAAGCACCTTACACAGGTATATTTCTCCTTGTGTAAGTTTCACTCGTGAATGGAAACAGTGTCAAAACTTTAAGCGGGATATGCACAAACTGATTGACAGAATGACAAGTCAGGAGGCGGGGAAGAACACATAACAATATAATTGGGGACAAAGAGGGATTAAGAATGTATTTATCACCAATTACATCTTTCTACTACGACATTCCAGACAAGTCTGTGTAGCTTATCTACAACCCACAATAACTTCAGTGTTTTAATAATCCTATATTAGTTTAAGTCAGTACTTTCAGTAAACAGGTTGAATGAATGGACCATTAGATACACAGTGCATCAGCACCTCAGGTATGAAGTGAGGGCACACTGTGCATTACTTAATGTATTGTTATTATTAAATCTTGTAGACTAGTAACATTTTTTGCCTTTGGTGCCAAAATAAAAAGGTCACTTGACCCAGACAACACAACTGTCTGATTCACCTCAGGTTCCAAAATATTAATTCAAATAATCTTTTATCTGGAAACTAGGAATCAATATGTGCTCATATCTAGCAATATGTATTCTACACTATATCTAATCAGAAATATGACCGATATATAGTTAGAAATGTAATTCTGTAGCTGAAAATAATATGATAATGGTATAGTGCAGTAGGTCCCAATGTTGGGCAACCCAGGTATTCTTGGACTGAAATTCCCAGAAGCCTTCACCACTAAAGATGGGCACAAAATGAAAATACAGTGTTTAATTACATTTTGTTTTGTTTTTAGTAGTTTTGTTTCATTTCATTACTAACAATTTTTAAAAGTAGTTTGTAATGAAATGTTAGGAAACAAAACATTTGTTAATGGCTTCCTTGGCTCCTAGAGGCACCGAAGTGGCAGGGGAGCTTCTTTGGACTCTTCCCTGTAAGCCCATGAAATTTGGAGAGGTTTACAGATAAGGATCTGAGTTATTAAACTCCAAAAGGGGTCCCCCCTAGGAAAAATTATTTCTAATTGAGTCAGAAACTGATAACAAACCCCCTGCAGGCAAGCGATTAGTGGCTTCCTAACTCAATTAGTATGATTTTCTCCTATGGATACCCCTTTGGAGTTTAATAACTCAGCCCCCTGAAACTCAAACCTCTCTAAATTTCAGGGGCTTAGAGGGAAGAGCTTGAGGAAGGTCCCCTGTGGTTTTGGTGCCAAATGAGCTTTGTATTTTCAAGTATATAGATATAACAAAACATTATGTACTCAAAAATATGGATCACAGCTATGTTTCAGCATGGAAATGGCAGGGTAGCTTCCTCAAGCTCTTCCCTGAAAACCCTCAAAATTTGGAGAGGCCTGGGTTTCAGAGGGTCAAGTTATTAAGTTCTAAAGGGGGTTTCCATAGCTATTTGCAATAGTGTGTATGGAACGCACCAACAATATAGAGGTTAAGCAGCTTAAATTAACCCCTATATTGCTGGTGTGTGCCATACACACTCTTGCAATTAGTTATGGGGACCACCTTTGGAGCTTAATAACTCACCCCTCTGAAATGCAAAACTCTCCAAATCTTGAGGGCTTATAGGAAAGCTACCCTGCCATTTCCATCCCAAAACATGCCTGCAATCATGATTTTGGAGTCCTTTTTATGTTTTTATATTTATGTACTCAAAAATATGGATCACATTCAGCACCAAAACTGCAGAGGAGCTTGCTCAAGCTCTTCCCTGTAAAGCCCCCAAATTTGGAGAGATTTGGGTTTCAGAGGACTGGGTTATTAAACTCCAAAGGCGGTCCCCCAAGGAGAAAATAATTCTAATTGAGTTGGGAAGCTGCTAATAACTTGCCCTCAAGGGAGGGGGCTATTATCAGCTCCCGACTGAATTAGAAATGATTTTTTCCTGGAGGTCCCCCTTTGGAAATTAATAACTCAGCCCCCTGAAACCCAAACCTCTCCAAATTTTGGGAGATTACAGGAAAGACTGCAAAGAAGCTCCTCTACCATTTTGGTTCCTGTAGGACAAATTGCTTCATTCCTAGAGGAAAAACTGGTGTTTCATTTTGTTTTGTAATGAAAAGCATTCTACTGTTTTGTTACGTAACGAATTCATTACACCATGTTTCATTTTTTTTATTTTGTGCCCATCTCTATTCACCCCCAGTTGTCCTGATTAGGGTTTCAGGGAATTGCAGTAAAAGAACACCTGTGTTACCCCAGGTTGAGAACCACTGATATAGTTAAAAAAAAAAAAACCTCTACATTTTCTGTATCAAACCATGCTGCTTCCTAGAACCAAAGTAACCTACCTCACTCTGCATGTGCTGAGCCTCCTTTTGAGTGAGATATGTTGGTGTTTCAAAGTCGAGCATGGGTTTCCCTCTTTCCTTTTCATATTTTTCCTTGTACTTCACCTGTCAAGTAGAAATCAAATATTATCCCAAGTACATTGGTACAGGATACAATGGAAGTGCTGAAAGGGATGTTAGAGGTGGACTCTTTTGCAAATTGGGTTCAATTCACAGATCTAACCAAGAAAATGGTGTGGCTCATGAACTGCTGCCTCTTACAGAGGCCAGGAACATCAACTGGCCCTTTCCTACTAATACAGCCAAGCTCAATTTCTTTATTACGACAACACAATTGCTGTCACTTGTGCATACGCCAGCAGTGGAATTATCTGGAGATGTTGCAGCCATCTCATATAAAGCTATGGATCACATTTGATGGATGCCATCCATTTATCTAGGCAGGAATCTTTGTGTTGTAAAAGCAGATCATAAAGAGTTATCTCAAATCCAATATACAAATCTTCCCTCCAGTCCTTCTGGCACAAATCATTGGTGCATATATTGCGATCTGAGGGATTTTGGGAGTTGTGATCCAAAAACACTATGGACAACATTCTATTAGTGTCCATAGAAGCTTTGTGTAACATGTTGTGGCTTCTTTTGGCTATCTGATGAGGGGCTAACATACATCTCAGTCACGTGCCTGGTCATGAGCTTGATTGTGTTACTAAGATGTATCCCGGCACGTTATCAATTAATTGCAAATAGCCACAGCAAGTTATAAAACCATTATGCAAACATCATTTCAGCCTATAAACAGACAGACAAACCCACACCTGTATCTATATATACACACTTGCATACATAGATACAAGTATATATGTAACGTGTATGTTAAGTGTTTTGGAGGAACATTGTTAATGGGTTGACTGAGAAATAAAAGAGAGACATACTTATCTGACTTACTATGCTCTGAAGTTCTGAGGCCTCCTTTAGATGGATCTGTTCAAGGTTATCTGGAACCACGTGGTAGTGACCTTTACTCTTCTCATATTTCTTCTTGTACTGGTACTAAAGGGAAGGGGTCAAAAACTACCTCAATGATAAAAAAAATCCTTACAAAATCAGTTTTCTGGCCCAGCTAATTCAAACATTTCAGTAATCAGAAAAGAAATGGATGTATTAAAAAGAAGTGCAGAAAAGAAAAGATGGGGAAGAGACTCGTATTGAAAATCTAGCAATATGCAATTGCCCTTTGTATTATTGTGTAGGGAGGGAGAAAGTAGAGTAGATCAAGAACAAAAATCCATGAAGATAAGAAAAGTCAAAAAAAAAGTTGAATACAAGATACAATTAAAACTGAACAATGCAAGTCAGATCTTTTCCTGTTAATAGATTCATCATTATGTGATTTAAGCATAGAATGATAAAACTCGGGGTGGAGGGAGGATTAATTTTCAAAATGTTTTTAAAAATAAAGAAGTATTTTTTTTTCAAACAGTAGCAGTAGTAGTAGCATGTGCCAAAAATGAAGAAGGAAGAAAACGAGAAAAAAGTGGTCTTGTTAGTCAAAAACATGAGTCAAAAATATTTTTAAATGCTATTGAAAATTGGTTAGAGGCTGTACAATATTAGCTGCTCCAAGCTAATATAAAAATATCTAGACTAGAGGTATTAATGTTGCTAGTCCACATGGAGAAGACTTGTTAAGCAAGAGAGAAGAGATCACTACCAGGTGATTTCCTGAGAACAGTCAAGGAGGAAAGCTGTTACAGAAGTTGTTAGCAGAGATTATCTTAGAAAGGCAGGTGGACATAAACAAGTGGAAAAGATCTCGGCTTAGCTAATAGGCTTACAGAACTGGCAAGCTGGCTGGTGTTCAGGACATGATGCATTGCAAGAGATTCAGACATGTCTGTCACTGGCTTGTGAAGTTTCTTCAGATCTGCTTTATATTTAATCTGCAGTGAGTGGGAGAAAAAAGTTTGTTTAGTTGATAAGGACGACTAAAGGTGAAATGATGCTTAGACGTAATAGCCATTAAAATTATGCCAAGTGGAGTGAGACATGCCTCCAGAGTAGCCCCTTGGAATCTGTAGAAGGCTGAACCAGCGAAGACTTAGTGCTGTTGTGATTATAGTGGAAAGCAGCAGGTTGGAGACAATCAAAGGAAGCTTTGGATTTCTAGGATCCAAACCACCCAAGTCATTTCCCCATCAGTCCTAGATGTAGTGCAATGTTTTTTCCCCCTCCCACTTTGAAAAGAGACACAGAAGCGAGGGTAAGGGATTCCCCTAACCCTGGTAACCTATGTAACTCTCCTTTTGGAATTGATGGTTCTGCCAAAAGGTACATGTTCTGAAAATACATACATCATGATTTACAAATACATCCTGATTTACACCTAAGACAAGTGCCTGGCGAATTCTATCTTGCAAAGAATATTTGGACTTCACACCTAATGTTAATTTTCCTGGCACAATCCATTTTGCCATGAACTTTTAGAGTTGAAGTCCATCACAATGAAACAAAAACCAGTGAAGTGGTACTGTATTTTTATCCACAAAAGGTTGTGTATTGTAGGAGAGTTTTTAGTGGTCTGTAAAGGTATTGCCTTTTTAAAAAATCATGTGGCTAACCTTTATCTCATTCTGAAAATACTAAATTTCTCTCTCTCTCTCTCTCTCTCTCTTCTTGTGTTGGGGGGTTGTGGTTGTGTGTTGTTGGGAGGGATTGTATTCTATTGTATTTGCTTTATCCCTTTCATTAGTTGTGCTTGCATGGTTGTTTTATGTCTTTAGTCTCCCCTTATGTGTGCACTTAGCAATCACCTGGGCCTCCGGAGCCTATTCTGGTCATGTCCGGGTGTGGGAGATATGCTTTGGCCCATGTGGTTGGTTGGGTGAAAAGAACTTGGGTCAGTCAGTTGTTGCCTGTCCCCCATTCTGATGCCATGGCCTCCCATCACATAGCAGGGGTCCACACCAACCGTGCCTCCAATCTGACTTTCTCCCTGGCAGCTGCCACCACCACCACCCTCATGGGGAACCTGGCCCATACATTCGGGCCCACCCCCCAGAGGCTTCTGGATCCTGTTTAGTTTGCAGAGTCCTTTGGGGGCTCTCCGGACAATCTGGTCGACAATCCTGTCAATTCCTTAGTGGATAGATTGTATGGGGATGCCACCAGACAATTGACCAGATTGCCCCCAAGCACTTCATCTGTTGTCAAGCCCAACCATTGCCACAGTTTACGGCTGAGTTGTAGGCGATGAAGCAAGAAAGGAAGGGGCTGGAGAGCAGATGGAGGAAGGATCAGATGGAAAACAATAGGGCTGTGGTTAAATTGCTGACCAGGCGCTATGTCAGGGTGATCGGGGGGGGGAGCAAAAGATCTCACACCTCCATGAGAATTGGTGAGGCCTTGAACTGCCAGGCTGAGTTGCTCAGAGTGGTTCAGGACCTCTCCAACCCTAGTTAGCAGAGGCCTCCTCCTAGTGCTTTCACTAGTGAGCTCTTTACAGTCCATTTTAAATCTCAAATAGAGGCCATCTGGGCTGACCTGGACTCCGGTTCCACTACTCTATCCCTGAGTATCACTCACGCCGCACCCCCTCAGTCGCGCCGGCTCATTGCCGACCAGTGGCTTCTCTGTTTGACCCTTGCTCATCCTAGCTGATTAAGACCTCTGAGGGGTTGGGAGCATGCCAGAATGCTTCTTTCAGGGACAGGCTTCTTCCCACTTGCATGAAGAAAACCATGATCCGGCCCATTCTTAAAAGATCTGGCCTGGCTGCTGATGATTTATCTAACTATCATCCGGTAGTCAGTGTTTCCAAGGTGATTGAATGGGTTGCCACAGTTGGCTCCAGTCGCTCCTGGATGAAGATCATGTCCTGGATCCATTCTAGCCCAGGTTCAGGTCACAGCATGGGACCGAAAGAGCCCTGGTTGCATTGCAAGATGACCTCTTGAGAGGGGCTATCTGGGGTTGGTATTGGGGGTCAGGCTTTGTGGTGGTGCCGGTCCTTCATTGACGGCCGGGCCCAGAGAGTAGAGATGGGGGGTGTTTTGTCGGCCCCATGGACACTCTCTTATGGGGTGTCTCAGGGGGAGGTGTTATCCCCTATGCAGCGGTTGCAGAATGTGGCAGACAGGCTAGTGGTTGGTGTGGGCAGGCTTGACAGCATCACTCCCATCCTGGCTTGCTTGCATTGGATGCCCATTGCCTCCCGAATAAGGTTCAAGGTACTGGATTTGGTTTACAAAACCCTCCATGGCCTGGGACGTGACTATCTGGTGGAGCAGATCTCTCAGAAGTCAACTTTGTCCCGACCAACCAGATCCTTGCTCTCCCTTTCGCTCCAGGTGGCCACTCTGAGACAGGCCCGAAGGGTTTCTACCTGGAATTGGGCCTTCTCAGTGGCTGCCCGGCACTTTGGAATACCCTGCCAAAGGAGATAAGACTGGCAGGGTCTCCGCTGGCCTTTAGGAGAGCTCTAAAGACCTGGCTATTTAAGGAGAGCTTTGGTGATTGGTTTTGTCTATCCCAGCCTTTTTCTTGCCGGAGTTATGTTTGTCTGTATGTCTGCTGTTGTATTTTATCCTTTTTTCCTATTTTTTTTGTTTCTGGGTTGTTTTGGGGGGGTCTAGTTGTTTTGTTTTGTAATTTGTTGTAGACCACCCTGGGTTCTTGAGGGAAGTTGGGTGGTTAATAAGAACAAATATAAATAAATAAATAAATAAATAAATAAATAAATAAATAAATTTCCCAAGGAAGGTGAAACAATGAGGGGAGGTGCATGCAGGAAGCGATGAAAGCAGTTTGGGAAAGAGATTGCAAGTTTTCAGCAAGCCAAGGAGGGTGTGCGTGACAGAGTGGCAAGGAGAAAACCATGTGACTTGATTGGCACTAAACATTCATCAGAGATCAGATGCAGAGCATTGCATACCAAATTGGCACAAGCATTCAATGATCTCCACTGAAAGGAAACCAAAACCTGGGCTGATTATGCATACAATATGTTGGACTTCTCATCACCTTCAGAAATAGTCTCTGCTGTGTTATTAATAACCTAATGAAAGGCATACCTCACTGGCGATGTGATGAGCATCTTTTAAGGTCTTGTAGATCTTGCTCTCCTTCATGTCATATTGTGGCTTCTTTCCTTTCTCTTTGTCAAACTTTTCTTTGTATTTGATCTATTTCCAAAAGAAATATATGTACATATTAATGCTAATTCTGAATTTGAGGGTGCCCAATGCCGAGAGAGAAAGAGTTCACATACAATTGTGCAAAACTGAATAAGCAAACAGATCCAAGGATGGATGCATGGGGTAAGATCTCTTCAAAAAGAGAAGATATAATTAGGAAGACCAAGAAACATCTGTCAGTGCAGTGATTACGAAGTCAATGCATGCGACATTTACAAGAGGATATCTGCTTCTTTCATTCAGTGGTTGTGTTTCAGCTCTGCATTGGAAATACATAGTTTGCCTGTCAAAGGGATCCTAAGGAAACTTAACAGAAGTGTGTCAAACCACAAGGGGTTATGTTAGGAGCCCCGTGGCACAGTGGCCAAATGCCTTTACTGCAGGTAAAACTGTGCTTATGACTTGGGTTTCAATCCCAGGTAGCCGGCTCATGGTTGACTCAGCCTGCCATCTGTGTGAGGTCAGTAAAATGAGTACCCAGCTTGGGGGCAATGTGTAGCCTGCACACTCTAATTAAAAATTGTAAACTACCCAGAGACTACTTGAAGTGGTATGGGGTGGTATATAAGCAGAACACTTTTTGCTTTTAAAGTTGCATTGTGTACTTTTAAGTACGTTTTCTAAAATTGCGATTTCTCCTCATCTTGATAATAAATACTGGGCAATAGAAATATGTCCACATAAAATCTGAGTGCTTTGAATATTTCTTACATGTTCTTCATAAGGATTGGAGTCCTATTTTAGTGTCCCCGAGACCATACCTTACCCAATTCCATAACCATGTGATTTCATGAATAAGCATTGTGTTTATCTGGTTTTTATCTTGGAGACAAACAATACTGCAGCAATAATTACAGCTATAATTACTGCTTTTTAAGAGAAATGGCTGCAAAGTTAAAGAAACAGAAATTTTAGCAATTGGGAGCAAAGGAGCCTTTAAATTGTCTGTCCTATACTTAGGTTGAACACTAATATACATCTACTTGAAATGATTCTTCAAAGTGTTGTGCTTAGAGGTCCATCTAGGGACACTGGATGTGAGGAAATACAGTCAGATGGTAAATCGGCTTCAAGCGGCTTTTTATGTAGCAGTGCATCACTTAAAATTCACCAGCTTTGCTGGAGAGTAGAGATGGGCACGACTCAGAAAAATTGTTCATTTTCGTTTTCGTTTTCGGCTAGGGGTCAGTTTCGGCTCATTTCCGTTTTCGTGAGCTAATTTCAAAATTTTTCGTTTTCGTTTCATTACGTAACGAAAATGAAAAAACGAAAACGAAAACAAAATTTTTTTCGTTTCTTCCCATTTAGCTCCATTATGTGTTTTTCCAGTAACGAAAAACGAAAATTGGCTCGAAATTAGTCATTTCGTTTCCGTTTCCGTTCCAGTTCTGAGCCATTTTTCGTTTTTTGTTTCGTTACGTAACGAAAACGAAAAACGAAAACGAAAACGAAAATACCGCTAAGTCGTGCCCATCTCTACTGGAGAGTGACACATTTCCCTGTATTTTTCTTCTGCACTGACTCAGGAGCCTACACATTTTATCCATGGCAAGAGACAGACCTCTGAGTTACAGCTAGCCTTTAGGAGAGGAGACTAGCCACAGTGGCTTCACCCCAGTTGTCAGATGTGATCCAAAAGTTGCACATCTACCAGTGACCTACTCAGTCTGCAATGTCTGTCTTTAGACCAACTGAAGACCTCATCCCACCTATTTTTCTATCCCCTACTCTTTTACCACCGAACTTGCTGTGGAGTGCTCATTGATGTTGAAAATGTGTATACTTTTATGGAATTCCTATTAATCATAAGCAAGGTGTTGTGGACATGGTTCATACTCAACAGAGACGTTGCTTCTGAACTACTAGTTTTATACTGTACTGTACCACACCTGCTCCTGCTGCTTCTTTACGCCAGTAAAATACTAAATATTTAAAGTGATGCTTTCGCAACAGAAAGGCTCCATCATTTAAGGCAGGCATGTCCAAACTTTGGCCCTCCAGATGTTTTGGACCACAACTCCCACAGTCCTTTGCCATTGGAAATACAGACTTAGAATTCTGGGAGTTGTGGTACAAAACATCAGGAGGGCCGAAGTTTGGATATGCCCGATTTAAGGGAAGATAGCAAGTTCTCAAAAAAAAAAAAAAAAAGACATTTAATCCTCCAACTGATTTTAAATCCAACTGTTTCCAGGGAACATTTGGCATACTTTAGCCACAGAAATCAATAAGTGTCAAATGTGTTTATTTTTTAATTGATGGTACCCATCCCCTGTCAAGAGCTGATTGACGTAACTGATGAAAGGAATAGGTCATGCTAAAGATCAGTTCATATGACTGAAAAAACAATAAAGAAAAATTAACATTATAGAAGTAGAAGAGGTTGCAGTGCAAATTTAAATGGTATCCCCTGATTAGGGATCTTCGAAACAAGTTGACATGTTTTTTATCCACACAATCCAGTATCATTCATGCTGGGTAGTCTCATCTTTTGAACTTGGAAAGACAAAAGATGCTGGTGGTCATACTCAACTAGCATTCAGGCATATAGATTATATTTCCTTTTCAGAGACAACACAGAACCTCAGATACCAATGTTCTTTAGAAAAAAACAAGACTGTACTCACAATGACATAAATGACATATTGCTGGGGGGAGGGGGAGGATCCTTATGGTCCCAATCCAGATAAGTATTTTGCATGTGCTTAGCAGGCAGTTTCTCATTTTTGGAACACTGGTTCCCTATAACACGAACTGCTTTCTTTTACTGAGACGTTCACCTGTTTTCAAAAGGCTTTCTAGTGTCATATGGAGGCTGCTTTTAGTGAAACTAACAAAAAGGCAAAAAGTCCCACTGACACACCAGGAGAGAGATGGAGTTCTCTGGGTAGGATCTAAGTTGAACTGATTAGCTGACCTGTACTCTGAACTATTAAAGAAATGCACTAGGCACGGGAATAATATACTGTATCTCACTATAACTGCTCATTCTCATCTCAGGGCTTCTCCTGAGAAGAATCAGGCGTACGCTTGGGCAAAGAGAGTCATCCTGCACCAGCCAGACTTTTGTACCCACAGCACTAGATGTCACCTTCACTGTGTCATGGCCACCTGGAAAGGTCCAGCCTCCATTTATGTCTGTTCTGCGGACAGAGGATGAAAGCTGAGACACCATCACTTGCCAAGATTCACCCAAAGAGCATCAGCCTCTATACATGCCACAAGACAGCACATTGTTAGGGCTCACCTCCTCAGTATTGAAAATGGTCCATTAGTCATAGCACCAGAGGTTTGTGTGTTGATTTTTTAGATAGCGTTTTGACCCTGAAACGCTTTCATGTCCTAATGATGTTCTCTCTGTTGTGTCTAGCTTCTGATAATAGTTTAACCAAGAGTCTTCAGCCAGGGCTTTCTCAAATCCGATTTATAGTTGCTATCATTACACAATTAATCATTCATTAATTAGACTGTCTTATTTTATAATTTTCTAAAAGAAAAGTATGCACTTTTAGTAACTGTTCTAGAGAAAATGGGAAAACTAATTTTCCTAAATAATAATAATAATAATAATAATAATAATAATAATAATAATAATAAGCCAGTAGAGGTATTACACAGTAATGAATGGCGAATGGCTAAATATTTTAAGTGCAGAAAATCTATCACTTTCCTCTCTCTCTCTCTCTCTCTCTGTGTGTGTGTGTGTGTGTGTGTGTATATACTAATATTAGTGACTTCAGCAAGATTCCTTGCTTGTTGAGTGATAATACAGCACAATTTCTATAAAACTAAGGGTTTATAAGGCAAGATGACATATAAGAGAGTGAAGGACTTTTTCCAAATTAAAACAAATGTCAAGAAGAAAAACACTTGGACATGACATACAGCACACGGACAACAGTGACAATATAGGTGACATATCAGCTGGATACGAAAGAATTGCCTTCTTGAGGTGCTGCATATGTAAAAGCAAATAAGCAAAAATAGAAAAGAAGCACATTTAACACAGAACAGAAAATTTCTGACATTAATGGCTACTCCCCAAAGAATGCTGGTGTCAATTAAGAACAAAATGCTGTCCCTAAAAGATACCCAAAAGTTATGAGATGCCAAGTTTTTGTCACAAACAAGTGAACTATTTAGCTATTGGAAGAGCTTGTTGTTACAAATAGATGGCATTTCAAGACCAACTTTGAGAGTGAACAACTGGTTTTTGTCAAGGGGAAGAAGGGTAACATGCCGTTGCTATTGCATGCAATAATGACAAGAAAGGAGGAGTAAAAATGTCCCCTTTTTTCCTTATGAAACTTGGGCCTGTAACACAGAGAAAATTGGGGAAAGGGGAGGAAAGTTTATTTTTCTAAATTCTTTGAGAGTGAGTGGAGAAGGCTTATCAAGAAATGTCCGGCCCAACAGTAGTCATGTGTTAACAATCTGAAACTGGTCTCACGGTAACTGCCCAGAAGTTGTTTTTCCTGAAAACATTAAAATCTGTTTCCTTGAGAACCCACTGAGGCTATTCAGGGAAAGGTTAGCAGCAGTGAATGGATAACAGCTTACCCACTGCTACTACTCTGCTTCTGCAGCCCACAAGCTGGACCACATCACACGATGCACAGCCACAGTGGTCTTCTGTTAGGCTTAAATAGAAGCTTGAACTGACTGTGGGCACCCATACTCCTAGGTGAGGGACCACAACTCAGTGGAATGGGATATATTTTACATCCAATGGTCCTGGGTTCAAACTCTGGTTAGTTAAAGGGCTTCAGTAGCAGGTTTGTGGGAAAGCCCTCAGAGAACTACTGCTAGGCGACCACATATAGCTAGTTGAGGAAACAGTATAATAATATGGTCTCAAACAACTTTCTACTCCCATTCCTATATTCCTCAAACACAGGGGTTCTTTTTCTCTTCCCTGTCACTGGAGGAGCAGCACTGAAAAGTAACTGAGTGATCAGGTGGCACCAGAGAGATATGGAGCAGGCTTATAGGAAGCACAGAGGCTAAACAGGAGGCTGGCGAGCATTGAGGAAAGATTATAGTCCAAACCAGGGGGGTCTCTGATTTCCAAAGTGAGTGTTCACACTCCTTATTTTTTAAGTTACAAAACGTGGCAAAATCATGAATCACTTGGCGTATCAAGATCCCACTTCTTTCTTTAGCATACATATTATTGTATGAAACTTCATGGTAATAAATATTTAAAATAACCTCGTTTCCCCCCTTTAGTGTACTACATATTTAGCATTTGCTATATCCTTGGATTTCAGTCTCCAGGGGAGAGGGATGGCGGAACCAATCCTCCATGGATACAAGATCCCATGTTATTGAAATTTATTCATTAATACTGACTAGTGTTACTATAAACCGAAAAATACAAATCCTTACAATTATCTTGATTAACTTGGGGAGAAGGCATACTGTAGACCAGTGATGGCGAACCTTTTAGAGACCGAGTGCCCAAATTGCGATTCAAAGCCCACTATTTATTTTATTTATTTATTTATTTTGCAAAGTGCCAATACAGCAATTTAACCTGAATATAGGTGGTTGTGAAGGGGCAATGTTGGGTGCCCACAGAAAGGGCTCCGAGTGCCAGTTTCATTCAAACACATTTCTACCTAAGATTTCATAATTGGTTAACTATGTAATACAAATTATGCAGGTGTGTGTGTGTGTGGGGGGGTGTGGTGTGTCCAAATTCGCCACTCACTTACAGAGGTTTCAAGCAGCTTAAGCGTGTTTTTTTTCATAATTCTGATCAAAATTACATGTTCATCCAATCTAGTGTTGTAGAAATTCCCAAGCCCACCTTCACACATAAGAAAGAAAGGGGAGATCTCAGAAAAAATGGTGCATCCCAAGGATAGTTCAAGCTTGATATCATGAGCTGGGAATAGAACACCTAGCCAAACTCATAGAATTGGCAGCTGTGGAGGACAGCCTCTTGGAATCTGCCTTACGTGACTACTTAAGACATTAGCTTTCTTAACGTGTCTCATCATGGGTGTATCATACGATGCAGCACCATGGCCCCTCGAGTGTCCTTTGATGTATTCGGCCTACAAAGCGCAGCAAGAATGGCAAAGGTTAGAAAAGCAGATATCCTATCCAGAGGGACAAAGCAAGAGTTTGTGTCTTCGGGGTTGTGTCTTCAGGTAAAAGAGCAAGAATCAAAAGCACACTAAAAGAATTCATTCAGCGGTTGGGGGAGTCAGCAAAAAGCAGTAAGTGAATACTAAAAGATAACTAATTGCTTAAAATACATATTTGAAATAAGCATAATAAGAAATTCTTTTGTCACCGTCTGCACTGAAGTACATAACACCACAAACATTAAAATGGATGGCAAAATTCACTGATAGGATTAAAAAGAATATAATTTCCAGTGAAGAGCAGTATCCAACAAATTTCTCACATCTCCAGAATCTTCAGAACAAATGCCTTTGTCATCTTTTCTATTTACAAAGGCAAAAGGGATAGATAGATAGATAGATAGATAGATAGATAGATAGATAGATAGATAGATACTATGGAAGGAAGGAAGGAAGGAAGGACACTGTTATTAAATAATGCTTACTTAATGAAGGAAGTCAAGCAAAGATTTTCTTTTCTTTTGTCCCGGACTCCAAACCTCCTCATTTAGCCATATGTGCCGCATATTCCAGTTATATAGGAAATGTATTAAAATGCACTAGTAACATGCATTTCCCCAATGTCTTGCTCTTTGGATAAGCTAGACAATGGAATATATCTTCTCCAGCCAACATGGCCCATTGATTATAGGAGCTATAACTGAACACGCTTTTGGAAGGGATCATGTTGTAAAAGGGTTAATGTACTGTTAGCCACTGTTTTTAACTTGCTGTCAGTCGTATGTTTTCCCAAAAACCCTTCTCAACTCCCACCATAGCATGTGCCAAGCATGAAGCTGGAAACTTCATGTTTGCCTATATCTCCTGTCTTGAGACAGCTAACATTTTAGATCTAATTGAAAATATCTGAATTGTTCAATTGTAATTTTAAAAAGTGCTTAAACAAAATGAACCCCCCAGAAGATTTATTTTAAATGAGAGTTAATTATTCCAGCCGGGCCAAGGACTAGATTCCCACTTGATTGCATAATTCACCACATTTCTCACAAAGCAACCCCATGGTTTTGTGATTTACTGCCCACCACCTCTAAATAGTGGTACAACTCCCGGCTTCTTTTCTGGCTTCTTTTCAGGAATGTATTACTCTACCTAGCTGGTTCACATTCATTTAGTGTGTTTAATATTTCTTTCAGCAGAAAGGTATGATGATTTTTTTAAAAACTGTGTATTAATTCAGAAAGTCTTCAGTCAAACTGATTAACAAAGGAAGACTTAATCTGCAAATGGAAACTTGGGAGGTACTTAGTGTGATTTAAGACTTCTAAACAAAAGTGAAATGATTAAGGCAAAAATAATGTCATTTTAGGAAAAAAATAATATTGAAAACAATAGGCTACCAGTAAAAAGCAGATTACAATGTGTTGTTTTAGGTGGATTTTTAAATGGTATTGTGGGGAATGGGAGGCAACAGATGCCTATCCCTGCTTTAGATGTTAATAATAAAGTGTGCCATCACATCAATTCTGACTTATGGCAAACGTTTTCAGGGTTTTCTAAGAGTACTTGGATATGGTTTAGCATCCCTTTCTTCTGGGGGAATCCAGGGACTATGCAGCCTCACCTATGGCCACACACTCTAGCTCTTCAGATCATCAACCTAAATGTTAAAAATGGTATTTGATATTAAGCTAGGAAGAGACTTTCGCTATTAAGAAAAACAGTTTTGGGAGATGCAGAAATCTATCAGTGCACATCCAGAACCTCATTTCTTCCCCTAATTCTGCTAGCGAAGAAGGAGATCTCCAAACTCCTCTCTGCAATGGATGGGGAAAGTCTGTTTGGTCTTGCTGAGAAA
>JAHTLZ010003547.1:19067591-19080378 GCA_023846285.1 Phrynocephalus versicolor
ATATATAGCAACACGGCCAGTAATGAAAACTAGCCACCTATTGCTGTAATTTATGATACATATGTGCATCTACCACACACAAAGCTTGTGGCTGAAGAGTGGGATAGTGCCACATTCCACCGCTATTAATTTCTCATATATTTTCTCCTTGGATGGCAAAGCATGTCAACATCCTTGCTTTAAGTTCATAATAATATTCCTTGCCAATAGTCTTACACAGAACAATTTCTAGAGTTCCTCAACTACATAAATGTTTCTCAAGGCACCACCTTCCTAACACAGGATGCTGGTTTTGTTATATAGAAAATTTCAAGAGTCCTATTCAACAGCATTTTTAGAATTATGCTGACCTTAACTGCATGAATTAATTCTTGGCAACTTCTGCACTGATAAAGAGCTAGTAACATGTTTGCAAGTGGCAATTATTAACTCATAATATACAGTAATCTTCATTCCCATCAGCAAATAAAAAAATGAAACATAAACGTACAATGTGAATAAGCCAATAAAGAAGCAACCTACCTCACTGACATTCTTGGTGACTTCTTTAACATGTACAGTATCTCGTGTTTCAGACAATTTTGTAAAAGACCCATGTGGACGGATCTTCTTTGCCTGCTCTTTGTATTTATTCTAATTAGGATGAGAAAACAGAATTTCGACAATTACATGTCCTTAATAGGAAGACATTTTTGAAACCAAATTTAATTTTGAAATAATAATAATAATAATAATAATAATAATAATAATAATAATAATAATAATAATAATAATAATAATAATAATAATAATGAAATTACCTCAGACACAAGAGAGCTAACAGATTTTGCAAGAAGGATCTGAGGAGTGTCTGGAACTGGGTGGATGGTTCCTCTTTCCTTGTTATGTTTCTCTTTATATTTTAGCTGGGATAAGGAATGGAGGAGGGTTACGTTTGTGAACAGAAATTACAAATGGTTTGATCACACATAATCATATCTCTTATTTCTGTGAGATTGGTTGCCTTCTCTTCAGAAATGAGAGACAAGTTGGAGCACAAATCTTACAAGCTGGAGTATAAAGTCAGAACGCTACTTTAAAAAAAATTCCAAGTCTCTTAAAGAAAAAGCATCTGTTCTCCCAGAAAATGGAAACATTATTTGATTGTTCATTACTTCCATGTTGTTTTCGAAGGGGGTGGGGAGGGGTAGGATCCATCAAAGGGCAGAAAAAACTACAATTTGAATAGGTC
Source organism: Phrynocephalus versicolor (assembly GCA_023846285.1). Classification (NCBI taxonomy): domain Eukaryota; kingdom Metazoa; phylum Chordata; class Lepidosauria; order Squamata; family Agamidae; genus Phrynocephalus; species Phrynocephalus versicolor. The sequence goes on from JAHTLZ010003547.1 coordinate 19,068,823, forward strand.
ACCTTAAAATGCTTCTCAAGTCACATTAATCTTCCAAAAGTACCAAGAAAAAAAAATCACTACTTATTACAGAATACAGAAAACCCTTACAGTCCCAGAATAAAGGACCATTGTTATGCATTTCCTATCCTCTATTTGTAATGAAGATAGGAGGGACTGGCGTGCTCTGGTTCATGGGTTACTGAACAACAACAACAAAAATTTGTAAGGTGTTATTTCCAAACTCTGCTTCAGCCTCGGGGCAAAACAGATGAGACCTTCAGCTTTGAATTTAAAAGGAGGCAATGAGGTATTATTTTTGTAAAGACCCAGTGTTCACAACTGGTCTGTTTACACAATCAACACATTAACAGAGCCTTACTGTTTCTTGCTGGTGACCCCCCTAAAACCAAGCTGACACATAAGTCTTGAAGCTGTGAAAAATGCTGTAGGATATTCACAGATCTTTAGGGCTTCCAGCAGCTTCTGTTCTAAATTAAGAAGCTCCCTGCCTATCCATTCTGGTCCTCAAAAGAGACTAATTTGGATCTCCAAATTGTTTCAATCAATGGAATGACTTTTTTCTTTCTTTCTGAAATGTTCATACAGTTTTGGAGAATCCCTGTCCTATTCCTGGCTCAGAACAAGGCTGTAGGGGTATTAATGAACTTGCTCTCAGGTTCAGTGGCATTCAGCATGATAGAAACAACCCTCTGCCCTTCACTCCATTTGGAAGCCAGGAGCTGGTTGTCTGGTTCCTGCAGTTGTGCTGAGCCTTGGAACAACGCAGAACATAGCCATCATTCAAGCAAAACTTGTGAGGCCTGCAACTAATAGGAGCCTATTCTAGATTCTTTCTTTACTGCTATTGTTGGAACTAGACAAGGGCACGACTCGGCGAAATTGTCGTTTCCATTTTCGGTTTTCGTTTCTGTTACGTAACGGAAACGGTAACAATAATTACGCCGCTCCAGCTCAAACCCGACCCGAAAAAAGAAAAAAATGGGTCAGGTTTTTTGTTGTCATTAATGGCATCGCGGCGATAGCGTGATGCCATTGCCAAGCAGCACAGAAAAAAAGTTTTAAAAAGTAAAAAAAAAAAAAAAAAAACCGACTCCCGGCCAAAAAAGCAGGTGAAAATATGCCTGCCTGAGGACACCTACCAGAGGGGTGGTTTCTGGGGGGGGGGTCCCCGGTCTTCCCCCCCTTTCCTGTCCTGGGCTGCTTGCACCAGGGTGGGGGGGTGTCATCCTTGTCGTCTCCATGCCATGCAGTGGGGGGGATCCAAAATGGGGACCGCAATATTTATTTTTAAATCGTGGTCCAAAAACCCACCAAAGCACAACAGAAACATGTGAAAATTAGGTATTTTAAATGCCTGAATTTTTATAGTAGCAGCAGTGGGTTTTTTATAGCAGTAAAAGGTCGCACTGATTTTATTTTATTTTATTTTATTTTTTATTTTTTTAGACCTGCCCATTTGGGATGGGACCATGCAATTTTTTTGAACCATTCCACCAATGGCATGGCCAGGTTTTGACTGACACTTCTGGATGTGCCAGAGGGCATAAAAAGCCGAGGCACCTTCCAAAAGTTGCAGTCAGGTCTGGATGTGGAGGAGGGTGGAGGGCTCTGTGGCTGGCTGCTGCTGGCTATTCGAATTTGGAGGGAGGCTGGAGGCTTTAGATTTAAGTTGGGCAGGCAGGGAGGGAATTGAATTTAGAAAATAATTTCTTTGATTCCCTGCAGCTTTGTCTGCTGAAGGGAATAGCAGTTTATTCTTTTTTTTTCCTCTTGCAGTTTGTGAGGATTTTTTTTCTTATTGGGTAAAGGGGGAGGTTCGACTGGGAGGGGGAGGTGTGGATTTATTTTAAAAATATATTATATACTACCATTTATTTTCTATTTTCCCAACTTCAATTTGCTTGCACACACACACATTTGGGATGCAAGCCAAGAACAGAACCTCTATCTTAAGTGATATCCTAACTGCCCACTCGCCCGCCCGCTCGCGCCACCACCCGCCCACTCGCCCACCCACACCTCCCCCTGCTGCTGTTGCCGCCCTCCCATGCCCCCCACCACCACCGCCCACCCGCACCTCCCCTCTGCCGCCCGCCCCCCGCCCCGCCCAGGGCTCAAAATCACCTAGCACCAGCCCTGATTGCAGGACACCCTTATGCTCTGAGAAGTCAAATCACGCTAAATCGTGTTGGAAATGACAAACGACAAACAAAACGACAAATTTTTGAAAAATTACACGACAAACCAAAACGACCCGAAATGGACCTGTTCCGACAAATGAAAACTCGAAACGTCATTTTTTCTGGTCGTGCCCATGTCTAGTTGGAACTAAATCTCAGATCTGACAATGTTTTCTTATGTGATGCTCAAACAGTTAGTTTATATTGTGTTATATTCTGTGGTATTATAAATGGGCAAGATTCACCCTTTGTTTCCATTCACCGAGACAGACACTGATTGAAATTTATGGCAAGAAAGCTTTAATTGAAAAGATCTGATGAGTACTCACATCACTCGACAAGATGGCATTCCGCAAAGCCAAGACAGTGTTTTTGTCATCTGTTACAGATAGCTTGCATCCTTTAAGCCACTCTCGGTCAAGTTTGTATTCATACTACAGAGACACAAGACAGTAGAAGTTGCAACTAAGCATCCCACTTCCAGGCCGTGGTCTGGCTTACCACTTTAAGAAATAATGAGAACCCACCCACCCATTTTCCTTACATCACTCTGTTGTAGAGATGTTTTGGCTGCTTGGATGAAGTCAGGCCTGTCCACAGTCCAGTGCCAGTGAGCCTTGGTGGCTTCATATTTCTTCTTGTAATCCAGCTATTTAAAAGAGAAACATCAACAAAGAGGATTGAGGTCTTGTTGTAAAAAGAGTCGCTTTCCTGGGATGTGTAAACACAACCCAAATGCCTCTCTGGCCTGTTGGAGGTGAGGCAAAAACCGACTCTATGCCTGATGTTTCTATTACTTGCACTGACAGTTATTACTCATTCCCCTCCTTCCAGTTTTGCTTGTTATACCTGGGACAAGAGAGATCGCAACTCATGCAGCAACTTTTGTATGTGTGTGCAGATAATGTGGGGGGAAATTGAGAGAGAAGTAGCACAAGGCCAGGAGAAACAAGACCTTGAGAAGAGTTAGCGCAAGGCAAGTTACCTGAATTTAGAATGCCCCTCCATGGAGAACCCAAAGTATACTAATTTAAAATGCATCATGCCAACTTCCAAGTCTCTGTCTGTATCTGCCTTGTTCTGCTATCAGCAGTAGCTACAGAATGTTAGCACATTTGTGTTGCTAAGAGAAAAATGTGGCAAAAATAACTACTTCCTGGTCACATTAGAATTGTTGCCTACTGCATCCAGTGCTCAGATTTAGGTTTGCAACAAGGGTAATAACTGATCCACTTTCTCATGATCACTAAAATCCACAGCAAACTTTGATCCGGGTCACACACACACACACACACACACACACACACACACACACACCCCGAGCAGTCACATGGTGGATGTCGCAGTTTGATGTCGCATTTTGAGGTCGCATTTTGAAAATCCCCTACCATTCTGATCCCACAACTGAGAACCACAGCAACGACACCGTAACAGGGCCAAAAAGGATTTGGTGTGGATTTTCCATGTTCCCCTGAACTCAAGTAACGGTTTAAAATCCACATCGGAACAGCGACAAGGATTTTACCACCTCAAGACCAGGTACTTGTAAAATGTGCTGGGTCACGCTTAAGTGTGAGTGGCCGCACTTTATTTTTTTTTAAAGTCCGCTACTTGTGGGAATACAATTTTATGCTCCACATCGGTGAGCACTTTGCAGCGGATTTTAGTGGTCATGTGAAAGCAGCCTCAGGACTGCAGAATTTTAAATAACAATCTGTTTTCCTCCCCTAAACTACCTATGGCTTTTAAAAAGAGATGGGATATGGAAATCATCATCATCATCACCACCACCACCATCATCTTAATCTCTCTCCCTCTCCCTCTCCCTCACTCCCTCTCTGGTTGTATTTCCTCCCTACCTGCTTCTAAAGCTACCATGAGAGGCACATCTACTCTAGCTGGTATTATGACATACATATGGCCACATTCAGAGGGTGATTAGTTTACTAGTGCAGCTAAAGCTATGCTGCACTGCCCTCAGTTATGTAACATGGGCACCGATCATAGGAACATGTTCCAACTTCCAATTTGTCATGGCGGTGTCTGCCTCGGAGAGTCTTGCACTCTGAGATGAGGTGGGAGTTTTTCGTGCTAAGGGCCCCCGGAAGGGCTAAGAAGACTTGGAGAGCATTCTGAGGTTTTGAAGTGCCTAATCCAGGATCAAAACCAGGAATGCGGCGGCGTTTCTGAAAAAAAGATCCTGGCAGCTTCTACCCCTGGCTGGGAACGGAGGGACTTGGTCCGTCTTGAAGCCATGACCCGGAGAAGATAAGCGAATACTTAAGCTACTGACATGCCTTGCTTAGTGAGATTTATAGCGCTTAATTAACTCTCAGATGAGCCTTGAATCTGTTGGTTTTCTGAAGTGAACCCTCGCTTGCTCAATCCTCTCCCCCTTTTGGAAAAGCGGCTTTGATTAACTGCCGGGAGGGCGGAAACTGCATCTTAAGCTGAGCAGGACTTAATAAAAGCTGAAGCAACGAGCATTTATTAAACAACATTGATATTCAGCAATCTCAGGATTGAATTAATTAAATTCAGCAAGAGAAACTCAGCCTATTTAGAAATACAAGTATAAGAGATTTTACCAGATATGGCTCGAAAATGGCGCTGAGCTCTCTTCTCTGTTTCTTTTTTTATTCTTTTTTGCTCTTCATTAGTTAATACCATAACAAGAAGCAGCTAGACTGTGTTTATATTTTTGCTTAGGATGCCAAGGCCACTTCTCCTCTAAAGTATTCTGCAGAATGGAACTGTGTCTTATTTCAATTAAAACACCAGTGGAGGGCAGCAAAGGACTACTTTTGATGAATGAACGGAGTTTTTCCTGATTTAAGAGATTTATCGAACTTTAAAACATTCTATATCTTAGGTCAAATTGATCTTATCAATTGGACGTTTCTTTTGGATTTATAAAACACAACGAAGAAGATAAAGTTGGTCTTGGAATGTGCTGCATTTCTTCTCCCCCCCCCCCTGTTTTTTGGGATTTATAATAATATCAATGTTATAGGCTTGAAGAGTATTTTTGGGGACTCATAAAATATTTTTTCCTTTTTCCTTTTTCCTCCTTTTCCCCCTGGGTTTTCTTTTTTTCCTCCCCCCCCCTTTTCTCCCTGGATTTATAAAAAATTATCCGCCCTTGGCTGAACTTTAGGATTTCTGGGTTTTTAAAAGACAACAGAGGAGATATATTTTGCTTTTTTTTTCTTCCTCTTTTTTTTCCTGATCCAGTCGGGATCTTGAGACTTATAAAACATTACTTACTTCGGCCTAAATTGAGGCCTCTGGATTTATAAAATATTGGCTTCATTAGCCTTAACTGGAACCTTTGGAATTATAAAAGAGTACTATTCTTGGGACCTTTTGGATCTACATAATATATTTGGAAATCGAACTTTTGATCCAGTCGGGATCTATGGAACTATAAAACACAAATGGGAAGATATAATTTGAATTTAACAAGATACTGGAATTTTCTTATTCTAATTTTTAATCTCTTAATATAGTTAATGACAAAGTGAGTTAATCGGCTGGAGACATATAGATTAGACCTTTCTAAGGAAATCAGAAAATACCACCTTCTCTTCCCCCCCACTTTCTTTTTCTCTTTTTCTTCCTCTGTTGATAGTCCCATGGATTACTAGAATATCTATTGTATCTCCTTTTGTTATATGTTAAAATATTTGATTGTTACTTGTGATTAGCTATTAGTAGCTCTTAATTAAGAAGTTATTCTATAATAAGTTTTAAATTTAGTTTTTGGGGTACAATTAACCATAGAAATTGGGGAAGATGAGTATGATGTCAGCTAAATCATCTAAAAAACCAGGATAAAACCCATCATCAACCGCATCATCTGCCTCATCGTCTGCAGCAGCAAGCCCAACACAATCCAAAGGCTTAATAGAGCTGACACAAGGAGAACAGCAAACGAAAGAGATGCAGACTATTCTTCAAATGTTCTCTGACATCAAATTAAATCAACAATGCATAGAGACTACAATTAATCTGAATCAGAACAAACATGAGAATAAAATGGAAGAGATTAACCAGCAGATTGTCTCATTAGGAAATCAAGTCACTAAAATTAGCCAGAAAGTTCAAGAGAATGCATCACAGAATGAACAGCTAGATGAAAAAATAATAGAAAGTCAAAAAGATCTGAAAAGATTGGAAGAAGAGAGAGGAAAAGATCATGAAACAGTCAAATTATACAAAGAAGCTACTTTGATTCTAGAGATGGAAAGGGCTTCCCACACTATCAGATTCCGTAATGTACAAGAAGATAAAGATGTGGAAACTACAGATATAATGGAACAGGCGTTGGCTGACTTTTTAGATATGGAGAAATTTCAGATGAGCCAGGAAATTGACCAGATATATCGGGTTAATTCAAGTTTTGCAAGGAAAAATAAAGTCCCAAGAGAAGTACATGTGGTTTTTGTGAGAAGAAAGATAAAGGAAGTCATTTTAAGAAGACCGAGATAAAACACATTGAAGATAAATGACCAGGAGATTACAATTTTGAAACAGACTCCATGGAAGATACGAGAATGAGATATTAGAAAACAATACTTCTTCCTAACAAATAAATTAAATGAGAATAAGATAAGTTTCAGATGGCTAGTCCCCCAGGGAGTTTTGGTGACTTGGCAAACAAGAAGATTCAGATTAGACAGTCTGGATAAGGCAAGAGATTTTTACAACAGATATATTGCAACAACGGAAGGACAATCACCACCATCAGAGAGAGAAGAGATGGTGAGAAGAAGAACAGCCTTTTTGAATATAGGAGAGAACCAGACTCAAGTATCATCAATTGAAGAACAAACTTTATTAGATCCTCAACCAAGAATTGGGGAGCCACTAGAAAAGAGGAAAACCAGAGCATTAAATCCAATTTATAAATAATCCAAGATGATGTCAAAAACAGAAATCTTCTCAGTGAACATAAATGGTTTAAACTCACCCAACAAAAGACAAATTTAAAAATAAAAATAAAAAAGAAAGAGCGGATATAATTTCTTTACAAGAAACCCACATTAAGGAGAAAAATCATAAACTTTTAGAATGCCCTAATTTAGGGAAACTTTTCTATGCATGTGATCCACATCAGAAGAAAAGAGGAATAGCAATTTATGTGAAGCCCCCAAAAGAAGCAAAATTTATTTATGCAGATCAAAATGGAAGAATTTTAATGCTCGAAACAGAAATTAATAATCAAGTAACATTGTTAGTGGCAATATACACACCTAATGACAAACAGGAAATTTTTTACGAAAAGCTGCATGACTTGCTCATAGAAAAAAATTACCAAAATATCTGTTTAATTGGTGATTTCAATGTGATTGCAGATCAATCTAAGGATTATAAAAAAGACCACACTGGGAAGAGTAAAAGAAGAACACTCCCGAAAATGTTTTTTCGAATGGCAGAAGAACTGGGACTACAAGATACATGGCGAGATCTAAACAAAGATAAATTACAATACACATTCTATTCAAACGTTCATAAATCGTGGTCTAGAATTGATATGATTTGGGTAACAACCAATCTGAGGTTAGAGATTGAGGAAGTTGAAATACAACCAAATACCTGGGCAGACCATAACCCTCTTAAAATGATATGGAAAGGGAGAAGAAAATTAAAAGGAAGATGGACACTAAATACAACCATATTAAAAGAACAAGAATTCATACTTAAAGCAAAAAAAAAAAATTAGATTTTTTAAAAAGAAAATACAACTCAAAACACCTCATTGCAGACTATCTGGGATGCCACTAAAGCTGTCTTTCATGGCATAGTGATATCATATATAGCGAACAGAAATAAAAAGAGGTGAGCCCTTTATGAGTTAACGAAAATATATATATTGGAGCTCCAAAAGAACCCCAATAGTAAAGAAGCAAGGAAAGAGGTAGACATGTTTAAACATAAGTTGAATCTTATTGAAACTGAAGAAATGGCTCAACAAATAACAGTAGGTAAGCAATTCAACCTATTATGGCAGATAGGTTGAAGAAATTTCTCACACAATTTATACACTCAGATCAGAATGGATTCCTTCCAAAAAGACAACTAAGAAATAATATAAGAATAATTCTTGATATATTGGAATATTATGATGTACATCCAGAAAAACAAATGGCACTGTTATTTTTAGATGCACAAAAAGCTTTTGATAGCTTAAATTAGAATTACATGAAGAAGCAATTGGAGGGGATGCAATTCCGTCAAAATTTCTTGAACATGATAAATGCAATATATTCTAAACAAACAGCAAGTATAATCATAAATGAAGAAAGGACTAGAAGCATTGAAATTACAAAGGGAACAAGACAAGGATGCCCATTATCACCCCTGCTATTTATCTTAGCATTAGAAACATTAAACAGAGAAATAAGACACAATCCAGAAATTGAAGGGACACGTATTAAAGATGAAACTTACAAGCTACAAGCATACGCTGACGATCTGGTATTTATTTTAGAAAACCCTCTACAATCAGCACCAATACTATTTAAGCAGATTGAAATTTATGGTGAAATAGCTGGATTGACTATCAACTCACAAAAAACTAAATTTATAGTTAAAAACTTAACTCAGAATCAAAAGGACCAACTTACAATGAATACAAATATCCAAATAGTTAAGAAAATAAAATATCTGGGAATATATATCACAGCGAGATGCTCTACCCTTAAAGAAGACAATTATAACAAATTATTGGTACAGATTAAGCAGGAGTTGGAAAGGTGGTCTAAACTACAGTTATCTCTGTTAGGAAGAATTGCAGCAATTAAAATGAATATTTTACCTAAGATACTTTTTCTTTTTTCAAAATTAGACCCAAAATTCTTTAAGGAACTGAATAGTGCTGTTTCAAAATTTGTCTGGCAAAAAAGTAAACAAAGAATTAAACATAAACTATTGCAAGATGCAAAAGAAAGAGGAGGATTTGGACTCTCAAACTGGACTCTATATTACCAAGCAAATGCATTAATATGGATAAAAGAATGGGTACTTCTAAGGAATAAGAGACTACTGTATTTAGAAGGCCATGATCTACAAATAGGGTGGCATGCATTCCTCTGGTATGGGAAAACAAAAACAAATAAATATTTTGAAAGGAATTTTATAAGGAAGTCACTACTGAGAATTTGGGAAAAGGTTAAATTAAAAATCTATACCAAAATACCCAGATGGGTTTCACCAATGGAAGCATTTACATATCCCAATCTATTAAGTATGGAGAAAATAATTACTTATAATACGGTCCTAGACTCTGAGGGAATTTTGAAATCGAGATCACAATTATTCGATCAAGGCCTTACGTTTTCATGGTGGCCATTAATGCAAATACAATCAATCTATCATCACGATACAAAGTCCCAAGGATTCTATAAAGAGTACACAGCATTCGACAAGATTCTATTAAAAACAGAAGAAAAACAAATCCAAAAACTATATAAGTTCTTATTGCAATGGGATACGCAAGATGAAGAGGTGAAAGACACCATGTTAAGATGGGCCAAAAATTTTGGCTACAATATTGAACTTCAAAAATGGCAGCAATTATGGATGTTTAACCTTAAATTAACTTTGGCCACTGCATATAAAGAAAATCTTTATAAAATGTTTTATAGATGGCATATGCCACCAGCAAAACTTGCTAAAATGTTTCCTAATGTTTCAAATAAGTGGAAATGCAAAGATCACGAAGGTACTTCTTATCATGCTTGGTGGACTTGTGATAAAGCTAAAACTTACTGGGTGAAAAAATATACATGGGCTAAGGAAATTTTAAAAATACAATTAGAATTTAAACCGGAGATATTTCTGTTAGGCCTATTGCCAAATGTGAAACATAAACAAAAGTCTTATTTATTGCTACATATCTTAACAGCAGCTAGAATAACATGGACCCAGAGCTGGAAATCTGGAAATCTCCCAACGGATGAGATGATTATTAAAAAAATAGTAGAATGTGCAGAAATGGATAGATTAACCAAAAGATTAAAAGGACAAGCAGAATCAACTTTCAGTGCTGGTTGGGACCTTTTATATGACTGGTGGAGAATTAAAGTAATCTAGATTAAAGCGAGACAAGAATCAGAGGATAACTAGGTAATAATATGTCAATGGGAGAGAATCACCAAGCGAGACATGTCTTATTATAGATAAATTGTGGATGTATATCTTATGGTACCCTTTCTCCTTTCCTTCTTCTTTCCCCTTTTCCTCTTGTTGTGTTGTGTGTGTCATTGATTTGATTTTCTATGTTTAATTATTTGTATGTTCAATAAAACGTTTTTTTTTTTGTTTTTGTTTTTAAATGAACATGTTCCATACGATTTGTTCATCTGGAAAAAAAAAACCCTGCGAGTTCAGGGGATTCCTGGACTAACACAAAATAGGATTTATACAAAAGAAATTGGGCACCTCAAGTGGCCTGAGCTAAATGGTCCCTAGGTGGTCTGTGAAGTCAAGTTGCTATTTTGTACTAGAAAGGCAGAATACAAATGTAACAATTAAATAAAATTGAATAGAAATGAACTCACGTTGCTGTTCACTTTGTAGGCTTGTTTGGCAGCCTTGATATGAACAGAATCTGGTACAACATGGCAGTCAGACTTATTCTGCTGGTAGACCTCTTTGTATTTCAGCTGTTGAAAGAGAAAAAACAATGCTTTATATTTCTGTGAAGAACCCAACCAGGTAATCCAACCACATTTTAAACAGAAATCATTCCAAACATATTTTCAATCTTAGATATCATATATTTGCATCCTTAGGTTACATTCCATAGGAAAGTATTTCAGAGGCTCAAAGGAGCTCATGCCATGTTATTGCACAGAACGCCCCCAGCTATGTTCCAAATACAAACATGCCTACCTCAAATGTGTTGAGACAAGTCAATAGGGACTTGGTGGATGGAGACCCAACCTAATGGATGGTCCATGATAACCCCACAATGAGCTCTGTTGCAACTTTTAGCAGCAAAGGCCTTAAGGCTTCGTAACGGAACGACTAACGGATAACGGTAACGGAAATTTGGTCGTTTCGTGCCCATCTCTAGTCCTTACGTTGTAGAAGCATCAATTCTTACCTATTAGAAGGCAGTCATACGTAATGAAAGTTCCTGCATTCAGTTTAAAAATACATTTCTTTACTTACGTCACTGATTCTGTCCATGACTTTGCGTACGTGCAGCAACATTGGGGTATCGTGAATTGTCGTATATCCCTTGGGTATGGCCTTTTTGTACTCCAACCTATAAAGGATCTGGCACAAACACACAAAAATAAATTAGTATACTCGTGTGTGTGTGTGTGTGTGTGTGTGTGTGTGTGTGTGTGTGTGTGTGTGT
>JAHTLZ010003547.1:19080388-19114955 GCA_023846285.1 Phrynocephalus versicolor
TGTGTGTGTGTGTGTGTGTGTGTGTGTGTGTGTGTGTGTGTGTGTGTAGTTTCATCTTTATTCAGCATTTTTCCAAATAAAAACACAATAAACTTCAACTTATTAGTAAATAACTAAATTAGTATATATGTTAATTATAAATATTTTAAATTCAAATTAAAAAAGAGCTACTGTAATACTGAAACATACATATTATTTTATTAACTTTTAGCTATTACTGTATTAGGAAATGACAAAAAGGACAATCCACAGTGTATGATGCAATCCAGTTTCCTGCATCTAGAGAAATCACAGGGGTCAGTCCTTTGGCTTTTACACCACATTCCCACCTCATTCCTCTGCTATTGCTATCTTGTCCATGATGTGCAGGACAGGGCTGTATCAGACAATATGGCTTCCTGATTCATCCCAACATGTCTGTCCTACCTCCACCTCCACTGTCTCTCCCGTGTATATGCCTCATACTCATATAGAATAATCTATCTATCTATCTATCTATCTATCTATCTATCTATCTATCTATCTTTGCAAATTAGTTGGCTTTGTGTTGGGATTACTCTTCAGGTCAAGATCAGATTCTTCTTTGATAAATCTGGATTTTCAAACACAGATTCTGCTACAGTCATATCTCTTGAACACTGATGTGATTTTGTGTTATCTGTGATGTTTAGGGTTCAATAGAAATAAAAACCTTTCTCTAATACATCATGTGACCCTTAATTTAGCATCACTAGCATTCCCTTGAGTGTCTCCACAGGTGTAAATTAACAGATTACCAACTGAGGCTTCAAACAGTGTCTCCCTCAAAAATATATGACAGGAGAGGAAAAAAAGCCTGGCTCAAACACAGTTTTTGCCTCAAGTTCATAAATCGTACTGTGCCCCTACACTGACATCCTAATTGCCCTGTAGAAGGTCTGAGTAGTTTATGCAAGAAAATTATGCTCTTGACAGTGTGGGGTAGTATGGTTTGTCTCACCAGATGCAGGAAGGAAGACCAAGTGCAAATTCCCAATGCGCCACAGAATCCCATTCTAAAAAGTGACAGTTGATTGTCATTGACTTCCCCTCAAGGTCACCTATTTGCCAGAGGTTCTTAGCCAACCAGTCACCTACTCATCATTTCCTCTGCCTCCCACTTACAGATTGTTAAAGGGCATTGCCACCAACCAAACCTGGCACAGTTGAGTTCTGTCTTATTAAGTCTTCCTCTTCTTAAATCTATAAATCCTGACTTTTCGTCTTTAATTAACACATAAATTAATCCATATTTAGGAACCAATCCTGTACACACTTCCCTGGGAGAAAGCCCCATTGAACTGAGTGGGCATTACTTTTGAGAAGGTATGAACAGGACTGCAATGTTAGACTTAATTTTTTAAAAAAATCCATACAGGTATTAGTCCGGAAAGACACTTAATGTCATCTATTTTTGACAGTCTCTGCACTTACATCACTGATTTGCTTGTTGACTTTGGTAGTCCTCAGATGTTCTGGGGTATCCACAATACTCGTAAACTTGTCCTTCTGCTTTTCGTACAGCCTTTTGTACTTGTACTGTTGATAGAAAAATATAAGGACGTGTGAATAGCACCCCAAACATGACAGATATACCTTTTAAGAGGAGAGCTAGTGCTAGCCTGCCTGCTGTCAGCAGCTGTCACAGAAGTCAACCGAAACTGTGTAGGTGGGGAGACACGCCCACACAACGGAAATGCCAGTTATGTGGCCTTTTGTTGCACTGACATCAAAGTAAGCCTGTGAGATGTGATGGGCAGAGCACTGGATTTTGTCTGGGAAGAAGCCTCAATTAATGCCAGCCCTCAAATATGTATCTATAGGGATGGTTTTTTTTAAAAAAAGAGCTATCATCTCTGACTTGTCCCACAGATTTGGTCAAGGATAAAAATGGTATAAACCTACGTATCCTTTCCTGAACAGGATATGAATGGGATAAATAAAGGAACTAAGCAAACAGGTTTTTGCACAAGCAGAGAACATCTCAAACTCTTCATCTGGGTTTCTTGTCAAAGGACCTACTTATACGAACAAGGGGAGTGGGTGAGTAAAAAGTTTCTGAATGTGTTAAATAGTCCTTTTTTGCCAGCCTAGCTGAGCTCGCAAGAACTATGGAAATTAAGGAGGTTAAAATGTGTTTTGACTGAGGACTGTGGTTCTTTATTACACTGCTAAACTGTATGGCACAGCTGATAATGTTGATTTACTTCTACGTCTACAAGAATATTCCATAAGAGTGTTTTGGTTAAACTCTGCACCCAGCTGGCATTTTAGGGTTTATGCTTTATGATAAAAATATTTGATACTGATGTTTTTTTAGAAATAGAAAATAAATTATGGACTATGGGCATGTAGGATCTTTCTGTATCATAGATTATAATCTTGCTCCAGTTTCTATTAAAACCAGAAAAGTGCTCTACTTTAGAAGTGATACAAGGAACATGTTTTATTTTGTTTTGTTTTATATTTGGTGCATGCAAACACACATAAAGACAACATAGAACATGCATAAGGACAAAAAGAAATGTACATGAATCGCAACATATATAAAATAATGACAAGAATGCACAGAAGTATCTTTCATTTACTGCAATAGAAATATCTGGGTGAACATGCTTAGGGACTTAGTTTGATGACACATTCAGGATCTAGATTAAATGCCTTATACCTTTTGTTATCAAAATACTACTTAAATTTATTTGTAAATCCCAACCTCTGAAATTTAAGCTCTGTGAGGTGGACATGGTGTCAGATCCAAATTGTAAGCCTCGTATTGTGATATGAAGAGTGCAATAGCAATCCTATTCATGTATATTCTGGACTGATGCACATATGCATGCATATCAAGCTCAGCAATATTCTCAACAAAATACATAAAAATGTGTTGCAAATCAGATGAACGTTATTTAAAAAATCTTAGGCAAACCTGGGAGAAATGAATTTGGACAGCTTGAACAATAAATGCCAATGTTGACAGTTCAGCACTTGAGACAGATTACAGCAGCATTTGCATATCTGCAGAATGAAGCTGAATGTTTAAATTACAAATGATGCCCAGTGACTGAAAGCATAAAGCAAAAACCAACAGGATACTCTAAATGGGCAAGGTCTGATACTTATGGATTTCTATTAAAAGCTGAGAAGGCAGGGATTTTAGCTGTAACAGCTCAGATTTTATTGGTCCCTATCCCAAAAAATCTGGCATATAGGAAAAATATTTCTGCTTGAAAATTGACACTATAAGGTTAGAAGCTGGTCAGCCACTGGGATGACACTATAACAGCAACCAGTCATTATAAACCACCTAGTATAGGTATGGCAGAGTAGTTAAACTGCAGTACTGCAATGATTACTCTGCTCACAACCCAGGGTCAATCCTGGGCTCAGGCAGCAGGCTCAAAGTTGAATCCAGCTTCCTTCTGAGGTTGCTAAATTGAGTACCCAGCTTGCTGGAGCGGTAGTGGGGAAAGTACATAATTCAACCTGCATAATTCAATTGTAAACTACTCAGAGAGTGCTTTCAGCACTCTGCAGCAGCAGATAAGCAAGACAGATTGCTTTTTTATTTATATTTGGAAAACAATATTATTGTTGCTAGCCAGATAATCATAATTATGATAGTGGGGAGAGGGGGGCAAAAGAAAAGGTTTGACTTTGCCCATATATGGGGATGGAGTGGAATATAGGTTTATGGTCTATATATGCAGGATTTTGCATTAGTATGAACATGACTCGCATGCTGATGAGGAAACTCTGGCCAAAAAGGGTCTCACCCTGGAGGTCAGTGGATCGTGACTGAGGGGGTGACCAAAAGAGCGCTGGATGAACACCCTTGACAATGACATGAAGTTGTTCTGGATTCACCCGGACCTAACCCGCAACTGTGCCAATAAGTGGAAGGCAAAATCAATAATAGTGGACCCCACTCCCAAGTAGGACAAATACTAAGAAAAGGAAGGAGGAGGAAGAATGTATAGGATCTAGATCTTAAAAATAGAGAGAGAGCAACTCATAGTCATGACTGAATTTCAGGTTTCTTTTTCTTATTTAAGTCTCATTGGACTGAACAGCATCTGTTCATTAACGTGGAAGAAAATACTTGGATGCATGGAGACATTTCTGAAGTGACACTTGACCCTATGCCCAGTGAACCAAGTTCCTCAAGGGACCCTAGCTTCACCCTTCCTACCACTGCCTGGTTGACAGCAGCCAATCTGCTTTGCTCCACAGAACTTTATTCCACTCACTAGAAACTGGGCCCACTATTAATCTCTGCAGACTCCCTATTCAGATCAGTGGGGCAGGACGGACCACCCCCTTTCCACAACATCTGTTGGTAGGGTGCGACAAAGACAAATGATGTGGAGAAGTGGTGATGAGAGGCACACAGATGTCATTACCGTCATTACCATAATACATTACCTGGCTCCACTGATTTGTGTTGTACAATGCCATCAGCATATCTGGTCGCAGAATTTCATTACATCCATGTTCCAGGAACAACTTGGCACTAGACTTATACTTTTTCTGTCCATGCAAACAGCAACGAAGCACAAAAGAGACTTGTGAAGACAACAAGAAATGCTCCGAATCCCAAGGTGGTGAGATTCGGGTCCTTTGGGATACATATGTATTCTCAGCATGGCACCAATGAAGAGTATGTCTGCTAGTGACATACCTGAATTGGAAAAACAGCAGGGGCATCATGGGGCACTCAGTCACATGAATGCCCCATGATGAACAGCCTTTGTGTAAGGTTAAAAATAATAGTAACTCTCACATCCAGAGTGACTTTTTCATCTAGGCCAAGCTTGTCTTTAGATCGATGAAGTGCTCCCCTGGACATTGGTGCAGAGTTTGTGAGAATACAGAGCATGAACAGGCTCACCCAAAAAGAGACTGCGCTGTTTTGGGTGGCAAAGTACAGACAGCTACAAATACCGATGACAAAAATACATGTCCAATATCAGAGGTAAAACCAGTGATATTGTTGCCCATTGGCATCTCAGACAGGTCAAGGTTGGCATCCGAGTGTGACGATGGCCACAGTCTGGATGTCTTGGCCAACATGGCCACAGTACCTGGCTGCTCAATTCGCCTCCCCATTTGGCCAGCAAAGTTTTAGGATCATCCACCACAAGAGAATACTTGTCCTTCTTCTTCTCATAGTCAGCTTTGTACAATTTCTGCTCATAACAGCACATGGGACAGTCAAGTAGAAGGGGGAGGCACAAAGATAGGTTGAGACCAATGCATCAGAATAGCCAACATCATTTTAAAAAACTAATTTACTCATTACAAAACAAATGGCTTAATCATATTTTTGAGGAGTAAACTTAAACTGGCCTACTCAGAAATAAGTCCCACTGAGTTTAATGGGGCTTAAGCACAGAGAACATTGCCACCTCAAAATGAAAATACTACAGTGTCCTCTGGTTACTCAAAATTCTAATTGCATTTACATTTGTGAGATATGCAAATCTGCTTTAAAGACAGACGTGCCACCTATAATACAATGCTAAGTAACAAGCCGAGACCTTGTCATTTTGAAATAGCACCAGGTTAGGTTTGCACAGAGGTAAGCCTTCAACATCAGAGAGAAAAGGGAAGCTTATCTCTAGTCTGCAGTGAAACCAATAAGTTGAATTCATAGTTACATGTGTAACAGAAAGTTATATTCATTTACATACCAAGAAAATTGTGCAAATGCTTTAGAAAAATGTTAAGTGGCCAAATAAAAATGAATCTATTACATAAATATGCAATATACAAAATAGAAATTACATATAGACTACCTCTCGTAATAACTAACAAGCTCAGTGATCATGGTTTTATGTTTTATGTTCATTTTTTTATTGTACTATACTGAACATCACTTGTCTTTTCTCTAATACCTATATCATCCTTTTATATTTCATTTTCATAGCTTAAATCTAGTTGTCATGGAATTAATTAACCACAGCAAGGAAACACAGAAGGCAACTTGTCAAGCTCTTCCACAAATTATAGTCCCGACCCTGAGGACTGAGAAAACTGAGCATGTGGGGGTTTTCACATTCTTTCATGCCACAGCCAAAAGATTAAGAAATATGGCAAGGACACTTGCCATTTCAATGAAAAGCAACTAAGGCTCTGGAATCATCTTGGGCAAATCTATGTAACTAGACTATTGGGGCATGTCCCACGAAAAGGGCTTTACTTCCACAGAAACGTATCCAGAATCTTATTGTCTTTTTGACCAATATATCTTGCCTTTGAATGTTCAGTTGAATAGCACTTTAGGGATCCGTTATTACACAACTAGGGGAAAGGGAGAGTCCTGTTCCTTCCTTCCCCCAAGAGCAGTAGTTCTCAACATATTATTGGACTACAATTCCCAGATTTCCTGGCCAGAACAACTAATGGTGAAAGCTTCCAGGAGTTATAGCTCAAAAACATCTGGGGACCAAAAGTTCGGAGTCACTGCCGCAGGCATGTCCAAACTTCAGCCCTTCAGATGTTTTGGACTGCAACTCCCACAGTCCTTTGCCATTGGAAATACAGGCTTGGAATTCTGGGAGTTGTGGTCCAGAACATCAGGAGAGCCAAAGTTTGGACATGCCTGCTAAATCTGCTCTAAGGGGTTAAAGTCTCTAGATCAGATCCCAGGGGAGAAGGAAAGGAGGATGCAAGAAGAAGAGCAATTAGACCCATTAGCACTGTTTTTCCTTCTCTGGTCATTGGAAGGATGTTGTCAGATACAACCAACTGCCCTGCATGGGGCTGGTGTCACAAGAGGCTTCTGTTCAGCTTACCTCGTTCATCAGCTGAGTAGCATATTTATAATGCCTGCTAATTGGAGTGTCAGCGACATACTTGAACACGGACTTAACCTTTTCAAAAGTTTCCTTGTACTTGTACTGGAGCAAGAAAGAAAGAAAAAGCACTTGTTGAAGCAAATGATTGTATAGGTGTGTGGCAAACACACCAAAAGCAGATACAAAAATACTCATATAATTTATTGGGCATGAAGGTGCAATATCATTTTTGTCTCATGGGGAAAGACATTTGCAAGTGAGCCTTCAATGAGTGAGAGATAACCCCCGCTTCCTGCTGTGGCTGCAGTTATTTAACCGAGGGCACCAGCTTGCATGGCAGTCTACCAGTTCCGTATGAAATAATGTCTTGGACTGGAGCTCCCCGTATTGATAAAAACTGGGCACTTACTCTGGAGGAAGTCACATAGTACCCAGAGGAGCAGACCGCCAAATAAGTATGTACAGCAGTTGTATTGTAAAGGGAATAAAACACTTAAGATGCAAACGAATTGACATTATCTTGTATTTATAGATAGAAAGACTTAGGCCATTACCCCAAGTCCACTTTGTACCGGAACAAACAAAAATGTGTAATAAATCTTGTTGCGGTCATGTGGTTTTGTTGCTGTTCCTGCATCCCCAAGGACACACTTTATTGTTACATCACTTCTGTTACCCCACAGATGGGGACCTCATCAAAGAGCATTTTGCTTTGTTTTGTTTTCCTGCATAATAGGTTGGTATATCAGTATATTGATTTTCATTTGTCATTTGTTGAACTTCGAATCCTTCTTTTTTGGCTTCTTTCCGTGCACAGTGGCTTCTCATACTGTGAATTTACTGTCATGTGGCTGCTCCTAGTAGTGCCACTAGGTGGCCCTATGACAACGGAACAGTTATGCTGCGGATTAAACAGTACCCCGTGGTGCGTGTACCGGTTTAAAAACCGCAATGGGACAGCGACAAAGATTACAGCACCCCAAGGCCAGGTACAAGGAAGATGCACTGAGTCACGCTTTGGGGTGTATGGTCGCACTTTATTTTGCTTAAAGTGTGACGGACATGGGGGAACAATTTTAATATCCGAATCTCAGAGCACTTTCTAGAGCAACAAAGTGGACATGGGGTAACGGCCTTAACTGCAGGTGGAAACAGAACCTCCAAAAATACATGGTCCAGGATACTTTTCTTATAACTAAACAGGGCCACAATGCCCTCTTTGTGTGCATATTGCTCTCATTGACTTCAATGGGACCTAAGCACTAACATCCCACATAGTTCTGCCTTTAGCATGTTATACATTTCCACACGTCTGCTCTTTTAAGCTTATGGCTAGCTGGAAGTTCAAACAAATTTTGTGGCTTAATTGTTTTAGCTGGCTTAGTACTGTTACACAGCAGTGAGTAATTCCACCATCACGATCACAGCATAGCAAGGTTTTTAAAAATGAAGAATAGGGCTTTGGTTGCTAAGCTGTCTCATACATCTACCTGTATTTGCATGCAAGACTATTAACTACTCCTACACACTTAATCTAATTTGTGAGGTGCAGGGAAGGAACCCTCTCTTTTAATTGTCAGAAACAAACATACCGGGCTGTACAGAGTTTTGTTCTTTTCTGCAAGAACAAAGTCAGGTGTGTCCCAGGCATAACAGCCAATACCTCTGAGCCATGATAAGTCTTCCTTATATTTAACCTATAAGAATAAAGCAAGAAAAATACTGATTATCTGAAGTTATTTCCAAAGGACATGAAAACCTATTAGTGCTGCTATACATGAAAAATTCCAATATAGTTCTCACTTAGCTGTTAAAAATATATAACTCAGTTTTTATCTTGCCCAAGGTAGGTTGTGATTTTATCTTGCCCAAGGTAGGATGTGATTTCCTGTCAAAAGCTTGATCTTTTATTGGTCCATTAAAGTTTTTACGTCTTAAGACTTTTATTGGGTCAGTTCAGTCTGTTGGGCTGGGATTATTATTATTTATTTATTATTCTCCAAGAAAGTAGAAAAGTTATATTTTCTTGGGGTCAAACCACAAATTCAGAATAATGTGTGTTTGTTTCTCTTAACAATGTTATATCTTCAGGAATGCAAATCTTTTTAACTGAATTTAAAAATAAAGCCATGCTTATTCTCCAATGACCATTTACAAAACACAAGCAAACTAATTTTCAGATCTACATTGTGGCAAGCTCATTTTAGAATAAACAGATAGCTTTTTTTTTTCCTTTTAAGGAAGCTTTGCTTCTCATCACATACTAAGTCTTATGCTTTGATGTAAAAGCCATGGTAATCAGTAGAAGTCAGTTCCTGATAAAACTTTCCTGGGGCTGAGTTTCCAAACAGATACCTTCTACCTTCTTATTCTTAGGAGGCTCAGTGTGTGTTCTCACAGCTTTAAAATTAAACTAATACATCCACTTTCTGAGTAGTTAAATGCAGTCCAGACAGGGTCTCATGCCAACGACAACAGAATCTGAACACTAAGTACCTGAAATAACTACCAACCAAATAATTTTGGAGGCGGTGGGGGGGGGAACCTACCACGATATACCAAAACAAGGATTGGATCCATTTTAAAACTATAATAGCAATATGTTCCTAATTTTTTTTAAAAAAATAGATGCTTTGCCTTTTACAACTGATAAAATAAATAATGAAAGGGAGGCAATGAGGTTTTCATAGCTACTTATTATTTTTGCTGAAAGTGCACACACCCATTAAAAAGCAACTTCTCGATTGATGAACTCTTTGGAATAGCATGGAACGTGGCTTTGGAAGTTGGGGAAGCAGGTCATAGAAGTTAAGGATTCCATTCTCCAGTGGGCTAGTGTGTGCCTGAGCAATTCCACAGGTTGCAGTAAAACAGAACCCATTTCCAACCCCTGACCTTTTCACAAGTGAAACTTGCTTCTGCTAGAGCTAATAGCTCTCTGGACCCTAGTCATCATCTTTGCAACATATATGCAACATGGACAATTGTTAACTGTTCTCAGCTACACCTTTTGGGGTGGGTTTGATGGTCCTGATACCATCAGGTTCTCCAAAACACAGTGCTCTTGAACTCTCCCTGGAATCTTAGCAGATCTTGTCATCACTCAAAAGGACAAAAGAATGTCCACCAAAGCAGAAAAATTGTCATTTTTTACATGCATGTTGCCTGGACCACCTCACATTCCTGCAAGGAACAAACTGCAGCCCTCTGTTTTTGAAAGCCTGCCCACATATGATAACCACTTAAAAAGTCAGGTTCACACTCACATCACTGACGGCATCGGTAACTGCACGGTGATGGAAGTGATCTGGCCGGTCTGGGATTGATCTCCAGATTCCTAATTGACTCATGTACTTTTCTTTATATTTTACCTGGAAAAAGAAAGTCAAAATCAAAATTAAAGTTTTTGAAAGAGAATATATGAAACTAACAAAAAAAAGGCACAAACCATCTAGCAGCATAGCACATGATTACTTATTCAGAGAAATTTGTTCACTAGTAAATAAGGTTACGATTATAGCCTCTGTGCCATTTCTCATTAGAAAATCCTGGTGCAGCTCTGCTACCTTGTGTAACAATTGCAAGGTGTGCAGAACTGTAAGTGAAAGAGGGGGAGATGAGACACAGGGCAAACATCCTATTCAACCATGTAGGATCGGGGGCAGAGGGAAGGAGCATGTGTCTGACTGGCATGGTGGCTGGTGCTAGCATCCAGCAGTGACTTGTGGGAATACAGCTGTACTGACAGAGGCCAAACTCTGCTGAGCCGCCCGATTCCTTTGCGATGGGTGGGAACCACAGAGCTCCATTTAAACAGTCAGGCTGGGATGCCTCATGGTACAAATGAAGAGAGTTGACAGCCACTTCTTAGTTAAGAATTGCAGAAGCACTATATCACAAGAAGGTCCAGGCTGGAGAAAACACCAGCATGGGGAAGTATAGGAAAGCCCACGTGCAAGAGAGGGCAGGGAGCTGGAACAGCATGTGAGACAACAAAAAAGCTATGAATAAAACCAGCTGCGCATTTGGGAGAACAACATTGTCAGTTGGGCAAGCACACTGATATAGTCCCACCCATCCTTTGAGGTATTTGGTAAGTGGGGGTTCTGGCCTACTTGGGCAGCTGAGGGGTGCTTACACTGGAGGAAAGGTAAGCTACAATCTCCTCAGTAGAATTAAAGAACCAGCACCCACATTATCCCACATAATGGTTATCCAGCAAATTTCAAATTTACAAGAGAGAGATTATTCAAGAGGTGATGCACGTACTTTGCTAATATCATCAGTGACCTTGCGATGATAGACAATATCCAGGGCATCTTTCACAGTATGGTATTTACCCTTAGCCTTCTCAAAGGTTTCTTTGTAGCGCAGCTGAGGAAAACAAGAGTATGTTGCAAGTTGTTAATTTAATAATGTCTTATAGCATTCATAAAATATTGTTTAGCCCCTAAGCACTGCATTTTCCCATCTATAAGATGCTTCCATGTATAAGACAACCCACATTTTTCCAACCCAAAATTACAGTTCCGAAAACCCCATGGTTCTCTCCTCAGCTTACTTCTGTGTATAAGACAACCCTTCAATTTCGGTCTAACAATTTTAGACAAAAATATAGTCTTATACACAGAAAAACTGTACCTCCACAGTGTCCAAAGGACAGTTTTTAACTGGTCTGCTCAGCTGTTCCAATACTCGTAAGCTGTATAATGGGGGAAGGGGGGGGTGTTACCGATTTGCATGGAATTTAACTTTCCTCTTCAGCCTAGGTAGAACCACCCAGAGTAGCCTTGTAGCTAGATGGGTGGTATAGAAATCCAATAAATAAATAAACAGAATATTCTTGATCAGCTCCTTATGTCATGGGAAAATAGTTACAACAAAGAACCAGAAGAAACCATTGGTCTGACTAAACAGCGGAGGTAACTAAGAAGCACAGCAAATCACTTTTCATTGGCATTTGGATGAGTAACACATGAAGATTGCCCGCTTTTCGTCAGATTCTTACATCGCTAGCATTCAGGTAGGCCTTCTTAGCCCGGATGATGATTGGAGTGTCGGGGACAGACACATACTTGTGCTTCAGCTTCTCATATAGGGCTTTGTATTTTTTCTTCAAGGAAAGAAAAAGAAACAAGAAGGTTAACATTAATTGACAACTCTTGTTAATCCACTGCAGCTTCTGATTTCTGACTGCTTACCTTAGTATTATTTTTTTCCATTTTTGATTATCTGATTTTGATATTGCCGAATTAGGTTTTATAGCTTACTGTGTTTTCAAGTTTATTAACATGTTGCATTTATTATTTATATTTATTATTTTGCATATTTTGTGTTTAAATTGTTCACTGCCCAGCATAAAATAATAAGTTAATATGCTGTCATGAAAACAGCAGTGCCATGCAGCTGTATACATCAGGATGTTATCAAGCACTAAGATATTCTGACATTAAGATATTCTGAATCCAGCCTTACCTCACTGGCAAAATCCTTCACATGCTTAGCAAGCGTCAAGGCAGGTGTCCCAGCCCCAGCATGGTGATGAGGTCTCTCCTTGGTGGCAAGTTCAGCATACAAGTACTAGAGCAAGGACAGAACAATACAACATTAAGGAATGTTTCATGTGCACAAAATGGCTGAGATCTGCTTTGGCAACAGAAGAGTGGACAGTGCTGCTGGCAGGCTACCAGGCACAACCCCTGCTTCCTGTTCCCAAAACTATGGTAGCTCATTTCAAGTGCCAGTGGTTTCTGCTCGTAGAAGGAAGGAATGGATTCTACTGGCATAAGTGAGAAGAAAAATCAAGCTGCTTGCACAGTGGCTCTTGGTGCAGGCAGACTGAATGAGTTGGAGAGCAACCAGTTAGGAGCTATAAGTGTGTGATGCCAGACATCGAACCTGGGGGCTCCTGCATGAAAGAAGGGTGCTTTGCACTGAACTAAACTTCCTTCGTCCTAGCTGCAGGAATATTTTTGATAGCAGAAATGCAATTCACAAAGGCCAATTGAGAAAGGAACAAATGCAACCAAAGCTGCTCTGTCCTTTGTCTTTGCCAGGTTAACTCTGGCCTCCAAAAGACCAAATGGCTTTAAGGTGTCCAGTATACCGCAAGAATTGCCAGAGAGACTTCTAAGTAATAGGCAAATGCCTCCTGGTGTACCCTTTACATCTCAACTCATAAAGGCATCAACAATCTCACCATAGATTGCAATGGTCTATAAGAAAAGGCACCATCTTATATACTGAATGGAAAGTGTCATTAAAATAATTGGTTCTGATGTCAGGTACTAAAATATCTGTTTCAGTGTACAAATGGTAAATGAGATTTGAGGAGGTTGGAATAAAGATAGAACTCCTGGAGGTGGAGAAACCCAAAGAATCCACTAGACTGACGTAACAGTGAACAAAACAAAGGACGTACCCTAGGTAATTAAAAAGCAGGCAAAATGTTTTGAGATAGTCAAAGGCAAAGGATAGGCAAGACGCATATCCATGGTAGGATAAAAAGTTCCAAATATATCAGTTTGATATGCTGAGCAGATCCAGCTATGGTAATTGGTCCCACATTTGTACGATACGTACTCAAGAAGAGTTGCAAAAAAGCAAGTCAGGGCATTTGGCAAACATTCCTTCCGTTACAAAACACAGTTGATTTGATCCTACTAGGATAAAACGAAAGGACTAAATCAGGTCTGTGTGTCTGATAAAGTTTCTATACGATTGCAATGAATTTTTTAAATGTCATACTGATTTCCCATTTGTTCTCATTAAATATTAGTTAGATACCAAAGACAAAAATGGTGGACTCACTGCTATGTTTAAATGTGGGCTTTCGTGGTTCAAGCCCACTTCCTCAGGGACTGTAAGAGAGGGACTGTATGTCAAATATTTATTACATTTATACACAGACCCAAAAGAAAGACTGCTACTTGGGTACAAAACAAATTGCTGATAATAGTGGGATAACAGATGCTTGTTGTATTGGCAGGTGAGTGTTTGCTTATATTCTTTTTTGTCACCCACATCTATGCTCTATAACCGATGTCCACAACCCATGGTCAGTGGACCAGTCCCAATTCCCAGCTTTCTTCTAAGGTATGCGCCTGATGGGTGTGCACTCTTCTTCTTCTGGTGGAGCGCATTTCTCTCAGACCATTCCATGCCAGTCCCACAAGAGCCAATCAGGTGCTTGTGCTCATGGTAGCCATTCCCAGAGAGGCCCACAAAGCTTGTACACGGAGTCAGGCCTTCTCTATGGCTGCCCTGACCATCTGGAATTCCATTTCCAGGAAAATTCGCCTGATACAGTCTCTTCCTGCCTGGCTTTTCAAGGAGGCCTGTGGACGATTAGTGTTGCCTGTCATGTGTTGTTTCTACCAGGCACCTATACTTCTCTAGTTATATGCTTATTAATGGTCTCATTTGCTTTTCTTGTTATTTTATCCTCTGTTTATACCAATTTGGTTGCTGTTCACCACCCTGAGTTGCCATGCACAAGTGGGTGGTATACAAATTATAAATAAACTAAAAACTCTGCTCCATGTGGGGCTTTCCCTCCCTCTCACACCCACTTGTGACTGTTTTTGATTTGGTTGCCATGGAACCAGCACCGGGGAGTGGGGAGTTGTGAGTGTGAGCCCATGAAAAAGCCCTGTGCAGCAAGAAAACTTGCCCTGTTGCCAAGAGGTTGGGGGCCGCTGCTCCAAAAGGACTAGATTCGTTGGTTCTCAACCTGTGGGTCCCCAGATGTTCCTGAACTGCAACTCCCAGAAAGCCCTTCCAGCACAGCGAGTGGTGGAGCCTTCTGGGAGTTGCAGTCCAGGAACATCTGGGGACCCACAGGTTGAGAATCACTAGACTAGGTGATCTTGAAATTGTTCCCAAGTATTGTTGTGACTTAGTGAAGAAAACACTGATGGATGTTATCCAACTTCATTTCTGTAAACAAAAGGTTCTTACCTGACTCTGTAGTTTCTGTCCTCTTTTGGCCCTTTCAAAATCCGGTGTGTCGAGGATAGATGTGTACTTTGTTTTTTGTTTGTTGCCTGCCGCTCTGTATACAAGCTGGAAGAAAAAACAATATGGCAATTATAACTTCTGTAAATACAACTCTTACCAGGAGTGCTACATCATGCATTAAAAAAGACACGTACAAAACAGTCCACAAGTTGGCCCTAATCTGAACAAAGCCTGATAGAGCTGAATTCTCACAATCTAACTTCAGTCATGGGATACATTTGTTAGATGCTCTTGATCGATGGCAGCCAAATGCAAAGACTTGGTTCTTGGAACCTGATTTCTGAAGAGTCTATGGATTATACTGTGAGAA
The DNA here is from genome assembly GCA_023846285.1 of Phrynocephalus versicolor. Lineage (NCBI taxonomy): Eukaryota > Metazoa > Chordata > Lepidosauria > Squamata > Agamidae > Phrynocephalus > Phrynocephalus versicolor. Next base: position 19,095,533 of record JAHTLZ010003547.1, read on the forward strand.
TTAGCAACTATGCCCTTGATCTCAACACACACTTGGTTCTGGCAATGACATTATGAATATACTGTACTTCCAATTTGTTTACAATTGCACCGCATGCTTATTAAGTGTAGAAAGAGAGCCCATTCCCTTTTTCTTCCTTCCTTGGCCTGTTTGTGTGTCAACTGTTGCGTATACAAATGCCCTAAGGCCCCTTACACACCTTTTCACTGTAATATTTTTACGGCAGACAAAGGGAAAGCATCAAACTCACTTGGCTCAAATGGGTCTTCAGCTCCTGGATGTTCCGGTAAACGGGAGTGTCCAGAACAACACGGTATTTGTCTTGTGCTTTCTTTGCGGCATCAGTATAAACGTAATGAGACTGGAAGAGAAAGAACTCCCATTACAAACGGTGCACTGGGCAATCTCTGACAGCCCCAACAGTACAAGAGAAATGTAAAAGCCAATGAAGCCAATAAAGAGGATGGCACCGATGAACTTTCCTTTCACTGAATGAAGGGATTTTTAAAAAGGAGTTGGCACAAAGAACGAGGAGGAAAGAAACATACCCAAAGCTTCCGCAAATGCCGAGCACGGACCATATCTGGAGTATCATACAGGAAGCAGCCCAGCCCTTTCAGCCACTCGAGGTCACTTTTGTATTTCACCTGTCAAGCAAAAGCAGGCATTTCAGATGCTTGATCCATTACAGGTAGCATAATGTCTTATTATTTATCTCATCAACCGAATGAGGTAAAACAGTGTTTCCTTGCAGCCATGTCGGCCACGTGGCCATGGACTTGCACAACACTGGCTCTTCGGCTTGAATACGGAGATGAGCACCACCCCTAGAGTTGGACACAACTAGCATGCATGTGTGTGTGTGGTGGGGGGACCTTTACCTTTTACCTTTAATGTCTTATTTTTTATCTCATCAACCAAAAACATTTATTTGATAAATTTAAAGTGGACTATTATTTTACTGCCGTAGGACTTTGATTTCCAAAATAATGTAAGCATTGGGGGCAGGGGGAGATTACTTATTACACAGATGCTTGAATGCAAACCTACAGGAATGGTACTTCTAGCCTGGAGTAAATGGAGATGGTTGGGGAATATTAAAACTTCCCTTTGTATCCTATGATATAACTGTTTTAGATCACTCCTGTACCAATTCAGCTGAGTGCAGGAAAATATTTCATACGCCTACTTGTTCTAATTCCAATATATTTTCTTTTTTGGACAAAACTTGGCAAATAAAACTTCAAGGTAAGCAAAGAAAGAATCAAAATATGGGTACTCAAATGCCCATAAGGACAGGCAGACAAGGACTAGGAATTATCAAATGGGAAGAGGGTAGATAGGGATTTTTACAAATCCTTGCATTGCATTATATTTCTAGGTACACTAACCCAAGTCTTATTATAGATATGAATGCTGTTAGAAGAAACTCCCTACCATCTATCGTCCTCCACATCCCCTTTAAGGATACAGAAGTTCCTTTTTTAAAAAAAGTGAATTAAATGAGGGTTTCTAGAAAGCTCATCATTGGACTGGACCAGTGCCCTAACAAATCCCAATATTTAGCTGGCTGATCCAAGCACCTGACTTGAGAATCTCAATGTAGTATTCCAACCCTTGTACCTATATATGTTCCATAAGGTATTAAATAGAAAAATTAAATCTTAGTATGTATGTATGTATGTATGTATGTATGTATGTATGTATGTATGTATGTATGTATGTATGTATGTATGTATGTATGTATGTATGTATGTATGTATGTATGTATGTATGTATGTATGTGAAAGAGAAAGCCAAGAAGTCAGACTTGAAATCACTTGTGCTCAGCGCAAGGCATCTTTTTCAAACAGCTACTTACATCACTTGTAATTTCTCCAACATAACGGCAGTGCATTGTCTGAGGGGTATATGGCATGGAAATCAAGTGCCCTTGCATCTTGAAAAAGTCAGTCTTGTAGATCACCTGAAAAGCAAATGGAAGGCATTGGTTTTTAATCTTTTTTTAAAAAAATCACATCCAATATTTTGAAAAAATATATATTTTAATTGAATAAACGGAGCATACATCACTGATGGAGTCTTGATTTGTTTTCACTTGACGGTTGTGCGGAGTATCAGGTGTGGTATGAATCTTATCCTTATTTTTGTGATACACCTCCCGATATAACCTCTGTAGTAAAAGAGAGTTACAGTGCCAAGGATGATATGTGCTAAAACTCGACTTTAAATCAATATTATGGAACCATTTTTAATACATGTCTTTCAGAAAGGGATAGGATATATGCCAGGAGAAGATTCAGTATATTACTGGAGGGAAATGAGTAGATTTGTTTTGTAGGAATAAAAAGAATGCAGTTACTTCTGAGTGGGGTGGGTGGGTTGTACGATATTTTGTTGTATATCACAACAATTGTTGTGTTTCTATCTATCTGTCTATCTGTCTATCTATCTATCTATCTATCTATCTATCTATCTATCTATCTATCTATCTATCAAAATATTTTAAAAGAAAGAAACAAAAATGTTCCACACACATTTAAGCCAATAAGAAGAAAAATGCCCTGATTCAGGCTTAAATATGGTCAGTATATATTTTTTTTATTTTTATATATATATATTTTAATGAAATTGTATTTTTTTTTTTTTGCAAGAGAATGCTGATCCCCAATTGACCCATATTTCTGCCATCCAACTGCTAGAACATTTTTTAAGAGAGGGGTGGAGGGAGGATAGCATGGAGGCTAGAAGCCGGTGTTCTGTCAGTCAAAACCATAAAGGTTTTTTGAGGACAGAAGTAATTGAAGTTTGCTCCTTTAAAAAGGAACAAATTGGAGCTTTGAGGGAGCAACCTGCAGGGGGGCTCAGATGAGACAATAAGGTACAACAAACTGCTATAGATTCCAATAACTATTGTGTAATCTCTGGAGAGGGTGCCAGGGTCATTGCTGAAAGTATTGGGTTACTAAATAAGATGCTGCTGCAATAAAACATCAACTGTCCCTGAGTGTTAAAAGAACTAAGAGATGTTGTAAAATGTGGGAGTCACAAGCATGCTACAAAATGTTATCCTTATCTTAGGAAGAATCATATGAGTTTCCAATAGAGATTTTAAATAAGTATACAGAAAGAAGTGTTGCATAAAGGATGTAAATACTATTTGCATTACCTCATTGAGAATTTTATTGACCCTCCTTGTAGTTACAAATGGAACAGCTTTGGGTCCAAAATTGTAACCTTTAGCCTTGAAGTGTTCAAAGACTTCCTTATATTTCAGCTGAAAAATAAATTCATACATACATTTGAATTTCATACATCTGGAGAAAACATTCAGCAAACATGAATACAGTAACCCCCCCACCCTTTCACAGTTCATATACTGTGGTCCAGTTATATCACGGGACCACGGTATAAGAAAAAAAGCTCCCCTTTGGTAAGCTGGAAAGGCCTGTTTCAGGCCGCCTGTACTTACCCCAAGCCTGGTGCTGCCCGTAATGGGCCTCCATGCCCTTCCCGGGCCTGATAGAGGCCCCAAAAGTGCTTTCCAGCAAACCGGAATTAACAGCATGACGCAGGATGTCTAACAGAGCTTTCCAGGAGCTGCAAGCACTGTTATGTGTCGTGTTTAGCATCCATCTCAAATACTTCGATTGCTGCTATGACTGTGACTAATATTAATAATCATAGCTGGCCCACCGTTACTCTATTTTCAATGAGTTTAGGATTTCACCTATAGTTGACATAATTGTCCATGTATCCACTTATCTGGGCAACTGCATCTATATATTCCGAATAACAAAAGCAGGAGTTAAAACAATTCTCTACTCACGTCACTGCCAATGTATTGGGCATGTTTAGCGTGCTTGAAACCAAGAGTATCATGTGGGAGTTTATATCCAGTGGGAAGTGCATGCAAGCCCGCATTTCGGTAGAGACCCTGTCGGGTTTTAAAAGAAGCAAAAAGGAAAGAAAGAAAAGGAAATGCTTAGGACAAGGTTGGTATATTGCTCTTGCAACAAATCAATCAACATATTGCATTAACAAGAGAGCAGTGGAATATTCCCCCAAAGTTACAGCTTTTGGAAGGATATGGGGCCCCTATCCTCAGTTCATACATTTGGTTTCTCTAGATTCTTTGGACAACTCAGAGAAGCCCACTCAGCATCAATAACTGAGACTAATCAAGCTGGACTTTGTGCGAAGACCTCCTTTCTCTCCGGTTTCCACAAAGAGCTTCATCTCCATTCCACTTCGTGTTGGCCAGGAGATTTTCAGAGGTGTCACTGAGAAAAGCAATTTTTCTAATGCACAAGACAAGGCAGACTGGCCATGCTGGAGGAATAAATGTAGCATGGGCTTGATGGTAGAATTTATTATTTTCTATTATTCAGGGTTTTTTTAAATGCAGCTACCCTGCCATCAATCCCACTGACTCCTCCTTCCACTTCCCCTCCCCCTCCCTTGACATACTCACAAACACAGTTCAAGCACTTACTTCATTCTGTATTTTGTGGGCATGCGTAGCCCTTTCCAAATCCACAGTCTTATCCACTGACGTATATTTCCCTCTGATATTGTGCACATAGTCATGGCGGTAAACAGCCTAGGGAATTTACAGAACAGATTACGTGAAACTCATTTGTATTGAGCACTGGATGTATACACAGAAGGTCTACAAGACAGAAAAGAAGGCAACTTCTCACAGAAAATTCCCGTCATTCAGTATTTTTATTTCCCAGCACAAAGGATAATTTTCAGCTCCAGTGTTGGGCTATAATGACATTATAAAAAACGAAAGAAAAACAGAAGTGGGTTGCAGCTTCATTGTACTGAACGACATCACAATGAAGGCCTCACAATTGCTGTTGTTCGAATAATTGCTGAGCATGCCCACTAATAACACAGGTTGATAAATTCATTTGGTTTCTGATTAAGCATTTTCAGAGAAATGTAGAGAAAGCTGGTTAGCGCAAGGTTCTGAACACCTAAACAGCAACTGTATGGTCATCTCAGTTTGGGGCATATACCATAAATAGCACACTGGAGCTGGTATGCACCTCAGCTCTGAGGGCTAAATTACATGTGACATTGAGTGAACTTTTGCATCTAAGATAGAATAGGCTTTTTTGTATACGTATATCACTGGGGAGTGGAGCTGTTAATTAACAGGACCTTAGAATCTTTGAACTCCAGAGATGGAAGCGACCCTCTGGATTGCAGAGTCCAGTCCCTGCCAAGAAGGCACAGTGAGGAATCAAACTTCCAACCCCTGGCTCTGAAGCTGGATACCAAAAGAGATATGGAGGAATGACCTTAAGACTTGCCTCCTGCACTGCAGTCCTGCAGAATCTCAGAATTTTCCTTGGAAGGCAATTCTCTGCTCTTAGTCTGTGTTGGCACATGACTACTTTATTTATGAAAGCTATCAATATTTTTGGCACATTAGAATAAAACTGGATCATTCTTGAACTATTTATTTATTTATTTATTTATTTATTTTTAAGGCTTATATACTGCCCGTCTTCGCGAAGGAACTCCAGGCGGTTCACAACAAGATAAGGAAAAACAACAACAATCGGATCAAACAATATAACAAACAACAACAATTTAAAACAATTTAAAACAATTTAACTCATAACTCAAAATTAATCAACAAATTCCAAGTCATGCCCCAGAGGACAACTCGGAATGCTAACTGCATCTCTTAATTGTCTTTGAACAGAAAATGGAATCCGTTAAATGACTAGTTGCAGCTATGATAAATAGAGATGGGCACGAATTAAAAAAAATGGTGTTTCGTTTGTCATTTGTCGTTTAGGGGGTCCGTTTTGGTTTGTTTCCATTTTTTGCAAATTTTTGCAAAAAAATCGTTTTTGTTTTTGTTCGTTTCGTTACCGTTTTGTTACATTTATTTCAATTTTTGTGAATTTTTTTAGCATTTAAAGCAGTTCAATGTATTGCGGTAACGAAAACGAAACGGACGACAAAATTTCTTGTGTTTCTGTTAATTTCGTTTCATTTTAGAGACAAAATTCGTTTATCATTTCGTTACCGTTTTGTTACATTTATTTCAATTTTTGTGATTTTTTTTAGCATTTAAAGCAGTTCAATGTATTGCGGTAACGAAAACGAAATGGACGACAAAATTTCTGGTGTTTCTGTTAATTTCGTTTCATTTTAGAGACAAAATTCATTTGTCGTTTCGTTACGTAATGAAATGAAAAAACAAAAACAAAAACAAAAAAATGTTCGTTTCATGCCCATCTCTAATGATAAATGTTACTACTACTGCAGCATAAAGGTAAACAGTGAACTGTTGAAAATCAAAGCTGCAATTCTTTTTCATTCATACCAATGGGGACAATGACATGAACAGGGCTCCAGATACTCACTTCACTCAGATTAAGTCCACTTTGTACGTTCTGAACATACACAGGTGTGTCCAGGACAACAGTATAGTTGCTCCTCATCTTCTCAGCCTTTGCCTTGTATTTGAACTGTGAAGAGAGGGAAAGACATGTGTTTTTCCCCCAATCTTATTCCCCCTGCCTATTAGCAACTTTTCTGAAAAGAATGACCATCCATAAAGCACCATGTTTTGATCTATCTTGATATCAAATGCTCTCCAAGCTGTAGAGAATGAGAGAATCTGCCTTGAAAATGATTCAAACACCTAAATTGTATTTATTTATTTATTCATTCATTCATTCATTCATTCATTTGGCTACCGTGGCCAATTTTCCCCAAAGGGAATTTAACAAATTAAGGCTGAATCTAATGTTTTTTTAAATGCTGTTTTCATTTACTTAATAAACATGCTGCAATTAAAAAAACTGAAATAAAATTGAGGGAAAGAAGGACATATCTTTAAAATGTGCCATGAATAACAGAGGGAAGCATGCTCCTTATATGTAAATGCAACACAACAGAATTAAAGATAGCAGATCTGTGGTGCATACATGACTGGTAACAGCATATGAAGCATAATATGATGCACCATGTGACAGTGACATAGTCATTGCACCAGACTTTACTGTCAAATGAACATATCAACTTAAAGCATTACATGGGGCACTGTAAAGGCCTACATTCAGTTTATGAACCATCCATGATCTAATGCCATAGAAGAGGTTGAATAAGAACATTCAGAGCATATAAATCTTATTGGGAAGGTCTTCTGAGAGCTGAGTTAGAAGGTGTGTTTTTTAATTCTAGCACAAACCCTTAATCAAATCTTCCCTATCATGAAACTCTCTAAGTGTTTTGGACTACAACTTCCATCACCTCAGCAATACCAGTTGGGACTGATGGGAACTGAGGCACAACATGTGAAGGACATCACTATTATTACTCTCCCATCTTCTGCTATAGCTGATAAAGTGTTTGCTCTTGACAGAATGAAAGACCAGCGTAGACTAAGAACAAGCTTTATTGAGCTCTTTCATTGTCTTCTGATCAATGATTAATAAAATACAACTATGCTAGAAATGAATAATTCGTCAGTTTTGTTTGAGGATCCATGTCTCACAAGTAGTTCCTAGTAAAGAAGCAAGGACAAAGGTGATATGAAATAAATAAATAAATATGAATAAAAAAGTGCCAGTTGTATCTACTCTGTTGGTTGACCAGATGGTTGTTTTGCTCTATGTATGGCTCCCTAATCTTATCCGTTCAAGGAAAAAGATACACAGACATTCATTACCACATATTATCAGACTTAGCCTGCCCAGTTTTAACAAGAGCCTAGGAAACAAGCTCTAGAACCGAAGCAAACTGCTGGGGGGGGGGTCAAATGTACATACATTGTCCCGAAGGTCGTAGGCATGCTTGGCATGGAGAATGTCAGGAGTGTCCCAGACAAAGCAACCTATTCCTTTGAGCCAGTTGAGATCATCTTTGTACACAATCTACAACATTGGATTTTAAAAAGAAAGAGAAACGAGAATAATCAATTAGCGATTCTGACAAGCTCAAACAAACAAAAATTCCTTTGTCCTTGAAGTGAGCCTGACTTGCTAAATTATATTAGTTTCCATATTGCAGTGAATTATCTCACAGGTAAATCCCTGCTGTTTATGTTGACACCAGAGTTCATTTGCCCTCTCTTTTGCAAGTGCTGTACTGTAATATTTGTCTGGAAACAATGATAGGCAAACAAGCTGAAAGATGGACAATATAGAGTCACCCACTCCCTCCTTTAATGACCATCAGTCACAGAAACAGAGCATAATTAAAGAAGAACATAAGGGTTAGTTGGGTAACATGTCAGTTAATCTCAGCCTGCCTGTTTTTCAGCTTTAACCATTCAGACTTATTCTTAGTCCTAATGGCTGAACTCTTGTTGTACTTAGTGTAGCATCAAGTTATTCCCGCAGAACTTTATGGAGAACTATGCCCAGGTAGTCCATACATCTGATTGCACAACTAGCCATACAACTAGTTGCTCTAATAATTTTACAAATTCGCCTACAGCTTCAGCCTTGGTGCAAATTTTACAAACGCTTGCACAACTTTGAGTTGCACAGGCAAAGCTGCACAAGAGGTTTCCCACCCCACTGAGCTTTGATCCACAGCGGGCAGATTCTAAATCCACACTATAACATGCCACATTAGCAACACTCACTTATTGTGTCCTTTGCAAGCTTTACATCACAGTTTTCAATTCTTTTTTTTAAAAAACTTACATCGCTAAGTTGGTCATTGACTTTTCGAGCAAGTGCATTGGCATGAAGATCTGGAATATTGGCCCATTCATGGAGATGGATACGATAATCTATTTCACTGACTTTCTTCTGAGTGCTTTTAGCAGACACAATGTCCACCATGTCCAGCGTGATATGGATTTTGGCCTTGTTCTTCTCATATACTTCTCTGTACAAACGCTATGGAGTCAAAACAGCAGTATTAGCAACCACAGGTATGTGTTTTTGAAAACTGTCATTCAATATTATCAGTGGCTAAATTTCTAAGGCCAAGGAAGGATGCAGTAGAACTAGTTCATTCATTTTTAATATTTTAGAATGCATGTTCTTCATCTCTTAACTGTACCCCAATTGGTTTAACAAAAAGGAAAAAGAAAGAAAAATGCATTTAAAATATTAATGTAAATCAGAAAGGGATGATTCACATATAGGTATAATATCTCAAAATCAGCTCCTGACATTTGATACACTTAGCATGACTACCAGGAGTTGATTAAGAAATCTAGACACACATAGTTTTCCCAGATGGGAAAAGATTTTTCCCCACTCATTATTGCTATCTTATCCCTTGACGAAGCCCAGCACTAAATGCCACCATGGCATTCAGATGGCCAAGGTATGTTCCACTTCAAGAGAAGTCAGCCTGAACCAAGTTATGTTTTTGAAAAAGGAAAGAAAATGGGATTCCAGACGAGCAGTGTTTGTTGTCAAAGGTGAACCCGAATTCATAATCACAAGCCAACCCAATCAAGTATTTGAAAGATTACAGAAGAACAGTCCATTTCCAATGAAAGTCAATATACACAGAGAGAGAAAAACAGAAAGGGCGTGATTTGGGAAGGGAAATTCAAAGGGGTTAAAACTGTACAAATGTGGCATTAGCTTGAGGAGGGAAAGGCCTGGCGAAATGATTACTTGAGCCTTTTGTTTCCAAATTTTGTTGGACGCTTTGGTCAACATTCCAAGGCGAGCTTTTCTATCCAAGGGGGGGGGAAATCATTGGGAATCTAATTTTGTCCTCTACAGTTGGAACAGTAGCTACATTTACTCTATGGTAATGTTTATCATTCTTTAGGCTTTTGTGTGAAAGCACTGGGCATGCTTAGCATGTTTAGAAAATAAGACTGAGGGAGAAACAATAGCATTTTTCAAATACAGTACTTGAAAGATCAGCATTCAGAGGAGGGACATGATCTAGTCTCAATCATCCCAGTGTCCCATACACACAGGAATGGGCTCATGGTGCAGGAAGCCAGATTTATACTGAATATCAGGAAAAACTTCCTAAGTGTTAGAGCAGGTGTGATAATGGAACCAATTACTTTGGGAGGTGGTGAGCACTCTAGTGCTGGAGGCATTCAGGAGGAATTTAGATAACCCTCTGTCAGATATACCAGGCCTGCACAACAGGCTACCAGGGTTCAAAAGTAGCCCACCAGCTATCAATTAAAAAAAAGGAGGGGATACATTATCCACCCCTTCCTCCCCCATCCCAATGACCACCATTGCCCCAGCAAAGTTCTGGGTCTGCCAGCCCACTATCTCAGCTGAGCGTGGCAGTTCAAAAGCCATGGCACATTGAAATCTATTCCTTCCAGAATGGATTAATTGCTTTTCAATACATTCCTATGGGAAACCACTGCTCTATTTACAATGTTGTAAAGAATGGATTAAATTCGTGAGTAGAGGTTTTTGGTGTAGTAGCCCTCAGGTACTTTGGGCTGGAAAAAGTAGACCTTGGGCTGTTGAAAGTTGAACAGCCCTGAGATATACTTTTGATTCCTGCACTGGCCACAGAATTGGACTTGATGGCCTTATTGGGCCCTTCCAAATCCATTGCTCTAGGACTGTATGGAAATAACCATTATAAATATTGTTACAAATGCCTATGGCTACACATATGGCTGCTTGGTGAGGATTCTTTGTTAAACGATGACTCCCTCACTGCAGTTGTATAATATTACTAGAATGGAACACCTAATGGTTAGACATTATTCCTCTTTTGGAAAGAAGTGCCACTCAACTGAGAAGTGCAGTAGAGAGAGAATGTTCCTATAAAGAAGTAGGCATTCTCGATTTAGAAGTCTAAGCAGTTGCTTTTCTGAAACCTGGGGTTTTGCAACCCACCCTATTGTCTAAGGCAGATTCTCCTTTTCTCAAAATTCTCCAATGTACTGTTATTCAAAGAAAACCAAATTCTGGGGTGTTTGTGTAGGTTTCCTTCCTTATTTGTTTGTTTATATGCCACCATTCTACACATAGGGGGACTCAAAGCAGCTTACAACATGATGCTGTTATATCAAAATAACTCTTACATCAATATTCAGTTTGCCAACTCTCAGGCATCTTGCTGTGTTGGGATCATCCTGAACACCACGAGGTAGAGTATAAAGAGCTTTGAATTTGTCATATTCTTCCCGATACTTTACCTATTGAAGAAGAAAAAACAGGAATGGAATTAGAGTTATTGTATACTAGCTATCAGCCAACAAAATTCTGCTGCAATGGAACAGCCTCCACCTGCAGAAATAGTAACCAGGGGAGGGGGAATTTCTTCTCTATATCTTGTATGGAGAAATCTCTCTGGTAGACTTGCATGTGGGACTCCCCCTGTGCTTAGGTTGGGAAGCTCTCACTCGTTTGTGGGGGTGGGGGGGCGCACAACTCTTCCCACTCAGAATAAGGTTCACAGTTTGGGCATTCTCTTGGACTCACCACTATCTATGGAATCCCAGGTGGTGTTGGTAGTCCACTCCACCCATTTCCATCTCCAGCAAATCACCCAGCTGCATCCCTATCTGGACACTAGGGGCCTTACTACGCTCACCGATATATTGGTAGTAGAGATGGGCACGACTCAGGAAAAAAACTTCGTTTTCGTTTTCTTTTTCGGCTAGGGTCCGAGTCGTTTCGTTTCCGTTTTCGCGAAAAATCGGGAAAAAATAGTCGTTTCGTTTTTCATTTTTTTCGTTATCGTTATACTGGTTTTTTGGGGGGGTAGCGGGCTCCTGGAGGCACCTCTGTGGGGTGGGTGCCTCCGCCGGCCCGCTATAAAGGGGACAGCAGCAGCAGGCTCCAAGAGACCCCTCAACATGGGGGTCTCCCATCCTCACCTGCTGCTGCTGCAAAATGGCATGCACAACCATATGGTTATGCATACCATTTGCAGGCAGTGAGACCAGTCCACTCACTGGTACGAACCTCCATCAAGGAGAACCGTGAAGACTGGGTCGCACCTGCCATGTCCCACAAAGAAGGGAATCGTACTTGCGTGTAGTGCAATGCAAGTCGATCTGGCTATGGGCTAAGGTGGATTAGGGTTAGGGCTAGGGTTAGGCTAATGACGGGTAAGGTTATGGTGGGCTATTGGGTTGCACCTCTGGGTGCCTCTCTGACCCACTAAGAAGACAGTCTGTGACGTATGGGTAAGGAGTCAAGGATTAGGGTTAGCGGGTTAGGGGGCTAGGGCAAGTTTTAGGGGGCTTTTTGGCACATCCCAGAAGTCTCAGTGGCCAAGTGGCCATGCGATTGGTGAGATGGCTCCAAAAATTTGCATGGTCGTCCCCTCCCACATGGCTGGCCAGGCCACTGGGCCAGCCCATCATTGCACACTGCGCAGGTGCAAAAATAAAATAAAATAAAATAAAATCAATGGAGGACACAGGAGGAGAGGAGAGACATTTTGTTGCAAGAAAAAAAACCACTGCTACTGTGAAAAATCTGGCAGTTCACATTTCCGCGTGTTTCTGTTGTGCTTGTGTGTTTTTGGAGCACGATTTCAAAAACAATATTGCATTCGCCGCCCCATTTTCGATCCCCCGCCCGCACCGCATGGCATGGCGACGAGGCGACTCGAGTCCGGCTGCCCAGGACGGGGGAAGCCGGGACACCCCCCTCCAGACCAGAAACCCCCCTCCGGTAGGTGCCCTGAGTGAGTGCCCTTAGTCAAGCGGGCATTTTCCGCCTGTTTTTTGGCCCGGGAATGGGTGGGGAGGGACCCGGGGGAGAGTTTAGAAAAGTTTTTTCCTGCGCCGTCCGTGCCGCTTGTGTTTGCGGCGGCCGTCGGCGTCTCGGCGAGAGTGGGCTTTTTGCGAGCCTGCGGCGAGTCCCACCAGACCAGAGCAGCCCAGGACGGAGGGGGGGGAAGCCGGGACACCCCCCCTCCAGACCAGAAACCCCCCTCCGGTAGGTGCCCTACTGAGTGAGTGCCCTTAGTCAAGCGGGCATTTTCCGCCTGCTTTTTGGCCCGGGAATGGGTGGGGGGGAGACCCGGGGGAGAGTTTAAAAAAGTTTTTTCCTGTGCCGCCCGTGCCGCTTGGTTGCGCTTTGGCGGCCGGCGGCGAGACTGGGCTTTTTGCGGCGGGCGAGTCCCACCCACCACCACACCAGAGCATCCCAGGACGGAGGAGGGGGGGAGGCCGGGCGGGGACCTCCAGAAACCACCCCTCTGGTAGGTGCCCTGAGGCACGGCAGGCATTTTTCCGCCTGCTTTTTGGCCGGGAACAGGGCTTTTTAACTTTTAAAAACTTTTTTTTTCTGTGCCGCTTGGCATCGCGCGCGATCGCGCGATGCAAGTAACGAGCACGACAAATCAGACCAAATTGTTCGTTCGTCGGTTCGAGCTCGAAGTCTGGCGGAGTAATTCCCGTTTCCGTTTCCGTAGAGTAACGGAAACGAGTAACGGAAACGGAAACGGAAATACCGCTAAGTCGTGCCCATCTCTAATTGGTAGTCTCAGGACTGGACTATTCCCCTTGGGGCTGACTCAGAGTCTTCAACTGGTCCAGGACATGTCAGGCAGACTATTGACGGGGACTAAGAGATACCATCATATATATCCTGTTCTGGACTCCCTGTATTGGTTACCAGTTCATTTTCCCATTGACTTCAAGGTTACTGTTAACAATAGCATACAAAGCCCTAAATGGATTGGGACCTCGTTACCCGACCGAGTGCCTCTTCCCAATGTGAACTGCCCGCAATACCCAGTCTTCCCAGGCAGGGTGTTTGAAGGCAACGATGTCAAGAGAGGCCCATAAAATGAAAACAAGGAATTGTGCCTTCTCTGCGGTTGCTTCCACGCTTGTGGAATAACCTTCTACCAGACATCCGCCTGGCCCCCTCTCTCACTTCTTTCAAACAAGCCTTAAAGACCTGGTTATTTAGGCAAGCATTTCCTACAAGCTAGTACCAGTATGTGATTTCAGCATTCCTCAATAGACCCGCTTTCTCTGCCCAACATGGCATCTTTGATTAGTAATGTGTTGAAATTGCAATTTGTATTTTAATGTATTTGTGGGGTATTTTTGTTTTTGCTTTTTAAAATTGCTTTGTTGTTTCTTGTCAATATTTGTTGCAAACCTTTCAGAATAGCCTTGCTGCCGGATGGGTGGTATAAAAGTAAAATCAATCAATCAATGAATCAGTCCACTTACAATGCTGGCATTATGCTTCAGTTCCTTGGCACGAGCCAGTGGCACAGCATCAGGAGGTAACGTGAAACTGATAGACTTCACTTTGTCCCAGGCTTTCTTGTACCGGTTCTAAAATGGAGAGAATTGAAACACTTCCGCATATATCTTGAATACGATCTACAGTACCCTATAATTTAGGAGTGGCATGTATTGATCTAAGCTTTAGAGGTTCTGAGATGCTTTAGCAGGCCTTCCCCTCTTTTGTGTCAAGAGTCAAAGGCTGTAAGAAAAGACCCCTAGCAGCCATCTTGCATGGTGCTTTAGACAATATCTATTGCTTAAAAACATTCATAAGACCTTGCCTTCCTTCCGACACAAGGCCATCTCATTATTCCTTTGACAATCAAGTAAAAACACTCACATCACTGTAAAGATACTTAAGTTTCTCAATCCTTTCATGATCTGCCGTTTCCACCACTGTAGTATACTGGTCCTTCATTTTATGGTAGTCTTCCTTGTATTTCAGCTGTGATCAAAGGAAAGTTTTAAGGATTAATTCAGTTTGTGCAAACCACAGAAATTAAAAGGGAAGGAACATGGGTGGAGAAAGCAGGAACAGTGACTTACATCGCTAGCATTGATGCCACTCTGGACGGCAGTTACGTAGACAGGAGTGTCCATGACCACACTATAGTTCTTTAAATTGTCCTTTCCTTTTTTTATGTATTTCAGCTGCAAAACAAAGGAGAAAGGGAGCATTAATACCATGAGCCTCTGCACCATTCAATGGCTATAGACACAATAGGACAGTGGTGGCAAACCTTCAGCACTCCAGATGTTTTGGATCACAACTCCCAGGATTCCAAGACAAAGGACTGTGGGAGTTGTGGCCCAAAACATCTTGAGTGCTGAAGGTTCGCCACCACTGCACTATGAAGAACTGCAGTCTTTGATTTTTGGCATGCATGCATAAGGAATTATCTTAGTGTCACGAGCCAACAGGAACCAGCCAGATGTGTTCCTGTGTGGGCAAAGTGTGGCCCTCCTGATGTTGCTGGTCTCCAGCACCCCACCGTTCTTCTATCCACAAAAGGGCTGAAGCAATCCAACAACACAATGAGGGCCATATTTTGCCCATTCTTGACCAAGCATGTCCATTTACACATTCAGTTGTTTACAATACAGAAGGTTGTGTTCCTCCCAGGAGGAAGGGAAACCCACTGCCATCTTTTAATCTAGTCCTAGGAAATAATATTCTATTGAGCCAGGTGGCCATTTTTGCCTGTCCTGCTTAGCAATGCCTTCAAGATCTCAGGCACAACTCTGTCGTAATCGTGCTCTCAGATATCCTTTCATTATTCCACAGATGAGATACAGGGCATCCCTGAACCAACCAAAATGTTTAAAAGCCTTGCATTGCTACCCATTGCCTTCTGTCTTCTCTTACACCAAACATGGTTGCTTACCTGACTCTGAAGATCGTAAGATTTCTTGGCATGCAGGATTTGCGGAGTGTCCCATACATAGCACCCAATCCCCTTCAGCCATGTCAAGTCATCCTTATATACAACCTGCAGGTGAGAAGGTTGAAAATATGATTTAGAGGATAGACCAGCCCCTCCTTCTATTTCATCATATATCACACTGGTATCACTGGTCATGGCACACTTTCAATCCAGTGCAAATATTAACAAGTGTAAGTGATGTGCTTATTGCTCTTAGCAGCAGGGCAGGAATGTCTGCATAAGCTGCAAACAACATATTATTTCCCCCCATAAGATGATCATGCTTCATATTTATATACAGAAATAATATATTTAAAACACCTTACATTAATTAACCAGTTATCTATGTAGGCAAGTGTTCTTCTACTTATTAGGAGAGAAAACAGAAAGAAATCTGTTGGATCTCACCCAGTCCACTATCCAATACCCTCCACATATTTCTGGGAAGCTAATAAGAAGGACATGGGGCCAGCCCTACCATTGAGAGGACCATTGAGATTCTGGGAGATGGCTGTAGAATGTTGGAAGGAAGAGCTATGCAACCAATGGCCTGCCCTGTGCCTCTTAAGCTAGCTTGCAGCTGGTCAAGCACAGCAGAGAACACAGTGGCCAGTGCTGCAGAAAGAGTCAATTACAATACAACTGGCTTTGCCCTCCCACGGTGAAATAAACAGGTGAGACAACTTGGTTGGGTACAAATGTGGGCCTCACTTTATTAACTTGACAATATGAATCAACAACAATGACTCAAAGAGGGGCCTGCCTTAGTGCGGATCACATGTTGGAATCTCGGGGTCTCCCAGGACCCCTCCAATTGGCAACTTATTGGGTAAGTCACAACCCCCCTGTGTGCCCTATCCCCCAGACAGGGCACCCAGGGCCAGTAAATTCCTTTGCTCATCCCTGGGGCCACGAGCCCCGTTACTTGTTACTCATGTCCCAGAGCGGTCTCCCGGCACATCCCGACACAACCTCCTCCCAGCGCTGTAATCTCCTAACCCGCAGTGCCGCAAGGTTGGATGGGCGAGGGTCTAACTTTAGAACTTGACTAACCAATTGCCTTACCTTATCCTCACTACTGCCAGCGAGACCAGGTCCTAACTGATACCCACTGCCAAGTACCAGTGTGGGATAGGCGAAACCCCCCCCCCGCATGTCATAGCCAATCTTGGTGCGGGTCAAAAATTATTATCCGCCCCCCTCCCACTCTCAAATCTCACGAGGCCACAATTTCGCGAGGCACCATTTCTCCCGAGAAACCGGACCTTTGTACACAGAATGAAAGGAAGCACCATCTTGTTCCTTGTTGCAGATGGAGCAATCTCCTGGGCCAATCTTATAGGGTAGTGGTTTCTAACCATGGGTCCTCTGATGTTCATGGACCAGATCTCCGAGAATCCTTTACCACTAGCTATGTTGGTCAGGATTTCTGGGAACCGCTGCTGTAGAAGATGAAAGCCATCAACCCTCTCCTTGATGCCCCCCCCCCAAAACTGGTGTTTAGTGGCATATTGCCTCTGAACACAAGGGTTGGTAGTCACCATCATAATTAATAACGTTTGATACATTTATCCTCCACAAATCAGACCATAGCACTGACAGCAAAAATGTTCTATTTATAATGTCTCCAGAAAAGCCCATGCAGAAAGTTCTCACCTCGAGGCTTGCAGTTCAGAATTGCACTATAGCATTTCAGCAAGCAAAAGTGTGATTCATGTGTATGCCTGCTTTCCCTACTCGTTTAAAGGGGGAAATGAAAGACATCACTGAGGATAAAGGAGATAGATGGATACCTACATCACTTAGGATTTCCTGGGCTCTTTTAGCTAGAATGACGTTATTCTCTATAGGCAGACAGTTCCACTGGTGCAGGTAGGTCCGATATTCAAGGTCACTGAGGATATACTGGCATTTCTTTGCCAGCACGTGATTTATCATGTCTGTTGGGATATGAATGTGTGCCTTGGTGTCCTCATAATTCTTCCGGTAGGCCAACTAAAAAAAAAAAAAAGCAGAATATTAAGGTGGAAAATATTATCACACACAAACATTTTCCCCTACCCGTTCACATTGGGTAACCTTTCAGTTACAGTGACTTTGAGTCAAGGAAGAATCCCAACCGATGAAAGAAGAAGGGGGCAAAACTCCTTACCGCACTCCTTATTTTTTGGAAAGCCAGAGAATGGACGACGCTTGGGAAGTCATCGATCTTGTCCCCGGCCAGATAGTGTCCCTTCAGCTTCTCATATATCTCTTTGTATTTAAGCTGTAATGTGCAAAAGTGGAACACGTTAGATATGAAAAAATAACAATCACAAAAGAGAGAGGGGGGTTATGATAGGTAAGCCTCGTAGTTCATGATAAAAGCAAAGTTCCCACAAACCTGACTGTTAATGTGGTCAGCGTGTTTGGCACCAACAATGGGGATATAGTCTTGATCCAGAGTGTATCCAATGGGCTTGATTGATTCCCACGAATCCTTGTACACATACTATGTGATGAAAAGAGGGAAATTAATGAAGTGGTACACCATGCGAGAGATGTAGCTATCAATTCACTGAAACAATCCAAGAAGCATATCATAAAGCAACATTCTTCTACTTCTATACCCTCAAGTCTTCTTTTTATTTTTCCATACAGCCTAAAATTCTCTTTTTAGTTTGTTTTATAGAGCTATCCAAGATTTTGTTTTTGCTTTTGTTTTAACTTTATTAAAATAATGTGTGACTCAATAACAGCAACCTAACAGCTCCTTCACCAGGAATGTGTAATCTGATATAATAACTTCACACTATTGCAATTTGTACCAAATTAGAATACTGCAAGGAAAATTGGCAAGGGAGGCTTGTGGAAAATAATTGTTGTCGTTCATAATAGTAAAGCATAATAAATAAACTGTAAATCAACATAATAAATAAAAGGAAACTATAATCTGGGGAAAAATCATATTGAGCATATGGTTGTTCAACTAATCTGATCAGTGAGTTAATTTGGCACTGCGCCATGTTCTGCTTTCCCATGCATATAAAGTTAAAAGTAGAGATTCCTTTCCAGTTTGTGGCAATTTCTCAAGTTGCCACCATGTAGAAAAAGATAATAATTTTTTTAAATGAATTAGCTGTTTGTTAGTGCCTGAAAATAAGGACATAAGAGCTTAATTTGGCAACCTGATGATTTAAAAAAACAACAACCTCTGATTCCTTCTACATACCTCTATACGAATTCTGGACCAAAATCAACTGGATTGGAGGACATATCCAGCACATAGTACATACTAGTAGTTTAATCAAGGACTTTCCAGCTTTCAGTTTATTTACCTTCACAAGCTATATATGAAGCTGCTCTTCACTGACTTAACTAATTTATCCACCAAAGCAAAGGATGGTGAGGAATGCTGGTGGTTTTATTCCTGTTCTCACAGATGCAAAGAGCACACAAGCACCCATAGGCAATGTCTTCATAATCCTAAACAACACAAATATAGTCTTTACCTTCCCAGTTAAACCTTAGAAGACCAAAGCCACCCCAAACTTACATCACTGAAAAGCTTAGACATCTCTCTAGAATGACTCAAGGCTGGAGTATCATCGGAGCCGATGTAGTGACCTTTTTCTTGATTAAATGTTTCTTTGTATTTCAGCTAAAGAGAAAATTGAATTGTGGTGTTATTAATCCAGATTTATTTCACCGTGTTTAACTCATTTCCTTCTGCAGCAATTTGCATAATCTTCCAGAATTTTTTTAACTGCTGTAATATAGATTGTGGGTCCTGATGGCAATTTCAGTATATTGTTTTTAATGT
>JAHTLZ010003547.1:19114965-19129688 GCA_023846285.1 Phrynocephalus versicolor
ATAGATAGATAGATAGATAGATAGATAGATAGATAGATAGATAGATAATCTAGTACAGCCACGTTGTAAGAGAAAATAGTTTATTTACTCAGCAACCCTACTTGAAAAGGAATACTTACATCACTCTGATTGATTGAGTTTGCTTTTGCTAAAACAACATCTGGGGAGTCTTCCACAGAAGTGAAATTGGCAAAATTATCAATGGCTTCCTTTGTGTAGATCCGCTGTAGAAAGAGATGATAAGATGATCACCAGAAATAGCTTTTGCAGGAAATAAACACAATGCTCCCATGCATATGTGCAGAAAGGGTATTTTACCTTGTTTACCAAGTTCTGAGCATTCTTCACTTTCCGGTGCTCCACTGAATCCAATGGGATCCAACCACAACCACGGATCCATTCCAGATCAGATTTATAAATGTTCTGTAAAAATGAAAAAAATGTAAAATTTGTTTTACAAATAGTATATGGTTATCTCTTATACCTACTAGTAGATCAGATTCCTACATGAATTAAATGTGCACAGTTTAATTGCATAACTACTTACATCACTCTGAAGGTCATATGCTTTCCTTGCTTGGATGCAGTCATTCTGATCAGGATGGCATGTCCATTCATGAAGGTAATGACGATAAGGAATCTCACTGACCACATGCTGGCAATCTCTGGCTGCAATGACAGACAGTATGTCTGGAGGTATGTGAATTTTGGACTTGGTTTTGTTGTAGGCATCTTTGTACAATCGGTCATTCTGGATCTTGCCAGCATGCTCAAACCACACCAGTTTGGGGTCTTCTCTCATATTATTGACTCCAACATAGTGACCTCTTTGGTTCACATAATCTGCTTTGTATTTCAGCTGAAAAGGAAGAACACCAGGAGTTTAATTGTCAGGACATTTGAAAACATTCTTACTGAAATACATTGGCTGAAATCCTACTGGCGCTTACATAAGGTTTGAATAATTCTGTGAAGATTTTCAGTTATCCAGGTGAGTTTATCTGGAAGTTGAGTCATGGCAACTGGACTTCTTTTTCTTGAGAGATTGAAACCTTTTGCTGCTCATCCAAACAGCTTCGTCCATCTGAAGAAGGCTAGTTGCAAGTCCTCCATTTTATAGTCCATTTTGACCTATTTTCACATCTTATGAGTCTATTTCAGACCAGGGTGACAAGAGGTCAAAGTAGACTATACAATGGAGGACTCAGACTGATGAAGCTGTTTGGATGAGCAGCGAAACATTTCAATCTCTCAAGAAAAAGAAGTCCAGTTGCCATGACTCACTTCCAGAGAAAAAGGCTTGAATAACTTTTGGCAGGAACAATTGTGGCTAGGTGATGATTTGCCAAAGAACATTTCAGTTGCTCAGTCAGACATGTGACCTGCTAGGTTACCGAGCTACATCCTAGCACTTTGTCAATTAGCAGCAGTTAAAGAAAAGAAGTTACACAAATCTTATTTAAACACGAATAGGGATCCAAGTCATGGCATTGTGTTCATACTATACAGTGGACCCTTGTATAACAAACAGCTTGTATAACATAAAATTTGTACAACATAAAAATTATGGAGATAGGGGAAATTTGCTTAACATAATCGCCTATGGGGAAAATCCATACAACATAAAAATGGGATTACTCCATTTTCAATGCATTCCTATGGGAATTTGTATAAAGGAAATTTGCTTAACATAATTTCATTTGGAACAAATTAATTCCTTTATACAAGGTACCACTGTAGTAGTATATGGCTTTTTTGTCTGATGGTCTAAAACAATCCAAAGTGGGGGAAGGCACATTTGTGAGACTGAGGCAGATATTTGGGGAGAATTTGCATGCATGAAGGGAAGACATGTTAAGAGCAGGAAATACATATGTCCCTCAATGTGCATTTTTGACCCTCAAAGGAGAGGTTTGAACCTCACTGCAAGTGCACAGAGGGCTATAAAATTATAATGTTGCCAAGGATGGGCCCTTTGGAGTAAATCTTGGCAACTGCAAACACTCAAAAGACTTTACCTCGCTTTGGACATCATTTGAATGCTTGGCATGAACGAGAGGCACACTGTCAGGAGGCAAAAGGTAGCCCGTCGCTTTCTCTTTCTCCCAGTTCTCTTTGTACAGATGCTGAAATAGAGAGTTAGGAGTGCAAGGGTTAATGCCAATTTGAAGCACTGCAATCATCACTGTTCCCATTTTAAAAAACAGGGGGACCTCAAAGACTATACACATTTGGACTGCTTCTATAATTCAGATACGTCCCCAAAACCAAGTTAGAGAGCAGTGGTTCCCCAGCCTTGGATAACTCTTTCTTTGACTGCAACTCCCAGAAATTCTGGCCAGCACAGCTGGTGAGGAAGGCTTCTACAGTCCAATAATATGTTGCTTATCCAAGGTTGGGAACCACTGCCCTTGAGAAACAAGAAGGAAGTATCAGCATACTTGAAAACTCTCTAAGGTTTGTAGTAAGAAGTAGGGGCAGTGAAAGAATTGAGCTAAAATGAAAACAACTCAAAGAACCATCATGTTCAGTGCTGAGTGTTTTGTACTGGTGGGTGGGGTGGCCTAGAGTACTCTGTGCTGTCTAGAATACTGACACAAAAACTCTTTTTGCCAGTGCCATTCAGTTTCTCTCTACAGCAATATTCTTATGTGGCTGCCTCCTGTGTAATCTGATTTCAACTCCTCTACTAGGTTGTAGAGCTGTCTGTTCTCTGCTGTTTCCTATGAAGAGAGAGCACATACTTGATTGAGAATCCTGGCTGCTTCTTTAGCGGCCTCCAGCTGTGGTGTCTCCGTTAAGGTGTAATTTGTCTTGGTGTTATTCCATTCCTGATGATACTTAATCTGAAAGAGGAAAATAAGCACATTAATGTATGATAGGTTGGTGAGTTATGCAGGTGTCAAAATTAGATGTAGATGATAAAATACACTACAAATAAATAAATAAATAAATAAAGACACCAATCTGAATCTATGGGGTGATTTGTTTCTTGTGGATGAGAAAAACATGAGGGAATGGCAACACGGAATCATGACCTAGTTGTGGAAAGCAGTTTTTCAGAACTTTGAACTTTTTCTATACAGTTATGTTTGTTACTTCAGACTGTCTTAATTAATACCTCTAGCTAGCCTGACAGAAACTGCATCCAACTAGTCAATAACAAATTTCCACCATTTAGACCAATGGTTCCCAACCTTGAATCCCCAGATTTTCTTGGACTAAAACTCCCAGAAGCCTTCACCACCAGCTGTGCTGGCCAGGATTTCTGGGTGTTGCAGTCCAAGAACGTCTGGGCAGCCAATACTGGGAATCACTAATCCAGATATAGTTTTGTAATCTCCTGATTATCTCCTAGAATATCCAAGGTGTAAGCAATATATCTATATCTATATCTACAGTGGTACCTCGACTTACAAATGTAATCCATTCCAACTGCATACTCTTAAGTAGAACTACTTTTAAGTCAGGGTACCTATCTAAAAAAAATTAAAAAATAAGTTAAAAAAATAAAAAATATATAAGTCAAGCAGACCATATCTAAAATTTGTAAGGCGGCAGTTAAAATGCCAACAGTTTTACGCTCTTAAGTCGAATTGCTCTTAAGTTGAGCTGCTTTTAAGTCGGGGTACCATTGTATACCTATCTATCTATCTATGATTGCTGTATTTGCAATTCTAAAGAACTGCAAATACAGTAATCATAGACTGCTACACCTCTCCTTCCTCTAACCACACAAAGTTACAAGCTAAATATATATATCTAGCTTCCCCATGCATACAATCAGGCAACATTTTCTATGCTTTTGTTGTTATCATCTGATGTTTTATCTTTTTAAACTGTTATGAAAACCAAAGTACAATGGATTCTGCTTTCAGAAATGTTGTTAATGGATGTGCCATACAGTTCCGTCCCTGATCCCCACTTCTACTTTTGTATTCTAGCATCAAAAATTAATTTCCATTAATTAGCACACACTCTCCACAGCAGCTCTTATTCCTTGGTATATAAGAAAAACTCAAAGCTCTTGCACTCTCTGCACCAGACAATGATAGCAAATGAAGACATGCAATAAGTGTCATAGAAATCTTATTTTTTTCCTTCTCCATTCATTTAGAGGGTTGTCTTGATTTGTAAAAACCAGAATGATTTCTTCCACAATACGTTGCTGCCCTCTTCAAAAATAAATTATCTTTTTCTTCCTTAAGCACTGGAGGTTTCATATAAATGAAGCAATATTAACAGGGTTACTTACATCACTCAGTATTTCCCCACTTTGCTTGGCTGTGATATAATCAACCCTGTCAGCTACTGGAGTAAATGGTTGACTCTCCACCTTTGTACGATATAGCCTCTGTTAGAAAGAAAGAAAGAAAGAAAGAAAGATAGATAGATAGATAGATAGATAGATAGATAGATAGATAGATAGATAGATAGATAGATAGATAGATAGATAGATAGATAGATAGATAGATAGATAGATAGATAGATAGATAGATATGGGTCAGATAACTGAACATAGCCGCAGTGAATGTAACAAGAGAAAAACAGTGGGGGGCATTCAGGGGTTTGGACTATCTTTTTGCAGAAAATTGGTTTGTCACTATTTTGCTCTTCATTTTCTCATATCTGGGAATCCACATTCACTATGGTTGTCACGGGCGCACATGCTGTGTGTGGCCATGCCCAGGGAGGCTCGGAGAACATCCACCCGTACCCGAGCCTTCTCTGTGGCTGGCCCTACCATGTGGAATCATCTTCCAGCTGAAGTGCGCCTAGCAGAGTCCCTGCCAGCCTTCCGGAAGGCTCTGAAAACTCTTCTCTTCTGGGAGGCGTTTGGTTGATTTAATTAAAGTGGGGTTTTTTTCCTTCCCTGCCCTGCCATCTGCAACTTTGGCTTTTATTGTTTTGTTATTTGGCTAACTCTGTGTTATTTTAACTGTTATTTTGTTACATTGTTGTTGTGAACCGCCCAGAGTTCCTCCTGGAAGATGGGCGGTATATAAGCTCAATAAATAAATAAATAAATAAATATGCAGATTTCCTGTGATTATTCACTTTCACTCCTTCAAAGGGCTTTCTTCAAAAGATATGTGCTATCAGACATGCTCATATTTATCTTCCAATATATGCAGAGGAGATCAAACTGAATTCAAGATCCAAAGGATCGTAAAAATCATGCACAATGACAAACAGATGCTTTTTTTCCACTTGGTAAAGCACCTTATTTAAAAATACATTATTCATGACACCTAGTTTGACCCTCCCAATTAAGCCATTAATGCTGGGTTAAGATATCTCCTCTCCTGAGAAGAACATGTTCTTGATGTCTTCAGAAAGGGGGAAAGAGCAAAATCAAGGACAGAGCAACAAGAAATACATCAAGCATTTTGTTAAAAAAAAAACTGAAATGAAGATATCTTTCTGGGGGTACTTTAATTATCATTACCTCACTTAAAATATCTTGAGCATGTTTGACATGGTTGACAGAGACTGAGTCATTTGGCATCCAGCCAATCCCACGGAGCCATTCCAGGTCAGATTTGTAAACGGCCTGTATAAACAGGAAGAAAATGAAAAGTTATTTGCAAGACTTGTTCCCTAGCCTGCACTGTTTCATAATAAGGTTGGAACTTTTACTTCAACAGGTGAAATTGAGAAACATTTCTAATGTCTAGGAATAGCGTCAAGAAAGAGTAATTAAAACGGGAAGTGGCCAGTAACAAGATACACTGGGAAGTTACCTTACTATCCCATCTTTAGTTACACTTCCTTTCAGAAACCTATATGACATAAATATATGCACCAGATATTTAGCTACAGTAATTTAAAGAATAATGTCAGGCCAGAAATTCACACAAAACAGAAATCAATATGATTTATCTGTATGTACACTGTATGTATGTTGTGGTTTGGATGTGTAATTTAAAAAAAATCATCTGGCTGATGTTTAAGCAATAATAAACTTCCCTGATATAGCTACATAAAATAACTCATTAAATTACTGCCATTTCATAGAAGTAAAAGATTTATTACCGATGAAAAGACACATAATGATAACACAGGCGAAATGCCCAGTTCAGATTACAATAAAGCCAACAGTATTGGGAAACCAAATACCATGAGAAATTTTAAAAAACAGCAAACCAAAAATCTATAATGAAAGATGCTTCTCTCATTAACTTTCTACTCACATCACTCTGTAGCTCATATGCTTTCTTGGCTTGGATGACATCGTTCTGGTCAGGCAAGCAGGTCCATTCGTGCAGATAGTGGCGGTAGTCAATGTCACTAACCAGCTTCTGGCAGTTCTTGGCCAACAAGATGGACAGCATGTCCACCGGACTGTTGAACCTGGTCTTATATTTCTCAAAATGTTTCTTGTACTCCCTTTCGCTTTGCATTTTGGCCACTTGCATAGCCAGCACCATCTTGGGATCATCATAGATGTCTCGGCATCCCACATGGTGTCCCACTTGCTTACGGTAACCTTCTTTGTACTTATACTAACAGAAATAGAAGGAAAAGTTGTTTTTAAGAAAATCAACCATGCAAATTTACCAATTTTATTATATTTAACATATTAGAGATTATGACAGTCCTTAAAATGTACACAATCTGGACTGAAAATTTTATTTCAGTGTGAGTTTTCGTAGATCAAAATCCACTTCTTTATATTCCTTAGGATCTTATATTTCTCAGAAGGATTCTTGTACTCCATTTTACTTTCCATTTTGGCCAACTTGGGGTTGCCATGGATGTTTCAGAATCTCACATAGTGTCCAAGTTGCATGTGTTAACCTTCTTTATAGTTTATTCTCAAAGGCTTTCATGGCCAGGATCTGCTGTTGTGAGTTTTTTGGGCTGTTTGGCCATGTTCTGGAAGTCTTCCTGATGTTTCACCAGACTCTGTGGGTGGTATCTTCAGAGGGCAAGGAGCTCAGGGAACTAGGAGTTCTCTCTGTGCAGAACTCCTAGTTTCCTGGGCTCCATGCCCTATGAAAGTATTTGAGACTACAGCACAACAGTTTATTTATATTTTGAGTGATAACATTTTAAAGAAATTCAGAATTATAATTGTTATGATATCTACAGAAGGCTACAGAAGGGTTTGTAAGAAAACTAAGTATCTTACCCATTTATTGCATTAAGAATATTATATATAATATGCTTGATGGCAAGCTGAATTTGACACTAAGTCCACTGAAGCTGTGTTGAGTCCAAATCCCTCTCACCCAGACTGATTAGAAATTAATTCAGACCATCCCACACTTTGTCTTTTTGCTGACATATACCAGCAGGGAGGAATTGTAGCTGTGGCATAATTTGGCTCCTACTTCACTTTGCCCTTTCTCCTCCCCTTTTAATGGCTGGCAAATTTTAGCCAGTAGACCTCTTCTGCTGGCAGATCCCTCAGATGGCTGCACTTGAGATCAGCCAGTAAAATCTTAAAATAGATACACAATTTGTCTTCCATGGTAGTATTCAGCTTTATATATTGAGTGAGGAAAATGGTGCATTCAATAATCCAGCCAGGCCCAGGGATGGCAAGTCAAAGAGAGGAAATGGTGAACTAGGCAAAACTAACTTAAAAATGAAAAGAAACTAGGAATTTGAGGGTGGCACCTTCTATTACATTTTAAATTCCATGGTGAGAACATCCCACTGATGTCTCTCCATTGACTGCATCCATCAGTGAAAGAGACTGTGACAGATTAGAGTGCTGGGCCAAAGCTAACGGAATGGAGTTCAACAGAGGGAAATGTAGGGTGCTGCCTCAAGGTAAAAAGAATGAATTGCACAGATATAGGATGGGAGACACCTGGCTGGAGAATAGCACCTGTGAAAGGGATCCGGGAGTCTTGGTGGACCACAAACTGAACATGAGTCAGCAGTGTGATGCGGTGGCCAAGAAAGCCAACTTGGATGCATCAACAGAAGCATCATGTCTAGATCAAGGGAAGTCATAGTACCTCTCTATTCTGCTCTGGTCAGACCCCATCTGGAGTACTGTGTCCAGTTCTGTGCACTTCAATTTAAAAAGGATGTTGACAACCTTGAACGGGTCCAGAGAAGGGCGACCAAGATGATTGATGGTCTGGAAGAAATGTCTTACGAGAAGAGGTTTGGGGAGCCGGGAATGTTTAGCCTTACAAAAAAGAAGGCTGAGAGGGGATATAATATTTGAAAGGATGTCACATAGAAGAGGGAACTGGTTTGTTTTCTATGGCTTCAGAGACTAGGACACTGGGCAATCGTTTCAAACTACAGGAAAAGAGATTCCATTTGAACATTCAGAAGAACTTCCTGATGGTTAGAGCTGTCTGGCAGTGGAATATGCTGCCACGGAGAAATTGAATCTCTAATACAGTAACAGAAATCCGTGCCTGTCTGATCAGAAGAAAATTCTCCTGATCTGAGTGAGAAACACTCACTGCACACAATTACAATCTATGTACACATTTGTACATACAGAATTACAATCTGAGACAACCATCTTCTGCACTGGTTGGTATTCAGCCCCACTGAACAGTTGGATTTCCATTTCTACCCAGAAAGCTTCCTGATGACAGTTGATATAAAACTTGAGATATCTGTAAGGACATATTGTGGTCTTATCTTGGCTTGGCTTTAACGTAAGATATTTTCTGTTCCCTGCATTTTAATTTCATTTAATCGGACTCAAAAGTATAGAAACTGCAAGATACCAAACACACTGCAAAAGTCCATTTGTATGCTTACATCACTGGCGATTTCTCTAGAGGCCTTGGCTGTCTTGATTGGGACGGCATCCGCTCTGTAATCAATGTATTTCTTTATGTCATCCCAAGCTTCTCTGTAAAGTTTCTGCAAAACAACAACATGATGTTACTTTTGAAAGACTGCTGCCTTTTATTTTATGCCATTTATTTTACCTCTTCCCCATCACTTCTGTTTTTAACAGTCTCTGTGCCACTTCTCTCTTATTGATAGTCTTTCCATCAGCCAATGTCTCCCTCATGCTGCAGAGAGATAAGGCCTAGCAACAGTGACATGTTGCAGCTTGTGAGTTTAGGTACTGGCTGAAATGACTACTTGATGTCCGGTCATATTGTAGAAGATGCTGCCTTAGGTGAATATGTTAACTTGATACACTAAACCAGTGGTTCTCAACCTGTAGGTCCCCAGATGTTCCTGGACTGCAACTCCCAGAAGCCTCCACCACTCACTGTGCTGGAAGGCATTTCAGGGAGTTGCAATCCAGGAACATCTGGGGACCCACAGGTTGAGAATCACTGCACTAAACAATCAGTGTGTTTGCCACCAACCAAATGTTAGTTGCAAAGATGAGGAGTGTGTTGGCAGATGTTGATCTAAGATATTACAATAAGCCATTATCCTAGTCCAGTGTCATCACACTGTCAAGAACTCTATTACTTGATAGACACTTTTAAAATCATGATTCATATTAACTAAAGTTACTTTACACCCAATGTTAAGCGCAAAAAGGGCCTTCATTAATGCCATTTTATAAGGGAATTGCAATCAGGAGACAGGACACTTGACGAGTTTATCAAAAACACATAAATA
The DNA here is from genome assembly GCA_023846285.1 of Phrynocephalus versicolor. Lineage (NCBI taxonomy): Eukaryota > Metazoa > Chordata > Lepidosauria > Squamata > Agamidae > Phrynocephalus > Phrynocephalus versicolor. Next base: position 19,124,536 of record JAHTLZ010003547.1, read on the forward strand.
GTGAGGTTGATAAACATTGTTCCTGTGATTCTTGGTGAGGTTATGTTGGTGGCTATAATAGCACTGCTGACTTTGGTGGCATAGATTTAGCAGAGGCAAACAAGGACTGACTCATGTGTGACCAGTCCTGATCTATGGGATGAGAGTGCCAGATTGCAGCAAAAGGAGTGGGGGGGAGAGAGAGAACAGATAAAATCATTTTAACAGATTTTAAAGCTTTCTTTAAAGCTTTTAAAAGATTTTTTATCCATTTCCTAAGGATATACTGATTTTAAAAAAAGAAATATGAAATAAGTGGATAGCATGGAGAACAGATCATGGTAAGATCTGTGTATGCATGATAGCAACTGGCATCAATTAGCCAAGGGCAAGGAGGAATAAATTTTTGCTGTGAATCAGCCCATAAGTGCATTTGTATTGCTGCAGCAAGACAGCAAATTCCCAGTTTGAAATCAAAGAGTTAAATAAGTGCTTCCATAATCATTGTCCTGCTTGTTCACTGTGTAACCAGCTTGGAGTTACTAAATCAGCCTTAAACAGAACATCTTGATAAATGCTGCAGTGATAAAGCCTACAAAGAGATATGGACAGTGATACTCACATTGCTCACGTTGACAGCATTTGCCCTGGAGAGCATAATTTCAGGAGTGTCTGGCATCACGTGGATCATTGTTTTATCTTTATCCCAAACTTCTCTGTATTTAGCCTAGAAAACAAGCAAATGTACAATACAAAACAATCCACTTACTACTTTTGTACTCAACTTCTTACTTTCACTCTAGGACAACGTTGGCGAACTTATGGCATGGGTGCCAAAGGTGGCACTCAGAGCCCTTTCTGTGGGCACCTGACATCGCCCCTTCACAGCCACCTGTATTCAGGTTAAATTGCTGTATTGGCACTTTGCAAAAATTAGTGGGTTTGGAATTGCAGTTTGGGCACTCGGTCTCCAAAAGGTTCGCCATCACTGCTATAGGAGCACAAACGGAGGCTTCACTCTGATAAAAGTGTGGTGTCACTCACTCAAATGTCTCTCTCTACTACTGAAATGAAATCATGAATGTACCAGACTGAGCTGTTCAGCATTGGTTTTGGCAAGCACGATCTCCGGCGAGTCAACGATCGAGGTGAATTTCAGGCGGTCAGCAGGCGTGCGATACACATTGTCACTCAGGATCTCTTGAGCAAATTTTACTCTCTTGACAATTGGGGACTCATCTGGCATCCATCCAATCCCCCGGAGCCATTCCAGATCTGACTTATAGACGGCCTGTGAAAAAAAAAGCCAGCCAGAATATGGAGGTCCAATTCTATCCAAAACAAGTACACTGTGTGGTAAATAAAATTAAATGGATCCTAAGAAAGCCATTATGAATATGCCTTAGTTATTTAAATGAGATTTGGGCCCTGCTGACATTTCTGTGGCTTGGATCAAAAAGTAATATGTCGTACTGCGTTTGAATGGTATCTGTCCAAGGGCCCACAAGCTGCATTTGTGAACCCCAGTATAAGAATGACTGCTCAGTCAATTAGCATTTGGCCTCAGTATTTTGAGAAAGTACAGCTACATGGGATGCCGGCCACTCTTAAATATTGCCAGCACCAAGGCCTAAAGATCTACCACTGCCTTCTGAGGTATTCTACTGTAACGTAATTCAAAGGAAAGGTTTTTCTAACTTCCGTTGTAGCTCTTCTGTCTTGAAGGAATGTAAGCAAAATGTGTGGAACCCAGTATGTGGACTCTGGTTGGCTTTGGAATACTATGTGGTCATTTGTCCCCAGGCCACGGACTTTCTGAGTTATGCTGAAGAGAGAAGGAAGAGAGAGCTTCATTTTTCATGGCTAGCTAAATCTTTTTGCTTGGACTGTTCAAGACGTGATATTATAAGTAGACAGAGGCTTTGCCTCTCATTTAATTCTCTTAGATCTTAGGTTTTAGAACGGCAATATGTAAACAGAATAGGGTTTCATTTTCTTTGCTTTCATGTCAGACATATTACTGCAAAAATCTCAGAATAAAGCTTTTTATAAGCTAAGAATGTGCCTGGTAACCTGATTCTTTAAGGTAAGATTGTTTATACCTCACAAGCAAGGCGGGAGTCGTAGAAAAGAACCTTAAAAGTGTAAGTTCAGAGCAGGGATTTTAAAGTCTCCAGGAGTCAGTACTAACTTTCGGCTGTGGTCAGGAGTTTACTGAACTAACTGGATAGAGATGACTCTACCTCTCTGGCTGCTTTCCATTACTCTACTTTAGTACCTGTGATACATTTCCTACTAGAACTGAAGCTCATTATTACAAAACAACTGCAGGCAGGCTCAATGAAGCAGAAAGGTAACTGAGAGAAGAAAGACCTGAGCTATCAATCGTAACTGGTATCATTTGCCTTCTCCTGCATCAGTCAAGTGAGTGGTGCACGTGTGCTTGTGTGTCATGGCCTTACGAAACGCAACTTTATACTTACGTCACTCTGCAAGTCGTATGCTTTTCTTGCCTGGATGACATCATTCTGGTCTGGCAGACAAGACCACTGGTGCAAACGTTGGCGATAATCGATTTCGCTTACTAATGTCTGGCATTGCTTAGCGGCTTCGATAGGCACGGCGTCAACAGGTATGGTGATCTTGGCCTTGGAATCATGGTATGCCTTCTTATATAACCTGTCATTTTGCATCTTCAGTACTTTGGCCGCCCATGCAAGTTTAGGATCTTCTGTTGCTGAAGGTATTCCAATGTAATGGCCCTTCTGCTTCTCGTGAGCTTCCTTATATTTGTACTGAATGGGAAAGGGATCAAATTAGGACCATAAATCATTAGAGCAAACCCTAAGGGCCAACACTGAGTACCTTTCCTCAGTGCTCCCATTTTTAACAAGCAGAATGAAGACAGTATCTTCATACTACAAAATACATTGCCCCAAATCCTACTGGTGTTTGTACACAGCTTGTGTAATTTGCCCCAATTTATGGTCACTAATTGATGGGGCACTGAAGCACATATACAGTGGACCCTTGTATAACAAACAGCTTGTATAACATAAAAATTGTACAACATAAAAATTCCGGAGATAGGGGAAATTTGCTTAACACAATCGCCTATGGGGAAAATCCGTACAACATAAAAATGGGATCACTCTGTTTTCAATGAATTCCTATGGGAATTTGTATAAAGGAAAATTTGCTTAACATAATTCCATTTGGAACGAATTAATTCCTTTATACAAGGTACTACTGTAGTATCTTGTGCCGGATCACACACCTGATGACACAACTTAATTAGCTGCAATTAATCACAGGGAGTTATCCAATCCCAAGGTTGTAAAATATTCATCAGTGATTCTTACAGGTCCTGAGCCTATGTCATGAGATATTATTTTCAGCCAAAGAAAAAATGTATCTGATTATAATCTCTTCAAAGTGAAAATAAGAATTGAATGAAACACACACATTTCAGCAGTACTTCAAAACATTTCCTTAGCGTGTTATTCCAAAATTCCAGCAGTTCTGTTCACACTAACTCCTGAGTTATCCCCCTTGAATATGCTGAAGCTTACTTCCATGTAAGCATGCCAAAAATTGTTCTCTCAGTACATTCAAGAATGTTTTACTATACTTGGTTTAGACATTACACGAGAAGTCACTCTGACATTTCACAAATTTAATTTTAAAAAATTAAAAACACTTTTTTAAAAAAATGAAAGTGTTGGTAGTATAAAGCACTATTTTTAATCAATGTAGATTTTTCAAACCATTAAAAAATCATACACGGCCCTATCTCTCCAAAAGCACTCCGCAGCCGTCCCTTTGATTTTTGAAGCAAAGGAATGTTTCAACCTGCTTTACTTTAGTATTCTTTGACAGAACAAACATTCAAAGTAATAAATGTGAAAGCATGAAGGGAAAGGGAGCACAGTATACTGTAGTAATTAGACTACAGAAGACATAGAGTATGGCTTTAGGCTGAAGGAGTGTAATTGGGAGACAAGATTACCTGCTCACACACCTTGACATCTAAACCCATGACCTTGAAATACACTGTAATTTTATTTCTAAAATTGCTGTAAGAGGAATCATACCTCACTGGCAATGTCTCTGGAAGCTTTAGCATGTGTGATGGAGATAGCATCAGCTCTTATGTCATAACTTTTTGCCTTGGCTTCATCCCAGGCTCCGGTATAATGTTTCTGCAATCAAAAAAACATTCACAGTTTTCTTTGCAAATTAAAAAAATGCATAATTGAATTTAAAAAGAGACATTGATCAATCCTATGCATGTTTTCAGTGAGTCTGGCTCCGAGATAAGTAGGCAAAGGACTGTGGTGCAAAAAGTGGAATAAAATGTGGATATTAGCATTAATGGGTTGATCAATGCTTTTGTTAATGAATCAGTAATGCATCCACAAAATATGAAAAAGATGTCCATCTCTCTCAGACACATATACAGAGATGATAGGCTGATTTGATTACAATTTATTCAGCCTAGATACGGACAAAAGTGTAAGGAGACGAACTAGCATTCAGAGAAATAGAGAAGATTACAGAATTGGGATTAGTAAAGCAAGGAATATCAGTTCTGGTCTATCTAATGTGCTCGACAAAGAGACTCACAAACACCAGTCTGCACCAATTCTGTACCATTTGCAGTGGGATGATGGTGCATTTCTGGCATACTACAAGATTCAGATCCCGGGTTTGACTTTTAAACCCTCAAACTGTTTGAGTTTAGGTTCTTTGAAGATGTACCTGGGCTTTAATGATACTCCCTGTGAGTTAATATAGTTATCACAGATACTAATCACTGTCCTACCATTAATATCTGTAAAGGCCTTGGGCACTAGAAATCAATGCTTCACAATGGTGGCCCCTGTGTGTGCTGGTTTTTTTTGCCACTGTTTCATTTTAATCCTTTTACTATACTTTTCCTTGACAGGATGGTATGATTTATGCATAAACATATACACTTCTTATGAAACTGTTCCCAATTGTCACCATGATGAGTACATCATTGTTTTAATGCATATTTTAAACAAACTCCAACCATACAGACACCACACACGCACCTGCTTTGGGAACAACTGCTTAAAAGCATACCCTAACCCTAGACTTGTCATAGATAGATAGATAGATAGATAGATAGATAGATAGATAGATAGATA
>JAHTLZ010003547.1:19142821-19159611 GCA_023846285.1 Phrynocephalus versicolor
TCTTTCTTTCTTTCTTTCTTTCTTTCTTTCTTTCTTTCTTTCTTTCTCTTTCTTTCTTTCTTTCTTTCTTTCTTTCTTTCTTTCTTTCTTTCTTTCTTCATTAATTCCATTTTTACATGACAACAGCTTTCTGTGAATTTATAATATAATTTGCTTAATGATATCATTAAAATAATGATCAAGGGAAATGATGTAACTTGCAGTGGCAGATTGGGGCTAATTAAAAATCCCAGACTTGTGGGCTGCATGCAAAGCCATTCTGCTCACAGGGCAATAAGACTACATTGAAAACACCAAGCTAAAATCACAACACGATGCACATATTAGAATGCTAAGGAGTTAAAAGATATCTATTCAGAGTCTGTGCCTGTTCATTGTTCCCAGTTAAGTGAAGTAACTGAATTAATGTTTCATTCTCCAGATTCAGATGCTGCAGGTCCAGGGGCAGGTGATTGGGACTTACCTTATTCATGGTCTCGGCGTTATGCTTGGCCCGTACCATATCTAAAGAATCTGTCACACTGGTGAATCTGAATTTGTCTGGTGGCTGACGGTATAGCTTTTCACTGAGGATCTCGCCAGCTTTCTTGGCTTTTTCAGTTTCCAGTGAGCCAATGGGGACCCAACCAACGCCTTTCATCCATTCAAGATCCGACTTGTAGTAATTCTGTGAACAAGTACATTGAAGAGTTATTTAATTAGAATGGGAAGTCCAACATCTGGAGAGAGAGAAACAATGTTCCAGAGTCCCTGATTCTATAAACTGAAAGAAGCTTTTGCCAAGTGGTTTTGTGGGTAGCATTGGAAGAGAATTAGTAGTTTGTGGATTGGAAACCCATTCTTCAGTAATGACGGTCTGTCCTTGACAATGATCAACACTGCATCTTTTTATGTTTGCAATCCATTCCCCAACTAACTGCTGCATATGAGATGTTTCACTGCCATTGGCATCCTTTCCCTTGACATCCTCTAATAACACCACTTATAGCATCAACCGAAAGGAAAAGATAGTCAAATCATTGACTTTCATCCTAGTGTAGGGTCATGAGAAAACTGAAGACATTGTAACATTTTTCCCTTTTTGAAGTGCCTCAGAAGCAGAAAACCACTTGCAGTGGACACAAGTCAAGCCCAATAGAGGGTGGGCTCAGGTAATCAATGAAGGGACTTTGACCTTCCTGTTGCTACATTATAATGAACTAATTGGCATCCCCACGGAGCCGTGACTTCCTCCCCAAGGAGTGGCTGATGGGCTTTTCTAGTGCCCATCGGGAAATCCTTTCTTCTCACAGACTCAGAGCCCAGGGGAGTCTCTTGCACCTGAAAAAGTCTACCTCCTCCCTTTGCCTCATTCCTAACCCTCCCCCCTTACCACCAGGAAGCCAGGCAAGACAACAAAAGGACTTACAATAAAGTTAGTTTGCAATTGTTTTATAAACATTAGACTTGCATCCAGATCTTCCTTGGGGGCTGTTGACCAAATGTGGACTTTTTGTGCACCTGAGAGCTCACACTATTGGTTATCTTTTGTATACCTGGAGCCACACCATTTTTCAGTTTATATTCGCATGATTGGTTAAATTTTGTTTTACCTAGAGTTCATCCCATTTGTCAATTTGTATCCTGGACGATCCACCCGATTGGTTCATTTTGTATTCCTCTGTTTTCTATAAAGCACCCTTGACCCTGTTCTTAGCAGCAGACCCTTGTCTTTCGCCTCTCAAAGGCAGGGTTTGTGGTTCCTTTCTTGGCCAATAAATGAACAATTTTAATCAAACTCTCTCACATCAGACCTTTATTGGGAAACTTGGATCTGGTGCTAGCTCCATGACGAAAAGAAAATTTTTTTGGCTCCCTAGACTCAGCACTAGTTTTCGGTCTTATACCAGAAGACATTATAAAAGTCCTGGCACCTTCATTAAAGGCCAGTGGTCTTTAGCCTCCAGATTTGGAATTGTCCCTTCAGGTGACTTAGAAAGTTGTATTCATTCTCCCAAATGCGAACCAACCAATAAGGCATGACAGAAAGATTTTACAATATTATTGAAAATATTATTTCTTCATTTTCATTTCGTATTTATAGTCTATACTATACTGTTTTATTTCTATTACTGTGCTATATTTTTCAAACTTCTGATATTTCAGAAGCAGTGGAACATTATATCCCCAAACGAGAACGTGTTATAATAAACCATATGCAGCCTGGTGACACAATTTAAAGACAATTTTGTGAGGTGGTGAGGAAAACATTGATTTTATACACAAGAAAAGTTAAAGTGAAAGGAGAATGAAATGGAATGCTAATTTTCATAGCACTTGTGGTAAAGATGAGTCAGGCTTTCTTGTTAATCACCTACTCTGTCTTAAATAAAAGGCAAGTGTAATGAAAAGACCTTCCTTCCTACTTTCTTTTTAGGCACTTGTGTTATTAAACTCTTTCGCCATGTTCTGGGAAACATCTGCTGCCAATGAAACAGATATGTTCGTTGACATCATCTCATATATTTCCCCAAAAACTAAACAATGCTTTCTTCGTCACCAGCTACTCTGAATTCATCTCACCAAAGTTGAACCAGATCGCTACTCACATCACTCTGTATTTCATAGGCCTTCTTAGCATGAATAACATCATTCTGATCAGGAAGACATGTCCACTGGTGCAGGTAATGACGGTAATCCACATCGCTGACCAGCTTCTGGCAATTCTTGGCCAGCAAGACACCCAGCATGTCCACAGGGCTGGTGTACTTGGTCTTCCATTTCTCAAAGTCCTTCTTGTACTCCCTCTCACTCTGCATCTTAGCAACATTCATAGAATGCACAAGCTTTGGATCATCCTGTATGCTGCGAGCTCCAATATGGTGGCCAAGCTGCTTGCGGTAGCCATCTTTGTATTTGTACTGTTGAGAAGAAGAGCAAGCCACAAACATAACATTTTACCTCGTCAGTGATCCAAAAACTGTAATATCAGGAAAGCCATACACTCTGGACAGTGTATTTGTACAACCCTACTGTTAAGCAGGATCTTTTACGTGAAATTACATCCATCTGTAGATATATACAGTAGCTTGGAACCACATACACACTGTCCCACCCCTCACCACTTGTATGTTTTGTATGTTTATCCCATTTGTATTTTCACTACACTTTTGAAAATGTATGCTTTTATATTGCACAGTAGTCGTGATATGTTGTGTAATTTTCTGAGTGGTTGACAGAGCCACTGGCCAACATAGCCTGGTCAAAAATCCCTGTGTTCTACGAGCTCTAAAGATTGTAAACAGGCAACCTGTTTCTCAGTAGGCACCTACTGACTTTGCACTTCTTCTTCTTCCTCTTAGAATGTTGGCAATCAGTAGCACAATCTGGTTTTAATCCAGAAAAAACACCTGTTACTGAATACACTGGCAATTATTGGAAAGACTATACTATACTTTAGATGCCATCATAAAGACTTTGGACTAAATGTGTTTATGGTGACAGAAACTATCCATGCCAGCAGAGGAAGAAAGGGTGTTTGGTCTTCCTAATGGCTTCGAACTGACATTGCATCAAGTCATCCCTTCCAATTTCCCCTAATAAGGTGTTCTTAGTCAATAGTAGAAAAGAAGCCCATATTCTCCAAGTGCAGCAGCTGAGGAGCGACAGCCAGAAGAAAGGCTTACCTCGCTTGCAATATCTCTGGAAGCTTTTGCAGCCCTGATTGGAATTGCGTCTGCTCGAAGGTCATATCCCTTTCTCCGGGACTCTTCTAATGAAAGTTTGTACAGTTTCTAAAAGAAATAACACTGCTTTAGGGATAATATGACACTTCTTTAAGGATTGCTTTTTGAAAGCTTCAAAGAACACCTCCCCTCCCCAGATCATTTAAACTTATTTTCTTTGACAAATCGTAAAGAAATCCACTTACATCACTATAGTTGATTTTATTCTGCTGAGAGAGGAGAATCTCCGGAGTATCTGGCATAATGTGGATGCTGGTCTTATCCTTATTCCAAGCATCGACATACATGCGCTGAAAACAACCACCGGTAAACAAACGATTTACTGTATGTCTGTAGTTGATTGTTATTATCAGTAGTACTAGCAATCAATAAAAGGGTATCTTATGATACTAACTGAGCCAGTATGATACATATCAGCTTTTATAACAATAACAACCTGTTACTCCCATAAGGAATTAAAATAAAAGGCACAAGTGATGCCCTGCAACAAAATGACTGGAGTTTAGAATGTCTCTATCCAGGGTTCTATTTGCTCTCTTTGACTCTCCATCCCCAAGTATTATTTCCCCCCTTCCTCACAGTCAGTATTCCACACCCACTGAGCATGCTCAGTCTCCTTTCACCAATTTTCCACAGCTATAGAGGCAAACCAAAGTAGGAACACTGTAGGAAATGTCTCTAGGCTCAAGCAAGCAGTTTCAGTATTTATAATATAGCTGCTCCAATTCATGAGATATCATTTGGGTGACATCATTTATTTATTTGTTTCAGTTTGTATACCCATAGTGCATATACTTGTATCTGCACCCTCTTGAGTTTCTCCACAACTTCTAGCTTCTTTTTAACCACAAAAACATCACTTCAGGAAGAGAAAACAGAATAGCTGCACAACACCTCCAGAGGGGGTGTCTGTGTATTTAAGGAAAAGGACATGTATTGAACTTACTTGATTCATAATTTCAGAGTTATGCTTTGCCAGAGCCATAGGCAAAGAATCAATGGGACTGGTGAATTTGAATTTGTCAGGATGCTGCCTGTAGTTGTGCTCACTCAAAATCTGGGAGGCTTTCTTATTTTTCTCAGCTTCCAGAGAACCACTTGGAGACCATCCAATACCTTTTAGCCATTCAAGATCTGCTTTATACATGACCTGTTTAAATAGAAAAACAGAGACAAGTAGAAATATCAGCAACTCCTTGCTCCTTTTCAATGCCATCTCCTTTGAGAAGACTGCATACATTATAAACCACAGCATGTGAATAAACGATTAGGGATGGGCAGGAAACGAAATGCTGTTTCATCATTTCATTATGTAACTAAACAAAACAAAATGAGGAAGCAGCATTTTATTATAGACAAACAAATGTCATTTTTGCATTGAAATGAACCGTTTCGTTCCATCATTTTCTGAGGGCTCATAAAATGGTCAGGTAGGCAACACAATCACACGGAACAGCCTACCCAACCATTTTAAGAGGGCTCCTGCCGAGCTGTCAGTCGCTGGGCTCCTTTAAACCTGATCCAGTCGGTACCAGGGAATTCCCCTTGTGCCAAGTGGTACAGTTTTAAATGGGTCCAGATGATAATAGCTCAGCAGGAGTCCATTAAAAATGGCTCCCGGGCACATAATCTGGTGCCTCTAGGACTCAAAGGAGCTGTTTCATTTCATTTCATTTCATTTCCTATGATTTTTTTTAAATTGTAAGAAACAAAACAAAACAGGATGAGCACAAAACAAAACAAAACATTTTTCCATTTAATGCCCATCCCTATATATGATTATTTCTCTGTCAGGTTGATATCTAGAAAAATTAACCCTCCTGCACCAGAGTTGGAAATTTTAGTTCCAGAAAGGCACTTGTCTTTGTAATATTACATAGAATTAGACTTGCTAATTGTTATCTGAAGAGCTCAAAACAGCATCTCCAAACTCCAGCCACTTGCCATATAAAGGGTTTGTTGCTGTTTCTTGTTCACATACCAAAAAAAAACAAAAAAAAAAACTGCTGGAACAAAATATTCTCCCAGCCAAGCTGCTGGGCTACCTTCTGGCCCTGCAATGTGAGAAATCAAGAAGCCTGCAGGTCAACCCTTCTTTTTAGATCAGTCTACAAACAATGCTAGCATAAAGGCATGGCAATATAGCTCTACAGCTAAATCACCACCTGGAAGGACAGGTGCATGGCCCTTCTTGGCAACAAAAGAACTACTGTCTCTGTGGCCCCACCCAGCCAATTAAAGATCCAAAACACGATCCTTTTTCCAGAACGGAGTGTTGTTTCACAGTCTTCATTGCCTGCATCTCGTGAAATAAACTTCCCTTTTCTTTTGCAAAGGGATATAACCATTATGTTGCGCTAATAATATTGGTGCTCTAAGCAGAACTGGTTTGGAGTATTCAGAAGAGAACAGGGTGAAGCATTGGAAAAGAGGTTACCTCCCTAGTCACAAGAAATCCCATGACAAGGAAGTAGAAAGAATTGGGGAAAGGTGGGGAAAGGGAGAGGGGTTGAAAGGGCAACAATGAAGGATCTGTCACATCTGCTGTCAACACAACAAGAGTATGGCATGGGCACCTATGCAATGAGACAATGTGTTTTAATGGGTAATGCTGCAAAACATCCCGACAAAGGTTTATAAGACAATGTTTATGGTTGTTTTTGCAATTTGAAAACAGCCAGGATCCATGCAAAATAATATGGGGGCAGGGACACTAGATAAGTTGCACATCATTTGAACACCCCAAAGTAATCTAAAAACAGTTTGCTCATACAAGTATTAAAAAGGATAATTTAACTTGTATCTTATTTTCCCTTAAGTTCATTTAAAACAGCTGTTTGATTTTCACTTGTTTTGTTCAGTAAAAAAAAAAAATCTCTCTCTCATTAAAGTTCCTGCTTAGAATTAGTTAGCAGTGGTACAGCTTAATGTTTTAGCGAAGATACGCACATCACTTTGAAGATCATATGTCTTCCTGGCATGCACAACATCATTCTGGTCTGGCAGACATGTCCACTGGTGCAAGTAATGGCGGTAATCGACATCACTGACAAGCTTCTGGCAGTTCTTGGCCAACAAGACACCCAGCATGTCCACAGGGCTGGTGTACTTGGTCTTCCATTTCTCAAAGTCCTTCTTGTATTCCCTCTCACTCTGCATCTTAGCCACATTCATGGAATGCACAAGCTTTGGATCATCCTGTATGCTGCGAGCTCCAATATGGTGGCCAAGCTGCTTGCGGTAGCCATCTTTGTATTTGTACTATAGAAAAGAGAAGATAATATAATCAAATTTCTCCTATGATTTCAACATTCTAAATTGAAAATTGTTATTAATTACCATTCAATGCCATCCAAAATCTCCTGGGATTAATTTGCAACTGACTAATTTTAATCCCTTGATAACAGAACTGAAAAGATGCTCCAGTTTTTGGAATGATTTATTTTGCCACACATCAGATTTTACTTCTCAATAGGTTGTGTGTTGCTAATAATAAATTAAGGTTTCTGGATCTTTGCCATACTGTTTGCAAATACTGTGAATTAGCAAATGAGACTTTAATTTTTCCACTTTAATTTATATATGTAGACTAACGAGAAGTTGTTCATTATTTGGATCAAAGATTTAATCCATTTATTCTATATAACTTTGTATATTTGTTACACTTTTACATAGCACCAATTAGTGATAAACACTACTTTGAGAAATTTACATCCAGAGTGAAACAAATGTAAAATAATGTAAATAAAATGTAATAAAAACTAACACCATATATAAATCACAATACATAATCACTGCCCAGAGTTCCCTTTGGGAAAGTTGGTGCGGTCAATAAGTGCAATAATAAATAAATAATCACCAAATAAATCAGTAAAACACAAAAGATGGGAACTAGCAATCTAGAGGTAATCAATCATACCATGTTAAGACAAATACTGTCACTATTAATAAAATCTAATGACTTGCTTTTATGCAGAAAAGGAACTGAGTTTTAAGAAAGTGTTCTAACTTCTGCCTATCAAACAAGAAGTTCATATTCATTTACTCATGGATTTAACATTTCAGAATTAAAGCCAGATTTAGATATGAATTTGGAGACCAGAAGTATTTAAAATCACATTTTGAAAGCCATGGATGAGATTGTACAAGTATATATTTTCAAATCATGTTAATATTTATTTCAACTATTTTATAATTTAGTTTCATTACTAACAAATTTTAATAGAATTTTCCTAATGAAACAAAATGAGCAACAAAACAATTTGGAAGCTGCTGCCCCCAGGTGGGACTTTTTGACAGGCTAGGCTGTGCCTTCCCTCCCAACAGCCCAACCTATCAAAAAACACCTGCTGGATGGAGGTGGCAGCGGTGAGTGACCATGGAGAGCAGAGCAGGGTTTCAATTTACCGCTGCCTGCTACAGTCTCCCTTACCGGCCCTATCTCCCAGGTGCAGTTTTTTGACAGGTTGGACTGTGGGGAGAGAGGGTGGCTCCCACTCCCCACAGCCCAACCTGTCAAAAAACCCACCTGGGGGTAGGGCAGCAAGGGAGAACTAATTGTTTCATTCCAACAGGAAAAAATGGCATTTTGTTTTGTTTTGTAACAAAAAACTGTCTGCTGTTTTGTTACATTATGAAATGTTTTGTAATCTTATGACATGATGAAACAGTGTGTCTTTTTTGTTTTGTGCCCATCTCTACTGATAAACTATTATGAAGAGTATGAGTATTTTACCAAGTGTGGTGTAGCAGGCAGAATGATGGACTAAAACTCAGGAGACCTGGGTCTGATTCTTCACTTAGCCATAAAAACTCACGGGGGGGAAAGTGGAAATAGTAAAACCACTCTTTAAATACCTATCTTATATTGAAACCCCTATTCAAGGAACTATATTTTTTTACTTGACAGCATATAACAACAACAATGTATGTGAATACAGAGTCACAGGATCCTTAATTTTCCAAGGCTTGACTGAGTGCCATTTGCCATTCTGTTGTAAACACATGAATTTAATTACTTACTTCACTGGCAATATCTCTAGATGCTCTTGCTGTCTTGACTGGAATGGCATCTACTGGAAGAACGTAGCCTTTCTTCTTCAGTTCTTCATATCCCAACTTGTAGAGTTTCTATATGAGAGAACCACTAAACGTTAATAACAGTGTGCATCCCCAGGAAGTAGGAGGCTCAACAAGAAAAATTTCCATTTGCAGACCAGCAAATGACTTACATCGCTTGTGTTAATTAAGTTGACTCTTGACAACATGATCTCAGGAGTATCAGGCATGATGTGAATCTGTGTTTTATCCTTCTCCCAAGCTTCTTTATATAGTCTCTAGAAAGTGGAAGACAGAATGAAAAATGTCATGTGTCAGTGAAAATTATTTTATGTAGTATCAGTTTTCGGAACATAGTGAAGAACTAATAAAAATCTTTCACGGTTACTGCACGAGCACACATCTTGCACTGATGTGCCAAACCTTGCATAAAACCTTGTTATTACTAATGTTGAGGGACACTATGCCCATTGAGTTGAATGAACAGAAGCAGTATCCTGGATTTCACTTCTCTTTTCTCACAGGCACATCTTATGGCACATGGGGGGGGCTCTTGCTCTTTTAAAAAGCCCCTGCACTCTCATGAATCTTCCATGTATGGAACCATCTTTTCATTATAGTCTTTCAAGAACCTTAATTGTTAGTTATAAATTCCATCTGAACTCATGAAATTTAACTTGCCAGGGAAATACCACCGAATATTGCCCTTATGAATTTAGGCTTTTTTGTATCTGAGAGTAAAAAAGAATCTTGAAGTAACAAAACTTTACAGGCAAGTATTTTTGCATTAAACAAGGGAGCTTTCCTAATGTCTGATGTGTTCTTCAAATTACTCACAAATTGGCCTTTAACAAGAGTTGTTTGGGGTTCTTTTGTTGATTATTTGACACCTTCTTCGACTATCCTTAAATGTTTGTTTACACAATTGTTCAAAACCCTATTTTACAATTAAGTGATTTATATGGCATAAACCTATGACCACTACCCCATTAATCCTAGCTCTAACTCTCTACTTGCTGGCAGTGCCCATGTTTGAAAAACACTTACATCACTTCTGTGCTTGGAATTTTCTTTTGCCAGAAGCACCTCCATTGAATCAGCAATACTTGTAAATTTAATAGTGTCTGGAGCCTGGCGATACTTCTTTTCACTCAGAATTTCAGAGGCTTTCTTGTTCTTCTCCGACTCCAGAGATCCAAATGTGTTCCAACCGACGCCTTTAAGCCACTCAAGATCTGACTTGTATGCATGCTATCAAGGATAAAAGCACAGTATAAAATAATACTGTACAAACCACCTCTGAAAAGAATGTTATGTCCTTTCCATCAAATGCATACAGATGACTGTACCTCCTGTGTTACATATTGATTATGGTCCATTGGTTTAAGCAACTCTCTAATAATTTGCCTTGATTTTCATTCAAAGTTACAAGCATTGAAAAGCAAAAAATCTCCCTAAAGTTGTATGCAGTGAAGGAGAAAACATGGAGAAAGGGGTAGGAAAAATGTATGTACCAAATACTTGGCAATTTAGATAATCAAGTTTGGTGATAATAACATTTGTTAGAGGGGAAAAGAATATAATTGGGGATACATATCTGTTGTGGGAAGTGAGGAAGTTCAGAAAATTAATGGGGGACAAAAATGAAAAGAGAAAATGCTGGTTTCCATCCAAGTGTTTGGTTCCACAATCAGAAGAAACCTTTCTGGCAGATGAAATTCCCCCTACCATTCAAAACCCTCACCCACCCCAGTGGCTTCCAGATGCTGGATGACCCTCTCAAATTGAGACAGAGGCTGCTGTGCAGAGACAGAAAGCTTCCATTGTGCAAGTGGAGATCGTTTTGCTTGAGACTGGCCTTCATACAATGCAAGATCCTAGTTATACTGGGAGTGGGGGGGGGAGAAGTACTGGAATCGGTTTTAGTATGTTTTAAATCAATGCTTCAAGAGGTGACTACACGATACACATGGAAGTGCAGGTTGTTTTGACAGGGAATTGTGTTATTTTGATTGGAGGTAAGGTCAAATACTCTCCCAGCAAAGGGCCATGTATTTTAATTCAGATATCAAATAGATTTGTATTGAATTGTTTTGACATGTGTGAATATCTGTGACTGTGTAAATTGTGTCTGTGGGGTTTGCTACTCAATGGTGTGCCCTCTTGTTCTGTACTCTGTGTGTATGTGTGTATGTGTATGTGTGTGCGCCCCTGCTTTGGAAGCCAAGGAGTGCTCTGCTAGTCTGCCTGACTGCCCAGTTTCACACCTACACACACTCAGCGCCTCTCGCCCTTGCAAACTTTCAGTTTCAGCCAGGGATGGATGCCTCCTTCCTTTGTTATCACCCTCATCATTCTTTTTAGGCAGCAGCAGATGAGGTGGTGCCAGCCACAGAACAGGCAAGCAATCAGGTGGGCCTGTCAGACAGCTGATCTGTGCAGCAGAAGGAATAGGTGGAGTGCTGCAATAGGCTGACTGCTGCAGAGGTCAGGAAAGCAAGCAACAACCCTGCACCACTGAGCAACTATTCAGTGTGCCCTACAAACTGTGAAGCAGTTCCTGCCCAGCACACGAGGACACGCTGGCACGGCATCCAGCTGTGGAGACCTGGATCCTACTGGAGGGCTGAGCAGTGCTAAAAAAGAGCAAGGGAAATCTCTTGTTTTCTGTCATTCCCTTCTAGCACTACCTCACATTGAAATAAGTAATAAATAAATAAATTTTACAATAACACCACATCAGCAGCTGCAAGTGGCCAGTGCAAGTGTGGGCGGGCAGGTGCAGGATAAAGTCTCAAATGCAATGGGTCAAAAAGCCTATGTAGCCCCTTGGACCCATATACAACACAGTTTAAAAGCAGATTAAATGTTTTCTCAAGAGAACTCACACACCAACCCACAAACCATGTGATTACTGTTTGACTTTAAACCAAATTCAAAAACTTCAATTTATTTTAATAGCATAACCACATCCCTAGTTAATAAAAACAAGAGAGATGGGAAGGAACTGAGAGCAAGACAGGCCGAGACAGATGAACCATATTCAGGGGCCATCAGGATATTAGGGGCATTAATATATAATGAAACAATGTGAAGAAAAGTAAAAAGATATCAACAAATGCCTTGAGTAAGAAGATTTGTGTGAGAAGGAAGGACATCAGCAGAAACATGACTTGTCGTTAGTACAGATCATGGACCCAAAGTAGTTTATAACCTGCTTTCATAATCAAAATACAATTCCAAATAAAAATAAATATATGAAAATATGGTTCATAAATTTGACTTACATCACTTTGAATCTCATACGTCTTCCTGGCATGCACAACATCATTCTGGTCTGGCAGACACGTCCACTGGTGCAGGTAATGGCGGTAATCAATATCGCTGACCAGCTTCTGGCAGTTCTTGGCCAACAAGACACCCAGCATGTCCACAGGGCTGATGTACTTGGTCTTCCATTTCTCAAAGTCCTTCTTGTATTCCCTCTCACTCTGCATCTTGGCCACGTTCATGGAATGAACAAGTTTAGGGTCATCCTGTATGCTGCGAGCTCCAATATGGTGGCCAAGCTGCTTGCGGTAGCCATCTTTGTATTTGTACTGAAACAATAGAGAATGGTTAATGCCAAGAGGAAGACAACAGAACCGGGCATAATGAACTGTTGCAGTCACGTACAGATGCCGTGTTCACTAGATGACAGAACTGGAACCAAACGTGGCCATTCTGCTAATTCAAAAACTAGTATGGGCAGACTAACAATTCCTCTGAACAGTCATGGGAGAGCAAATCTCCACTGAACTTGGTAGGCTTTACTTCTGTTACTGAGATGGAATCAGGGCAATATATATAAAGCTGATCCAGATTAAATCTTACACGACCCTTGCATACTAAGAATGGTGTCCATGTTTCAGAGTATGGCACTGTCGTGGTCCCAGGAACCAGCATCACATTCCCAAGCTGACAGAGAAAGAAAAGTAGATTCTCTCATGACCTTTAGACACAGAGGCTTGGCAATGTACCATGGTGTACATGAGTTTTTCCATACAGAACATAATGGGAATTCAAAATGCAGGACACATATTGCTGAAAAGAAAACTTACTGTTATGGCTGTGCTAATACTGAAATCATGAGCATAAAGTGAGAAGAAGACAGTGACTGAACTTTAGCAGGAAGTTGGAGTAGATCCACCGGCTCAAGATGTTACATTGATTCAACGGGCCTACTACTGGAGCATGAAATTCCAGCTAATCCCAGTGTGTGGAACAAATCCGCAGACTTGGAATAAATGCACACATGTAGAATAGCACAGTAAATTAACAATTGTACTTACATCACTAGCAATGTCCCTTGATGCTTTCGCAGCCTTCACGGAAATAGCTTCAGCAGTAAGATCATAGCCTTTCTTTAACATTTCTTCATATCCAAGTTTATATTGTCTCTAATATAAGAAACCAAATGCAATAGAAAAGGGAGGAAGGGTCAACAGAAAATAAGACATTTATTCCAGAGGGGTTTAGGGACAGTCAACCCCCCCCCCCCATTTAAGTTACTTCACATGGATCACTTACACTTTATCTCCTTCAGATGAATCTTCTGGCATGAACATTTCATTAAGTTCTCAAAAATGCCCTAGACTTTTAACTTTCCTGAAAACTGGATGCAAGCTACTTTTTTTTTCGAATCAGCATGACTCCCCACCCCCTAAAAGAGAATTATTTCTTCTTGCTAGCCATATAATTCTGCCCATCAGCAATCATAAAGCTATTGTGATATCACAAAACCAAAATCAAAGTGAAGGCAATACTTCAATCTGAAAGGATTAAATTAAATTCTCTATTTTATGAACACTTCCTGTGTCTTCTGCCCATGATTTTCTGAAACGGGTGGCCATTTTTTATAAGACATAACTCCACGACATATTTCATCTCTGCACCTGAAGAACAGGCCCTAAATTTACTTCATATTTCATATCCTATAAATACAGTTGGCAATTCAAGGATGCACAGAAACTGCCTGATTAAATGTTGCAGTATTACTGTAGGCCTTCTCCAAGAATTTTTCATTTCTTTTAGCAGGAAGACCTTTATTTGCTTTACTTATTGCCCTAAGTTAAATTTGAGGACAACCCCAAGAGGTGCAGAAGCTTCTGAGAAATTTTATTACTATTAGCACATTTCTGATGCTTTCCCAAAATTCATTTGGTTTGGTTTAATAAAAAAAATCACTTGAACCAATTTATGAGGCAAATGGATTTAAAGTTATAATAACTCAGTAAAGCCATATAATCAGCAATATGCTTTTTTAATAGTTATCCTTCATTATATTATTTATTAAAATTCAAGTTTATGAAAAAAATGTTTTCTGTCCAATGTCCACTTTTTCTGTATAATCACTTTGAATGCAACGACAGTAAGATGACTGTATCCACAGGGGATTGCTTCCACAATCTATCATGGATACCTGAAACCATGGATATGAGGGAACTGTTAAATACTACATACAAGGGAGTGAGACAAAGGCCACAAGAGAACATCACTATAAGTTACATATATGGTTGTAGCAAACCACAGAAGTGAAAACTGCAGCCATCAATCTTGTGGATCAGGAGGTCCTACTTTACTCTGTAAGAAAATATCCTGAATTCTAGAGACTCTCTAAACTGTTGTTTTTATTACCCACAAAATAAAATGCAATTCATATTTATCATTCCTTTCATAAAGTGGAATATAATCAAATGCACCAACAGTTATTGTCAGATCAAGAAATTCTTGTAGATTTCTTACCTGGCTGTAATTAATCTTGTTTGCTTTGGCCTGCATAATATCTGGTGTATCTGGCATCACATGAATCTTCGTCTTATCTGTCTCCCATGCCTCAATGTATGAACGCTGCGAGAATAAAATAACACACGGTGAAGTGATGGGATGGCACATTTATACAAGCATACAGGATATCATATGGATAGTTGCATTAACACACATATCTGCAGCTTGATTTGAATACTGAACTAAAATTGAATGCAGTGCCTGTGCATAACAAGCATTTGTGTATACCAAGCATTCATGTACACCCACCCACTTAACAGAAGTGAAGGCAAGTTCGTTTTCACTGAGAACAATGCAACCAAAGTCAGTACTTGCTACTTCCTATGGAGGAGAATGACATCCATTTACTTGGACTGGGGAAACTTCTATCAAATGATATATAAGTAAACAATGGCCCATATCCTCTTGACTGCTTTACAGACAGAAAACAAAACCATGTAACTTTTGGAGGTGAATTGCTCCCAGCTGAGAATTCACAGTAGATGGCATCAGTTGGCACACTGGTTTGCATGTCTCAGCATGCAACTGATAATCTCCAGGGCAATTATTTCATTTAGGTCAGCTTGTCAGCAGAAGTGACAACATTTGTGCAGCTATGTCATTGGATTTGAGGCAATGCATTACTTTCATAAGTTTATTGAAAACCATCTGTTTAAATGAGGAGCAAGGTGTGAGATAATGATTGGAGGGTTATTTCCACTCTTGATAGCAGGATTCACCTTATTCATAACATTCGCGTTGTGCTTTGCCAGTTCGATATCCATAGAATCCATCAGCTTCTTAAATGGGAAAAGGCTTGGATGCTGGCGGTACTTGGAATCACTTGCAATTTCTGTGGATTTCTTAGACTTCTCCACTTCCAAAGACCCCATAGGACTCCAGCCAAGGCCTTTGTACCATTCATTGTAATCTTGCCTGTATTCATGCTGTAAGTGGAAAAAAGTAGAACACAGCTTCAGATGAAAACCTCTGAGCTACTCCAAAACAAAACAGTTCCATAAAGACATCTAGATGGCCAATGATCGGTACTTCAAAGAGAAAGCAGGTTCTTACATCGCTTTGAATCCGATTCATGTTTCTGGTCAGTTCCAAATTTACTGAATCTGGCAGGAGCATGTATTTGTGGAGGAGTTTCTTGTAGTTGATGTTGGTGATGTTGCCCTGTGCTTCCCTGGCAGCCATGATGCTGAAAGTGTCCACAGGCGTGTTGTACCGGGTCTTGCTGATTTCATAGGCTTTCTTGTACTCCCGATCTGACTGCATCTTGGCCACTGCCATGAAGTGGACAAGCTTAGGGTCATCTTGAAGGCTGCGGAAGCCAACCATCTTCCCCTTGTCCTTTTCGTATGCTAGTTTGTATTTGTACTGCAAAGAAAAGAGAAGAGGAACAGGTCCGTGCTTGAAGGCCACTTCACCAGTTGTAACAAAAAGTGAATGTGTATGGATACCAGAATGAACCAATAATTGGGGGGGGTGAAATATAAGAGGTTAGATCCCATTAGTAAATTTTAACTGGTACTACTAGTTAATACTAGCAAAATGATGCCATTTTAACCACCACGGTTCTTGGACCACAACTCCCAGAAATCCTGGCTAGCACAGCCTTTGGTGAAGCCTTCTGGGAGTTTTAGTTAAGAACATATGGGGACCTAAGGTGAGAACCATTGTTCTAAGGAGTCCCTCAACTACCCAGAGAAGTATTCCAATGGACACAAGGGTTCGACAAAGAGAAAGGAATGATGTCTCTTCCTCCTCTCCCATAAATGAGCATCCCATGCCTTCTCTCCACTAGGAGAACTCCATTCTTGGGACTTTAGACCAAAGCATACCAATGAACTTTAGAACAGGTTTTAGCAATCATTAATGGTTTTCTGCATGTCTCTTGAGAATGAAGTCCCCTTGAGCTCCCTGGATCTTACTCACAGTGTGCACAGCTGTAGGATTACAGTTGAGAATATGCCTCCCTTCTCCCACAACTTCCACCCAAAAGAACAAAGAAACAAAAAAAAACTTACATCACTGGCAATGTCTCGAGAAGCCTTCGCCGCTTGAATAGGGATGGCATCAGCCCTGACATCACATCCCTTCTTCTTGTCTTCCTCCATGGAAAGTTTGTACATGTTCTGTGTATAGAAAGAAGAAGAAGAAGAAGAAGAAGAAGAAGAAGAAGAAGAAGAAGAA
>JAHTLZ010003547.1:19159621-19193977 GCA_023846285.1 Phrynocephalus versicolor
AGAAGAAGAAGAAGAAGAAGAAGAAGAAGAAGAAGAAGAAGAAGAAGGCCTTCCTTTATTCCGATTTAAAACATTCATAACATATCTGGTGATGGCCATTTATGAAACATTCTCTGCACACTGGCGACAAAAAACCCCTGCTCTCAAGAAGTTTCTTCTTCTCACATGTTCAAAGTACTGATAGCTTTGTGAACATCACAATAGTCTGTGGCTAGATTCATGTATCCTCCCTTTGTTTTGGAATTCCTTCCAAGACAAGGATTCAAACTAAATTTGGGCTCTTTGATCATCCTCATCATGTGTCATCAAGTAAATTCTGACTTATGGTGACCCTTTTCAGGGTTTTCAAGGTAGAGAATATAGAGAAGTGGTTTACCATCCCCTTCTTCTGGAGGCATTCTGGGTCTGTGGTCATTGTGCAAGGCCACACAGGCTGAATGTCCACGCAGGAAAAACAGTGGGGAATCAAACACCCTACCTCTGGCTCTGCAGCCAGATACCTAAACCACTGAGTGATTTCAATAAGCTGTGCTCGAAATATGACTTTTGCCCACCCATGCAGCCCCTTTAGTCATCTGCAGATATGAGCCACCAACTGAATACACGAAAGAGGGACAAATGCTAATCTCTCAACCCCCATCTAGTTTTTCCATGTATACCCAGGGAGGTCAGCACAGGCCTGCATTCTTTACCAATAGCTAATTCTACCTGGGTTCTGTTTAAGTTTTGAAAAACCAGCAACTGGCAGTTCTCACTCAGTTGGTAGATATAAAGAGTGCTTTTTCTTACTAAATTATCCCTAACAATCAGAATAACACACTGACTCTTTTTACTTACATTGCTGATGTTATAGGCATTGACTCTTGCCAAAAGTATCTCAGGAATATCTGATGTGATGTGGATCTTGTTCTTATCTGCTTCCCAGTCCTTTTTGTAAAGGTGCTGAAAGGATATAAGAAAAGCTTCTTTCAACATCTGCTGGAAAGAAATCACTTGTATCAAATATTACAGTTGCTTCCCTCCACCCCCTTGTAACAGGGTATTGAATTTGACCCTTGGATGCATAGGCAGTCCATAGTCCTAAATGTCCAATTCCACCATCTGCCTTTTTCTGCATTTGAAAATCTTACCACAACATTAATCTTGAGAGATTTTTTTACCCACAATTATGTATGCTTAGATGTTATCCGGGGGGGGGGGGGGGATATGCATCTCATAGTATTTGTACACGACCCCTAAACTCCGCAGCAAATGACTGCAAGCTCCGGAGCTTACAATTGTTTCCCCACCAGCTCCGGAGTTTGCAGAAAATTAAGTGCGACCACGCCCACCTAAGCGCATCCCAGCACACTTTTCTTGTATCTGCTCTAGGAGGGTGAAAATCCCCAGGTCCGGATTTAATCTGGTGAGTGTGGGGCTCTCCTCGCTTCTGTTTGTTCTTTTTGCCTCCCGCCCCTTTAAGAGAAGGGGCGGGAGGCAAAAAAACAAACAGAAGAGAAGGAATCAGGGCTCCGGGCGGCTTTGGAGGAGAGCCTGCATTTTTTCCTCTCTTTTTTCCTCCCTCCCCTCACGCAGACAGGAGCAAGGAAGTGCGGAGGGGTGGGGACGCAGGAAGAGCAACGAACCCCCAAGATCCCTGGTCCGAATTTAAGTGGCCAGTGGATCTTAGGGGTCATGTGAAAAGGCCTTCAGAAGCAAAACCTTTCCCTTGTTCTTAAACGATGCAGCTTGTCCATAGCTACCTAGTAGAGATGGGCACGACTCAGAAAAAAAAATTGTTTTCATTTTCATTTTCGGCTAGGGGTCCGTTTCGTTTCGTTTCCGTTTTCGTGAGCTAATTTTCAAAATTTTGAAAACGAAAATGAAAAATTTTTCGTTTCTCCCCATTTAGCTCCATTGAGTGCTTTTCCAGTAACGAAAAATGAAAACTGGCTCAAAATTAGTCGTTTCGTTTCCGTTTTTGGTCCATTTTTGAACTGTTTTTCGATTTTCGTTTCGTTACGTAATGAAAACAAAAAACGAAAATGAAAACAAAAATTGTGCTAAGTCGTGCCCATCTCTACTACCTAGGCTGGCTCCAGGTATTAAAAGGGAGATGGTGGATTTAAGCTGACGTCTGCATTCTGCCAGAACTACTTGCATAGTTTGATTGATTGATTGATTGATTGAGTCCTACCTCATCCATAATTTTTGCATTATTTGTAGCTAGGACCATGGGCATGGAATCCATCAGAATTGAATACTTCAGTTTGTCTGGATGCTGCCTGTACTTGGTCTCACTGATAATTTCCATGGCTCTCTTATTCTTCTCGGCTTCCAGAGAGCCTAATGGAATCCATCCAACTCCCTTCATGAATTCGTCATAGTCTGCTTTGTACTGATTCTAGAGTTGGAGAGAGAAGAACAGGTGGGTGCAGACTCTTTATCTCAAGTTGACACTATTGGCATAATCTCCAGATCACAAAAGGAAAAAAAATATAGAAGGTAATCTGATACCTTTTATGATTGTTTGTAATGATTAATCATATTTTGGTACAGCAATAATAACTATAGCTTGGGTTCTTTGTAAAGTCTTTTTTTTTAAATCACATGAGTTTTATGTTATCTTGTTGTTTTGAATTATAATTGCCAAAACAACTTTGCAACTTATATGAGACTTAAACTCTGTTCTTACTGGGAAAACAGTACTATTTCTCTCCATTAAATTTACAAGTATGATATGTCTCATATAGTATTCCAGGAACTCCCACAAGGAGGTTCATTGATGGTAACCCTGAGTTTTTGTCACTGTATATAACTGAAAATATTAATAATATTGTTGGAGAAAAGAAACAATGCTTTTGCAGTAAGCTTCGTGCTTTATACAATGTTTTGTTCTCTGACTAGTAAACTAACAAATATACCTGCCAAAGACATATACCGTTTTTTTACAGCCTCACATTCTTTGCTTTAGCAGCAATTATAATAAATGCATGAGTCTTCAATTGCCTCACACATTGTTTCTTTTTTAAAATAGGATTTTACTTACATCACTTTGAATCTGCATCATGTTTTTAGCCAATTCAAGATTCATCGCATCAGGCAAAACATTGTAAGTGTGGATAATATTCCGGTAGTTTATGTCAGTCACTATTTCCTGTGCTTTCTTGGCGGCCATGACACTGAACATGTCAACTGGGGTGTGGAAGCGGGTCTTTGACTGCTCATAAGCCTTTTTGTATTCACGTTCCGACTGCATTTTGGCCACGTGCATGAAGTGCACCAGTTTAGGGTCATCTTCCAAGCTGCGGAATCCAATGTGCTTTCCTCTGGACTTCTCAAAGGCCAGTTTGTATTTGAACTGAAAGCCAAAGAAAAGGAAGAAGGACAGGTGGAGTGGGGTGGGGTAATACAGAATGAAACTCAATGAAGAACACGGCATAGCCGAACATGTCTAGCTCTCAATGTCATACTGCGTAAGTTCTTTTGCATCTTCCTGATAGATGATCTTTTAAAAGGTTTCCTTTTGAATAGGAAGGGTGAGAATCGACAGTATATGTTACCCAAGGAGTTCAGAACAGAAGCCTATATCCAATTGCTAATCCCAACCAGTTAGCTTGCTTGCTTACTTACTTACATATACCTATTGAATCAATTGAAACATAGGAAATCAACACTTACATGAGTTCCATTGATTCTGTTTATTCCAAAAATTTGCTCCAGACCATTTAAAAAACATTTTATTTCACAATCAGTTATTATTACCCCTTTTGCTTGCCAGGCACAAAGAGAACCCATAAACACCAAAGATAGGTGAGCACTTCAACAGTCATCTAATACATATTAAGGTACCCTGAACCTCTTTGAAATAGTGTCCTTCAGAGCAGTGAAGTATGCACTGGGGCCCTAACATTTGGGAGAATTTGCCCTGAAATAGATGTCGTGCATCTTCTCATTGTCCCCTCTAATTCATTCATCATTCATTCATTACCAGTAGCACTATATATCTAGCTATCTAGATATATATAGAATTGTCTAACCTTTGTACAGCAATCAAATTTTAAAATACAACCATCAAAAAGTATTAACTACACCATTGCAGAATTGTGTCTGAGTAGATGTTAGTGGACCTATAAACAGAATGCATTCAAAATGAAACTTATGAAAGAATCTGTGTAATAGGAACCATTCCACAGAATTGTCAGATTCAGGTGTATATCCACTGTCACTGTGTCAGTGCAAGACCAGTTGCAATAAGCCAGGCATGACCAAACTTCAGCCCTCCTGATGTTTTGGACTACAGCTCCCAGAATTCCAAGCCTGTATTCCCAATGGCAAAGGACTGTGGGAGTTGTGGTCCAAAACATCTGGAGCGCCAAAGTTTGGACATGCCTGCAGTAAGCACTACACATTTTGAGAACCAGGACAAAGTTGGCATCCAAGCCTGCAGAAGTTGTGCAAATGGTCACACAGCCAATTGTGCAACAGCTTACACAATTATATGTGCCGTAACATACAGAAGAACAACGCTTCCAAATCAGATTTTCAATCCATGAATGTTTGGTTGCATTTCCTCCTCTAGGTATAAACCCAGAGGCTGCAAGCTATTGAAATAGGTAACTGGAAATGGCAAGCTAAGGAATAAGCCTAATGAAAGCAAGGTAAAAAATTAAACATACATCACTTGCAATGTCCCTGGATGCTTTAGCTGCTTGTATTGGGATAGCATCGGACCTCAGGTCACAACCTTTCTTCTTCATTTCTTCCCAGTCAGCCTTGTAAAGTTTCTGTTCCAAAACAGAACAGTATGCCAAGATGGTTAAAAGTCAAAAACAGAATATTATGCAACTGACATTTGTACTTAAAAAGTAAGGTGACACCACAAACAGAGCATGAAACCCCATGTCCAATGCTCTTTGATGCTTTTGACCTTACATTGCTCATGGTGATTTGGTTGGCTCTGGACAAGACAATTTCCGGAGTGTCTGGCATCACGTGGATATCAGTCTTCTCTTTGTTCCATTTTTCGACATAAAGCCTCTATTGTTTAAAAATAAGAAGTTTAACGTAAAAGATACCCCCTTTTTTACATTTTGTATTATTAGCAAACCTCGTTTGTTTATTGTACCAGCATCTGAGTTGCTCTTTATATATCTTTCTCCATCCACAAGAATATAATAGATTAGACATCATCAGCATTATGCATACTTAACTATACAATAAAACACTAAATTGTTGTTAGGAAAATTCAGGAGCTAAAGATAATAAACAATTCATACCTTTAATATGCATTTTACTTTTTCTTTAGCATAACTAATAGGCATTGGTAGAATTTTCTTACATCATTTTAAAAACTCTTGATCGCTAATGTTACTTATCCTCTTTTTTCCAGTGAATTCCATAAACATGCACTGTGCAGACAAATACTTTCGTTTACCTCTGATCAACCCATTGTCCATTTCACTGGGTGTTAACTTAACATTCCTGTAAGGACCTAAGGTTAGGGGTGAGGGGGACAGATCTTTGCCTGTAGATGTTGATCCTGAAATTTAAATACAAGCATTCCTTTTCAAAATTAACCATCTTCCTATGAGGTGTCATTCTTTTTACCTTATTCATTGTATGGGCATTTTGCTTGGCAAGCACCTGCTCCATGCCCTGCATGTCAATGGTATACTTCAGCGTGTCAGGGTGCTGACGATATTTCTGTTCACTGAGAATGTCAGTAGCCTTCTTTGCCGTCTCCACCCCCAGAGACTGAATTGGCACCCACCCGATGCCTCTCAGCCAGCTGTTGAAATCAGCTTTGTAAAAATTCTAGAAAGAAAGAAAGAAAGAAAGAAAGAAAGAAAGAAAGAAAGAAAGAAAGAAAGAAAGAAAGAAAGAAAGAAAGAAAGAAAGAAAGAAAGAAAGATCAGTATAAATCAATTTGGTTTTAGTCTTTACAACATCTCAAAGAAAAAATTCCCTTCAGTGTCAAGACATCACGTGGATATTGGTCTTCTCTTTGTCAGGCATCACGTGGATAACACGTGGATAAAGCAAGGAAAACACATGCTTAATCATTTAGAAATCCAGCCCTTTGGAAAATGAAGATAAGACTGTGTCCTGTCTGATCAAATATTGTGTCACAACCAATGCACAATCAATGTTAACTGTGTTTTTATGGAGCAAATCACACAAGATGAACATTCTGAAGCCCAATATTCTGGGGTAGACACTTATTTGATGAGCATTGAATAGCCAGCAACACCATCCTGTTGTTCACAGAAGCCACTTTAAAGCAGGAAATTACATGGGATGAATCCAATGATAACATCCCATGGAGAGAAGTAGAGTCATCAGGAGGTTTTTAATCCAGTGAAAGTCTCCCACTGGCCAGAAAAGGGAGGAGGAGACAGTCTTGGGCAGTGCCAATTCTGCTGCAGTCCCCTATGTTCTCCCAAAATCTTCTCCAGGAGGTTTGGAAAACACAATGGTAGGGAGTGCCTGGGATAAAGCTCCCTCCAGGGGTACGTTTACTGGTACAAACAAGTGTCTAGAAACCAAAATATTTGCAGTGACTGAAATGGAAAATAATCCAATTACACCCTTCCATTTAAACATGTAGGGATGGGAGTCCACCTCTTCGATCCTTCAGACACCCATTAAATTAACTGTAAAATGCATGGGGAAACGTGTTTACGATGGTCGAGTGATAGTCAGAAGGAAAGTGCTTTAGGTTAAGCCTGTTAGCAGGAACTGAACTATGACACAAACACTGACATGCTGAAAGGGATGGAAGCCTGAGACAGCATGCTTCCTTGATCCTCCCCAAGTCCTTAAATAGATTCTCTGTCAGAATAGGGTAGCACGTGGCTCTCTAGATATTGTTAGGTGACAACTCTTATCATCCCTCACAGTTGACAATACCAGCTAGGGCAGAGGAGAGTTGCAGCCAATAGCATCTGCAGCCCAACGTTTCCCCGCTACTCTGGCGCTGCCCTGTGGGGCCTACAAGCTGAGGCAAAAGAGCAGCAGCATCTCCAGAAAACATACATCACTCTGAATCTGCATCATGTTTCTTGACAATTCCACATTCATGGCGTCAGGCAAAAGGGTGTAGTTATGCAAATGCTGCCTGTAG
The DNA here is from genome assembly GCA_023846285.1 of Phrynocephalus versicolor. Classification (NCBI taxonomy): domain Eukaryota; kingdom Metazoa; phylum Chordata; class Lepidosauria; order Squamata; family Agamidae; genus Phrynocephalus; species Phrynocephalus versicolor. The sequence continues at coordinate 19,166,727 of JAHTLZ010003547.1, forward strand.
TTTGTTTCAGTCACCACATCCTGGGCTTTCTTGGCAGCTGTCACACTAAACATGTCAAGAGGAATGTGATACTTGGTCTTGCTACTTTCATAAGCCTTCTTGTATTCCCGGTCGGACTGTAGTTTGGCCACATTCATGTAATGGACCAGTTTAGGATCATCTTGTAAGCTACGGAATCCAACTTGCTTTCCTTTATCTTTCTCATAGGCTTCTTTGTACTTGTACTGAAGGAAGCAAAGAGAAATAAAGAAATGCCAACATGTTAAAAGACAGGAATATCTGGAGTTGACTGAATAAATAATACATTAGCATTCCCCAACCTGATTCAGTTGTGTATCCAGCCACACTAGCCAAGGATGGAAGGAAGCACATCCTGATAGTGGAAACTGTAGTCCACTTGAGGGAGGGCCACAGCTTAGTGGGAAAGCATCTGTACTGCCTGCTTAAGGTTCAAGGTTCAATTCCTAGCAATGCCAGTTAGAAAACACTCAGGCAACAGGGTTTGAGGAAAACCTTGATGGAAACACTGTCAGCTTGGTGGGGGGTGGGGGGGGTAGCCTTAGGTTAAACAGGTATCAACTCTGAGTCCAACTATTTATTAGGGGTCATCAATTTGCTAAAGAGGAAATTCCCTAAGACTACATTGTGTGTGTTTGGCGCAATAAGTACTTTTTAAACCTCCCACCATTTGTAAATTAGCTGTCTTTGTTTGGTCTTCAACCCATACGCACATTCTTCTTTTCTCTATTTACTTTCTTGGACATGGAGAGACTGTCCCAGTCACAGGACAGCTTATATCTAAGGTACAATTTGGTACTCATTAGAAGGCTAGTGCCCATTTCAAGAGCACTTAAGAGGCTTTATCCAGATTCCACTTACATCACTGGCAATGTTTCGTGAAGCTTTTGCAGCGGTTATAGAAATGGCATCTGGCTTCAGATCATACCCTTTGGCAATCAGCTTCTTCCAGTCTGCTTTATAGGCATGCTTAAAGAGAAGAAAGATGGCATTTATTACAATCCTAAAGTTTTAGTGATGGAATAGGCTTTCAAGTTAGTCTCCAACCCTCTGCTGAATGCATGATTAACAATGCAGAAGGCAGCTACTCTGGAATCTTTTTCAGACAGAAAGACAATCCACACTCAAATATCTAATAAAAGCAGCCTAATGTTGTCAAAACAATAGTAATTCTTACAGCGATGATCTACCATGTATCGAAAGAGCAGATCAAAAGTACAATCTTACTTTATTATATTGATATTGTTGTTATATTGATAGACATATACTTCAGTGTCTTCCATCATTATGAACTACCACAAAATATAATACCAGAAACCTCAGGAATCTTTTTTTTAAGGCAGCTCCGTCTAAACTAATATTCATATTTATGACAGAGGAAAATTCCTGTATATTTTAGCTACTTCCAAATAAAATATTTAGGAGGAGGGAAATGAAAATGGTGGCTGTGAGGCTAATAAAATCAAGAGAATATTTAAATTAGCAATAGTTTATAGAGAAAGAAGTGGTAAATAATAATTTAAGAAACAGATTTATATTTTTAAATACCTAAAAATGAAGAAATGACTGATTACTCACCTCACTTAGATTGTAGGCATTAACTTTTGCTTGAATGAATTCAGGAACATCTGGATCCAAGTGGTATTTGTGCTTAATTTTCTCTCCTGCTACCTTATAATTTAGCTAAAGAGGAAATAATACATATATCTCAAAATGTGCAAGGTAACTCTTTTTCAAACAGCCTTTGTTCACCCAGTGGAACAGAGAGGGAGGGAAGGAGATGAGGATAGATGAAGACAGGGTTTGTTTAATAACTGTTTTGCTTAACAAGCATGTTTTGGTTATTTGCCTGTATAATTGTGGTAGTAGGCCATTGAGCTTGGAAGGAAAAAATGGAAATATAGTTTCTCTAGAAAAGCAGCTAGACCTCAAGGGAAAGGACTTCTTGAGTCTTTAAGAGTGGTGCTATGCATCAATTTCCAATGGAAGGCAGATCTTCCAGCCAACAATTCTGCAGGTTCAGACTAACAACTCTGAATGGATGGTGTAAAATAGCCCATGAAAGAATCTCTTATGCGCTCTATGATGTAGCAGTTGGAACCAAGCTAAGATCTACTCATTTTTAGTGTCAAGGTCAGGGTTGCAGGAACCATGTAAGGACCAGCAGAATCAGATAGGCTTCTTGCAGAGGTTTACGGGGAACAGCTGAAGGGCAATTATGTGGTGCAGCTTGAGGCCCTGGAGGTCAGTGTATGTAGGCTCTTTGCGCTACTGCCTTTTGGCCTCAGCAATACAAACTGTCCTGGTGACTTTTTTTGTGCTTTGGCCATTCACTCCCCTGCTCCTAAAAGCCTTGTTCCTGACTTGCCCCTGAAGTGTCCAATGTGTTCCAGTGGTGCTTGCCTTGATCCTGTGTGTTCCTGCCTTGATGCTGAAAGTTCCTGCATGCTCAAGTAGTGCCTGCCTTGCTGTTGCAAGTGCCTGTCTTGCTCCTGAAGGTTCCTGTGTGCTCCAGTGGTGCCTGCCTTGTTTCTGTTATATTCTTGCCTGCTCCAGGTGTTCCAGTCCTACCTCAGTGCGCCACTTGCCTCAAAGACCTAACCCCAATGCTCTGATCCAGGTGTCTTGCCTGTTCCAGCTTGCTGCCCAGGCCCCAACCCTGACATTTAAGGTCTGCAACACTGCCTGTTTACTCCTGTGACTTTGCAATGGCAGAAACTTACATCACTCTGTTGCTGGGTGTTCTTTTGTGCCAAAACCATTGGCATTGAGTCTGACAAACTTGTGAACTTGAGTGTGTCTGGGTGTTGTCGATATTTCTTTTCACTCAGTGCATCTCCAGCCTTTCGGACTGTTTCTACATCCAGTGAGCCCAGAGGACTCCATCCAATTCCTTTGAACCAAGTATTGTAGTCTTGCTTGTAAACATTCTGGAGAGGAAGTCAAAAAGGAATTAAAAGCTAGAACTTTAGGGGAAGTGAACAAGAACAACAAATAAGATTCCTCACTTGAGGATGATTATTAGCATTTGGTTAGAGACATTTGTATTTTCTATATACATAAATGTGTTTCACAGTTTTTGCTTTTTAGTTTTTTTGGAGGTTGCCTTATTAACAAACTCTTACCAAGACAGATGTGGTATTTTACTTTGTAACTCTTTGATATCTTTTTAATACTTCTCCTTTTCTCTTACTACATATGTCAGTGATGGAAAACAAGAGTCATCCGATGCTAGGAGCCCTCAGTCTGTCACCATCTCAACAACAAGTATGGAAGAACCTTTACTATCACAACAAAACTGTGGTCAGCAAGTGAGAAAGAAAAGACTTCTGGATGGTTTGCTGTGCTTACTGTGACTGTCCCTGAATCCATAAAGAGGGCTCTCTTAGGAAAGTCCCACCCCAAACACCTACAGACATCTTAGGGCTAGCACAATCTTTCTCCATTTGATGCCCTCCAGATGTTTTGTGTCACTTCACCTATCAGAATTCTCAACCACTGACCATACTGTTAGAAGTTCATGGGACCCGAAGTCAAAAACAATTTGGAGGATGCCTCCAGCTTTGTTTACCTCATTCAAAGATCCTAATACACAAACGCCCTGAGTTTTTGAAAGGTCTGTTAAAAATCAAGGCTTAATATAACTCAAGAAATATTTTTTCAAAGGAAAAATAAAGCCACATTACTTTCAACATCAACCAGAGGTAAGAAAAGACTTTGATTCTGGCTGTAGAACTTAGGGAGCTATAGTTTAAAAGAAAGTATCACATACAGCATAGATGGCTTGTGTAGTGGAATAAAGGGCATTAGAGATGGGCACGAATAGAAAAAATTGAGTTTCGTTTGTTGTTTGTCGTTTAGAGGTCCGTTTCGGTTCATTTCCGTTGTTCGTGAATTTTTTGCAAAAAAAAGTTTTCGTTTCATTACCATTTCATTACTGTTTTGTTACCATTTATTCCAATTTTACGTGATTTTTTTAGCATTTAAAGCACCTCACTTCATTGCTGTAACGGAAACGAAAGGCACGACAAAAATCTCCGCATTTCTGTTCGTTTCATTTCATTTTAGAAACAAATTTTGTTTGTGGTTTTGTTACATAACAAAACAAAAAATGAAAATGAAAAATTGTTCGTTCTGTGCCCATCTCTAAAGGGCATTCACCTCAGATTTTAAGAAGATATTCTTTGGCACTAGCCTTTTTCCAGGAAGTGTGTCATACTCAACAAAAACAATCAACAAGTTTTAAAATTATTCTACTATGAACATTTACCTCACTCTGGATTTGATTTAAACAAACAAAACAAATTTGCCTGTATTTGTGTGGCCTAAGCCATTGCAAACACATTAGAAATACATCTAAACACAAAGACATTATCAGTTTGCAGATTAAAAGAGTACAGTAGTCCCCCTTATTCGTTCAGAACTTTTTCAGTGCACAGTTTCCTTCTTAATATTGTGTAAGCAAAGCAGGCTACTTTTTCAGTTATACAAAAGAATTATCAGATGAGCATCTAATCTATGGATTACAGGACTGCTTTCTCTAAACAAGGTTGCTCTTAGATCATTGTTTAAAGGGTATTTGATTAGGTAATCTTCTACTTCTTTATTGCCACATGGGCAAACCATCTTTTCCCATGGGATCTGTTGGTATCATCCCTCAATCACTGTCGAGGCCTTAGCTTAGCATCTTTAAGCCGTAAGGGCATTTCTCCAATACGGATTTGTTATATTACTAAGATATTGAGGATGTGGTAGTTGAATTGGCAACTTGGCATATTAAGGAGCAGATTTTAGGAGCTATACCCTGGCACTAGGCTTTTCCCAGGAAATGTGCCATTCTCAACAACAACGATCAACAATTTTTAAAATTATTTGAATATTTACCTCACTCTGGATTTGATTCATGTTTCTTGCCAGCTCAACACTCATGGCATCTGGCAGGTAGGTATACCGATGGATCAGATGTTTGTAGTGTGCATTAGAAGCTATATCCTGAGCCTGCTTGGCGGCTTGGATACTGACCATCTCCACTGGCGTGTGATAACAAGTCTTGATCTTCTCATAGTCCTTCTTGTACTCACGTTCAGACTGCATCTTTGCCACATTCATAGAATGGACGAGCTTAGGATCATCTTGCAGGCTTCTGAAACCAACATGCTTTCCTCTTGACTTCTCATATGCTTCTTTGTATTTGTACTAGAATTCCAGTGGGAAAGGCAGAGAGACAGTGATTGTGCATGGCTATCTAGGCCTAGAGTAGTTCCTAGTCTTTGACTAGAAACAAAGGACAGTTTTCCTATGTTGATCATTGAGAACCTCATCATAGGATCCATTTCAAGATGGAACCCCCAAGTGATAGGCGGCCCTCTGGATGTTAGATTGCAGTTGTCAGGATCCAATTGAGAATTAGGAGTATACCAACTCACTGTGGCTGGTGGGAACTGGAGTGTAGCAATAGCTGGGAAGTCACAGTATTATTACTACTGGTTTGCAGGCAAAAATGCATGCAAAAAACCCCCAAACAGGCTATTTAAGGAGGGGTATGTGTGGTTGAATATTTCAAAACTCACTCTCTATAAAGCTTCACAGACTTCTCCATATTCTGTTCAGCATCTTCCAGCTTTTGTACAATCAATCACTTACTGAAGTTTATTAGAGAAGGCAATAGGAAGTGCATCTATGTGAACAGTGCATAGAGTGTGGGGAAGAGGTGGAAGTTAAGGATAATAGCCACACCCACACACCTGGCTACCAACAGTGTGGGGCAAAAGCCATAAAAAGTCTAGCAACAGAGATGCGAAAGCTAAGAATACAGTCATCCATTATGTAGAGAGGAAGCACCTCAGAAGATGTAGAATCTGAATAGCTTGCACGGGATATCGACATTCCCACATCAGACTTGAGATAGCGCACAAAATTGAGGAGATATGAGTACTTACATCACTAGCAATATTTCTTGAAGCCTTGGCAAGAGTAATTGGAATGGAATCACCCAATACATTGTTTCCCTTGGCTATTAACTCATGATAGCCATGTTTGTAATACGTCTGGGGGGAAAGAAAGAGGGACATACTAGAAAATCATCTAAGGCATTATGACCTAATTACTCAGAATCCAACATGGCCTATAATGACTGCTCCTCATTTATCTGGACACAGTCAGAGAAAAGGAAAAATATAAGTCTTCGGGTCCACAGTCTTACACATTATTATGAGGGAATAGGTTTCTCTTGGGATCAGTGAGACTTACTTCTAAGTAAATATAGGAATGATCCTTCAATTCAAAAAAACAAAATGAGAAAAAGAGAAACACCTCACTCGACAAATTATGATAGTCTCCTAAATCAGAATAGTATCCCTACATTATAATGTCCATGGATTTTTTATACAAAGATGGATCTTTGACCATCTCTTTCTTCATTTATTTACCAACATCTGAATTAAGCACAACCTTTGCAGAGCCACTTACATCACTGATGTTAGCAGCATTGTATCTAGCCTGGATAAACTGAGGAGCATCTGCCGGCAAGTGGTATGTGTGCTTCATTTCTTCTCCAGAAGATTTGTAGAGTTTCTGTAAAGCCAAGGAAAACGACTGTAATCAACTGTTCTATTTCCCAAGTAGACTATAAAATACAATGTTTTATGCTGGCTAGACTATTTTAGACTGTGAAATCCCATTTGCTCACTTAGTGGAGAGCATCAACCATACTACGTTCAAATAAACAGTCAGAGTGATCATTATATTTCCATACCTATATATGTTGTATATGTTCCAGATGAAAATTAAACCATGAATTTTTGACACTGAAGGCAATTTTCAAAATATAATCAAAAGTATATTTTGAACAGACTCTTAAGCATATCTTAAATAAAGACATAAATATTAAAAGGTTAACAAATTGTGTGGAGAATAATCTAAATGGAAATATAAATTTTGCTGCTCAGAATGCAGCAAGGACCATATTAACTCAACAAGAAATGCTTGTAGAAAAGAAATAGCTAGAGAACCTTATTGATGATAATGCCAACTCTTTTTCAAACAGCTTGTAGTCAGTGTTGCAAAAGTAAAGATATGCAGAACTACATATGGAATATTGTCAGTAGTACGTCTGTCTCCTGAAATCCCATACATTTTCCACCCAATAATGCAACTGGTTGGGTGAAACTTGGAATTTATTAGTAGAGATGGGCACGACTTAGCGAAATTTTCGTTTCCGTTTTCATTTTTTCGTTTTTGTTATGTAACGAAACGAAAACGAAAAACGGTTCAAAAATGGACTGAAAACGGAAACGAAATAACTAATTTTGAGCCAATTTTCGTTTTTCGTTACTGGAAAAGCACTTAATGGAGCTAAATGGGAAGAAACGAAAAAATTTTCGTTTTCGTTTTCATTTTTCGTTTTCATTACATAACGAAATGAAAATGAAAAATTTTGAAACTTAGCTCACGAAAACGGAAACGAGCCGAAACGGACCCCTAGACAAAAACGGAAACGAAAACGAAAAAATTTTCTGAGTTGTGCCCATCTCTATTTATTAGTACATGATAGTACTGCTATTAGTACCACTAGTACTGTTTGCATTCATATGAATAAGATGAACTGTTCATAGTGCACCAGCAGTACGTTTTGTAAGTGTGTGTAAACCGGTTTTGTCCTTGTCCATGCAGTGTACTGAACAGAGGATTCCTCAGTGGGTATGATTTAGCAAAGGCGCCAGATCTTTACCATCTTTGCATCATCTGAAGCACCGTTACAACAAGTGTCCACTCAAATTAAGATCTAGTAGTGAAACCATCCTGTAGTGGCTTCTAGTTGTCGAATTCCCACCCCCAATATTTAACCCACTTTTGTGGGGGGGGGGTCCGCATGCATGCTCTCAATCCTGCTTTACTGTCCTGTTGTTTAACATGCTTAACATACTAAATGTTAAACGAATGATGTTTAAAGGCTGATCTCTCTCAAAAGGAGACTTAAATGATGTATCACAAAGAAATATAAAGCACAATATATTCCCAAGAAAGGGTGGGGAAATTCCCCTAACCTCAATGTGTCCCATATTTTTCTTTCCTCGAGGTTACTCACATCACTGAGTTGAAGCGCATTCTGCTTAGCCTGGACCATGACAGGTGAGTCTACCACACTGGTGAATTTTATAGTGTCTGGATGTTGCCGATACTTCTTCTCATTCAAAGCATCTCCTGCCTTTTTAGCTTTCTCTACATCCAGTGAGCCAATTGGAATCCATCCAATGCCTTTCATCCAGCTATTATAGTCCGCCTTATAAAGGTTCTGGACAGTAGATGATAGAGAAGAAGGGGAGGGGGGAACTCAGTCATCACACCAACGGATAAAGACTGCTTCCAAGCAGCAATGCTTACATTGGTCATAAAGACACACTTACATCGCTTTGAATCTGCATCATATTTTTCGACCGCTCCACACTGATCGCATCAGGCAAGAAAGTGTAGTTGTGTAACAAATGCTTGTAGTTGGTATCGCTGATAATATCCTGGGCCTTCTTCGCAGCGACAACATTGACCATGTCCAGTGGAGTATTGTATTTGGTCTTGCTTGCCTCATAAGCTTTCTTGTACTCCCGCACGGACTGCATCTTGGCAACATTCATGTAATGGACCAACTTGGGGTCATCTTGGAGGCTCTGAAAGCCAACCAACTTTCCCTTTGCGAGTTCATAATCTTTTTTATACTGGAACTATTGGAACAAAACCAAAACCACCAGCAATATTAATTACTATTATAAGAACCATTTGAACTGAGAAAGTTACTTTTAAATGCCTCCCTTGGATCTGAAAAAATTAGTTGTGTCTAATCTAAGTCCCAATGTATTTAAAAGACAGACAGACAGACAGACAGACAGGTGTGCTTCAGTGTGACTTTCCATGATTCATCCATGGAAGCTCACACTGAAATAAATTGGCTATGCCAGAATCTTGTTGGAAGTTTGAAATCTAAGGACAAAGTGACTGGACTACTCCATATTTGCTCCATTTATTTATCTCCAGCTTGCACGTACACACAAGCTGGGGATCGTCAAAAGCATGGGGATTTTTGCTTAGTGGTTTATTCCCTTGTACAGGCAGTGAGGAAAGAGGTGTTGTTAGGCTGGATTCAACCCACAACATTCAAAAAATAAGATTCTGCCAGAATCTTTGAAAACAATGTTAAGTGACACAGTCAGTGACCCAAAGAAAGACAATATCCATGATGGAAATGAGAAAAACAATAAGCAAAATATAAGCTATCTTAATTTCATTTCTTTCCTGCCTTTTTTTCTTGGATTCTCGGGCAGTATGCAAAGGAACTCTTTCTTCCAGGGATTAACCTGAGCTACCTATGTATTCTAGGATGGGAGATAGTGAAAAAGAACAATATATTATAGAATGGTATAACCCTTGCAACAGAATAGTTCAAAAATAATGAGCAAAAATGAGACTTCTGCCATTTCAGTGATTTAAATCAGAAAGTTCATAATGCGCTCAATTAATACGTTTTTATAGTCTCGTTTGACTTCTCAAATTACAAATTGGTGTAGTATCAAGTATTAGTCACCAATTTGAGTGTTCCAGGGAAAAGTGAAGCTTCAGCTTGTTAAGTAAAGAAATGCACAAAAATTAGATCGCAAAACCTGCCCTGATTAAAGTGAGCTGGTCCTACAACCCAATCCAGACTGTTCTGCATAGACTGCCATCAATTGTGATCGCATATCCAGTTGGGTGAGTTTGGCTCATGAGAAATATTTATTTTAAAAAGGAATACTTACATCGCTAGCAGCATTTCTAGCAGCCTTGGCAGCTTTGATTGAGATAGCATCATTTCTTAGGTCATATCCCTTTGATTTCAGGTCTTCCAAGCCAAGTTTGTAGTAATTCTGGAAGAAAATAGAATGTTTCATTGTACTGCTTTCTTGCCATTCATCTGTCTTTAAAATTATGTCGTACATTAAAAAATGCACTGAAAGCAAACTTACATCACTAAGATTGTAGGCATTAACTTTTGCCTGGATAAACTGAGGTGCATCTGCTGGGAGGTGATATTTGTGAATTGTGCCTTCATTTTTGGCTTTATAGAGTACCTAGAAGAGAAATCAGTGGCATGAAATTAATATATTACATTGAAGACAACGATTTAGAATATTTGAAAGACTGTTGTGTCTCACTGTATATTTCCATGACTAAATATATATGTATTTTCTAGACCCCTCAGAAGAATTTGCCAAGTTTAGGGCCTACCTGTTACATCCACATTTTGGTGAAAACGTAAAGGCTACCTCTTCTCTGCCATGCCTAGGATCCTGCAGATCTAGTGATGAACACTCGAGATGTTCCTGATACCCTGTGCTGCTCTCATCTTTGAGCTTCCACGAGCTGCTTTTGCACAGCTTGGTAATTCAGAAACTTGAGAGAAGTTGGGCTAATTTGGTTTTAAGGAGAATGCTAATGCATTCTAGCCATTAGAGAAGGTGAGTGGAAACCACAGAGCCTTGTAGCACAGTGGTTAAATGCCTGTACTGCAGCTAAAACTGTGCTCACAACCTGGGGTTCAATCCCAGATAGCAGGGTCAAGGTTCACTCAGCCTTCCATCTTTCCAAGGTTGGTAAAATAAGTACCCAGCTTGCTGGGGGGGGGCAATACATAGCCTACATAATTGGAACAGAACATTTTGCTTTTTAGAGCTTTGTAGCATGGTTCGTCTGATGCATTATCCAAATACAGGGACACATTTCAGATCTCTCTGTTTAACGTAACCTAGTCCTCATCTTAAAAACTCAAGGAAACAGAGGAAATTGCTTTATGCTCATTCAGGATTACTGATTCTTCTAAGGCTGTGCTGTTTTGACCAGCAGTTACCCGTATTTGTCCATCTATAAGACGCTCCCATGTATAAGACAATTGCAACTTTTCCAACCCAACATTACATGTTCACAACCACACTATACTCTGCTTGGCTTTCTTTAGTGTAGAAGACAACCCTCAAATTTTAGTCTATCAATTTGAGACAAAAATATAGTCTCATGCATGGAAAAATGCTATAAATCTTCCGAGTCCTATCACAGGGTGGGTTTGAAGACAAAGTAGCTCTGTCCTCTGTTTACTGAAGCAAATGCAGCAAATGTTGGCAATGGAACCAGGGACATCCCAGACCTCAAGGTGTGTTCTCTGGTTTATGGGCTCTTCTCAACCTAATACTATAAGTGATGAGAGTATATAAAGCATTGCTTTGTTCTGAAACTCATTTCTGTCTTTTATAGTTCTATCTTTACCTGGATCATCTAAAGGACAAGGACAAAATTTATTTTGTTGTTTGTCTTCAGTGGAAATTAAGCCATTGGGAACTGTGCATCTGATCTTATAAGGGCCAGTATCCTGCCAGGAATTTCTGTGCATGCAACTAACACTATACAAGTGATTGTGCTAGTTGGTGAGATGCCTATTGTCTAACTAGGTGTACAAGTGATTGTGTATCCCCCCGACACAATCAGTTGTACAACAAAATTTTCACCAAAGGGAGCAACCACTTCTGCAACATTAGATGTATACATGAAAATCCAGAACAGGATATTGTCCATGGTATGTTAGTTATGCTGATAATAATCTAAGTGCTGTTACATATATTTATTCCGATTTCAAGTCTATGTGCAGGTCATGAAAACCATACATTCTAGTATAAAAGAAACAAAATTTCATATAAATGAGAGTAATATCAAGGCTGAAACATTGGTCTTCAGATTTTTAATGGCTGCGTGAAACCATAGTGACCTTAACCCACAAACAAGCAAGAACATAACAGTACTAATACTTACATCACTTCTCTGGGCTTGGTTGATTTTAGCCTGCACTACAACGGGATCATCTTCAATTTGTGTAAATTTCAAAGTGTCTGGATGTTGACGATATTTTTTCTGTTATAGATGAAGAAAAAGGAAAGACAGTTATAACTGTTCCATTGGAAGGGTACAAAAATTGCAAAATAACTAGAACATATATTTAAGGACAGTTTTTTTGTGTTTGTGATGGAGAAGAAGTGTTCATAATTTTTCAAAAATTATCTAAACATATGTGACACCAGCAAAATGTATGTTTCCAAAACAACATAAAAGAAAGAGCTGCATTCAAGTGTGTAGTGGTCAATACAGCAGACATACAAATTCTTCATTCCAAAAACATTTAGGCTGACAGATGCTCCACTGAAGCTATTGGATGCAGCAATAACACAAGCATCTCAGTTCTTCTAAAAGCCATTTTCCAAACTGGTAGGATTAGGAAAAGTCTAGGGGTGGGAACAGAGCTGGCCCTACTATTAGGCACTATGAAGTGGCCAAATTAAGGTTGGCAGGTAGAGAGGGAGCCCATCTTTGTGTCTCATCTGAATCTCTTCTCCAGACTGTTCAGAACAAGGCATTGTCCCACCTAACCTGCCTGGCAACCCTTAACTGAGCTTGTTCACACCAGGGATAGTGGTGAATGCTTTCCATGCTTAGTTATCACCAGCATTGAGATAAGTGTTGACCTTGATGACTTCTGAATATGAAGTAGGCAGAGCTATCTTCTTACACAGTGCTCTTTCATGCATGCAGTTCCTATTTAACTAAAATACATATTGCTTCCATGTGGTAAAAGGTAAAGGTAAAGGTTCTCCCCTGCACGTGTGTGCTAGTCGTGTCTGACTCTAGGGGTGGTGCTCATCTCTGTAGTCAAGCCGAAGAGCCAGTGTTGTGCAAGTCCATGGCCATGTGGCCAGCATGGATGCAAGGAAACACTGTTTTACCTTCCCGCTTTTTATGGTGGTACCTATTTATCTACTTGCATTTACATGCTTTGGAACTGCTAGGTTGTCAGGAGCTGGGATTATCAGTGGGAGCTCGCTCCGCTGCATGGCACCTGGGATTAGAACCACCGAGCTGCTGACTTTGTAGTCAACAGTTTCAGAGCCTTAGTCCACTGAGCCACCACGCCCCACCACCATGTGGTATAGCCTCCTAAACTAGGGTGAGTAGGCCTTCTTCTTCTTGCAAAAGTTTACTTGCCTCATTGAGAATATCTGAAGCTCTTTTGTTTTTTTCTGCATCCAGGGATCCATAAGGTATCCAGCCACAACCTTTCATCCAGATGTTGTAGTCAGCTTTGTATTCATTCTGGAAGAGATCATAAAAAGGAGATGTGCAATTACGTTGCTTTTAAAGGCCAATCATTTTCTTAACTTCTCCTACAACAGTTCCGTCAAGCTGCCCTGTATGAGAAAAGGAATCTTCCAAATAAAACAATTGTGTGGCTGCCTAGAATAAACGCAGGGCTGCAGTGTAATTATAACAAGTTTTCAAAATGAAATTCTGGCATTCTGAAATAATAACCTTAAAACTCCAGAGCTGGGAGAGACCCTATGGATCACTGAGTCCAGTCCCTGTCAGGGAAACACCGTGAGGAATTTATTTATTTATTTATATGTTTTTTAAAACTCTCAGGCTAAACTCCCAGCCTCTGAGTCTGCCACCACATATCTAAATCAATGAGCTACGGGTGCAGGTTTAACTAAGAACTTCTCAAGACAGGCCAAAACTATCCAGGATGACACTATAGAAGTCCCGTCTTTGACATTTGCTTTATTTCTGGTAGAACTTTTTGCAAACCTTTATCAATCGAGTCACTGATGGAGCTGTGTGTTTGGGCCTCCAAAAATAAAAACTCAACTCAGAGACCTAATCAGTGGTGAAAAATGAAGCTCCCACTGCAAGTGATCTCATAGTGATCACTGATAACCTCCCATCCACCCTCATGGGCAAGCAGGGGAAAGACAACAGTCATATCTATCCTTTAGGAACCTAACCTAACCCTAACCGTGCCTTCTCTGTGGTGGGCCCTGCATTGTGGAACCAACTTCCTAGTGAATTTCAGTTCTTCCCACCCCCCTCTCTCTTTCTCTCTTCCTGGGGCCGCCCATGCCATCTCTGCGGAGGGTATAGCACCCTCCTATTTTTAGTGATGCCCTGATTTTATGCTTGTCTGTTGTGCTTCTTTTATTGTACACCGCCCCAAGTTCCGTCTCTGAAGATGGGGCAGTATATAAATGTAATATATAAATAAATATCAAATCAGTTCCTAGTGCTGTATCATTGTGAATGGCAAGCTTGATCTCGAAACCAACAGTGCAGAACCAGTTATTTGAGTGCAACTTTTACCCAGGGTGTGCGAGCAAAAAAGTAACGTGACGAGGAAGAGTTTACATTCATTATAAAGAATTCAGGATTTTGAAAATTTGCCAGAAAAAGTAATCAAAAACATCCGCACACACACACAATGTTCTCAGAAGCTGATGGTAAAATCCCTCTAAATCCATCTATTCAGTCCTATTAATGAAAACACAAAGCCCAGGTGCATCGTGCATATGGTAAAATATAATCTTTGGCTTCACAGACAAGCTCTACAAGCACTTTCAACTTTAAAATTTGAACCTCTGCTTGCACTTCAAATCCACAGAGGTGGTTTATGTATCTCACACTCTCCCCTTCCCCAGTTTCTCATGCTTGTTGCTGAGATATAAAAATAATATAAAAATATGGAAAATGTTGTGTCGTTTCTCTGCTCCCTTAAGTAAGTTTTTTTATATGGCTTGAGGCATGCAAAAGGAACCATACTTACATCACTCTGTATAGCATTTGCCTTCTTGGCAAGTTCCACATTAATACTATCAGGAGGGTAGCAATAATTGTGAATGTGACGCCGGTAGTCTGTATCACTGATAATCGCCTGTGCCTTCTTGGCCTGGGTGACTGGAATCATGTCCAAAGGTGCTGTGTACCTGGTCTTAGACTCTTCGTAGCCTTTTTTGTATTCAAGCTGCAAAGCAATTCATATGTGCAAATCAGAGTGGCAGCCTTTTGAAATGCACAAACCTGATTGGGCAGCTCATTGCATGCCTGCAAGAAGTAGCACGTACACTGCTTATGGCAGGCACAGATTACTAAAGGGATTATTTTCAGTAACAATGTGGCAGGGGTGGGCAACTGTCAGCCCTCCAGATGTTTTGGACCACAACTCCCACAATCCCTTGTCATTGGCAATCTAGGCTCGGAATTCTGGGAGTTGTGGTCCAAAACATCTGGAGGGCTGAGAGTTGCCCACCCCCACAATAGGAAGTTGAACATTGATGGTGAGATAGACACAAAATACTATTTTTAAACGATTCTCATATAAGGTGTATGCCAGGGGTGCCCAAACTTTTTGTAAGGAGGGCCAGTTTTGATGGCTGAGAATGTGCCAGGGGCCAGTTGCTCCCTGACCCTGCCACCCCACTGCAAGCCCCACCCACTGACCCCTTGCAACCCCACCCGCAGGAAGGAAGGCGGGGACCATATTCACATGCATAGATGTTGGCATGTAAAATGTTACCAATTCCCACCCTCTTTTTCTTCAACAATGAACATCCACTACCCAGTCACGATATGCTTTTGAAGCAGAATCCCAAGCAACTTTATGTGTAATTATAATCCACTGTGTTCAATGGATCTTGTTACTGGCAGGCAACATAATCCTAACTCAATCATAGGCAAGCTATAAAGGTCAGAATGGGCAGAAGCTGTCTGACCAACCACAGATCCAACAGTACTACTGGATATGACAGCACAGTCGCTGTGTATAACTACACATTGTAGGTAAGGTCAACCTACCCATTGCTGGGCTTCCCCAAAATCCCCTTTAAGTCAGGGAGAATCTCACACCCTGCTCACAATATTAGGGATGCCATGCTTGTTTGCTGCTCCCTCCTTCCACCTCTTGTACTTCACCCACCCTGAAATTGGACTTACTCACTCTGATGTTCCATTTGCCTTATTGTATGGTACAGTTCCCACCAGGATGGCTGATGCTCCAATCTACCTGCCAGTGTTGCCCAGGGTATTTGCTCACTCCGCAGTGCAACCTGTCCTCCACTTTCCCAATGCTGCTGGCATTCCCACTGTTCAGGGGTCAACCAGTATGCCTACAAAGGTCATTTCCTAATAACAAGACACTAGTACAGACTCTTGGTGTGCCCTCTTTTTGTTTGGCACAATGGCTGGGAATTTGTCAGAGGACACAGGGATATCCCTTTTAAATGCAGTGCCTTTTTGTTTGGTTGGTTTTTTTTAGGGGAAATAACAAATATATAGTATTCGTATTGACTCTAACAGAAATTTTGAATTTCTACAATATTGAATTCTGAATTTTGAATCTGAATTTCAGTTCTGAATCTGAATGCCAAACCCACATTTTGGTGCTAGTGAACCTTCTTACTGCTAACCATGACTTCTGATAGTATGGATCAAGAGTTAGACACATAAGAAAAATACCGTATTTGGTTTTTCGTGGACGTTGTTTTCACTTGAAGGTTAATCTGGACAGACAGGGTGCATCAGCTCTTAAGAGAGTTGTGCAGACATTTGCCTGCCATCTGCTGTCAGGAATTTAGCCAGCAGTGAATGCAATTATCAGGTTATGATATTTTAAAGATAATTTATCAGGAGTTATTCTTCTTTCCCTTTTGAGCTTCCTGGGATGGAAAGAGCTTAGAGATATATTGATAGACTGACTACACAAAGCATCCAGCACACAGGCAGCACACCTTAGGAATGAACCATGATAACACATATTTGGCGAGTACTTACATCACTCTGTTGTTTGGCCACTTTCCGAGAATGTAACATTTTGGGATCATCCTCAATGCTCAGAGCTCCAATTAGCTTCCCTTTGCTCATCTCATAAGCCTTCTTATACTCCACCTGCATGGGGAGAAGACAGGAATAGTCTTCAGTATTCTGCAATCTTTGGGTGTAAATCGAAAGCAATCAAAGGAAGATCTTCACTTCATTCAGAAAAGGGCCGCCTTCATTTCTATGCAGAACTTACATCACTTGCTATCTTCCGATTGGCTTTCGCAGCAATAATCGGAATGGAGTCCAGCTTGATGTCAACTTGCTTAGTCTTCAGCCGCTCCCAGTCATATTTATACCAATTCTAAAAGAGGAAGAAAGGAATGACTCCAAGAAAGTGTGATGCAAAATGAAGGGGAAATGACCTCGAATTCATAAAATATATTGTAGAGAACAGCAAAATCTATAATTACTCACGTGTTTGAACCGTTTTTAAGAGATGAAAAACATTATGACAGTAAAAGCAAAGCAAAGCAAAGTGTTCTGCTTATATACCGCCCCATACCACTTTAAGTAGTCTCTGGGCGGTTTAATTACAGTGTGCAGGCTACACATTGCCCCCCCCCAGCAAGCTGGGTACTCATTTTACCGACCTCGGAAGGATGGAAGGCTGAGTGAACCTTGAGCCTGCTACCTGGGATTGAACCCCAGGTCGTGAACACAGTTTTACCTGCAGTACAGGCATTTAGCCACTGCGTCACGGGGCATTGGAAAATTCAAACAATTTTCCTTAAAACATACTCCAAATGCGTAACTCCCTTCAAAATGTGTAGAACTTCATTTAAAGAAACAAAGACGTTTGCAAGTTATGGGAGTTTTTTCTAACTCCTGCATGCATCTCTGGCAAGCCTCTTCATCCACTATGTGGTCTAATGCTCCTTATTCGTTTGAGGGTTCTAATAACTTTCAAGTCTCCCCTGTCCCTGTTGTTTCAGTTATTCTGTTTCGATCTCCTGACAAGGCCTCCAGAATGTCAGCAGATTCGCCCTCCTCTTTTCTGCCTTTAAATCCATCCATGCAGACACATTCAGCCTTCCCAAAGCATGGGAAAGTTACATTTTGGGCTACATCTCACAGAATCCCCCACAGCAGCATGGCCACTGGTCACTAAGGCAGGGAGATTATAAGAGTTGTTGTCCAAACATGATCTTCCCAGCAATAAGCCTTGCCCAAATACTAGCTATGAAGGCAATTTTCTCCTTTCTTTCTAATATTATTTCCCCCTTCTGTCTGTGACTCTGTCTTCTCCAACAGTCCTGTTCAGAAGCATATTCCCTTAGTCAACTCTAGCATGTTTAGGCTCTCAATTTGTTAACCCTATTTATCTTTCTGCTATTTTTTTTTTAAGATGAAGGTGATCACGGGGAAAGAACATGGTGGTGGATAATCCTGAACATTACATCCTAACATTCTGAACATCACATTGTAACAGTCTCCATTAGTGAAACACCATCGACAGACATGAAAACACACCCAAAAAGTACAAAAAAGTACTTATTATGGGATAAAAAGTCTGTTGAAACTATTCTGACTTTTAAAAAGTAGAAGTTTCCAGTGATGGTGGGGGGGGGCATTTTATGGTCAAAAAGGACTGGACCAATTCAAATCAGTATTTGTACTGCATGATCAGGTTTTTTAAAAAAAAATGAAATCCATTTCATAAGCAGAACCAGTTTGGCTGTGTCATCACAGCCAAAGTGAGCCTCAAAGGCAGTTTGCAACTGCATTTTGTCCCCCGAGTCTTGGTGTATTTCCGATGGCTCATACTTACAACACTGAAGGTATGTTGAGTCTATGGTTCATACTTACATCACTGAGATTGTACGCATTGACTCTGGACTGGAGGAAGAGTGGGGCATCAGGTGGAATGGAACATTTGAACTTCTCAGCTTCGTGTTTGGCTTTGTAGTTCAACTGAAACACAAAATGGACAAACTAGGGCTCAAGAAGATGACAGCTTGAAGAATTTTGGTTAACATGTATGCAATGGCTTTTGTCTGTAATTAGGGGGAATCTGACCCATTGGCAATTCCCACTGATTGAAAAGAGATGGAAGCCATCATTATTTCCTCTTAAATCTCTCCAGTTCCCTACATTCCCTACCCCAACATTCCTAAACCTCTGGGAGAATGTAGGAGAGGCAAAGAATCAGCCAAAATGCATTGCTTCCATTTTCCAGCAGCAGGACTATTCTGAAGGGAACTACACTTATGGGGACACTCATCTAGAAGAATAAGATCCAACCCATTGTTAGTATATTTCTCAACAAGTGGGACAAATGCTAAAGGAAAAGAAGAAGATGTCTATTGCTCAGATAGTGTCAGGAAGCATACTAACAGAACAGCTCAGCTGATGCTGTCAGGACTGATAAGAGAGGCACATTCCAAAGGAGGACTGGCAAAGGCTGAGTTCTGCCACTTATTCATTCATTTGAAGATGGGCACCTATTAGGACAGTGGAGGCTTGTCCATTAGGACAAGTAGGGCACTGCCCCACTTCCTGCCCAGGCTATTTGGGGCCAACCTACATCTGCCTGCCTCCCAATCAGACACAGTAAGAGTGCTTACTATCTCCACCTGCCACCAGTTGCTCCACCCATTTCTGCTGTGCCTACCATCCCACCACCTACAATGGGCCCCAACCGCCAACATCCTGGCCCATTGCCTAAGAAAAGCAAAATGGGTGTTAAATCTCATCTGTTGCAGATCACTTTCAGTGTTGTCACAAGTTGAACCTATAATGTCATGCCTGGAAATGGTTTGTGAGATTGAGATCCATGAAATTTAAGAGCAGGCAGCTCTGTGTTGTTTCAGTTGCCAGGATACTTACATCGCTCAGCTGCTTGGAGTTAATCTGCGCTTGTACCTGAACAGGTGAGTCTGTTACTTGCGTAAATTTGATCTGATCAGGATGCTTTTTGTAGGCATACTAAAACAAGAGGTGAAAAAATGTTTTTTTACAGTGAATTGAGATTTGATTTTATGATATGGAATTTCAATATCCTATACTCTTGATCCGAGGACATTTTGGAGCTCACTTATTCATAGGGTTGTCACGTCAGAGGTGATTTGACAGTATCAGCATAAAGATTTTTATAAACAAAATTCAAAGGTATTTATTCAGCGTAAATATAGTTAAACAACCCCCTGTTTAAAGGTATCAAAATCTTGTGCTAACAGCATGGCAGAAATAATTCAATGGCCCAAAGGCATAGAGATATTAAATACTGTGGTGAACTAGGGGTGGCACTCTGTTAAGGTTACACTTGCCCCACACAAGTACAAGCTTTTATTTGCACTGCTCATCCTTCTAGCAGTGTGGACGGCCTTGGTTTACATAGGTTAGCCCGAGAAACCATACCCATGCCAAATACATTCTGTCCACTAGATGTCACAAGAATCCTGTCTGATGCATATCACTTGTCATCTGTCAAGGACATGAGCAGCCACCAGAGAGTATAGTTTAGCACAAAAAGTAGCAGGATGAAAGCTGTATCATGTCTTATACCGATTTCTTCCCAACACCACATCCTCAAAGTGTCTGTATCTTAAGAAAATCTTAATCATTTTAAGAGGAAAGAAATT
The DNA here is from genome assembly GCA_023846285.1 of Phrynocephalus versicolor. NCBI lineage: Eukaryota > Metazoa > Chordata > Lepidosauria > Squamata > Agamidae > Phrynocephalus > Phrynocephalus versicolor. The sequence continues at coordinate 19,187,036 of JAHTLZ010003547.1, forward strand.
TGTTCTTTGCCTCTGGTTTAAAATACAGTCGTGAGCAAGTACGGATATGCTTAATTAAACAGCAGAACAAACACTTTAGCAGAGGCAGGACCTCATTTTAATCAGCTTTGGAGTTGCAATTAAGCCTGCTCTCAACAGTGTCAACTCACCCACAGAAGGTCACCAGCTGGTAAAAAGGCACCCCAGCTTAAACCTGTTCTAAATCCATTCCAAAAGATTAAGGAACCCCTACTTGAACCTGGTGCAGGGAGGTGGTACAGGTGCAGAGGGGAAGGGTAAGATTTACTGTTAGCAACAACTGTCCCCTCAAAAAATACTAGTCAGAATCTTAATGGTGATCATGTAAATTTTGTGTAATTTGTCATGACTAATTGTGGCTCGTTGATGGGCTGCCTAAGCATGTCTCAGCTGCATACTTGGGCCTGTTGTGCAACCAACATGTACTCCAATGCCTTATCAACTAGCCAGAAATAGTTATTGGCCATTATGTGATCCATACATGAATGAACACCAAAGGGATTACTCTTCTGCTTTGTGAAAGCAGTGCCAAATTTTGTGTGTATCTTATTCATCGTAACCACTTTTTATAGCTTTAAGATTATGTCATTTGTTACTTCTGCTACATAATTAAACTATTAACATAACCTCTTTCCCTTGCTTTATGTAAAGGTTTTGATCTAATTACTGTATATCCACGATAGAGATTGTGTGTTTGCTTGTGTGTGGTTTTTGAATACTGGGGCTTGCATTGTATCATATTAAAAAGGGGGGTGGCAGAAGATGAAAAGAATCATCCATAAATCCAAACAACTCTTGGGTGGATCCAAGATGTTAAGATGCAGAGGTTACAGGAGGAGACTGCTGATATTTTCTAGATTTTAGAAAATATATCATGAATTGGAAAAGAAAACTCCAGATTGAATTTGTGCACAAGAAACTGGACTTCTTATTCACCTGAAGCCCCACCCCAGGCACCCTAAAGTTGCTCCAGAGAGGCCTCTAATGTTGCAGTGCAGATCGCAAGGCTGTTTAAGTGGCAGCTGACAGAAGCCATTCTCTCAGCAAGAGGGCTTAAACTGGTGCCCCCTTATCTCTAATTCCTTCCAGATTCAACTGCGTAAGATTTTGCAGAAAGGAATACTTACATCTTTGCACATATCCAGTTTCTTCATGGCTTCATATTCTTGAGTTATGGTCTGTGGGAAGTAGCATTTGCCCTTGTCTTCTTCATAGTCTGCTTTGTAGTTTTTCTAAAAAAGAAAAAAAAGAAAACAATCAAGAAAACAATCATCAACATGGGCTTGTCAGCACAAGGGAATTCTGATATATCAGTGGGCTCAGTACTTACATCGCTCTTCATGGCTTCCACTTTCATGCAGTGGGAGTGATACGGGTCCTCATAGCTGCCGATGTGCCGGCCCAAGATATTGGTTATATATGGCTCTTTGTACTTGACCTATGAAAAGGAAACGCCACCAGATGTTGCAACAAATGTACCAGTTTGGGGGAATTTCAGTCCACACTACAATTTGGGCACAAATGACACTACACTTACCTCACTGAAGTTTTTCAGGACGTTGTCAATCTGATACTTTGGAGTCTCACAGTAGTTAATGCTTGTTCCTTTTGACTTCTCATATGCTTCCTTGTACAATCTCTGCCAAGGGAAAAAGGAGGAGAGTCATAATATACAGTACTGTAGAAGGATTGCAACAAACATCGCCATCTTATCTAAAAAGCTTGCGCTAGCTAGACATGCAACCTTCAAGCTGCACTATAAAGGCCAGAATTGGCCTTGTTCTCATCCATAATCAGAACAATAGTCCACGTACAGGAGACGTTTGTCTGGCCATTACAGCCCTCTAGGTATTGTGACAAGGAGTGAGAAGTATTAGCAAAAACCCCTTTTTGCCCTTCCTGAGGTGGGAGCACCCATGAGATTGGAGGCCTTCCCTGAACACAGGAAGTCATTCTATTTAGTGGTCTTAATTTAGACTATAGAAGAAGGGATTCACCGAAGACAAACAGCAATATCACTTGCAATTGCCTCTCTCTTACTGTCATGAGTTGAACAAGGATACAAAACCACCATCTGATATAAATGTACATTGCACACAGTGTAAACTTTCTGGGCACTCACATCACTTTGCAGCTTGGCCACTTTCTGAGAAAGTAACATCTTGGGATCATCCTGAATGCTCAGAGCTCCAACTAACTTCCCTTTGCTCTGTTCATAAGCCTTCTTGTATTCCACCTGCGTGCAGAAAAGATGCATTATTCCTTGCACTTTCCATCTTTTAAAAAAATATTTATTAGCATTTTAACTCATAATTATAACAGACAATAAATAATGATTTAATAATCAGCATTCTTCTGCCTTCCATACATTCTCCATGAGAATGCCAAAATAATTTTTAAAGGCCACCTTTACTTCTTGGCAACACTTACGTCACTTGCAATCTTCCGATTGGCTTTGGCAGCCAGGATGGGAATGGCGTCCAATTTGATCTCCACTTGCTTAGCCTTCAGCCGCTCCCAGTCATATTTATACCAAATCTGACATATAAGGAAGAAAAAAATGTGGTTCCTGTTTATGCTCAGAGAATATGTCACGTTCCATACGCAATTGGGCCTTCTTGGTGGTGGGCCCAGCTATTTGCAATAAACTGCCAAGTGAGATCTGCCAGGCTCCATCCCCAGCATCTTTTAAAAAGGCGTTAAAAGCTTGGCTGTTTAAGGATGACTTCAGCAATTGTTAATGTGTTTGTGCTCCCTGTGTTTGATGTACCTTTTGTTATTAGTTGTTTGTGCTTCTTGCCAGGTATTTATCTCTCTCTCTATATATATAGTGAGATATTATACCTAAGACAGAGAGTGAGAGTAAGCAAGGGTGGAAGTGTAAACCTCTTATTAACTTGTATTACTTAGTGAGAAAAAAGGAATTCTGATTTTATGTCTGCATAACTTTTCTCATATGAATGGTATATATGGTGCCATCTTCCATTGGTTTTCATGGATATATATTTTATCAGGAATAACCCTTGTTAGTAGCTTCATTTAAGCAAAAAACAAGTGTTTAGCCACTGGTGTGTGTCTCCTCTAGTACTTTACTCATTTATGCCCATTCTTTTATTTGTTTAATCCAACACAACTCTCCTACAGGATGTGGTCACAGATTGTCCCTTATATCTACTCCCCTTAGTACCAAATATTCCATTTTTTTCTAGTCCACAACTCCTACCATCACCACTACCACTACCTTCCTTCCATCTCTTAACCATTAAAGGGTACAACCACAGTAGTCCTTTTGATGCATGCTATTATGGTCTAAATAAGGTCACTTGAGGTTTGGGGCAGGGAGAGTTATATGCCATTTGCTGAGATCCTTGTGTCCAAATGGCACAGCAAAATCAAACAACCCTATTTCTGGTATCGTAAAGTGTCTTAAAACATAATAAACTCCAGGATCTTGGCAAACAGAACACTATGCACAAAGGAAATAAAACATATTCTCAACTTAATCTAAGTGATTCAGTGGATCAGTGGTGATCCAGCAGATGCAAAACTAATAACAATTTCATCTCCCCTTCCCCTGCACAGAGGAGCAGGGAAAGTGTCAAATTTGCTTATGTTCTAAAACAGCTTGTTTATTAAGCCACCTCACAACACAGGACATTCAAACCAGGAGGAGGCTTGGCAGCTTCAAGTCTCAATCTTAGTCCAGTCCCCAAGACTGCAGATGCTGTGAATGAACTAAACTAGAGCATCTCTACCCACATCCCAAAAGTGGAACCCTCTGTGGGCTGGGCTCTAGTACAAAATTAGTCCATTTCAGTGACTGCAATTATGTGATCATTGGAGAGAAAAAAAACCCAGACAAAACCATCCCCACAGTGCATCAATCAATGGAACTAATGTCTGTCCAGACATGCCCTCAGACTTCTTTTGAGAGTGTTTTTCAACTTCATCTTTTTAATTATTTCATCTTTCCCACCAAGTCCTCCTGACTAAATGCAGATGGACAACATATACTGCTACAAGTCCAAAAGCATTGTCCAGTGATTCTTTGTTTTCCTTTTTGGTGGGTTTTGTATGGTAAGACAAAAGACAGAAGACACCGAGGGAAAATATAGAAGGGTTACAAATGGACGATTATGAATAAGTGAAATGAAAGTGATTATGAATCAATGAAAGTCTCATCTTGAAACACATTCTTGAACCTGATTCCTCCATCAGTTTTTGAAGGACATTTCTAAGATCATCAAATCTGACTGGATTCTCCCATTACCTGTTTTTTGTTTGTTTGTTTGTTTGTTTGTTTCTGTCCCTTAATTATTCTTCCTCTTGCAAGTGGCTTTCTGCCTAGGTCTAATGGCAATCAATGCAAAAAAAATTTTTTGGCAGAGATGCCGATTTCATAATTTCAGAATAATTGCCTCAACCACAATTTGTAACCCATCTTCTTCCCCTGTGTCTTTCTAGCTGTGGAAGTGCTACATATCATGCAAGATTCCTACTTACATCGCTGGCGTTATAGGCGTTGACTCGAGATTGGAGGAACTGAGGGGCATCGGGTGGCATGGAGCACTTGAACTTCTCACTCTCATGTTTGGCTTTGTAGTTCAACTAAAATCCGGAATGAATAAATCAGCATATAAGAACATGCAAGATGACAGGTTCAACTTAAGAAGATGTTGTTCATATCAGAAATAAATAATAGGAACAATTCAAAAGTTGAAAATAGAAGTTCCTTGCAATGTCACACCCTGAAAAATGGACAGAGGATCCCATAAAGCCGGCTGTAAAAGAGAATTTAATAGGAGAGAAATAGAGCAACAAAAATCTGAATGTATATTCTATGTTTCTGCAGCTGTTGCAGGCCCCTTCCAACATGATGATCCTACAGTAATCTAGTTCTATGGGGGATGATGGAAGTTGTTGATAATCCCTATCCCCACCTTCACTCTCTGTCCCTGTTTCATTTTCATTTCATTTCATTCCATCTTCATTCCCAGAGACTACTTCAAGTGGTATGGGGCGGTATATAAGCAGAACACTTTACTTGTTTTGACTATTTCTGCACGTTTATACATGCGGCTGGACTATAAAATGTGGGTGGGCCTGAGATTATGAGTGTATTTTCCTGAATTTAAGCCAACAAAACTTAAAATAAAATAAAACCAAGTACTGTATCTTCGTGATCTGGGAACATCCTCTTCTATCCATTCCAGAAAGTATATATATATATCACCACAGACATCTACAGATAGTGCCAGTTTACACCATCAGAAACTTGTTGCTTTCTGCAAATGCAGCCACCATAGGTGGACTTTCACTTTCATACCAAGCAGAGTGTCCAGCCAAAAACTGGAAGAGCTGTCATAAACCTCTGCTTTCAAATGGGGATTTCATGATACTTGAACATCTACCAGTCCTAGCTGGTTGATCTACAAGGACATGGCCACCTCTTACCAGTGAGGCCTCTTCCCAATATGTTACAACCCCTATTGGTCTCAGTATTGTACATTTCTCCAAGTACATTCAGATGTGTGCTATATCACATCATTATGGGCCATAAATACAGTTGAAAAAGTGGCATATTAGCCATTTAAAGTAAAAGTACAATCAGCAGCATAGCAAGGTTTTGGGGCACCTGAGGACAAAATTGTTTTTGTGCCCCTCTGACCCTCCCCAACTCCATTGCATCTATCCAGCAAGGGGTGGGGGCAACCTGTGGGTCTGGGGCAGGCGTGGAGCATGGGGACGCATGGGTGGGCATGTGTGTGCGCCTTACCTCTCCCGCGGAGGCGACAGAGAGTTGGACGAGGAGGGGGAGGGCACCACAGCCACCACGCTCGCACACCTGCCTGCCTGCTTGGTTTGCCGCTCACCTGGCGTGAGGCAGCAGGAGAGCGCAGGGCTTCTTCCTCCCCCTCCTTCCTAGACGCCCCCGGGCCCAGATTTCTGCATCCGGGGCAGATGTACCCTTCTGCTCCCCTAGATACACCCTTGAGTACAATAGCCAATACCCTGCACTGATACACAAGCCTCCCCCACAATACTGGTGGGTCCCACTCATAAGAAACCATAAGGGACATGAACATGTCAATCGCTTTCTTGCATCCAGCGTTGTGACAGAGGTTCACAACGGATCTGCTTTGGATAATGCTCTAGTCTAGGCTATGCTTTCCCTCCCTTTCAAATGGAACAAGACTGGAAGAATTGGGCATGTTTATCCTTGGGAAAAGATGACTGAGGACAGATATGATCAAATCGTATCAAATATTTGAAAGGTAGAGGAGATCCAGGATCTGTTCTCAATCATTCCTGAGTGCAGGACACACAGCAATGGGTTCAAACTACAAAAAGCCAGATTTAGGCTGCATATCAGGAGGAAACTTCTTAACTGTCAGAGCAGTACAACAACAGAATTGTCTCAAGAGGTGGTGAGCACCCAACGCTAGGGGCATTCCAGAGAAAACTGGACAACTATTTGTCAGATCTCCTTTAATTTGGATTCCTGTATTGAGTAGGGAGTCAGACTCCATATTGTTATAGCCTCTTTCCAAAAACATTATTCTATGAATCTGTAATTCTAAGTGTGGGGTTTCATGTTTATGTTTCAGATGTTCATTCTGGATTACTTTTGGTATTGTCACAAGGTGAACCTATAACGTCATGCCTGGAAATGGTTTGTGAGATTGAGATCCATGAAATTTAAGAGCAGGCAGCTCTGTGTTGTTTTCAGTTGCCAGGATACTTACATCGCTCAGCTGCTTGGAGTTAATCTGCGCTTGTACCTGAACAGGTGAGTCTGTTACTTGCGTAAATTTGATCTGATCAGGAGGCTTTTTGTAGGCATGCTAGATGGAAAAGAAAGGAACAAAGGCAAAACAAGAGAAGAGAAGAGAAGAGAAGAGAAGAGAAGAGAAGAGAAGAGAA
>JAHTLZ010003547.1:19193987-19254402 GCA_023846285.1 Phrynocephalus versicolor
GAAGAGAAGAGAAGAGAAGAGAAGAGAAGAGAAGAGAAGAGAAGAGACAGAAGATTTTGGGTAAGCATTAATATCCTGCAAATACACCGTAGTGCCAATGGAAAGTTTTATAAAATATTTTAAAAGTACATTTAGATATCTCTGCATGATGGATTAAACAACTGATAATGGATAATTAATTGATTAGGCAAACATTTTTCTGGCTATGCCAAGTTGCAAAATTGTCCTATGTAGATCTTTAAAAGCCCCCAGATGATTAAAGGTTTAAAAACGTCAGAAATGTAGAATAGAATAGAATAGAATGGAATAGAATAGAATGGAATAGAATGGAATAGAATAGAACAGTTTTATTGTTGTTGTGCATATGCAAGATATGCACAACGAAATTAGAGTGCTGTTCCACTACACATGTGGAATGTATTGATAAATTTGGTCAAACAATTGTATTAACACACTACAATTTAACTAAGAACCATGGATGGCCATGGAACTGTCCAACAGTTACCCTGCATAATCCCAGTGGTGCAAGACCAACCAGGAAGTACTATTCTCATTTGCAGATCTTCAAGCCCCGAGCCTAGCAATGCTAATCTTCTCAGATGTCCAAAGGAAAGTTTTAACTTCACTGTTCAACGTCATCGTCAACCTGACAAACCACAATCACTTCACATGGAACATGTCATGCAATGCTTCAGGCAGGTATTTCTACCGCTATGACAAAATAGGATGAACTCCCATTATATTTATGACTTCACTTGAGGAACATTTCAAGTTGGCTAAATATATCTTGTCCACTAGATGTCACATAGATCCTGTAAAATGTCATCCTAGAAAGCCAGCCAGCCAGCCAGCCAGACACCACTGGAAATTATGAGACTATGGAACAAACTGCTTATCGCATGCGGATTACTGGAGGGAGCCCCAACATTTTTATTTCAATTGAAGGGGAAGGAGCCTCTGGAATCTGCAGTTTCGAGTGGCAGATGAGCATAGAGGAGCGACAGCTAGAGACATTTGCCCCTTCCTGATACCATGTCTGCATTCAAAATCCTAGGCTCCTACAGCAGCTAGTCAGTATAAGAATACTCTCATTATTGCCAAGTACTTGAATTATCCATAAGACCATCTTGCAGGAATGAATACCTACATCTTTGCACATATCTAGTTTCTTCATAGCTTCATATTCTTGAGTTATGGTCTGTGGGAAGTAGCATTTGCCCTTGTCTTCTTCATAGTCTGCTTTGTAGTTTTTCTAAAAAAGAAAACAAAAGAAAAAAAATCAAGAAAACAATCATCATCATGAGCTTGTCAGCACAAGGGAACTCTGATACATCAGTGGGCTCAGTACTTACATCGCTCTTCATGGCTTCCACTTTCATGCAGTGGGAGTGATACGGGTCCTCATAGCTGCCGATGTGCCGGCCCAAGATATTGGTTATATACGGCTCTTTGTACTTGACCTATGAAAAGGAAACGCCACCAGATATTGCAACAAATGTACCAGTTTGGGGAATTTAAGTCCACACTACAATTTAGGCACAATTGACACCACACTTACCTCACTGAAGTTTTTCAGGACGTTGTCAATCTGATACTTTGGAGTGTCGCAGTAATTAATGCTTGTTCCTTTTGCCTTTTCATATGCTTCCTTGTACAATCTCTGCCAAGGGAAGAAAAATGAACATTGAAATGCAAAACTGCCATAGCACATACGCATAGAGATGGGCACGAAATGCTAAAATGGTGCTTCGTTTCATTTTTCGTTTCATTTGTCCTCATTTTGTTTGAAACGTCTTTTTTAAAATGGTTTTGTTTTTCATTCCATTCTGTTTTTTTTTTTGTTTTATGTGTTTCATGTGTTTTATGTGTTATGTCGTGTTTTGTGTAACTAACTGTATTTCATGTGTTTTTAACTTTTTAACTTTATGTTTCAGGGGGTGGGGGGGGGGAAGTGACAGCTTTTTAAACTTGTTAAAGCCCCTGAAGCAAGCAGCAGTGGCAACCATCACCAATTTGCTTTGGTGGCTAAAAAAAAAAAAAGTTTTAAAAACCTACACTCCCCCCCCAACACGCCCAATGGGGAGGAACAAAAAAACAAAATGGAATGACGAACAAAAAAATGTTTCATTTCATTTTGTTTTCTTTGTAAAAGCCCGTTCTTTTTCAATTTCGTTAGGAAACAAAATGAAAAACAAAAAAACAAAACAAAACAAAATTCATTTCGTTTTCCTCTCTAAATACGATTGTTCCTTCTGTACAATCCCCAACAATTAGAACACTTTTTATTGAATGGAAGGGGATTTTTGAGTCAATGTTTTTCAAAATCTCATGGATCAATAGATCAACAAGATTAACCATTCAGTATTAACTCTAGCCTTAGTGTTATTTTATTTTATTTTGAATATTTTACCCCACCTTTCTCCTTGGAAAAGGAGACCCAAGGTGGCTTACAATAATGAGGGACAATAGATAGCTGCTGTTTTGTGACAGTAGCTTGCTTTGCGAAGGCTAAATAATGTGTGCAAGACAGCAGAAGATTTTTGTTTTGTTTTCTGCATGTTCTTTGTATTTATTTATTTATTTATTTATTTATTTATTTATTTATTTATTTATATACTGCCCTATCTTCCGAGACGGAACTTGGGGCGGTGTACAATAAAAAGAAAAGAAACCACAGCAAGCAAGCATAAAATCAGAGGCATCAGTAAAAATAGGAGGGTACAATACCCTCCACACAGAATGGCATGGGCGGCAACAGAGAAGGGGGGGAAAATAAACAAAATAAACAAAATTAAACAAAATTAAACAGTTCTACTGTTACCTTTTAATGTTCTAAGATGCCTCTTCAAATTCCCTGTTCTTAACTTGAATATGTCTTAAATGTTCTGGACTATTGTCCCTCTTTATTGTAAGCCACCTTGGGTCCTTTCCCAAGGAGAAAGGTGGGGTAACAATATTCCAAATATAATAAATAAATAAATAAATAAATAAATAAATAAATAAATAAATAAATAAATTTAATTTAATTTAATTTAATTTAATTTAATTTAATTTAATTTAATTTAATTTAATTTTTCCCTCTGCCAACCGTGGATAACTGAATCAGTGGATACGGGGTCCTACTGTATTTAGCCAAAAAATAAGACATTTATGTGAAGCCACCATAACTTGGTGAGAAGATTTAGGATTGCCTTTTATGGTGCCCAGACTTTCCTTCCCATGTCAAATGCAAGGTGTTTTTTTTCTAAAATGGCACTTCGATTGATAACTTTCCTAAGTATGTATATTAAAATGAATGTGAACTTTACACATCAAGCACTGGTCAACCAGGGCATAGTTTAGTCTGTTGGTTCCCAACTGTGGGTCCCTAGATGTCCTTGGACTAAAACTCTCAGAAGCCTTCACCATTAGCTCTATTGGCCAGGATTTGGGAGTTCTGGTCCAAGTTGTTAGTCTGTGGAACTCCCTGCCACAGGATGTGGTGATGGCATCTGGCTTGGATGCCTTCAAAAGGGGATTGGACAGATTCCTGGAGGAAAAGTCCATCACAGGTTGCAAACCATGAGGGAGATGTGTAATCTCCAGGCTTAAAACCAGGGTACTTCAAGGGCCAGATGCAGGGGAGTGGTATCAGGAGACAGATATCTGGTCTCGTGCTCTCCCAGACGCATTTGGTGGGGCCTCTGTGAGATACAGGAAGTTGGACTAGATGGGCCTTTGGCCTGATCCAGCATGGCTCTTCTTATATTCTTATGTTCTAACATGTGAGGTCCCAAGGTTGCCAGTCTCTGTTTCAGAAAATCAAAATACTGAAGTTCTAACAGAGTAATCTAACAAATCTAATGATTAAACCTCACAGCTCAACTTGTTATAACAGGGAACGGAACCATGTAGTAGAACCACATACATTAGAACATTATCTGGAAGTTGAGTCATTAGAACATTATTCTATTCTAAAGAATAAATGTCTATATGAACTATTCATACAACTTTGGTTAAACATCCCAGGGGAAATGTAGCATACTTACATCATTCACAAGGTTCCCGACATGTTTCAGGTGCTTGAGCACTGGATTCTCTGTAGCCGGAAGCACATTATAATCTGTATTTGCTTTGGATTTTTCATAAGCTTCTTTGTATTTCACCTAAAGAAAATAAGGAGGGGGTCAGTGTCAGTTGCTTTTCCAAATATGTGTTCCTTGCACATCTCACACAAGCCAGATACTTTTATAGCCACTTACATTAAAAAAAAATACTGACAACATGTACATACAATTTTAATTAAGCCACACAGGAGATACTGAAGAGATTTCATCCCTTCACTTAGGAGAACAATTAAAACATTTTTTCAGCTGAACTATTATAATCCATTTCTAGCTAGCTCTTGGCCATTTTTTTTTCATGAATGAATCAGCTGTTTCACAAATCCCATGAGGTTTCAATAGAAAGTATACGTCCTGAAACTGCAATGGACAATGTGGTGGTTGTTTGGGGACATGGAAGAACCCATCAAGCTCATTATCCCTTGTAGTGAATCTGACAAAGGCTATGTGCTGTGCTCCCAAAAGATAAGAAAGGCCAAATGCTGAGTAAGGTAGAGCAAATCAAAGGAGCACGGCTTGTATACTGCCCCATAGTGATTAAAGCACTCTCTGGACTCATTTTACTGACCTTGGAAGGATGGAAGGCTGAGTGAACCTTGAGCCTGCTACCTGGGATTGAACTCCAGGCCATTAGCACAGTTACAGTTGCAGTACAGCAGTTGAACCACTGTGCCACGAAGCTCTTATAGACGCCTGGTAAGCAAAGTTATGCTCACAGAATGTGTGTCATGGCAGCTGGAGGGGACAATTTCTGCTTCTTTCTTTTTTGTCTTTGGGCCTTGAGAAGCTGCTCTGGATGACTGCGGAGCCCTCCAGAGCATTGAGGGAGGTGGTCAGGGGCTACAGGAGGGGGCAGAAGGCATGTTGCCTTGGAGATGCCAAAAATTGCCATTCAAAAGAGGATCTTGACCAGTTAGACAGTCATCTGGGTCAGCATGATACAAAGATCACCCATCAGCCTGGGAACAGAATGACAACCTGGTTTTGTTGTGGTGTTTACCCTTCCATAGTCAAATGTGTTTGTGCAGGTGGGTGTAAAGGATTAATGCTATGGACCAATGAGGGAGTGCGGAGGTGGAGCCCACATGTTTAAAAGGCTAAGCCTGAGGGACATGTGAGGGAGATAAGGTTAAGAAAAGTTAAAATAAGGATGAGATGTGAGATGTCAGACAGATGAGAGAGGTTTGAGAATAGTGAAAGGATAGAATTTGAGTGTTATCTGCTTAGTGGAACTTTCAATTAAGGGCACGCAAGAAAACCTTAAACTGACACAGCTTATTGAATTCAATAAACGTTATTTTACTTTATTTATGTTACAACTTGACTGAGACTCAATTATTTCAACTGGATAACCCTGAATGGTGGCAGCAAGAGCAAGTACTTGGATGGGCGACCACAGGGAATACCAGGTGCTGTAGGCACCTGGAGTAGGAACTGGCAAGCCACTCCAGGACTCCTGCCAAGAAAACTCCATGGACATGGGATAATGAACAGTCGGTCGTGACTGTAATGACACAACAACAACTTCCACACAAGAACTATTTCTGTTCTGGAGGGGAGGATAATGAATGAATATAAGAAGAATGGTCCCACTGGTGAAGGGGTGCACTGTGGTTGATGTTTTGTTTTCTTTGTAATTTGTTAATTGTATTTTTTTATTTTGTATAAATAATTTTTATTTAAAAAAAACACAAATAAAATGCAGCCCACTTTTGGAAAAAAAGAAAATAAAACCTTAAACTGAGATAGCTTGTTGAATTCAATAAGCATTATTTTACTTTGTTAACATTATAACTTGACTGAGACTCATTTATTTCAACTGGGTAACCCTGAATGGTGGCAGCGAGAGTAAGAAGAAGGTGTGTACAGACCAATGGTCCGTGAAACTACTGGGGGCTCTGTATGGGTTCGCTGCACTTGTCACCAAGGGATGAAATGCTCCCTAGTAGAGATGGGCATGAAACAAAAAAATGGCATTTCGGTTTTTCGTTTGTCATTGAGAGGTCTGTTTCGGTTCATTTCTGTTTGTCATGAATTTTTTGAAAAATTTCGTTACCGTTTTTCGGTTTTTGTTTGTCATTTCTACCCGCTTTTTGCGCCATTTTTAAAGCATTTCTGTGCGGAGACATCCCCCAACGCCCCAGACCAGAGGGAAAACACTAAAAAAAATGGATGCTGGCAGAGACACAGTACAGACTAGGTATGCAGGGAGGCTGCAAAGGCAACGGCGGGCGTTGCCCAGGGTGCAGCAAGGCAGCCACAGAGTGACTGCGCTGTGGGGCAGGGGAGGGTACTCATTGAGAGGTACGCAGCACGCACGCACACAGGGAGGCTGCAGGACTGAAGCTAGAGTCGCAGAGACAGCAATCCCACCCTAACTCCCACCAGAGACTTCAAGGAGGACGGGGGCTGCCAGAGCTTTTTATGCCCTCTGTGGCTGCCAGACCTGCCCACCCAGTCTGCAACCTGGGCATGCTATTGGTTGAACATGATCCCACATCACATGGCTTGCCTCCATTTTGTGGCTGGTGGCGACATCCATTTTAAAGGGAAAAGAAAAATACATCGCGATGGGAGAAGACAAAAACAAACGTTTTAAGGACCCCACCCCACCCCGGTAGGTATTATCAGACAATATAAATAATTATTGCTGCATTTTTATGGATATCCAGGGCGTTTTTTTAACATTTAAAACAGATCATATCATTGTGCGTCGCCATGAATGGAAACGAAACGTAACAACCACAATTTTTGTGGTTCTGTTCGTTTCGTTTCATTTTCATCACAATTTTCGTTTGTCGTTTCGTTACATAACGGAAATGGCAAACGGAAACGGAAACGGAAAAATGTTCGTTCCATGCCCATCTCTACTCCCTAGACATCTGTAACAAGAGCCATTAAACACAACATGATTTAAGCCTGACTGGGGCTACATTAGCCAGAAATGTTAACATACCTTACTAGCCACAGTTCCAGCACGCTTCTTGACCTCATATTCTGGCGTCTCAGTCTCCATGAAGTAGATTTGGTCTTTCATGTTCTCCCAGGCTTCCTGGTATCTTCTCTGTGAGCAAGAGAAAACACAATAATTGTTTGGTAAAGAACAGATTGAAGTTGGAATTTTGCTAGAAATAAAAATGGCACAAAGAAGATGGAGGGTGAGAGGACATAAGAGTCAAAGCATAATGTTGGCCACCCTTGGATGAGTTTTCAATTTTTTCCCCTTTTCTTTACCATGCTCAAGTTGTCAGTATTCATTTTGGCAACGGCAACATCATAGCATGGGGTCTGGCTCCATTTGCCTTTCGTCTTCTTATAATCTTCATGATATTTGAGCTAAGAAAGAAAGAAAGAAAGAAAGAAAGAAAGAAAGAAAGAAAGAAAGAAAGAAAGAAAGAAAATTATAGTACAAGGAACAAATCTACTCTAATATGTTGGGGGGTTTTTTGGAATAGCTATCAAACAGTTGGACTGATCTCTGCCACTACCACTACCCCACTTCCACTGATTTCTGTTAAAGTTGGAATCAAATTTTTAATTGCTTCCCAGCTTCATCAATCCTCTGAATGCCTGGGACTTAGAGAGGAAAAGACAGCTTGGAAACAGAAAACATTCCATTAGATCCTCATGATGGATCAAATCTACTTGGTTTATTTGATGCATCATAAGCTATTGTTTCTGCTATTGGAAACTGTGGTGAAGACAGTTAAAATTAAGGAAGCGACTATAAAGTGTGTCCACTTTTAATGTCTCTGTAGGCCAATACCTTCATTTGAATCAACATAAAATTCACAAAAAGTGTAAAGTTTTCAGTTCTCCAGAACTCTTCATCAGGATATATGTTAAAATACTGGAGAAAATATCATTCTTTACTTTCCCATTTCTTAAAAAATAGTTTTAGGAATGCTTTTAGTTTACTTTGTAAAAATATCAGGATTTTTTTTTTTGTCAGCAGCTCAAAGAACTGCAGGAGCCAGCACTTGAACCCTATCAGTTAGCAAAAGAAAAAGAAATAATTATATATATATATATATATATATATATACAAAACATGAAGACCAACATCCTATTTCCTATATGATCACATGAAGGCAATCATGCAAGGCAAGATAACCTGTTTTCAGAGCTTTCTGTCACACATCTACTCTTCCCTTCCTTTCACAACTGGTTGTACAGCTGAGCACACTCAAAACTCTGGGAAACAAGGAAATTGATTGTGCAATTGCATGGCATGGATGGTTTTTTTTTCCTTCTACCAAAAATCAAAGAAAGTACATCTATATCACCCCCTGGGCAAAACTCACTGCCAGATTGACACTTGTGGGATCAGAATCACCTCTGGTTATCTAGTGGCATTTTAGTTTATTACTAAAAGCTCCTCCCTGGTCATGAGGCTTCTCTAGGACAAACAAAATCAGAGAATTATGGAGCTCCAGACGCTGAAAAATGGGGATAAGAAACCTCAAATTAATTATTTTTGATGCACCAATCTGGTTTATGCCAGCAAAACTGCACCAGAATTACCCAATTAATTAACCTATTTCTCATTACCAGTGTAATGTCATGTAGTTAACACCCAACGGCTCAAGAAATTAATCTGTCACTACAACCCATGAAAGGGCCTTCTCAACTGCTGCACCCAGACTCTGGAACTCCCTCCCGCTAGAGGCCAGGACTGCCTCATCTCTGTTGTCCTTCCGGAAACAGGCAAAGACTTTTCTCTTCAGGCAAGCTTTCCTTGAATCATGGACTACCTACTATGTGACTTTTATATTAATCTATAGGTTAACATAGACTTTATGTTTATAACTACTTATAACCTTGTAGCTTTAATACAATGTTGTCTATTAATGCTGTAAGATGTCTCTCACTTCCTTGGTCTCAAATACTTGAACATGACGTAAGTTGTACTGGACTGTACATTATCCCTCATTACTGTAAGCCGCCTTGGGTCCTTTTCCAAGGAGAAAGGCGGGGTAAAAATACTGTACTCTAAAATAAAATTAAAATAAATAATGCAAAGATTAATTCATTGAGGGTAGATTATATATGATTTTCCTAACCTTCCATAAAAACCCTGGTCATTGGGCAAATGTTTATGAAAAGAAACTAGTTACTTTAATTAATTATTTCCTCCTATATGCAAGACTAGTTGGAAAGAAAGACCTCTGAGCAAACATTAGTTCCCTTTTGACAACAAAAGAACACGAAAGTACACGAAAGACCCAGCAGCATTATTGAGAATCTTGGCTTGTCTCCTGTTCCGGGTTCTTAAAGGGCATGTTTACCTAAGCATTCCCTTCCAGGTATACTCACGTCACTTAGCTGCCTGGTTACTTTCTTGGCAAGTTCCACATCAGGTGGGTCTGGTAAAGAAGTGTATTTGGCTTTGCGTTCATCATGCCCTTTTTTGTAGACAATCTGAAATACAGAGAAGAGGGAACCTCACGCCTTGTTTAAATAAGAACCTTTAAACCTGCCTTCTTCCACTGCAAGGTCCGCTTACTTCGTAACACTATAACCTTGGCTTAGTTAGCCCGGGCGCTCCAGAATTCTGCACCATTCTCTGAGCAAGGAGGCTGCCGTCCACGCAAGTTGACGTTAAAATATAACCGTCTGTAAGGAGCCATATGTTTTTGGCTTTTATTTGGCTTTTATTTCATTTTTTGCCTGGAGTTCTTGCACAGACTAACACAGCTACCTCTTCCAAGACTTCATGCCATGTTACTTGCATTCCTTTTTGGGTCATTTTGAGGGGGTTGGAATCCTGTTGGGTACTGAACTCATGTCCCCACATAGTCATGCAGTTTGTCAGGCAGTCTTCACCAGTGAAACTGACTGACACACGGATCCTTCTTTCGCTGGCACATTCATTTCCATGGGGCTGGTACTGATAGAACAGGGGAAATTATGTACTCTCGAGAGCAGATATAAAGATAGCATAATTCAAAGGATGAAATAAGCCTCTTTTCAATCCTTCCCAAGAGTCTACCATCAGCCAGCTTCACTGGCTCAGATTCATGGCAATACATGCATAGAAATGTGAGGGCTTATTTATCTGTTTTTTCGGAGTTGCTCTGGATGGAATATATATGGTTGCAGTGGCTCTTTATCATCCTTGTGACAAGCCAAGGCTGACAGATGGGGACAGGTCCAAGTTTAGTCAGTAGGCTTTGTAGATGGGCCAAGATACAGACACGGACCATTCCCTACTTCTGGCCCAAGGCAGAATCACATTGATTCATTTGCAAGTTTGAGAAAATAAGGGCCAAAACTCAGTATTTGAAGTCTTTCTGATTCACTTTTAAAGTGAAGGCATAAGAAAGAGCCACTTGTCATGAAAGGGATGTAAAACACAAAGAGGCCTGCACAACATCCATCATATCCTTGAATTATTATTTATGTGTTATAAGAATAAAGCTTTTCACTAAGAGCTGAAGGCAATTTAATAAATCGAGGGGGTATTATTTCATGCTTGGGAAGGCTTTTTTCAATACTAATTTCCCCTTTCTGTAAATAAAACCACCCACCCACCCATCACATCAGGAGGAAAATCTATGAAAAATGGCCTCACACCACAGAAGGGTGTGCAAAACCTTCTTTCATTTAGAAAGGAAAACAATTGAGAGGTTTATCACATGGGAGGGCCATACCTTGGTCCACAATTTTGTCCACTCCTGTCATCACAAGTGCCTGGACAGAACTGATATTCTGTGGACTGGAGGAAATCTCATGTATTTTGGAAAAGAATGTTCAGCCTAGAAGGTCTTATCATCAGGTTGACTTGTCGTGTACAAACTAAGCAAGCACTAGAAGTCAGAAGAGGGAAGTCCCCTGCCATTAGCAGAGCTTGGAAAAGTTATTTTGAGGGTACTACAGCTACCAAAATCTTTAAGACAGCACAGTCAAGGTCCATGATGGAAAATTGGGGTGGGTGGGTTTCTAGTCCTAAAAAGTAACTTTTTCAAGCACTGGGCGATAATTGCAATGTCAGGAAGTAAATTCACAAGTAAATTCTATTGATTTCTACTGATTTCAGTAGAATCTACTCCCTTGTTGGCCTAGAATTGAAGTCAGCCAGCAGGTGTCCACACAGATGTCCATACAGTTGAGTGAGGGAGAAACAAATAACACAACCTGTCAATGAAGAAGATGCATGCTTGTACCAAGATTGTATTGTCTGAAGAATGTCAGTACCAATCGAATGGATTTGAGTGAAGCAAGCAAGCAAAACAAATAAATGCCTCCTGAGGACTGTCAAAATGGAACCCACTCCTCCACTGGGGCTTTGATACTTACATCACTGAGGGCTTTTTGGGCCTGCGCTACTCTTCTTAATTCTGGGCTGTCATTATAAGGATAGAACAGTGACTTGTCCGATTCCCAGTCTTCAGTATATTGTTTCTGAAGGAAAATATATATATATTGTCTTTTCAGTCAAAAGCCAATAAAACAGACACTAAAATGGAAGAGAAAATTCAGGAGATGACCTTACCTTGCTGAACAAGGCTGTGTTTTTAATTGCCTGCACAAGCTCTGGCGCATCAGGGGGAAGCAGGTATTTTTCCTTATTCTCTTCCCAGCTCTGTTTGTATAAAACCTGCCAAGAGATAAACCAGCACATTGGTTGCTCAGGCCTTTGTTCAACCCAAAGTATGCTTCACAGATCAGTTTTATAGCAAAATGTCTCCCAGGTGGTAATAAGGTCTAATGAGGGAATCTCCGCATCTCTTCATAAAGCCCCTGCATCATGTCAATGTTTATCTCACATTTTTGTAAGCTGATAGAAGAGGTAGACCAGTCAGGCCAAGGAACAATATACATTTAAAGGATGAAAGATAATCACATACACATGCACTTCTTTAACTTGGAAGCCTGGGTGATGAATAATAAAACATTGGGCAAATCATAGTAAATTTATTTAGTAAAGAATACTATAGTTCAGACATTTTTTTAAAAAAGTACCAAACATATCTCAAACAGTCCTAAATGTTATCAGGACCAGGCATGGGAATTGCACATGCATTTATCAACCATTTATTGACCTCTTGTTACTACCAACACCGTTCCAGAGAGGGCCTCTTACCTTGCTAACTTCCTGAGAAACCTTCTTTGCGTGTTCAATGTCTCTTGCTTTCCCATCAACGTGGCAGTTAGTCTTTGCCAGTTCACCAGCCATGCGGTATTTAACCTACAGTAACCACATACACACACAGCATTGTGAACCTAAAGTATGCTATTCGATAGACAGATGATCATTCTTTTTGAAGAGGAAGATTTAACATGGATTGATGTTATTTTGCTGAGTGCAGTGCTGGGCTGGATCAAGTAGCATCCATTTGGGCATTAGTGCTATTCAGTGCAATGCAGCACAAATATGTGTTGAGACAAATAAAATATCTGAAATCACTGCCTATTCTGATAAAGATGCTGTACTATCCTTTGAAGCAGTGTATTTAGAAATGTGATGCATAGAGACATGGTCTTAAAATGTAGCTGCATAATATATTAAAGTAACATATATACACCTGAGATACTACTTTACCAGCTAATACTCCAAGCTGATTCCATTGCTAACCATTTTGGAACTCATTTTAAGAAGGCAGCCTGGCCCCAACCTATTGGCAAAATTGTTTTGGGAGCTCTTCTATGTCTTGTGTCCCACAGTCCTGCTGGCTTCAAAGGCTAGCTTGAGATTTCAGAAGCATAACAAAGATATTGCCTGACCTTGTTTTTGGATTTCACATTCTTTTTCTATGGGCTCAGATACCTAATTTTATTTCGACCAGCTTATCTAATAGTTATGCAATCTGAACCTGCAGTTGGAAACCCACACTTATATTCCCATGGAATGGTTGGAATTTATTTCCACATACTTAGAATAGGCCCATTTTTTAATCTTCCAACTGTGCTTTCTTTTGAAATTATTTATATCACTTTAATTTCAGCATCTGCTGTGATAATAACCAAGAAACTTTTTAAGGGAAGCTGTGAAATATTTTCACTGAATAGGAACTTCTCTGAAATACAAGATTATGAACTACTCAGAAAATACTGCTTGTTATGCCCTGGTTCCTCTCTGTGAGTTATTCTGCCCTTTTCCATTAGTCTCTTGCTTACTTTAAAACCTTCTAGAGATATACTGTATTCTTGACTCAATGAAATATACATTGTATTCCTCCAAACAGATACATTTGCATGGGGAAAATGTGTGCTGGATATATGTAAATATAGGAGTGGAGATGTGGATTTGATTAACAAATACTTGTACTGTAAATCATTTCTACTTGTACTTTAATTAGAAAGTGCTTTGCATAAGATGTAACTCCTATTTTTGTATGACTGTATAGATACACATTTTTGCTACATCTCTCAGAAATGTTTGCTTCTTATACAGTGATGTGTGCATGGGAATTATATAAAATACCCTTGCATCTGAATGTGAATCACAATGCAGGTAAGCAAAAGAGAGCCAATCTGCATCCAGCCTGGGCTCGCTCAGTTCCTGCATCCACTCAAGCAGATGCATCCTTCAATATAGACTCAGGCTAAATGCTTATATTTTCCCCAGGCAATCAAGAATGATTATTCATCACAGGTATTCTAGAGCCACAGGTATCTAAGATTCCAGTTTGAATGCTAGCAATGTCTATCTTGCTGCTGAGTCTTCAGTTTCCTACTCCAGGAATCTCAGCGACAGGTTTCCTTTGGCTCCAGACTGGCTGTATGGCTCCTGCCTGCCTAGCAAAAAATTAAAATAGAATCTTCCTGCTTCACACCTGGCAGTCCCAGACCTTACCTCGCTGAGCTGGTCCTGGACTTTCCTGATTCTCCGAAGTTCAGGAGTATCAGTCGTAATGGCATATGGCTTTCCTTTTTCCTTCTCAAATTTCTCTTTGTATTTTATCTAGTGGAGGAAAAATACAATAGGACAAAAATAAATATAACCTTCTAATAGTACACGTGGTATTAATATTATTTAAATTGGTTCCCTGGGAAATCCTTGTGGAAATGCTTCCTTCCAAAAACATCTCTCCCCAGCCCCCAAAGACCAGGCCCAGAAGCAGGTCTGTGCCACCAGGGGTAAATATGGATTCTATGCTCCATCCACCCACCCTAAGCAGGGTGGTGGTGGTTAAAGCATAGTACGGAGGACAGACACTATTTTGTCTTTTTGGTGTGCCCCCTCCAGCACAGTACCCGGAGGACATGACCCCCTGCCCACCCCCTGGTTGCAGCCCTACCAAAGACTTAATCCTTGTAAAACCCAAACTTTATGTGAGGAATAGATTGGGATGGGAGTTGCATTTATTAAACAATGTGTAATACTTTCCTGATAAACACGTGTTGAGTTCCACTTACTCCCTAAGGTATCATCTGCAGTTGTTTTCTGTGGCTACAGGAAAGCTTAGATTCTACTTCATTAAAGAACTTTGGCATACAAAGATATGGGGCAGTGAAATGTATACAAGCGTGTGGTTGACTTCATGTAATTATAATGATGATGAGCAGACTAGCAGAAAGGACAAGATGGACACCTGTTTCCACTTATAGAAGATGAGCATCCTAGCAGCTGAGGCACACGCTCATGACTGGCAATGGGGCAGCGTCTCACCATACGCTTGAAAACTACTACAGAAGCTGGCTTAGGATGCATGCATCCACAGTTGTGTCATACAACAGAGGGAATGATCAAGGGACTGAGGGGAGGAGTTGGGAAGATAACCCTGCTGCTGCTCTTCAGACGTGCCCCAGAATCAGCTTCTGAAGTAGCCAACTTACTATGACTCGTGATAGGGCCTGTCCTGTTAGGGAGGGAGGCATTAATGTAGAGACAGTTGCAGGGATAGGCCTCCAGCTCAACCCTTGCCAGGAACAGAACATTCAAAAGGCAGAAACCAGATCAGGAGGCCATTTTATGTTACCCTGACACTATTCTGCTATGTTAACCCTTTTAGGGCTGCCAGGCAAGCTGAGGTCACTGCCTTGGGAATCTTTTTTTTTTTTTAATTTTCATGAAAGATCAGCAAATTGTTAGCTTTTTGCTACATTTTACTGTCAGTGATAAGAGGAGGCTTCTGTGGAATTTCCACAGTTTGTCCAAATCAACTTTGACAGTTGACTTAGATCAGCAAGGGCTGCCACCTGCTGCTCCACCTTAGGCAGCAATGTATCCAGAGTCCCCCTTCCAACCACTGAAACCATGTGTTGTCAGCTAACCAAAGTATGGGATCAGAAAATCCATGGAGTAAATTCTACACCCCTTGTACTGCTAGGTTTTGATCAGGTTATTCTGTAACCCTGTCAAATGTTTCTGTAGCTTCAGCATCATGTATTCAGTTTGGAACTGACTAAATCTGTGATGTATGATTTCAAGGCTTAAGTTCAACACTAGCCCACTTCAGAGGCAGCGTCCCTGAAATAAGTGGGATCAATGAGAACTGTGATAACAAGTCCCATTTCATTTCCAAGGACCTACCCAATGTAGGACTAATATGGGTTCATTCCTTAACTTCTGTTCTGGTTCTACTACTTCTAGACTCTTTCAGGTCCTACACAATGGTTATGCAGTTACTCCATTCTAGTCTTATTTAAAGTCTATCTTTATATACTTCCCTCCACCCTTCTCCTTCTCACACACAATAGTTCCTATGGAGGGACCATTATCCTGGAAATCCAAAGTTGGCTGACTTGCTTCCTTTCCAGTTTTCTATCACCTATTCTTTGGAGTAGACAGCATGTAAAGTATTAGAGGAGAGAGTAGGGAATAGGCTCTCCCAAAACTAGAAGAAAGGTCTTCTACATTTTCCCAATGGAATATGTTGGTTCTCAAAGCCTGCCAGTCACACAATAAATTGTTTTTAAAATTTCCTCGAAGGGACCCAAGGTGGCCTATAGTACTAATTCAATATAATTAACAAATTAAAAACAAGACATGTATTAAAAAAAAACCCCTGAAATATTTAAAATATTAAAGATAACAAAAAACAACATTTAAAAACAAGAATAGAAACACCATAAAAACAATAAAAAGTACAAAGCTTTTGGGCAAGCCTGAGAAACAGATTATTGTGCCATTGTGCTTCCACTGGAGTAAG
Organism: Phrynocephalus versicolor; assembly: GCA_023846285.1. NCBI lineage: Eukaryota > Metazoa > Chordata > Lepidosauria > Squamata > Agamidae > Phrynocephalus > Phrynocephalus versicolor. The sequence goes on from JAHTLZ010003547.1 coordinate 19,210,189, forward strand.
GATTTGAACATCACCATCATTTTAGAACTACAGAACTGAAAGTAACCCTATGGATCATCAGGTCCATCCCTTCTCAGAGAGGGCCCAGTAGGGAATCAAATTACCTGCAAATATTTTTTTTTAAAAAAGTGAAATGAATTCAATTATCCTGCTCAACTGTGAGAAGATATAGACCCATGGGAGAAAGAAATCTGATTCTGTAAAGATCTGGGTCCGAAATATCCATTTATAAGGTCATAGGCTCATCCTGGATACTCTCTGACTGCCTAACTTCAAAGGGGACTTTCCACCTTCCCATCCATTTTTTTTTTAATTTAAGTAGAAAATGGATGATAATAACCATCTTCCAAAAGTAAGGAATAAGTAACTGCAGCGCTAATCGCTGCCAGTTTAAATGCAACCTACAGCTTCCTAAATAAAACTGAAACATTTTTTTAAAAAATGACCATGTCTAAAGTAAAAACTGAACACAAATATCCCCACAAAAAGAGGATTACTTAACCATAACCCATGCAGAGAATACTTTGCATTTTGGAAATGATAATGACATTTTGACTTACGTTGCTAAAGAGCTTTTGCATTTTTGAACTGTGTTCCAAGTAAGGTGTCAGAAACTTAGAGGTATCCACTTTTGTCCGTACAATCTTTTTTCTTACAGGCTGGGAGGGCTTCTGAGATGTGTCTTTGGTTTCCGCTGTATGCTTTGTGGTTACTGTATATGGGGTGGAATCAGTGGTGTATGTCGTTTCCGTGATCTCAGTAATTATCTAGAAATATCGGGAAATGTTGATGAATTCACATTGCCACTATAGTGCTGAGGTTAGAACTGTTTTTCTCTTTTTTTTCACGTTTTTAATTCAAAGATTTGCATGCATAGACATTTCCAAAAATCAGTTATAGATGGCTTTATTTCAAAAAAGACTAGGAAAACTTTAAACTGGAATTCCATCCCCCCTCTAAATTATACCAGCAACTGTATACGTGGTTTCGCTCAACTCATCATTTTTTCTCACTCTGTAGAAGCTGAAAAAGGTTGTGTTGTAGCAAACTTTGTAAACAAGTTTTGTTGGTACTTTGGGTCAGAAAAACCTAAGATAACTGGATTGTTAAAAGTTATAGCTTTTAACTTAAGTTTTAAACATCTCTATATAATAGTTTTTAGTGTTAATCAATTTGTTTAATTAATTGTTTATTTTGTTTTTATTTATTTTTTGTATACCACCTACTAGAGAGAAAAGCAGGATAAATATCATGGAAATACGTTAATCCAGGCATGTCCAAACTTCAACCCTCCTGATGTTTTGGACCACAACTCCCAGAATTCTAAGCTTAGATTGCCAGTGACAAAGGACTGTGGGAGTTGTGGTCCAAAATATCTGGAGGGCCAAAGTTTGGACATGCCTGCGTTAATCCATAAATCGTTGGTTGGTTGGGAAAGTGGAAGGTTGGACTTCTGCAGAAACACTGTAAAGCAGAGTTTACAATGTCACAGCAGAAGTCCCAAACTACCACTTTAATAGTGTCAGTTCGGAAATACTTGAGAATTCATTTGCACTGATAATGTCTTTTTTTTAAGCTTCTACCAATTTCTTTGCATTCAGAACTTGCAAAATGTAGACATTTCAAGCATTCACAGAATTTCCCTCACATTCACTTTGAGAATTTAGCTCGAGAGACTCAAGAGAAAGATCTTATGGAGACAAATCTGAATAAGCCTTTGAGTTACAATGTATTCTCAAAGGCTTTCACGGCCAGGATCTGATCGTCGTGAGTTTTTTGGGCTGTTTGGCCGCGTTCTGGAAGTTTTTCTTCCTGACGTTTCACCACACTCTGTTGCTGGCATCTTCAGAGGGCATAGGGCAAATTTTCTCTTTCCCACAACTTTAAAAACCCCACAGTCTCACTCACTTTATAACCCAGGGCACAGAGAGAACTCCTAGTTCCCTGAGGTCCTTGCCCTCTGAAGATGGCAGCCACAGAGTCTGGTGAAACGTCAGGAAGAAAAACTTCCAGAACATGGCCAGACAGCGCGAAAAACTCACAACAACTTTGAGTTACAGTTACCTTGGTTGAGGACAGGGTGCCACATGACACTATATTCTCAACCCCCGGTAAGCTCTTCAGCCGTTTGAAGAATGCCCTATATGCTTGTTATATTTACATGATACACATCATCCAGATTGTTTCTGCGAGCTTCAGATGGTTGGCTGTTTGCTAAATAAAGCCTTCTGATTATTCTCCAGTGGGGTTCGATTTCACAAGAGTTTGCCATACCATCCTTGCACAGGGAGGGCTCACACTGACGTCAGGAGGAAGTTTGGAAGTAGATCAGTGAGGGATTCATCTCAGGGGGTAAAAACACTGCTGGGGTGGTAAGCTATTTCTAGTTTTAGCTAGTGTAAAACATTTGACTCAACTGAATATGCTAAACAGCTAAAGAGTTGGCATGCCATCCAACAATGGATTCTGTGGTTTTGCTCCAGATGGCAATAGAATACTGGCCTTGGACCACATGTCCCAGAACAGCCGTGCATGCTGGGGGATTTGGGAAAATGCTATCCAAAAGGCTATTCCTTCCTGCCACCCTGCAATCTGTGCTTGTAATAGTTTCATTCCAGCACCTTTTTAACTGAAATTCATGAAAATGTGTGGTTAGAGAATTGTTCTGCAAGAGTAGCTAGCATTTCTGTAAGAAGCATACAGAAATGCAGTGGTAACCTGACTTAAGAGCAACTCGACTTAAGAGCAATTCAACTTAAGAGCAGAAATCTCTTGGCTTTTTAACAGCCGCCTTACAAATTTTAGATATGGTCTGCTCAACTTACAAATATATATATTTTTTTCATTTTTTCCCATTTTTTTCATTTTTAACTTATTTTTTCAATTTTTAGATAGGTACCCTGATTTAGGAGTAGTTCGACTTAAGAGCATGCATTCGGAATGGATTAAATTTGTAAGTTGAGGTACCACTGTACCTTGGTTAAAGAGTAACTTGGTTTAAGAGCATTCTGCAAGACAAGCAAACATTGCTTTTAAATTTTGCCTTGATCATCAAGCAATGTCTTGCAATACAAGTAACTGGAGCCAGTCACATGATCACAAGTAAACCAGCGTTGGCTCCCTTTCTCTCTCCCTGCTGGGTTGTGGGAGATGGCCTGGAACATTCTGTCTCAGGCAGCCTCCAAAGCAGAGGGAAGAGAGAGGAATGGAGGTTTCCCTTGTACCAGCCAGGAACGTGCAGGTTGGGGGTTTGTTTTATTTTTCTTTATATATTTTCTTTAATTTGTTTTCCACATCCTTTCTTATCTTTTCAAACAATTTCTAGACATGGGGCAGCTAGTCAAGTGTGTATAGGGCTACAAATTGCATTTTATTGTTGTCACATTAGAAACACTGAGTAAAATCCAGTTGTTAATCCAAGGCACAGCAGATTCCGCAGCCAGGTACCTAAACCATGGTGTGGATGTGGACTTCTAGCCAACTTCTTTTGTGAGTTTTGGCATTTTGTGTGTACAGTATGTGGTCTATGGGATCCCATAATGAATCATCTGAGTTTCCATTATTTCTTATGGGGAAATTTGCTTTGATATAAGACTGTTTTGGTTTACAAGCATGTTTACAGAATGAATTATAGTCGTAAACCAAGGTATTGCTGTATATAATTCAACAGGCTATGTGTTCATAATATACGCTCAAAGGCTGGATTATGGGGAAGAAAATCGTCCTAAAAGTGGTGGACCTGTGATAAACAATCCACCAGTGGGGGTAGTGGTGGTGGTGGTGGTGGTGGCGGCGGCGGCTTTCCATTTACATTTGTGTGCATGGCATAAACTATTATTTCTTAAATGCTGTGATTCTAATTAAAAATAATATGTATAGTAATACCACAAAGAAAAACATTTTAAACGTTTTATAGTTAGATATTTTTAAGAATCTAAAAGTTATAGCCCACCAATGATGGTGTAATAAGAGTGTTAACCCTAATAGTGAGATATAAAAAACAAATCTGCATGAGGATTAAATGTGAATAGATCATAATTCAGTCTTAAATATTGAGAAATGGGGAAAGATTGATAACATTAAGTTTCATGCATTTTATATTGCTCTTATTACAGTATACTGCTCTTACACACACACACACACACACACACACACACACAGCCTGAAGGAATTCTTCATATCAGAAACATTCAAAATAGGAGCGATTCACTAAAATGAATTTCCGGTTTCTTCATTTGATTTATGGACATGGTATGTCAATGAACAAGAAACAAAGGATATTGTAATGACTTTGGAACAATTATGCCAAAAATGAGTGACTTTGGACGAACAAATGGAAACATCTAAAGAGTATGGACAAGAAAAGACTGCATGAATATTTTTCAGTTCATTCTGGTCCTATTTCTTTGATATCTGTTTTGTTACTCAGTGGTCCTAAAGGTTCACACCTCCTTCTTTCAGTAGAAGGCCTGACTGCCAGCATTAAATAATACATGGTTTCATGCCCAAATGCATGGTTAATTTTAGCTGTTCACATCAATTTAAAAAGAAAAAGAAAAAGAAAGACCTTGATTTCATTTGGGATGCAGACTGCAGCTTCAATCTGCATCAATGCAAACACTTTAACCAACAAACAAGTATCCAGCCACTCCCAAAGCACTGATCATATGAGCAAGGATACAAGTAGAAGAAGACAGTGCAATTAGAGCTGTCTGCAAATTAATCCACACAACACAGTGGTGGCAGGAGAGGGAGATTATGCATATTTCAGTGCTGTGCAACATTGCAAATAAACCAAACCATGTATCTTTGGGAATTTGAAATTGTATTAGATTATTATGAAAATCCTATTAATTTATTCTATATAACATATACATCAAATGCCAGAGAAGCTTTAAAATGCACAAAAACTGGCTCACAAAACAGAGGTTTGTTTTTACCTCGCCTGGTTCACCATCCTCAGATAACTCCTCTTCAATGTAGTACTATAACCAAAGAAGAGACCTCATTACTTTGCACAGGATTGTTCATAATGATCACATTTCCCCCTTTGACTTAAAGAAGAAAGAGTAGCTCTGAAGAAAGATATTGGTAACACACCAGAAATGTTTTTGAAGATTCCTGCTAGTATAGAAATAGATAAATATTTACCTTTGTTCAACTGCAATTAAAGAAAAATCCTCCAACACAAAACGGTTTTAGCAGGTGCATGTGGCCCTGAAGTCACGAGAAGGGCAGCATTCCTTGTAACCAGTGCTTGTTGAATGTTAGGACTTTGGACTGAGCCAATGCGAAACTCCCAAAGCCACACAATTTGGAGTTTCCCACTCACATTTGTTGTAGCGTCTTTTTGAACCTTGTAATGACAGGCTGTATTACTGTTTCTGTGTCCCTGGTAATATGAGGAATTATGTATTCCAACTATGCCAGGGTACCATGAAGGAACAAGCAGTTTGTAGAATAGCTGGAGGCCTAACAGCACAAGATTCAGAGCAAAGGTGATTGAAAATGCATTTGAATGCATTTAAGTGGTGTCTTACACTGTTGGACTTCGAATTGAATAGTGGAGTTCCTTCTCATGGTTTGGGGATTGTTAACATTCCTTGGGCCCATGGATTCTTTGAACACCTACAATGAAGTCTTCTTGTTTTGTAAGACACCTTGAGGATAAGACAACTCATCTCCATGGCAATCCGATGGACCTAAAGAAGCAGATCTATCTGAGGTATCAGGCACCACCACCTGTCCAAATCTTTAAGATCAGTTTAAATTGTGTCCTAAAGCTGTAAGCAAGGGGTTCTCTGAGTCTGGGTAACATGGAGGTTCACAACAGCAAGGAGAATGGGGCTGACAGAGTGGGAAGGGGGGGGGGTCAATGAATGGACCTAGATTGCAGCAAATACAGGTTTAGGCTAGAAGGTGGTGGCAGCTGCTGCTGTCAGAAATGGAGGTACTGTGGACGTTCCAGAAGAAATTTGGCCTGGTCATGAGGGAAGACTTTCTGGGGAAGATGCTTGAAAGAGTTACAGTGGGACAGCTGCTGATCTTCTTGAAGAAGTCTAATTATATTGGTTATCCTGGATCCATGTCAGTGTGGTTTTTGGCCTGGTTATGAAACTAAACTGCTATTCACATCAAACCCATTAGCAACACCCTAGTTTAATTTCCAGAGATCTCTGAGTGAAACATAGAGATTCCACTGCCCAAATGTCTATAAAGTACATTTCAATTCCAGCCTACACTAGTCAAAGAAAGCATTCATAATGAAGCATCAAATAGAGAGATTTGTTTGGAATTGCCCATATATTCATAGTGTAGCCTGGTGAAATTGAGTTATATCTGATGCTGCTGTAGATCACTTAACAGAACAGAGTCTATTTTCTACACTATGATATTCTCCTCAGGTACCTCCTAAAAGTAGAGGTTGATGGGGCGTGCAACCACCAACTCATTCATCTCCATTTCAGTGATGAGGGAAAAAAAACAAAGGGATAGAACTGTGTATACAGTACTCCCCCATTTATTGTGGGAGTTAGGAGCTTGATCCACCCATGATAAGGGAAAATCCGTGAAATGCAGACACCTCAGTAAACTGACCTTGGGCTGCTCTTGCCAGCTGCGTTTCCAAAGAGAGGTTTTTAACCCCCTCCTGACACCTCAGCAAACCTTGCTGTCAGGAGCTCAAGGTCTGTCTGCTGAGGTGTCAGGAGGGGGTTAAAAACTTCTCTTTGGAAACAGCAGCTGAGCAGCCCAAGGCCAGTTTGATAAGGTGTTAGGGGTTGGTTAAAAACCTTTCTTTGCAAATGCAGCTGGCAGGAGCAGCCCCAGTTCTGTTTGCTGAGGTTTCAGGAGGGGTTTAAAAGCAAAATCCAGATGCCTCAGGAAGGGCTGCTCCTGCCACTCTGCATGCAAATAGAGGTTTTTAACCCTCTCCTGACACCTCAGCAGACCTTGCAGCCAGGAGCTCAAGGTCTGTTTGCTGAGGTGTCAGCGGTGGGGTTAAAAACCTCTCTTTGGAAGCATGCTTCTCTCAAGGAAAAAAATGTGATATACTGAGACCATAATATATGAACCACATTGTGGTGGGGGACTACTGTACAGCAAAACATTTGTCACCAAAAGTCATGGAGAGTAAGTCTGCTACTCCTATAGCACTTAAAGGAAACTGCCTGCCTGTATTTTGATCCTTGGTCAAGTCTACATTGATACAACAACTTAACTTTTAAAATCAGAATGGACTGCGGTGTTCCCTTCTGGAAGCAGCTCTTGTACACCAGTCCTTAGAGTTTATAAATCCTATTATTTTGCCCTGCAGGCTTCTCTTCAGCCACTTAGCCAAGCGGTGAGAAAAATCCACTCTTAAGTGGATGATGGTAGCTCACTCTATATCATTTTGTGACAAAGGAGGATTAGCAATTGGCCTGATTTAGACTGGCTTTCCTGATGATCCCTAGAAGGGCCAGGTTACAAGGCAAGAGAAAGGAGTCTAAGGGGCACCATGGTACACCTCAGCAAATTTTCTGCAGGTAAGTTAATCGTCCTACCTCCTGGTCTGTGTATTCATTCATTATTACAGACTATCCTGTGCCCATCTCTATGGGACATACAACAGGGATGGAAAATCTCAAAGTAAATAATCAATTTCTATGGATTACATTCATTAAAAGTGCCTCTGAGGAAACTGGCCATGCCAAAACAGAGCATGTCATGACTGACACCAACAATTCAAGAGCTGTTCTACAAAGAGCTTTGTTCAAAAAGATCCCCCTTCCTTTTTCTTCATGGTCTATGTCCTGTTGCTTGCCTAGGCAAGGAGAGCAGAAAGTTCTTGCTTCTTGTTCATATGTCTGTCCCAGGGAATGATGCATGCACTATCACTAAAGCTGCTATCCCACGGCCAGAAAATCCAGATCAAAGTAAAATGCAGCTTCCCCCCCCCAAACGGTCACATGGCTGAAAACATGGTTCCTGTGTCCCCATGGGTGCAGTTTAAAGAACTGCATCTTTTGTGTCCCCACAAGTGGGAACCACAACACAGCAGAACAAAAAGGTTTTGATGTGGATTTTCCAAGTCCCACAGACCCAAGTACCAGTTAAAAATCTGCATCGGAACTGAGAGAAGCTTTGTACCACCTCGAAACCAGGTATTTGTAAAACTTGCTGGGTCATGCTTTTGGGGGGGGGGCATGTTCACATTCCCCCCCCCTTTAAAGTCTGCTGGCCACGGGAACACAATTTTATTAACTGCATCTTTGAGCAGTTTGAAGCAGTTTTTAGTGGTTATGGGATAGCAGCCTAAGTTGCACATGTTCACATGACTGGGTATTCAGCCACCTATAGAATGGCATTGCTAATTTGGTTCATAAATGAGGAGGGGCACCTGTGTGTGTGTGTGTGTGTGTGTGTGTGTGTGTGTGTGTGTGTGTGTGTGTGTGTGTGTGTGTGTGTGTTTGTGTTTGTGTTTGTGTGTGTGTGATGCATATGCATCAGAAAGACTGTGGGAAAGAATACACCTGTCAACATGGCAGGATGACCATGGGTTTTTTCCTTTGTGGACTACTGACCAACTTGAAGTTGGCAGTGCAGCCATCGCATCAAGATAAATTTTCCTACCTCTGACCTCAGTATCCTGTATAGAACAGCACAAACAGAAGTCCTAAATGAAACACCTAGGCTATTTTGGGCAGTTCTCTAGGGCATGCCCTTTTAGATGCCACTTTGGTTCCTTCTGTGCAAAGGCCTCTTTGCTCTGAAATACTTCACATTAGTTTCTGAATACGAAATCCGTTTCACACAAAGTCAGGGCAGGAGGACGCTGTGTAACTAGCAAGTCGTGGGGAAGAGTGGGACTATTTTTAATGTTTCTGGAAACAGGTAAGTAGCTTTAAAGTAATACCAGATGCATTGTTTTCCTTTTTATTTCTAACACACAACTCAAGCTATGACTATCCGAAGAAGGAGAGAAAAATGACAGATAATCTGTGTCAATAATTTTGCACAGTTCTGTGCCAAGTAAAAGAAAAAATGACAGTGTGCAATACAAAACAACAGCTATGGAGAACAAACAGGAATGAGAGAATGGACATGGTTACCAGACATTTATGAGATGGAGGGTATGAATATGTGAAAATTTGGACAGCTCCTGCGGCAATTATAAAGCAAATGCCTTCAGAAAAATATCTCCGCTGTGACTTTGGTCATCAGTGGGATACAGTAGGCTAGGATTAGGGACATTTTGTCCATCCAGTAGTTGGCTTAAAGTTTCCAATCCTGTCCTCGTCATTGGCTGTGATGGTTCAGCCTCAATAGAATTGTCTGGTCAATGCTGGAGGGCCACATATTTTCCCACCTCTGCAACAGAGAACACATGGCATGCCAGTAAAATGCAGTGGCATTGCTTAAACTTGAAATCGTTACAAAACACCCAGTTGCACACTGAATGTACCCAGGCCACTGTGGATCCTAAATTTTTTCTGGTCTTCAAGGCCCGCGTGTACAAGTGGCAAATACCATGTGTTGGCCCTATGAAGAAAGATATTTAAGGGCCATGCCCATATCCATTTCCAAAGTCTTGGGCAGAATCCTCCTCAGGTTTGATCAATATCCAGGATAACTTTGGTAGAAAGCTTATGAGTGAATAACTAGGGTCAGTCTCAGTTGCCCTGTCGCCAGTAAAGATAGTATTGAGCTTATGGTCCATTTTGCTTAACAACTGCATTATCAGCAGTAATTTATGGCCATATGAGCAACATTTACAGAACATATTTAACATAGATTGAAGGCTTAGGGCAGCCAAGGAAATAAAGGCCTATATAATTGTTATCTTTGTCACAGACTGTTGACAACTCAGTGTAATAGGATTTTACTGGGAGCAGTCAACAGCCTTGGGAGGTCAGTCATACTGGTGAGCTGTATTTTTGTAACTGACAAGTCAGACAGCAAATCTGAAGAAATGTTTCAGAGGCAATGAAGTCTAATTCCTGACTTGTCATTCCTTGGCTATGTTCCTTCTAAGTAGTACATCCATACCTATCCAGAAGTTAGTGGAATGTTTGGGTCTTACCTCCACCACCTCCTCATACTCTTCTTCTTCCGCCATCTTTGCGGCGAGCCTCGCACCTACTCACTGATCACAAAAAAGAGGAACAGATAAAGATTAGATCAATCAACTCGGTGCTGCATACCTGTCAAGTTTTGGATTTGAAAATAAGGGAAATTGTCCAACACCTACTGCAAGCCATCCCAGCAACGCAACCAAGCTCCAGTATCTCTCAAATTTTAAGATAGGTGTACAAACTATCTGAATACTGTATGTAAGTACGTAAAGAAACCTGATGTGATATAAATTCTACAGGCAGCTGTTACTAAATTTTGCTTTTCTCCTTACAGGGCTTACAAGTTCTTATGCCCACATTCATCATGCTATAATCTTTTATTCTTTCAGTCACAAATATATGTCCACTTCATCTGTTGTTTCTCTGTAATAAAATGTCTTAGTCTCTGAGCATAAGCAGAGTTCAAATGAGATAGCCTTTGTCTAGGCAGAGGAGGCTCGATTCTTCCCCTCTCCTTCTTAGTCAAATAGGGGGCTTCACTCCCCCCTCCTTTCTCAGGTTGTTCCTTTTGTCACATAGGCAGGCTAAACAACAGCCCTTCTCTGGCAGAGGAAGCCAAAGAGCTGAATTTCTAAAGCGTTTTTCCAGATTTTGGGAGCTAATCTTACAACAACTAAAGAACCTGCCTAACGGGTACCAGATTTTTTAAAAAATACAGGGCATTTCTAGGAAAATAATAATCCGGGAAGATGGCGGGAAAGAGGGGTAAAAAATGGGACTTTCCCAGGCAATATGGGACACTTGACGGGTATTATATGTATGTATGCGTGCATCATGCTTCAAGAGAAAGGAATACCCTAAGGATCTTTTGAAATGTTAATTGTAACTCATTCTATAATGAGGTTTATTTATTACCTGAGTGTCACCCCTCAAAATGCCACCTCAACAATTCTATTTATAAAATCATTAAAAATATGCATTGTCCTTCTAAAATCCCCAAAACAAAAACAAAAATTTCAACTCCCAACCAAAGAAGAGACTATTTGGAAAATATAACTCCACTTGCCATATTCTTTGCTTTTATATAACATGATGTTTAATCCATTATGGCCTCTCTCATACTGCAGAAAAGTAGATTTTAAATGCCAGGACATTAGGGTTGCCTTCATACTTAGTTAAAGAATTGACTTCCTTACATCCTTTAGTCAAGCATATTTTCACCATATCCTAACATGAAAACTGTTACTTTTTTCAGTTACAGCTCCCAGAACACCCCATCCGGCACAGCCAACTGTCCTTCTGTAGGTGTTACTAAACATTAAGTTAGATCATGGCATTTGTATTATCTGGAACACAATTCTGCAGCAACATTTCAGAATTATGTTCTCTTTACTTATTCTAGTTGTTAGCATACTACTGAACTCATAATTAGTTCTTATCTCCCAAGATGCCATTAGCATTCATAAAGCAAAATCTAACTATACATCTGTTCTCTGATACATATTTGTGTGAGGTAAAAAAATATAAGAAATAAATATTTTGAGTGATGTTTCGGATCAAATCCAATGTATCATGTAAGGTTTCTTATTCCTTTATGACAATGGGGATGTTAAGGGACTATTTGTCTATGTTTTACTTGTACAGTATGTTTAATACTGTTCATATTTTACAAGTTTTAATGTGCTGGGTTTTAATTTTAAAAATATTTTAATAATTTATAATTTGGTTTTTAGCTTTGTTAATTTTACATGCTGAAAGCTGCCTCAGATCCTTCAGTAGAAAGGTAGCATATAAATATTTTGAACGAAGAAAGAAAGAATAAAGTATGTAGCAGTAGCTGCGTTCCAGAGGTATCGGTGTTGAAGACTGTGCAATGGAAGTTAGTCAGAAACCTCTCAAAGAAAATAAGAGCAGCTCTCTCACCCCTGTAAGTTTCCTCAAGCAGAAGTCAACATATGACTTTATTGAAGCCCTATTAATATTCCTCAGATACAAGTATTTATTTATTTTATTTTATAGTATTTTTTCTTTGGAAAAGGACCCAAGGTGGATTACAGTAATGAGAAATAATATACAGTCCAGTACAATTAATACATGTTCAGAGAACTGAGAACAGGGAATTGAGGGACATCTTACAACATTAATAGCTATTAGAGATGGGCACGAATCAAAAAAATGGTGTTTCATTTGTCGCTTGTCATTTAGGGGGTCCGTTTTGTTTCGTTTCCGTTTTTCGGGAATTTTTACAAAAAATTCATTTTCATTTTTGTTCATTTCGTTACTATTTTGTTACCATTTATTTCAATTTTTGTGAATTTTTTAGCATTTAAAGCAGATCACTTGTATTGCCATAACAAAAATGAAACGCACGACAAAATTTCCGGTGTTTCTGTTTGTTTCGTTTCATTTTAGAGACAAAATTCATTTGTCGTTTTGTTGCGTAACGAAATGAAAAAACGGAAACGGAAACGGAAAATTTTTCGTTTCGTGCCCATCTCTAATAGCTATCATATGTAATGCTGATATCTAGGACTATGATTAGAATGAGCCTTTTTTTTCAGTCAACAAAAGCTACAGCTGGGATGAAGCATGTGCTGTGTCATTTGAATGTCACACAACATGATGTTACAAAGTTGCTGCAGATAACTCTTGGGAAAGATGTGTATGGTGTTGTTTTTTCTTATATGCCACCCCATAGGGCATGACCACTCTCTGGGAAGTTCAAAACAAAATTCACCACACTTTGCTCCCCACCCCACCCCCACCCCTCCACCTGATTTCTGGGTACTCATAGAGACATGATTCGTCCCACAATATTGCACAGGGATACTTCTGTCAATCCCCTTTTTGTGGTTTTCCAGGTAGAGAATGCTCAGAAATGGTTTCCCGCTCCCTTCTTCCGCCACCCCCCTAATCCTTCCCGGGACTGTGCAGCTTGCCCAAGGCCACCCAGGCTGAGTCTTCCCACAGGAGGCACAGTGAGGAATGTAATTTCCAACCTCTGGCTCCCCAGCCACATTCCTAAAGCAATGAGCCATCTAGCCACCATACCAGCGAAATAAGACCATTTAAGAAAATCCAATTAAACCTCGGATCCTGGTTACTCTTTTCGGGCCACAAAATCAGCCACCAAACTATTTATGTAAGTGGTAGTTAGACTAATTTTAATGGACTTTTAATTTAGTATTTCTTTACGTACACATTCCAACAACACTGGACTTTTCTTGGTTATTTAGATTAAAGTGTACAGTTGTTTTAATTTTTAATTTACAGTAAATTTAAAAAATAATTTTGATTTTTTAATTTACAATAGATTTTTACTGTAACTTACAATTACTCCTAAATCTCTTTTTAACAGAGCCACTTATACGTTCTAAACACAATAAGCCAACATTGTGCTCTTATTAGGAAGGCTGCTGTAACAACATTTGGGCACATGCATCAGTATAAAATCACTGCAATATATATAAAATGACCTTAAATCAATGATGTTAGCGTCTCTCTTCCCACCATTGGCCTCTGCGGATGCTCCCTTGATTTGCTTCTGCTGTTCTATGTGTGTTTTCTCTTCAAGCCTAGAAGACATCAAAACACTTATAGCTTGGATGCATACATGAAATGAATTGATTAACTCACTGGAACATCCCCTGAACTTGCCATGAGAGACTGGAGCCCCTATTTCTAATGCAGGCAAAGGAGATGAAGGTTTGCAACAGCTGCTTCCTAGTGCAAAAGATATGTGCTCTGTAAGCTAATCCTTTAGTACGATAGGCTGGTTTTGTTTAGCTAGCTAAATTGCCATTCCTTCTGAGGCAAGGGACAGTCCAGAACTGTGGGTTAAATTTAGGTGCATGGGCAGTTCCCACTGCCAGTTTTATTCAGTTATAAGTGAAATAAAAAGAGAATTTAGAAGGCTTATCTACAAAACTGGCTAAACTTCTAGAAGATAAACAGGGGAGGGAGGCTATGAGGAGGAACTTTGCCAGACAGCCCATTGATCTACCTAGTCTTGTTGCTCCACAACCATGGAGCCATGATCTCTTTTCCCCTCAGTTAAATTTACCAAATGTTATAATGTCTGTCTCTCACCAAGTAGGATAGGCAAGCACTGAGGAAGAACTTCAGAATACAATTATTCCTATAAAAGTACCATATCCCTTAAAAAACAAACAACTTGGTTGGCTAAAACCAATCCTAGTTTTTGTTGTGGGGAAAAATAGATATTTTTGAAAAGATGGGCTTACCAGCAATTTTTAAATAAATTTCCTTAGCAGCAAAGCCTCTCCAACTGTCCTCCTTCCTCAGAAACGCCAGGCAAGAGCAGAGTTCGCCTGATGCACCGGCTCCTAAATTATCATGTGCCTGGGGAAGCCAATCAGCTTTCGCCTTGATCAGGTTTCAGATGCTAAATATACATAGTGACCCTCTGGAAGACCACCTGTTCAGCAATCCCACAAAGAAAAAGTTAAGCGGCATATGCTGGCCATTCGTCTGGGTTCTAACCCGAATCAAAACATAAGAAAAAGCATCAGCTCAACTCAATTATGACTCAGGGCAAAGCACATATAAGCCTGACTAGGGCATGTTATGATCAGAGATCACTAGCATGACATACCAAGGGAAAAATAGGATGGGCAGTGCACATTTGCCCCTTTCTGAGAACTGTGGCTTTGGTCTACACCGTTCTGCCTGGGGCAGAAGTGTGCAGTGAATCAGGAACTCAGCTCATTATTTCCCCATCCAATTTACTCAAATCTGATTCCTTCTTGGAGGCAACTGAAACCAGGAGATCAGGTGCAGATGCTGAGTGGAGTTACTGTTATTGCCCACAGTGAAGGATTGACAGGTTTAGGCTGTCAAACCCAGAAAGAATTAGCATGGATCATTCAAGAGTTGGCTTTGTGGTTCTCTGGGCACTGAGTTTAGCGGTTTGTGGGCACCATTTAGTAGTAATTCAACTCTAGTCTCACTCCAGGCATGAGACTGGCTTTTGGTTAACAGTAGCAGGGGATAATTTTGTAGATTGATCAGACCAGTCAAGGTATTCAGTTTTCTCCTCACAGCAGTCCTTTAGGGTAGAACATTCTGAGGTACCTACAGTTTATTGGACTACAGCTTCCAGAATGCCCAATAATCTGTCTTGCTGGCTGGAGATTCCAGAAATTTAAAACCAGCAACCATCTAGGGATTCATCGTTAAGAATCTTACTATGCAAGATTCTTCTAGTCATCGAGCTGTTCCAGTATGTGCACAGAGCTTGCTTTTTGTAATCCACCTACCACTTGCAAGGCGACAACAGTTACAGGCAGATTGCTGAGTAGAGTAGGTGGGAAGGAAGGATTCTCCATTAAAATATGAATCCATAATGTGGATGACATTGTTAATCAAGCTACACAATGGATAAGACTGGGAAGCCTCAGTAGTTTACTTGTGCTATTTTCCATACATACATACATGGGAACTTGGAAAATAGGAAAAACAAATAGGAGGGCATATTCTACACTTACGGGGACTTTGTAGAACTTGCTCTTAGGGGAATGGGCAACCTGGGGCAGGATTCCAAGGAACAAGAAGAAAACTGGAGGAGTAATACCTCCTTAAAAAACCTTGGTCCAGCTGGCCTGGCTGGTAGTCCCTTGTAAGGGCCCGCATCTGGGGTTACAGGAGAGGACGGTCAATGGTTTTGAAGGCGGAAGAGGGCTCTCATCACCCCAACGGCAGAAAAAGTGGAAGAACCACCCTTAGGAGAAGGAAACTCTTTCAAACCTCCACTGCCTTGTGGCTATATCCATCATTAGAAAAGGCTTCAGAAGTCAACCTCGAGGAAAAAACCAGAGCCAGACTCCCGGAGACAGTTCATGACTGTATACAATCATGTTCTGGCAACTCCTGCGACACAGCTGGAACTAATCGTATCGGCTTTGCCGTTCCATTGGACCACTCCAGCTACGTGGAGAGGGGGGTTTCATAACAGCCTAATCTCCATATTGAATTACCCAGGCCTTGTGCCCTGGAGGGACCATTTGCAGCAAATAGTGGGGGAACAACACAGGAAGTGGCAGCTACCTGGGTGTAGGCGGATCAGGATGGAAACCAGCAAACAAATTGTTGACTCCGCGTCATGCAATAAACATAAAAAAATCTTGAGCCTAAAGTTGGGCACATGGAATGTCAGGACAATGAATCCTGGCTGTTCAGACTATCTCCAAGAAATGGACACTATACGAAAGACAGCTGTCGATAGGGAACTGTGCAGACTGCGGATGGACATTGTTGCTCTCCAAGAGACAAGGTTACCTGACTCTGGATCTGTCAAGGAGAGGAACTTTACTTTCTTCTGGGAGGGAAAACCATCAAACGAGACCAGGGAATGTGGGGTTGGCTTTGCTGTTAGAAATACTTTACTAGGTCTCATTATCCCACTTGCTGTAGGAAGTGAGAGAATCCTGTCCATGCAACTACACTCTACAGCAGGGTTGGTTACACTTATCAGTGCATACGCACCAACATTATCATCTCCAGGAGAACTTAAAGACAAATTCTATGATGATCTAGCTGCCACTATCAATAAAATCCCTGAGAAAAGACCAATAGTTATCCTCGGTGACTTTAATGCCAGGGTTGGAGCTGATTATAACTCCTGGCCCACCTGCCTAGGTCGGTTCAGCATTGGAAAGATGAATGAAAATGGCCAACGCCTGCTGGAGTTTTGCTGCTATTACGGTCTCTGTGTCAGCAATACATTCTTTAACACAAAGCCACAGCACAAAGTCTCTTGGAGACATCCAAGATCGAAGCACTGACATCAGCTTGACCTGATTCTCGTCATGCGCTCCAGCATTTCTAGCATTACAATCACACACAGTTATCAGAGTGCCGACTGTGACACAGACCACTCCCTGGTGTACAGCAAAGTAAAACTGAAAACAAAGAGATTGCACCACCTGAAGAAGGAAAGAAGATCAAAAATTGATACCAGTAAGACCTATAACCAAGGAAAAGTGGAGGAATTATCCCACGTACTCAATGAAGCTCTTCCTGGCCCTGCTGAAGATAATGCATCTAAACGTTGGGAACATTTTAAGAATGTTGTTTATAACACTGCTTTATCAGTATTCGGCAAGGAGACTCGAAAGACAGCAGATTGGTTTGAAGCCCACTCAGAAGAGCTGATGCCAACTATTGAGGAAAAGAGGAGTGCCTTGACTGCATATAAAGCTTGTCCCAGTGAGCACAACCTGCAGGCCCTGCGAGCTGTTCGTTACAAAGTCCAGCAGACTGCCAGGAAATGTGCTAACAATTACTGGCTGCAACTGTGTTCTCGGATTCAGATGGCAGCTGATACAAGTAACATTAAGGGGATGTATGACCGAATTAAACAGGCCTTAGGGCCAATACATAAGAAAACTGCACCCTTAAAGACTGTTTCAGGTGAGATCATCCAGGATCGTGAGCAGCAGATGGCACGCTGGGTGTAGCACTACTCTGAACTATATTCCAGAGAAAACACAATAACTGAAGAAGTCTTAAATAATATTGAGTGCTTGTCTGTCTTGGAGGAGCTTGACAATGAACCAACACTAAAAGAACTAAATGTAGCTCTGGATTCACTTGCCTCTGGCAAGGCACCTGGAAAAGATAACATCCCTGCTGAAGTTCTGAAGTGCTACAAAGAGATCATTGTCACTGAACTGTACAAAATCATCTGCCTTTGCTGGAGGGAAGGGGGAGTACCACAGGATATGAAGGACGCTAATATTGTTACACTTTATAAGAACAAAGGTGACAGGAGTGACTGTAACAACTATTGTGGTATCTCTCTTAGTGTTGTCGGGAAGCTGTTTGCACATGTTATACTGAAGAGGCTCCAGATACTTGCAGAGAGGGTCTACCCAGAATCACAGCGTGGCTTTCAAACAAACAGGTCTACTACTGATATGGTATTTTCCATCAGGCAGTTGCAGGAGAAATGCAGGGAACAAGGACAGCCACTTTTTGTAGCCTTCATAGATCTTACGAAGGCATTTGATATGGTTAGTAGGGACAGACTCTTTAAAATACTCCTCCGGGTTGGATGCCCACCCAAGCTCCTTAACATCATTAGGTCTTTTCATGAGGATATGAAGGGCAATGTAGTTTTTGATGGCCTGGTGTCAGATCCCTTCAACATCCGAAGTGGAGTAAAGCAGGGCTGTGTCCTTGCGCCAATCTTGTTTGGGATCTTCTTTGCTACCATGCTGAAGTATGCTTTTGGAACTTCAACAGAGGGTGTCTATCTCCAGACCAGATCAGATGGAAAACTCTTCAACCTCTCTAGATTGAGAGCAAAGTCTAAGGTACAGGTGAAATGTTTGCAGGATCTCCTCTTCGCTGATGATGCCGCCATTACTGCTCACTCTGCCGAAGATCTCCACAAATCATGGACAATTTTAGTAAAGCTTGCAAAGATTTTGGGCTAGAAATCAGCCTGAAAGAAACACAAATAATGGGCCAGAATGTGGACTGTCCTCCTCGCATTACAATTTCTGAAAAAGAACTGGAAGTTGTCCATGACTTTGTGTATCTTGGCTCAACTATCTCAGATACACTCTCACTAGAGTCTGAGCTGAATAAACGTATAGGTAAAGCAGCAACTATGTTTTCCAGACTAACAAAGAGAGTATGGCTCAATAAGAAGCTGACAGAACATACAAAGATACAGGTCTATAAAGCTTGCGTACTGAGCACACTTTTGTATTGCAGAGAGTCTTGGACCATCCATGCCCGACAGGAAAGAAAGCTTAATACCTTCCATATGCGCTGTCTTAGGCGAATATTCAACATTACCTGGCACGACAAAGTTCCAAATAGCATAGTCCTGAATCGAGCTGGAATCCCTAGCATGTACACTTTATTGAAACAGCGACGCCTACGCTGGCTTGGACACGTACAGAATGGATGACGGTCAGATCCCAAAAGATCTTCTATATAGAGAACTAATGCAGGGAAAGCGCCCCAGAGGGAGACCACAGCTGCAGTATAAGGATATCTGTAAGAGGGACCTGAAGGCCTTGGAAATGGACCTCAACAGTTGGGAAACCCTGACCTCCAATCGCACTGTCTGGAGGCAAGAGATACAGCATGGTCTACATAAATTTGAAGAGGCATTTGTCCAACAGGCAGAGGAAAAGAGGCAGGCACGGAAAGAATGAAACTCGAGGACCGGGCAAGAAACAGAATACATCTGCCCCCAGTGCGGTAGAGACTGCCATTCCAGAATTGGTCTATTTAGTCACACTAGGTGTTGTTTTTAGGATCTCTACTCCAGGCATGCTACCATAGTCTTTCGAGACTGAAGGATGCCAATGATGGGAGAAATTACCTTTTTGGACTATAAATCAGAGAATA
Source organism: Phrynocephalus versicolor (assembly GCA_023846285.1). NCBI lineage: Eukaryota > Metazoa > Chordata > Lepidosauria > Squamata > Agamidae > Phrynocephalus > Phrynocephalus versicolor. The sequence continues at coordinate 19,229,631 of JAHTLZ010003547.1, forward strand.
CTCCAGACAGCAGGGTTTGTAGACTCTAGAAGAAGTGAAGCAATATGTCTTCAACATGGTGGACTAATTGCTAGAAGAGCTGCTTTTGATCATTGATGGTTCTTCTAGCATGTAATCTGAGTCAGTCACCACCAATTCCAGTCATGCTGCTCGAGGGGAGAGAGTGTACAAGGCCATGAAAGATTTATATTCTGTTATTTCACACAGCTCTGGCTTTTCCAGGCTTAATAGTATTGTAATCAGAGAGAAAAGCCTCTGACAACAGAGTTATATTGCTTGTAGTCTGAGCTTAACCTGAGTTGACGCTATAATTTTTGTTTTGTTAATGTGACTCCAAAAAGCCTTTTTCACCTGAGTCTTTGTGTGTTTTAAATAATGCAACTTATTACGTTCCTTCCCCTGGCTCTAACTGCTGTTAGGGTCTTGATTTGCTTTCTTTGTAAGGCTGACTAAAACAATCATTTCTCTTGCTTGTGCTTGTCTCTGTACATGCATGCACCTATGTCCACATGCAAACATGCAATTATGGGCAATTGATTAGCCATCTAAAACCTACCAAGAAGCAGATTTTGTTCACCAAGTACACATGTTATGATGATGTCACACAAATGATTCATATTGCGAATGTGAATTTCCATAAGAAGCATCATTATTGTTACGTTTATTGCCCATTTAATTCCTATTTGGGTGCACACAAATATTACAACGTATTCCCAGGACATTGTTTTATCTCCACATTGTTTAAACAGTCATGTGCTATTTACAGTGTCAATTCCACAGGTACCATTATATGTGATTATTGTGTGTGTTGTGTTGTTACAGTTGTGACCAACTCTTTGTGACTCCATGTCCATAGAGTGTTCTTGGCAGGAATACTGGAGTGGCTTGCCAGTTCCTATTCCAGGCGCCTACAGCACCTGGTATTCCCTGGTGGTCTCCCATCCAAGTACTAACCAGGGCCGACCCTGCTTAGCTTCTGAAATCAGGCAAGATCGGATGTGCTTAGGGCATATTAGTTTAACTTAATCAGTCACAAGAATAAGGGAAATACAGATGCTACTAGTAGGACCAGAGGGAAGTACTGAGATCAAAGGTATGAAGGAGGAAATAGAAGTACCTTAGCAAAGGCCACCTAAAGCAGGAAGCTGGCTGGCTGGGTTACCATCACCAAAGCCAAAAGTAGCCATGGTCGGGGACCAGTCCAAAGGTGGGTGAGGCTCCCAGGCCTGATGTCTGTCTTTATGGTAGGGAGTAAATGAGCAGAAGGAGATTGCCAGGGCATTCCAACATCTGTAACCTGTTTGAGCCCCTTCAGAGGCAGCATCAAGCACCACTGCTCAGAAAGGGGGCAGAAAACTCCCACCAGCAGGGGCAACATTCACCCACAGGGGCAGGACCAAAGAGTGCTGGGTCCTCCAGCACAGTTCTCTGTCTGCCCCCAGCAAGAGGTTTTTCTTCATTGGTTGCCCACATCGGCCAATCACTACTGCTTCCCTAGTGCCTATTCAGCTGCCTTTCGGTGAAATATACTCTAATTGTTCCATTGGGTCTTTGCTGCACTGTTCAGTTCAGCAGTAGATTAACGATGAACCTTGGGAGGTGTTACTGGGGGCTCTAGCATGGTGACATTGCTTCTCCTACCACCACAACCACCATCCTAGTAAGCGGATTCTTTTCTGGAAGTATTGCCTTAGAGTCAGCTATCTATCACTGCTGCCTCCCAGTCACTGTGCTGTCTCTCTGCTTCCCCAAGCTGGTTTGTATTTCAATCTTACTACAGATATTTGTCACAGTTCTTAACTATGAACTTGGAGATTTTCTGAGCGCTCTAGGAAGGTGTGACTGGGACAGGACTAAAGAAAGCCTGAACATGCAACTGTGTGTATACATTTTAATGATTTTTTTCAAGAGCAAAACCTCAAGATGGCTGGTACACAAACAATGGAAGCAGTCTGAAATTTGTCAGATTCATTTCCCCTTTTCAATTGTGTGATGTCTCCAAATGTCACAGGCAGAAGAGAATACACAAAAGATTGTGATTTCCAAGTGTGACTGCTGTCTGGGGATCTACCTTTCCACGTTAATTTGGATTCTGAGCCTGGCCTGGATAAGATGGTGTCTCACTTTAGACCAAGATCCAGTCCAAAGTGCAAATTTGTCCTCCAAACCAAACGGACTGACCCATGCCTGGGAAAGTGCAACTCCAACTACAGCAAGAGTCTTTGATGCCAATAGTTTTCACCTGACATAGAGTATACACGACCTCAGTATAGCAGAATGGAAAAAGTAATGGCCTTGTATAAGTTATATGATACTTTCAAAAACTCAATGATCATGTTTATTTTTATCCTCTTATTTGTTTATTTGGAATATGATAATGATGTATATTTCTCAGTTGACTTCATCTTTTAAATGAGTGCCACAACTAAACAATCTAGACGCTTGGGGATCATTTGGAAATCAGACACATTTGAGTGACACCACACTACTTTTACGATGCTTCAAGACAGATGCAGAATGACCCACTCGTAGTTTAAGACAGAGTGCAAGCTTGTGACTTCAGTGATGTCTTTTGAATGATGAATACAGTTTCCAAATTTAAGTGTTCTCAAGCAGTCAGTATATTTCGTTCCAAAGATTTTTCCCCCAGGTATGTCAGGACACCTGTTGACAGGTCATGACTGAGGACTTGACTCTCTCCTTTTTTCTATTTTGTAAGATTCCACTTGTTCTGCTGGATTCAGTTCTACTCCTTGCTAATTCATGACTCATTTCACACATTACTAGTAGTGGTCTTCATTCAAGACAGAAGGATACAATTGCCCCTCCACAACACACTTAAAACAAGATGCCTCATGGTCTTCTAAGTGGTATCCACTGCCAAAGCAGTTCAGTTCCTATGGTTTTCTGCTATTCTGTCCACAGGGTGATGATTGAGGGAGCTTCTGCAGGACCAGTTGAATAATTAACACTATTGTTGTTATCTGTGTTTTTATCTGTGCAGAAGATGAAGCTGGATCCCTCTACATTCATTGATGTTTTTAGGATGGGAACCAAAGGATATGAACTGAGTTTTAGACCTTACTGATAGCAATAAAGTGTGAAATACTGTATCTCATTTGCTCACCAAAATACATAGCTTTTCCTTAAGACTGACCTTTGTACAAGAGAACTTCTAAAATGCCTCTTCTAATTCCCTATTCCTGAATATGTTTTGAATGTTCTGGGCTGTATATTTTCCCTCATTATTGTAAGCTACCTTGGGTTCTTTTCCAAGGAGAAAAGTGGAGTAAAATATTCAAAATAAATAAACTTGGAAGTGTCCAGTCTTATGCCTCTTTTTACAAAAGAAAAAAAATCCAGAATGAATTAGGGATACAAAAAAGAATCTACGAGAATGCATCATAATACTTCCTAATACTGAGAATATTTTGTTTTTGTAAAGTTGTATTTAATTACCTTAAAGGTCCTTTTCAGATCTGCTAATCTAAATCTGCTAAAAGATAAGGTACTCCCTCTGGTGAAACTGTCATTCGTTGAAAAATGCATATTTTGGGCCAGATAAATACAGTAATAACAATATTCTGCTATGAAGAGAAATACATTTGCAGAGTGTATGGAAATCCTGACCCTTTGGGGACTGAGCAAAGAACCAGAGTTTCTTCATTTTCTTCAGAGCTCTTCTAAATTGCAGCCACTATCTACAGTAGGTGATATGAGTTATGACATCTTGAGTTGAGTTACTATGACCCTGGACACATCTGCTGCTCTGAAGGATAAAAAGAAAATAAGTTAGCCAAAATATGTAACTATTGTGTTTTCCTCCTAGTATAACACTGTTGCCATTTAGTGCAATTTAAAAACAAACAGCGAGAGATTTATGATGCTATGTGCTATCAAATCACCTCTGACTTATGTGTATTGAACATTGACAGTCTGTGGACCATTGTTTTATTTTTCACCTTTGTTGACATATTCTTGTTAGGACTCTTTCCGTCTCTGTAGCTGGAAATTCCTCTATTGTTATCCCATCTGCCCCTGGTTGTCTATTTCTTACTACAGTAGTACTTTTAGAGCAGCTTCACTTTCTAGAACTGGAGGTTTTTCATCATAGGATTCCTCTTCAAATGAGCCCTTTTTTCTTTTAAGATAGCAGCCTCATACCACAATGGCTTAACTGCAGCTATAACTTTGCTCCTCCCAAGGTTGGTAAAATGAATACCCAGCTCACAATGGGGGCAATATGTATCCTGCATGATTAAACTGTAAAGTGCCCAGAGGGCACTTTAAGTGCTATGGGGTGGTATATAATTAAGCAGCACATTTTGTTTTGCTTTTTCCCCTCTGTGTAGGTGTTCAGTATATTGTTTCCACTATTTCTCCTTGTCCTATCATTGTCCCTGTTGGTTATTCAACATTCCTAATCTAGGCTGCAATTCCTTTTGATTTTTTGGATCTCCAAAGAGATCTCTTCTTTCCCCCTATTTATTATTTTTCTCTATTTCTTTGAACTGGTTATTGCAATAGGTTTCATTGCCTCTATATGGAAGTTGCTGGAAAAACTGCCTTCAGATTTCTGACCCTATTTCTGTCACCTTGTACATTTGACTCTGACATGTTATTTACTATGTTCAATGCTTCCGATACCCATTCAGATTTTTTTCTTTTTTTCTTTTTACTATAGGAATTTAAGTTTTCCATTCTTCCCTGATAATGCCTCTGATTTCAATCCCCAGTTCTGCTGGTTCACAGTCAACTGAGTTATGTAATGCAAATCTCTCCTTTGTGTGGAGTTTAAATTAATGAAGAATATTGTTTAAATTATCTTTTGGCACTAGAATTCATTCTCAGCTTTGCTCTGTTTGATATTAACAGTTTATGATCAATACCAAAATCTGTTCCTGGTCTTGTTTTTGCAGGGAGGATACAGCCTCTCCATCTCCTACTTCTAATTCTGTAATCTATTTAATTCCTATATTGACCAATTTGTGACATCTATGTGTACAGCCATCTCTCCAGTTGTTTGAGCATATATTTGCAATAAACAAATTGCTGGCTTCATGGAACTCTAGGTGCCATTTTCCTTTGTTTCAGTCCCCTAGACCAAATTTTCCAACATTTGGTTCTGCTTTTTCCTCTGCTTTTTCATTCCAGATTTTTCATAGGCATTGTTAATTTGTTAGGCTGTATGCAACCATGACAATTATGGGTGTACCTCAAAAGCATTTAACCTGGCATCTTATGGATGAAGTGTATTACTGTTCCTTTCTTTATTTTAATAGCTCACGGAGGCTACAAAATAACTAATTGACTGAAACATGATAGATGCCTTCAATGAAACTGGATCCAGAGTTTGTGGTGGCTATTATTTTCTGTGTGAAGAAAGTGAATACACGTAGTGGGAATTATTGCTAAAACATATGTCATCCCTTAGACCTAAAGAGTAGCCATTTCAGTGCGTGTATGTGTTTTTTCAGAGTGTCAATTAAATTTAAGGCTATACCGTCACAAAAGGCAGGGATGGACTCTATCTTGGGAGAGTCATAAAGAAGTTAGAAAAATTCATGGAAGCCAGGAACATCCATAACTACTGATCACTAGCTACTAATAAATACATGATAGCTGCCTATTATTTCCACTACTAGAGACTTTAGGCCTCTGTATAGCAGTTGCTAAGCAACAAGAGCAGAACAGCTTGCCATGGGCATATGGCCGGCTACTGTTTAAAAAGAACACTAGCCCAAAGAGGTCTTTTGTTTGATCTAACAAAGTGGGATAAGAAGATATGCCCCTCAGCAGTTTCTTCATTAATGCCGGAGGGGAAAAAGGAACAACAATGAGGAAACCTATGAGTGCCATTTCCTGACTCTCATGTTAGTGAACCTATAGCCTCTCAGAGGCAACCTTCTAAAACTAGCAGCTGTAGAGGCATTCATACGAGGTCAGGGGAACTGGTGCCTCCTGTTTCCTCTGCCAAGGGAACTTAAGCACTTGCTCTCAGCCCAGTATTTGGGATGAATTTGCCAGTCATGGCTGCATAACCTGCCAACCCATTAGTTATACCTTGGCAGCACAGACCAGCATTGGGCAAACTGTGATCTCCCCAGATGTTGCTGCTGGAGTGCTATTCTCCTAAATCCTCATCATTGGCTATGCTGCTAGGACAGATGGGGTGCTTGGCCTGAAAACATAAAGAAGGCCATAGCTGACCACACCTAATGTAGGGAGACAAAATGAATGGAGACTGATAAAGCTGTTTGGATGAGCAGCAAAACATCTCTATCTCTCAAAAAGCAGCAGCAGCAGCAGCAGCAGCAGCAGCAGCAGCAGTAGTAGTAGTAGTAGTAGTAGTCCAGGTGCTATGACCCAACTTCCAGATGTTCCCAGTTTTGCTCCATCATGTTTTTTTAATGCATCTTCTATCTCACATTGGCATAGTGAACCGACCCACCTTTGTCACCTGAAGAGCATCCTAGCACCCAAACGTCTCTCTCTTCTCCTAGTCCAGGAGTAAAACATGCCTCAGGGTTATCTTTTAGAACTCTGACAGGAAAATGTGTCCATTCTTGGTAATTAGTAAGTAACTGATGAATTATCAATATTTGTGTGGGTCTGGTTCCTAGGTACTCATGGTCAGAAAAAATGGTACACATTTCATGGGATGCATGGCCTGCACTTCCTCCTGCCTGTCCCAATTTTTCTGAGGCTGGTGTACTGTACGTTTTTCATAGGACAAGTACAAAGGACAAGGTCACATTAAAGCCAGTCTTTGTATCACCTGGCTCTGCTATTGCTTCCGCTGTGGTCCTAATTTAGAGTTGAGGCACATAACAAATGCATGCCTGTGTTGCTGGTTATAAGCCCAGCTTTGTTTAGTTGATGCAGGGAACAGTTTTTTTATTACTTTCTTTTCCTCACGGGCAGAAACTGAGGAGGACCAAAATCAGCTGCACTGATCTGGCATTTGACATGGGTGCCATCCAATCCTCTTACACTGACAGAATTTGACGTGGAAATAATTTACTGGATCATCTAGGTCTCTGCGGCAAGCCACATATACAGTGGACCCTCATATAACAGATTGTGTAACATAAAATCTGGACAACATAAAAAATTCCAGAGATAGCGGAAATTTGCTTAACAGAATTACCTATGGGGTGAATCAGTACAACATAAAAATGGCTGTGATTAGGGATTACTCTGTTTTCAATGCATTCCTATGGGAGAAGTTTATAAAGCAAAATTTGCTTAATAGAATTTCATTTGGAACGAATTAATTCCTTTATACAAGGACCCACTGTACCTTACAAATATAGAGGGTCTATTGTCTATTTAATGGCAACACAAGACGATGTCTCCAAATTCAGGTCAAAGGTCAATTTTGTGCAACCCCTGGTTCACTTTTATAGTGAGCCATGTGTTTTTGATTATCACAGTCACAGCTCTTTCCCACTGCTGCTCCTCAGCAACTGGTCTCTACTCCTGGAACACAAAGACCCTCAAGCAGGATATGCCACATATGTTTATTACCAAGACTGGTGAACGTTTGGCCTTTCGACTCTTTTGCACTTCAGTTTTCATCATCCCCATCCAACATGGTCCGTTATAGGACCAAAGTCCAAAACGTCAGGCATGGTAGGTGAGGGGCAAAGGCTAAAACAGAGATAAAATGTTTCATGCTAGCCAAAAATTATTCAATTTGCCACCGTTGGCATCATCCCTGTTATGCAGGTGGATTACGCTCAACCCTTCTCTGAGGAGTGTCTTATGTAGCTAAATTACATACAACACTCCCTCCATGCACAAGGGAAGCCTTAGGTCCCAAGCTACCTTGTTTCATAAAATAAAGACATGTTGACCAGCTGACAGTTCTTTTCATCCCATTCTCTTTCTCATCTGTAGACTATTGCCACCACTACAGAATGGCTTTTTAAACAACATGGAAGAACACATTAAATTATGAGACAGATTGCTCATTGCTTTTATGCCATATAGCATCTTTATTCAAACAATGTAATTGTCCATGAGTTTAATCCAGATTCACACAGATGGGTCTGGAAGGAACAGCTACTCCTGCACTCTTCCCCATAGCAACTCTTAAAATTCACCAGAGGTGCTACACAGAATTTGCGGGGAGGGTGACCCGGCCTTATTTGGGAAAATACAAAGTTTGCATCTCTTCACACTCCTCTTACCAAACATATACTGTTAACTCATTGTGGATAGCTGTTGTTTGTGACTGGTTGTTTCCAAGTTCTGGTTCTTATTTAGTGTACCAGATACTTTATGTATGAAGGATAATATAACACAGCATTTATTAAATGTATACTGATACTGCTATAAAACCAGAACCAGAACTCCTAATAGCAAGCTTCCTTTCCAAACTGCACAATGTTTATTCATCACAAGATCAGTGTGCCTTTCCTGTATATATTACTCCCATTGGCCTAAATGCTTAATTGCTGGAAAATGTCTGTCTGTTTTCCCACAGGCAAGGCAGCAAAATGAAGCCTGCTATGACTCTCAGATGAAGCTCTGATCCTATGGGATATATTCTATAACCCTTGCTCAGCCATAATCCCTCTTCCTCATACAATATTGATGCATCCACGAGGAATCAGCTGAACAAGACGCTGCGGTTTCTCGCTAAGAGATCTGACATAGTAATAGGATAGAGCCTTACTCTGATCTTATAAATAGGTGCTCGCTTTGTTCTGCAGCCACCAATAGCACTTTTAACTTTTCTCGTTGTGTCATTTCCCTGCTGTATTTCTGAGAAACTGTCAGCTATAAATTTAACCAACGTATGCGGGGGGGGGGGGGGCTTCCTCTTCTGTGGAAGTACTGAGAGCAAGCAAGGGCATTTCATTTCGACTTGCTCCCATGTTACGAGGCTATTATCTGCCTGTGTTGGGAGACAGGGAGTCCTGCATCGCTGAAACAAACCCAAGAACTGCTTCACAATTCTCACCCAAGGAGCAGGGTAGACACATAGGACTCACAGGCCTTTTTTTAATAATAGCTGACAGGCAGGGCCAGGTGCTGAACTTCCCTCTCTATGGAAAAGATAGCATCAGCACTAGGCTGGCACCGGGCTGTTTGCCATCTTAAGCATAGCAGCAGCAAAATTCACGCTTGCGTAGTGCCGTGGCATGGAGAAAGTGAGCTCCCCGTCCCCTTTCGACACGAAGGAGGTGCTTCCCTTTAACTGCTGACAAATGTTGCCTTCCAAAAGCCAAAATCTTTTTCAGTCTCGTTTCATTAGATACATATCTTGAATGTCTGCATTTTCAATTATTAACAGTTTCACACATTTAACAGAATAATTTATTTAGATGATGAACGTTGGAAGGAAAATTAAGTGATGCTGTGTGGAAGGCAAGGCTTCCAAGGTCTAAAATGACTAGTGTTCTAATAAACACGCTAATGAACTGCTTGTTTTCTTTTCCTCCCCCCCCGCCCCCAGTCTAAATCAAACCATGCCTGTAGAAAACATGGAAGTCATCTAATCCAGGCTGTCACAAGGAAGCAGTAACTCCTGATCTTGATGGTATTTGTTGTGCCACTGAGGTCAAGAGGCATGTTCATGCTTCAGCTGTCTTCACTTCTACATTCTACAGCAGGCATGTCCAAACTTCGGCCCTCCAGATCTTTTGGACCTCAACTCCCACAGTCCTTTGTCATTGGCAATCTAAGCTTAGAATTCTGGGAGTTGTGGTCCAAAAACATCGGGGGGGGGGGCGAACTTTGGACATGCCTGTTCTACAGGAACAGTTCTCAACCTTGGGTAACCTAGGTGCTCTTGGGCTGCAATTCCCAGGTGCCTTCACTTGCTACTGTGCTGGCTGAAGTTTCTGGGAGTTGTAGCCTGAGAACACATGGGTTACCTAAGGTGGGGAACCACTCTGTTAGAGCTCCGACGCCAAGCCTGTCTGATGTTCAAGTTATGTTGCCCTTCAGCTTGCTCGCATCTGAGTTCAGCCCCTGTATCAATACAGTTCTGGGACAGAACAGACCACTAGCAGTGCCCCTCTGTGCTCTGCATAGGGCACATAATACAATAAACTGAAACAAATTAATCCATCTGAAATCAGAAATGCCAAGGAACAGCAGCCAGTTTTAACTTCCAGGACAATGATCAGAAAGAAGCTATTGTAGATGGGGTGTCACCAAGGAAGATCACAGACAGAATCAGTAGAAGAGGATCAGTTTAATAAGTTTTAGAAGTAGATTACTTGGGTAAATTCCAAAATGTAAATCGAGATTGGGGCTTTTAAGCACTGGATACCTTTCCTGACCTTGGTTTCTGGAAAAAGTAAGTGTGCACAATGGTACCTCTACTTAAGAGTTTAATCTGTTCCGAATGCATACGTGGAACAACTCGTAGGAGCAGCCATATCTAAAAAAAAAATCAATCAAACAAACAAACAAACAAACAAATAAAGAGTTGTAAGTAGAGCAGACTGCATCTAAAATTTGTAAGGTAGCAGTTAAAACACCAACAGTTTTCTGCTCTTAAGCTGAGCGGCTTGTAAGTAGAGCCATTTGTAAGTACAGGTACCACTGTATCTGTATGTATGAGAAGCATGCTTGGGTGGGGAGAGGTGAAAGAATATTTTTGCCAAGAGGCTTGCAGATTTGATAAGGAGAGCTCTAAACTGAGTTTGAAGGGGAGAGAGAAAACTTTCTTAAAGGTAGAGATCCAGAACGGGTTGTTGCAGTAGAAGCAGGACAAGGAGTACTACAGACCATCAGTGCAAGGAAAAACAGATTAAGCAAAGGGCTTGTAAGAAGCACACACAGCCTTAAATGTCTCTATACCAATGCACAGAGCATGGGAAACAAATAGGAGGAGCTGGAACTCCTAATACAGCAAAATAAATATGATAAAATTGGCATGTGAAAAATGGGGAATGCACCAAAGACAAATATAAACACATAGCTATTATATGCAGGGGGTGGTAAGAAAAGCTAAAGCGCAGAATGAACTTGGACTTGCCAGAGAAATTAAAGATAGTAAAAAGGTTTTTTTAAAGTTATGTCCACAGCAAAAGGAAAATAAGGAAATGATAGGGTCTCTGTGTGGTTATGGTAGCCAGTCACTAACAGGAGACAGGGAAAAGGCAGAACTACTCAATACCTTCTTTGCCTCAGTTTTCTCCTAAAAGGAAAAAGAGTTCTGTTGGAACAAAGAGTAGAGGAGGTAGGACGGGAATTGCAACATAGAATAGGTAGGGAGGTAGTACAGGGACACCTGGAGTGGAAACATTAGGTCTCCTGAGCCAGATGAATTACACCCAAGGATATTAAAAGAACTGGCCGAAGTAATTTCAGAACCATTGGCAATAATCTTTGAGAAGTCCTGGAGAACAGGGGAAGTCCTCATAGACTGAAGGAGGGCAAATGTTGTCCCCATCTTCAAAAGGAGAAAAAAGAGGACCCAAATAATTACTGCCCCTCTGGCTTGACTTCAATTCCTATAAAGATCCTATAGCACTAGATTCCTCATCATGTTGATCCTCTCAATGGTATTCTGAAAAGATTACTGCAATGTACTCTCTGTGGGGATGCCCCTGAGATTGATTTGGAAACTTCAATAAGTCCAGAATGTGATAGCCAGGTTAGTGAGGAGAGTCAAGAAATATCACCACATCTCCCTGATTCAGGACACCTTGCATTGATTGCCAGTCCGGTTTTGACCTATAAGGCCCTAAAAGTTTTGGGATCACATTACATGGCAGAATGCCTGCCTCCAACATGGACTGCTTGTCCTACTCAAACATCCCAGGCTGGACAGCTGAGGGTGCTAAACCTGAAGAAGATGCGGAAAGAAAGCAAGGAACTAAGCCATCTTGGTGGCTGCGCCTCAGCTTTGGAATCAGCTACCACTCCAAATCCACTTGGTCTTCTCTCTGGGGACCTTCAAGAAAAACCTCAAACCATTTTTATTTCAGCAAGCTATTCAAAACATACCACCTGAATAGCTGCCGAGGGTACCAGACTACCATTCTTAATTGCAACTTGTTTTTAAATGCGATATTAACTTAATTTATAATTTTCATTTTGCTTATGTTTGCATTATTTTATACTATTGTAATTATTGTAAACTGCCCAGAATGACCATTGGTCAAAAACTGAATAAATATAATTCCTAAGCCATCTCTTCACATGGAGTGTTGTTTTTACAAACCATGACACCATATTTAGCTTACTTAGAATAATCTGAAGATTTTGTGAAACATTATAGCCAAAGAAATATCAAAGTAACTATCTTTTCCCACACATTATACAAGCAAAATATCATTATTTATAGCAAAAGTGACACTCATGGTGCAAGCCAAGACAGCTGCTGTAGCTGTTAACACAAAAGGTTTCCATGCTCAGAGTGTTTAGCCGCATCAACAACAAGACAGCTGCTGTACTGCCCATTACGCAGCACATTCGTTTTATCTCGTGAGCTCATCCTATATTTACTAGGAACTGTGACCTCTGCTTTAATCCTTATGTCCAAAAGGTTTCAATAACTTTGATTTTCAAAGTGTTAATTATAACTAGCAAATAACTTCTGTCAAAACCAAAGTATGTGAACACACTTGCCCCCAGATAACTAAAATATGCTCACTATTTGGTTGACTGTTGCAACGTCTTATCCATTCCTTTTTCATTGCAGAGTTCTTAAGTATATTCTTGTTAAAACTATCCCTTTATCAACACAGACAATAAAGCATGTTTCATTCATTTGCAGACATGGTCTCTGTTAGACCTGGCAGTCAACTGTGGTCTGGGTAAACAAATACTGTACCGTGTTTCCCCAAAAATAAGACACTGTCTTATATATATTTTTTCTCAAGAAGACACACTAGGGCTTATTTTCAGGGGATGTCTTACTTTTATTAATATGCTTCAATGTTAGCCCTGCACACAACCATAGCCACGCCAATCACTAGGTTTTATTATCGGGGTAGGGTTTATATTTAACAAACACATAGAAATCCTGCTAGGGCTTATTTTGGGGGGAGGTCTTATTTTCAGGGAAACAGGGTACGGTACATTGAACCAATTTGGGTGAAAAGAGATCCACATCTCCATGACAGAGGTTGGACTCTGATGCATGTACAGTCCCTTCCAGTTCTGTAATTCTAAGATGATGATGATCACCATCATCACCATCACCATCATCATCATCATCATCTAGACAGAGATTATGATGATCACCATCATCATAATCTAGCCAGACGATGATTGGAAGACAGAAATGCTAAAATACTTGGCTTAGCCACAAATGACATGCAGACAAGCAAGATGGAGGACGACATAAAATCACTGGTATTATCTAATCAAACACTGGCCAGCCTACATAGCAGATGGATTGCAGAGGACTTTCACAGTCTCACCATCTTCTGTCAACAACTAGATACACCATTGTATATACCTGAAATCTTATTTTTGAAAGATAAACAACTATATTTCTCACTCCCAAAAGTCAGCAGTCTATATTTTAAGACTGTTTAATGCATCTTTACATTGACATACCGATATGAAAATTCAATAAAATAAAATAAGAGGCATATATAAATCTATTTGGTTGAAATGGCATGACAGATACTTCTTTTCAAGGCCCCCTTTCCAAAATACCACATGATTTCAATCATCCTTCAAGAATCAACATAATGTGCATGATTCTTACTGAGATTGATTACACAGCGATTTTGTCCACGATTCATCATCTACAAGTGGACTTGTAGATGATAAACCATGAAAACAGGAAGCACACTTTACACGTGCAAAAACATCACCATTCTGTCCTCGCGTTCCTACATTGGTTTAAATCATTTGTTCCCAAACAGAAAAAAAAAGTTACAAGAAGTCTTTACAGAAGACCTGCAATACCCGTGGACCTCGAAGCCAATCATATGATGTGGTTTTATAGAAGGAAGCAAACAAAGCACCAGTAATAGTCTGTTTATTTACAACTGTACAGATTAAGTAGGTATTACACAGGCACATAAGCAAGCATGCTGGCAGGAGTACTTTTTAAAAAACCTATTACCCTAATTGCCCATTTTTCTACCAGCCAAAGTTAAAAACTATTTTTATTTCCAGTGTACCCTGCATATATATTTTCCAAATGAATTTTACAGGCTGACATGAACCTAGCTATACTGCATTGGTATTTCTAGACAAAAGAACAATCACATTCCCATCAGGTAAATACCTCGGATTTCTCAGTGACACATCCTATCAAAGCATATAGTCTGATCTTCCTTTACCCTGCCAAACAGAGTAGCATATAGCCCTCTATAATACTTATATGAGTTCTTAAGTGTACACAATCACAGCTCTCACAGAGTGGTATATATCTTTTTTTCTTGAACTCAAGTACTACTTGTTGGCTTAACAGGCATTAACCCATGGGTGTTAAGGCTGTAGGTACTAACCTTACCTGTGGAAATGTATCAGCCAGAATGACACCCAAAGTCCTCTAAGTAGGTTTAGAAAGGGAAAAAAAACAGCAGTAACAAATCAGTTTTAAAATAATGCACATACTGTACATCAGTTTTCCTGTACAAGGTCTGCTTTGGAGAAAAATATACACAAAATGAGAATGTTTAGTTCCATTTTAAATCTTCATACGTTTTGGTCAAAACAGAACTGAAGAACTGAAGGCAGTATACTAAGTTTCCTCCAATCCCACCAAGGGATCTGTCTGGCAGGAGGTGAGTTACCTGTCCACTGTTGGCTCATTCAAGCTAAAGTGAATCAAACAGCAAGAAATACCCTTTTTGCTGCAAACGCTAAGGATCTTTGAGCCCATCTAAGCTGGGCCCTGGATGTGTGCTTGTAAGCTCTTTGCTTCTCTAAGGCTCTTGAAACAGCAAGTGAGCCAATGCCGAAGCTTTTTGTCGCCAGTGTTCCTTCCTTCCATCTTGAATGTGCCTGCAAATGAACCAAAAAGCAGTGCTTACTAGGGCAGCAGTGGGCAACATGTGGTCCTCCAGAAGTCATTGGACTTTAATCCCAATCCTCCCTCAGCACTGAGTAGAGATCATGGAAACTGCAGTCCATTAACATCCAGAGTGCTCTACAGTGCCCCCTGCCCCCTTGTGAGAATCTAACTGTTTTTTAATCAAAGAAGTTTATTACCAGGATAAAAAATTGGCCTTGTTCAGGACTTTTACACATTACTCTCATACAGACATTATACATGCAAGCAGTACCAGGTACTAAAATGTAATTTTTAACATGGGTATCTTGCAACATTCTGGGCACTTTAAAGTTTTGCATATTTTTATCCAATTCAGCTTTTTTTAAAAACCACCCAAGAGCTTCAATATGTTTTCAAGAAGGAATATGTTTGATTACATCTACAGATTTAGGGGGAAAAAGAGAAGTATCCAAGCAGGATTCAAAGAACTACACAGGTAGCTTTAAGGAGTTTTAGATTCTTGCCAACACCACCCTGCCCCCAAACAGCAGTCTTCATTGCCCCAAAGGAAACTGCTTATGAAACTCAACAACTGTGATATGACATAGGGAGGGAAATAAATTGTTGCTATCAACTATATTTTTCCCCACAACATTTTGATCCAACTACCTTATTACCTTATTGTACTTATTCAGACTTCTGTCTTTCCTTCCCTTAAATTAAAAACAGATTTGGTTCAAATTACATATAACAGCACAGTGAATTATTGAGTTGTGACTTCAATTCCCACTGAAATCAATATGGCTGAAGTCCAACCAAGTAGTCTGGATCCCATTGCTCTGATCATTTTGGATCACAGTGTCCTTTCTTCTCTAAACTGCATTCCAGAACAGTGAAATTTTATATTAACCTGCTTCTTTTTGATGATTCTGGAGGACATCATCGCTTCTCTTTAACATTAACTGCTTTATCTTATCTATGGGGATGCTATTATACAAATGCAGGCATGGGTGATTTGTTTTCACAGCCTACACAATCAAACTGTCAATATATAACATTTTGATATGGATGTGGGTAGGTCCCCTTCCTCAAGCCTTCTGAAATGTTATTTTCTGGTTTGGTATAGATACACATCAACGCTGAAGAAAACACACGTTATCAACATACTAGGGTATACTGAGTGGTTGTTCTTGGCTTCAAACAGAGAAAAATGCAGAATAATACTCCTGAAGAATTATGTCATCACTCTTGGCTTCAGAACAGAATAGAGAATGAGACAAGGATGAAAACAATGTGTCAGCAATATCCCTGCTAGAACTATTTTTCACAGGCCAATTTAGATTTTGATTCAAGTCACCAGACAACTTCCATCGTCACAGAAGCAGACTTACACCCTGCAACAGAACCATCTCTTCCTTCACTTCCCTTGCACGCACTACTCTGTGATCTCCCCATCAATCTGGAGGCTTGGGAAAATACAATGCAAAGAGTGGGGAACATCTCTTTGGCTAACAGAGGCATTTTCATTGGTGGATGGACAACAATGAATTCAAACCATGCAGCTGAATAAGAGTGAAGTGGGATAAATCCATATAAACCACTTTGTGGATTAAGGGCGCCAGAAGATTCAGTGATAACCACTGTTTCTCTGTACTGATGTCAGTGAATGTTAATACGAGGTATAAATATATAAAATGTACTGTACACATTTTGTATGTCTGAAACACATCTGAATAAGTTTCAATACTGGAAAGTCAATACCTGTGCCACTGATTTTCTCTTCCAAATTACTAGAACAACCAAGTCAACATTTTCAAGCTGAATGCATTACACTGGAATAATAAAATGAAAAAATTAAAATTCCTCCCTTTCATTCTTAGCCCACAGATTATCTATTAAACAGTCTCAAGTGATTTCATGTTAAAATTAAGGTCAGCAGCAGTATGTAAATTCCACCCCAGAAGAAGCATGTAGGAAGCAAAGTTCAAACTTCTCTTGTTTTCTTTCATTGGAAGTGGCATTAGTGTGTTAAATAGCAAAAAAAGTCAATTTTAGTTTGGTTTTATAAATACACATAGCCCAGTATATTCACATTTGTCAAGATAACCAAACATCCAGCACTCCTTTTGTGCAAAGTTTGTGCAGAGCAAAAATCATCTGATCTTAAGTCTGGACATCATCCATTCAAGTCCTTGGCATAACCTGGAAATGAAAATAGTAAATTCAGAAAATAATATTTCATTTATTTTGCATGTGACAAGTGTCAACTTCTACACATTCAAAGAACACCTTAGTATGTAGGTTTATAGAACCCACTGTCCCTCATGAAGGGAGGTTCAAATAAAATACAGGGAGAGCTTGGAGTTGATTTGCAGAATTGTTATACAGATTACTGACAATCATGTGATGTACTTCCATTTCAAGTAGAACAGAGGAAAGCATTATGACAACAGCCAATCAAGGATCCAAAACAAAGAACAGAAACAGACTATGGGGTGGCTAATAATTATGAGTTATGTATTGACAGTGAACGATAATCACTCGGATGCCTGTGGAAGTATAAGAACTAATTCTGGATGACAAGGCAGGGCTGCTTTTGAAAATATGAAGGTTTGTTAAAATTAAACTAGAATCACAGAATCATAGAATAGTGATGCTGGAAGGGGGCTGGAACCCCCTGCTCCATGCAGGAATACAAATCAAAGGAGATTTGCCAGGTGGTTGTCCAAATTTCTCTTGAATGCCTCCCATGTTGGAGCACTCACCAACTCCCGAGGCAATTGGTTCCATTGCCATAATGTTCTAAAAGGAAGTTTTTTCCTGATATTCAGCTGAAATATTGACCCCACTGTTGCGTGTCCTGCACTCTGGGATGATCAAGAACAGATCCTGCACCTCCTCTGTATGACAGCCCTTCAAACAGTCAGGTCCATTTGGATTCTCCTGTTTCATTTCTCCTTCACCTCAACCCCTGCTGTTTCCTTTTCTATCCAGGAGCGCTTGATTGCCCTCCTCTCTGCTTTGTTCTTGTGGGATTGGACCAAGGGTGGATAAAAATCAATGATTTTTTTTAAAAATCAAAAAATTGATTTTTTTATTTAAATCAGATTTTTTATTTAAATTGAGTTTTTTATTTAAATCAGGTTTTTTAAATGCTTTTTGAGGAAAAATCTCTCTAAAGATCGTATTCTAGTTAAGATACATTATATTCCAAAGTTTATTCATCATGAAATTAGTTTTTAATTAAGTACCATAAGGCTGTATTAATCCATTCACAATGTCATGCTCTCCCAGAGGTTTCTGATTATTTGGGGCAATTCTATTATCAACATTATCAAATGGTTTTGCTATTTTCAAAACTGTGCATTTGGGTCTGCAATGATAACATGCCTCCCTCATAGCAAAAAAAAAAAGGTCATAAAATAAACATCAGAATTGAGGAAAAGACCTTAATCCCATTGTTCCTCTGCAAATCTATGTACACAGAATCAACCCCTTTACCCCTTAAGTGCTATGTTTCAAGAAGTTCAATGAATAGAAGGTTGTTTGGACTGGAATAGGTCTGCAAAAGGAGTAAATTTTGAGTAGGGAGGGGGCAAGCAGTAAAATGAAAATGAAACTTTTTGAGCATAATACTCCACAAATTGAGATCTTTATGTGTATAGCAGCCTGAGGGTTATCATTCTCACTCTCTTCCTTGAGGAGAAAAACATGTAATGGCAGAAGACTATAAAAGAGACCCAGTTTGGGAATATCTAGACTGTCAGTCTAAGTTTTTTTTTAAGATATTTTAACCACATTAGTTAACAAACATGAATGCTTAAGCAAATACAAGTATACATAATGCTTTGTAATGTTATTGGTTTGGTTAAATAAAACTATTTAAATTGATATTATTAAGGTAATGATTATTATTTTTCCTTCCATAAAGTACAACAGAACAGTTTAACCTATTAAACTGGAGATAATTCACCTTGCATTAATTTCAAAATTATCTATCTATGTATTTCTAATGGTATATAAACACCAAACCAGTAATTTTCTGATATAACTGTAAAACTAATCTCAAAAGTTATTATTTTAAAAACGAAACCTTCATCTGCTTGTAAATATTAAGATTAAAACTACTTCAGCAAAAACGAGTCTTCATGTAGAAAAACATGATTTAAATCGAGCCTTACTGACTAGTGTGAAAATGAACTTATTAATGGGTTGCCCCACCTCCAAGCATTTCCCTGCAAAAAAGTTTAAGCTCCAGTCCTTGCAAAAACAAAGCAGAGAGGAGTCTATAGAACACACAAAGTAAAGGAAACACCATGGGGTGGTGTGTGGCAGAGGAGGGCTCAAAGAGGATTTATTAATTTTCTTAATTTGAGGGTCTTAAAAGTGGGGGGGGGGGGTCATCTAATATACAGCAGCGTCTTAAAGACAGGAAAATTGTGGTAACTACTACTGCAACAAGAACAAATTAAAAATGCACTTCTGTTTCTAGGCAACTCCTGCTATGAATATGTTTTAATGTAAAGCTTGGCTTCCTAAATTACATTTAATAATTCTGTCATTGCAAAATTTATAAGGTGTTTTTCAGCTAACAGAAATTCCCAGAGCGATTTTTTTTTAAATCTCCAAGTCTGCTGTCAGAAGAGAAGTGGCAATCACCTAGACACAAACACACAGAGAGGCACAGGGCCATTAGGCTTGATAAGGTCTGCTAATGGAGAGAAGGAGGGGCAATTTTTTTCAACTACAGGGGAAGGTTTACAACTAGATGAAAAGATTAACTCTACGACCCAGCTGTGAACACCCACCCACCTTCCCCACCTATGTCTCAGCATCTCCCTTTCTTCAACACTTAAGCATAGACAAAGCTTCTCAGTACATCTAATGGGAGACTTTTAGATATGTGTGCAGAAAGGAGAGAGGTTGCTCACTCCTGTTTTGAAGCATACCTTTTGAATTCAAGAAATGCTCTAAGAATTCTAATTAATTTAAAAAACCGAGCATATGGAAGAAACTCTTCTGCTCTGGCATTGTCCACTGCTAGCATGCTACCTTGGACGGTCAGCCATGATGGCATATACCCAGTAAGTGAAAAAATGTTCCTTCCCTCTAACAGAATTTTAATACATAATTCTAATGGTGTAATTGCCAAACATACTCCCATTATTTTATAACTAGGAAACTGCTCAAGATATTCCTTTTATATCATACTCTCTGGTTCCAAAACTATTTGTTGATCTCCTAGTAAAGATAAGTTACATAAGAACGAATAGTCTGCCGAACTCAAAACACCCGTTTCTTCCACTGTAATCTTACTATCTGCCATCATCATGCTTTAACAAATTACAGGTATCAGATCTGGTCAAAAAGGCATATACTGTACACACCAAAAGCTACTTACCCTTCCCCAGTAAGAGCACAGCATGCCTGGATGTGCCATTGATGATCTTTAATTGAAGTTAACTTCAGAAATTGAGAGATTTCAGCTACTGTCATGCAGTCTTTAACATCTTGTTTGTTAGCAAAAATGAGCAGACCTGCTTTCTTCAAGTCCTAGAGAGTTAAGAACAGAAAATGTTGAGTCTGATGTGGTTTATTTTCCTGTTATAAATTAATCTGCCTATTCATTACTTGTTTGAGTTCCCAATTCAGAGGTGAAAGAGCAACTTGAAAGTTCAAGATGAATTTAAAATACAATTTCAAGAAAACCTACTGTGTCCAATATTTTATGTAAAGCCATACCCCAGCAGCTCCACACTACCTATGCCTATGGCATTAAATGTCAGCTAAACGGGGGGCTCTTCTAGCTGTTCGAAGAAAAGTGCATGTACAGAACTGAACTACTTTCTAGAGCATCTTTGTTCATCTTGACAATTCTAGATGTTTGGGCTACAACTCGGAAACACCGGCCAGCAGGATAACCGTAATCCACCATGCCTAGATGGCACCTAGGCAGCGGCAGTGGCAATGGTGGTGGGTTACTGCTCTGGAGGAAAGAAACGCCACAGCTGTGTCAAGAATGTCCTAGTGCCCCATTTTATATGAAGTCTGGGGGATTAACTAGCAAAAAGGCACTATCTGGTGCACGTGGGAAGCCACAACAGAACAAAGTGGGGAGCAGACCGATGTGTACAAGATAAAAATCACTAAGGTCAGGGTGGGGAATACATTGGCCTCCCGAGGTTGGCACATAACTCACATTCATTCCAGACAACACAGAATATGGAAGGGGTGGAGCCTGCATCGAAAACATCTGAAGCAGGTTGTTGCTCTCATGTCTTCCCATGGGCCCGTGGCTTCCCACAGACAACTGACAAATCACAGTATGAACAAAATGTAGGCTTAAATAGGTTTTCAGTCTGGTCAAGCATGGTTCTTGTGTTACATTCTCAAGCTTCACATCCCTTAACTAAAGATTTTTAAAACTTAAATTAGAGTCTTTGGGTTTGCAGAAAATAATCAAACACCTCACAAAATTTGCCATCTCCAAACAGGGAAATAAATTTTAGCATGTTTTGTCATTACCCTATAACCCCATCCCCACCTCCCAAAGTATAATCATTCTGTCGTGATCCCATCTCTTCTAGAACTTTGCTGAAAATGTTTCCTGTTTTGGTGATATTGGTGGGAAGAACAAATTGACCCTGTCCCAAATGGCACTTGCTTGCTAGTACACAGTACTCTTGTTTTTATCTCCCAGCTTGGTGGAATTAAATTCTATCTTGTAGGAACATAAGAAAGGGCCTTCTCGGCTGCTGCGCCCAGACTCTGGAACTTCCTCCTGCTGGAGGTCAGGACTGCCCCATCTCTTATGTCTTTCCGGAAACAGGCAAAGACCTTTCTCTTCAGGCAAGCTTTCCCTGAATGATGGACTACCTACTGTGTCTTTATATGAATCTACCATACATGGCTACACAGACTTTGTGTTTATAACCACTTATAACTTTGTGTTTGTATCTCTCCTTGTAGGGTTGCATTGACATTATGTTATCAATGGTTAGTTTTAAGGTTGCCTTCTAATGCTGTAAGATACCCTTCAATTCCCTGTTTCTCAAACTGAACATGCCTTAATTGTAATGGATTGTATATTGTCTCTCCTTACTGTAAGCCACCTTGGGTCTTTTTCAGAGGAGAGAGGCGGGGTAAAAATACTCACAAAATAAAAACAAAAAATAAAATAAAAGAATCTATTCTTAATTTTTAAAGCTAAAAATCTAATGCAATCTCTATGCTTTCACAGGGTGATTTAGCTTTTCATTATGTCCCAGAAGATATATTACAACAACTCACACTTATGCTCAAGGCACATAGGTATGCACACCTCTGCCCCCTCCAAGAGCAAGGCTTTTACATGGCTGCACACCCATGGCAACTGTCGCATTGGAACCTGTGAGAGCAGGAGATGCATGTGAAACAGAGCCCCATATAGTAGGGATGAAAATTAGAACGTACATTGCTTAAACTTTACGATGTCGTATTTTTTTTTTTTGCACAAGAGATGTGAGATTGACAGCTGCTATTATGCAAACTACAACTACAGCTACAACTGTGACAATTTCATACAAATAAAAACACCTCGATTAGAGCAGTGATAGCGAAATTATGGCATGGGTGCCAAAGGTGGCACTCCGAGCCCTTACTGTGGGCACCCAACATCGCCCCTTCATAGCTACCTGTATATAGGTTAAATTGCTGTACTGGCACTTTGCAAAAAAAAATTAGTGGGTTTTGAATTGCAGTTTGGGCACTTGGTCTCTAAAAGGTTCACCATCACTGGATTAGAGACATCTTCGAAAATCTTGCGAGAGCCTCTTTTGAAATATCAAAAGAGGAGAAAGATACTAAACAACCCCAAATCTAAAAGCTTTGCAGCTTTCACGAAGAAAACCAGAGATGACTATCCATGTAGAAATTTAAAAAATGGAATAACTTCAGCTTCAAAGCAGGGACTACATTTTTTCAAAGACCAAGCTAAAAATTCTCAGCAATGTACTTACCTCATGTGCTAACATTTTATAAAGTTCTTCCTTAGTTACAGAAATTCTCTCTCTGTCTGTGCTATCCACGACAACTATCACAAACTAGAAGAAGAAGTAGAACCATTGGTCAGCAAAACCTATCCCATATATCCCAAACCATGAGGCACATAAAATTTGAAACTTCTCCCCATGAAGACCATGTTATCTGACAAACCATCTTATTATTTGCAGGCTCATCACTTTATTGGCAGGTGAGGTGCCAGTGAATTCTACCACAGCCTAGTATGGTACAATAGGTGGAGGTGAACCTTTTCTATTCTGGAGCCTCGTGGCGCAGTGGTTAAATGCCTGTACTGCAGGTAAAACTGTGCTCATGACTTGGGGTTCAATCCCAGGTAGCAAGCTCATGGCTGACGCAGCCTTCCATCCTTCCGAGGTCGGTAAAATGAGTACCCAGCTTGCTGGGGGGCAATGTGTAGCCTGCATACTGTTATTAAAACTGTAAAGTGCCCAGAGACTACTTCAAGTGGTATGGGGCAGTATATGAGCATAACACTTTTTTTTGCTTTTGGTGACATGATCTCTAGACAGTGTCCATGTGCAGCATATTCCCATCACCAGTTTATTTATTTATTTGCCAGGTGTTTTCAAGATTGCTAATACAGTAATCCCCTGTTTATTGTGGGGGTTAGGGACCCGACCATCAATAAAGGGAAATCCATGTCATTCGGATGCTGGGTTGGGTTGGGACTCGGGCCCCTGTTTCGGGACTCCTACACTTACCCCAGGCCTGGTGCTTCCCCAAATGGGCCTCTGGCAGGCTTCCTGGACCTATCGGAGGCCCCAGAAGTGGTTTCTTCTGGGGCCTCTAACAGGGGAAAGATACTTTAAAAAAAAGCATGAAAAATACAGTCATCCCCTGCTATACAGCAGTTCATATGCTACGGTCCTGGTATATCATGGGACCGCAATATAGGAAGGCAAGGGCTCCTGGGGCAAGCTGGATGGGCCTGTTTGGGGCCTCCTGCACTTACCCCAGGCCTGGCGCTGCCCTGAAGGCCCCAAACAGGCCCATGCAGCTCGCCCCAGGATCCCCTGCCTTCCTATACTGCAGTCCTGCGATATACCAGGACTGCAGTATATCAACCACAATATAGCAGGGGACCTGTATTGTTAGTCACTTCTGGTTTTTAATTGCTTTCCCAAGTGTATTGTTTTAGCACTGTTTTATCCTTTTCAGCAAATGGCTTAACTGTAGCTTGATGCAGGAAACTCTTTGGTGATTTTTAAGATGAAAAATACATTAAACTTTTTAACAGTTCACTAAAGCCTGAAATGTGTGATTTTGAGACGGCTCATGTGTAAATTGAAGTATGTTTACTCAGAAAGCCTCAATATATTTAGGACTTCAGCCACTGTCTTATAGTGGATTCATGACTATCCCAATCTGTTACAGATCCATTACATTAGAAGAATGAAAATGAGAACAGACCTTCTGCTGGCCAGCTCACACTCCTGGGTGATCATATATATATTTTAAAAAGGCAGTGCTTTTACGTTACTCAGATGCAGTTATAATATCTACTGCAACTGTAGTTTTTTGGTGTTACAGTACTTTAACAATACGAACATGTACAGGCTAGAGAAAGTTAAAAGGTTAAAATGAATCCAGACGGTAACAACACCTACTGACTTGGAAGATGTGCTTTCACAGAGGGAGGGGGTGCCATCCTACCCTTTCCCTAAGTATATAGTTTTTTTTTATGTGTGGAAATGTTTTGAATATAAATAGCTTTGTGTTTTGTAGGCTTTACTCACAATCCTGTTGACCCAAGAGTCCAGTGCCATCTGCCACTCCCTCTGCCCC
>JAHTLZ010003547.1:19254412-19270109 GCA_023846285.1 Phrynocephalus versicolor
CCACTCCCTCTGCCCCTGGGTGAGAGACAGGGGACCTTTCTGTGGCTCTTCTGGGGGAGTTTGGCCTCTTGGACTCCTGAGGCAAGTTAGGACTGGGCCCCTTGCTCTGCTGCTCAAGCTGCCTTCCTCCTCAAGGAAGGCAAGATGGCGGGTGGCAGCAGCAGCTGTTTATGTCGGCTGAATTTTAAGCTTTTTTTTTTTTTGCTGCCTTGTTTTCATGTTTGGTTTTAATTTTTGCTTTGGGCTCGCCTAGGCTATGGAGGGGGATTTAAGGGGCTCTTCTGAAGATCCTATGGTCGCCTTTGCTTCTCTGCTGGCACTTGAGGATACCGGACATTCTGGTGCCCTGGGACTACCATCTGCTGAAGACTGAGGTTGTCTTGCTGCTGTTTGCTGGGCCCAATCTGGCCCCGAGGCCGTTGCTGGCCCATCTGACGGTTGCCGGCCGGCCCCCATTGCTTCTTGCCTCCATTCTCCCTTGACATCAGCCGCCTGGAACCTCCAAACATCGACCACCGACCATCTCTGCGAGACGCCCTTGCGCTCCTCTTTGCCCCTCCCCCCCCTGCCTGGCCTGTGAGCTCATTAATATGCTATTTGTTTGTTTGTTTGCTTTTGCTTTATATTTGTAACTGATTTGTTGTATTGATGCGTTTTGCATTTTGATTTTTAGTTGTATTTAGTATTGTTGTTGTGGTTGTGTTGATATTTTTTTTCCTTTTCTCTTCCTTTTCCCTTCCATCCATCAGCCACCATGCAGGCAGGGACCGCCATACCTGTCGTGTCGGGCCGTGGTCGGTACGCTAGGGGCTGGAGGGTTAGTCGGGCAAGAAGAACTCGGGCCAGGCATCTTGCGCCTGTCCCCCGTTCTGACCCTCCAGCTCACTGTCACGTGCCTGGGAGCCACTCCGCCAGCGCCTCCGATCTTTCTTACCTTCTGTTGAATGCCAGGTCGGTGCATAATAAAATTCCCATCATTTATGATACCATCGTTGATGGGAAGGCCGACCTGGCGTGCATCACCGAGACCTGGGTGGGTGAAGAGGGGGGGGCTTCGCTCTCCCAGCTTTGCCCTCCTGGGTTTCTGGTGCAGGGGGCAGGAAGATCGGAGGGACGTAAGGGGGGTGGGGTGGCCATTGTGTACAGAGATACCATTCATGTCAGCAGGGCCTCAACGTTGGTGATTCCAGGGTTGGAATGTGTCCACCTGTTGGTTGGGCAGCGGGACAGGTTTGGCATTGTGCTCGGTTACCGTGCTCCCCGCAACCCAGCACAATCCCTACCAGAGCTCGCCGAGTTCATCGCCGCTGCTTTGTTGAGAACCCCACGCCTTTTGGTGGTGGGCGACCTCAACATGCATGTCGGCGGTGAACTGTCTGGTGCTGCTCTGGAATTCATGCAGTCCATGGCCTTCATGAACCTGTCCCAGCATGTTTTATGCCCAACACACAGATCTGGACACACCCTGGATCTGGTATTTTCCTCCGCGTCTGAGGACTCGTGTCTGAGGGTGTGGGACCTTGTTCCCACCCCCGTGTCATGGTCAGACCACCACCTGCTGTCTTTCTCTGTATCAATCGCCACCCCACCCCGCGGGGACCCTCAGCCCGCTGTTTGGGCTCGCCCCCGTAGACTCCTCAACCCTGATCGGTTTCGGGAAGTCCTCGGGGAGCCTCCTGGCGGACTGGCTGACGATCTGGTTGACTCTATGGTAGATCAATGGTTCGACGAAACATCACGAGCTGTCGACCAGATCGCCCCTAGGCGCCTCATCCGCTGCAGAGCTCGTTCCTCTCCGTGGTTCACGGAAGAGCTTCGAGCGATGAAGCATGAACGGAAGAGGCTGGAGCGCAGCTGGAGGAAGAACCGGACGGCTACCAAGAAGGCTGCAGTCATCGCTCAGTCCAGGCGCTATGTTCATGCGCTCAGGGTGGCTAGAAGATCTTATAACACCCTGAGAATTAGTGAGGCCTCGAACCGCCAAGCGGAATTGTTCCGTGTGGTTCGCGACCTCACTAATCCTGGACTGACTAGGCCTCCTCCTACTGATTTCAGTAGTGAGAACTTTGCAGCCTTTTTTCGATCGAAAATAGAGGCCATCTGTTCCGGTTTCGAATCCTGTTGCCATAGCCCACTCTCGGCATCCCCGGCGGCTGTGCCCCCTCGGTCTCCTCGCATGGTTGAGTTTGGGCCTGTCACCTCCCTTGAGGCCTCCAGGGCTATTGCCCATTGCCGGCCCGCGTCCACCCCCTTCGACCCTTGCCCTTCATGGCTTATGAAAGCAGTTGCCACGAACATCTCAGGGTGGGCTTCGATCATCGCCACGGCCTCCTTCAGGGAAGGGATTTTCCCTTCCCGTCTGAAGGAGACCGTGGTAAAGCCCATCCTGAAGAAACCGAGCTTAGCGCCGGGCGAATTATCCAACTATCGCCCGATCGCTAACGTTCCTTTTATGGGCAAGGTGATCGAGAGGGTGGCCGCGATCCGGCTTCAATCCTATCTGGAGGCCGAGCAGGCCCTGGATCCGTTCCAGTCTGGGTTCAGGCCTGGTCGGGGGACCGAGACAGTCTTGGTCGCTCTGCAAGATGACCTCATCCGGAGGGCCGACGGGGGGTGCTCCTCCCTGTTGGTCCTCCTGGATTTGTCAGCGGCCTTTGATACCGTCGACCACGGTATCCTGCTGGATCGGCTCTCCGAGGTTGGGATCGGAGGCACTGTTCACAGTTGGTTCCGGTCCTTTCTCGGGGACCGTCCCCAGCAGGTTCAGCATGGGGGCGAGATGTCGGCCCCTTGGATACTCCCTTGCGGGGTTCCACAGGGGTCGTCTCTCTCTCCCATGCTGTTCAACATTTACATCAGGCCGCTGGCTGAGGTCATTAGGAGGCATGGAGTCTGCTGCCATCAGTACGCTGATGACACGCAGCTCTATGTCTCCTTTTCTACCGCTGCAGATGAGGCTGTCCGGACCCTCGATCAGTGTCTGGGCGCAGTCATGGAATGGACCAGGGCTAACAGGCTCAAACTCAACCCCGATAAGACCGAGGTCATGTTCTTTGGGGCTTCCTCATCCAGCTACGGTGGCCCGTATCCCACCTTGGAGGGTGTTTCCCTCAGGCCATCGGACTGTGTCCGAAATCTGGGCGTAGTCCTGGACCCGGCGCTCACCCTGGAAGCCCAGGTGTCCGCCGTGTCCAGGGCTGCCTTTTTCCATCTTCGGCGTATCGCCCAGATTCGTCCGTACCTGGATGAGGACTCCCTCAGAACTGTGGTCCAGGCGCTGGTCATCTCTAGACTGGACTATTGCAACGCGCTCTACATGGGGTTGCCCTTGACTCTGATTCGGCGTCTGCAGCGGGTCCAAAATGCGGCGGCCAGACTGGTGGTGGGTGCGCGTCGACTCGAACACATCACCCCAGTTCTGGCCCGCCTGCATTGGTTACCCGTTGCAGCCCGAATCAGATTCAAGGTCCTGGTTTTGGTTTACAAAACCCTCCATGGCCTAGGACCTGGCTACCTGACAGAGCAGATCGACCAGCGGTCAACTTCGGCCCGTCCGACTAGGTTGTCGCGGGCGCACATGCTGCGTGTGGCCACGCCCAGGGAGGCTCGGAGGACCTCCACTCGTTCCCGAGCCTTCTCTGTGGCTGGCCCAACCCTATGGAATCACCTACCAGCAGAAGTGCGCCTTGCAGAGTCCCTGCCTGCCTTCCGGAAGGCGCTGAAAACCCTTCTCTTCCGGGAGGCGTTTGGGTGACATTTTTTTTTTTAAGTCCCGTCATCTGCTGCAGCTGTTTTGTTTTATTGTTTATTTCAGTTGTTGTTTTAATTTGTTGTCTGTACATTTATTGTAAACCGCCCGGAGTTCCATTCAGGAAGACGGGCGGTATATAAGCTGTATAAATAAATAAATAATAAATAAATCTGAAATGGTACAGAATTTAACCACAAGGGGAGGCTGGTTGCCTAGGACAAAAAGGGAAGTACAGTAGTCTATATTTGATTCTATGGGAAAGGGCACTACAACACTCACTTTGTTAAGGACATAGTGTTTTAAGAGTCAAATGGTGTGTGGGATTACTTTGCTTTATTTTTCATCCTTTTGTTGAGCCATCATTAATTTGGACCCCATTTATTTGTGCCATTGTAACCAACTAGCCAATAGGAACATTAGTGCTAGATGCAACAGTAAGGCGTGTACTATCTCCAGTTACCTTGAAATGGTCAAAGAAAGCCCAGGCAGACCACAGACAGACAGACAGAGAGCAAGATTTCTTAATGGCACCAGGAGAATAGGGAGGTAAGAATGATTAAGCAGGGTTCTAACAAACTAATACCTATGCACAGTACAAGACAAAGGTCACAGCAGACCCACTATATGCCTATACCCAATTTGCATGTGTCCCCATTTATTCAAGGCATGAACAATGAGGTGAGCTAGGCCTATTGTGTTGAATTAACACAGAGAAGACCTATGCAACATCAAGATATGTAGCATGTCTCTAGAAATCAATCTTGCCTCTATACTCCACTCATCTAGGATCAAACTGCCATTAAAATGTGTGGATTGCTGTATATTAAGATTCTTTCTATTCTGAATTGCTGGCGAACTTTTTGGGCTTTAAACTCAAAGCAAGCCATTACTTCCAGAGTTAATATATGTTTCATTTTTACACAAGCCATTTTTAACCATAAGGAAAACACACAAAGATAACATAGGAGAAGTAACTAACATGAAACGAAAGCTTCAGTTATCATGATTAGTGTCATGATAACTGCCAAGGGCATGATACGGTCAAGGAAACCACTTTCTGGGAAAATACAGATGTGCTTCTTTCAAAAATGCTACTTTTATGCATATTCAAGGATTATGTATCAATACTTAAAATTCAAAGATATCATAAACAAAAATAAAATCCATACTTCAGTGTTCGTATAGTATGTATTCCATGACGATCGAAGAGATTCCTGACCTCCAATATCCCACATAAGAAAACGTGTATTATTAACTACAATCTCCTCTACATTGCTTCCTATAGTTGGGGAGGTATGTACCACTTCATTCATAGAACTGAAAAAAAGGAAGGGAAAGGGGGAGAAAAGAACAAAATATTTAAAAGATGCATTTTTCACCATTAATAATAAGTGATTTGGAAAGCATAAAACAATCAACTGACAGCCAGTACAAAAGGTACTGAATAACAGCAAACATCAGTATTCTATCACCACATGTAATTCTCTGCATGAGAGTCAGATTTGTCGGTCTCAATGTGGTTTACTCACTTATGTATTACATAGGATTATGCAATGAATGGACCCGAATCACATTAAGAATTTCCAACAACAATACACTAAGCCACATGTAGAAAACCGCAAACCGATTTCTTGTAGTAGTAGTAGTAGTAGTAGTAGCAGCAGCAGCAGCAGCAGCAGCAGCAGGAACAACAACAACAATAGTAGTAGTAGTAAGGATGAGGATGATGAAAGGGCAAGAATAAAAATTGTGGTTGGAGATGGGCACGAAACGTAAAAATGGCATTTCATTTTGTTATTTGTTTTTTAATTGTTTTGTTTCATTTAAAACAAAATGAATTTTTCTAAAAAATTTCGTTTTTCATTTGTTTCATTCTGGGTTTTGTTTGTTTGTTTGTTTTAACTCATGCCGACCAGCTGGCCTGGGGCCAGGTCAGCGCGATTTTTAATTTTTCAAAATTATTTTTATTTTTTACTCGCACCAACCAGCTGGCTTGAGGGCCAGGGCGGTGTGGTTTTTTCTTTTTCTTTTTACTCGCACCGATCAGCTGGCTTGTGGGCCAGGTCGGTGTTTTTTTTATTTTATACTTGCACCAGCCAGCTGGCCAATTTGGCACGGTATTTTAATTTTTTTTTTTTTTACTGGTGCTGACCAGCTGGCCCGCGGGACGATTCGGTGCAGTTTTTTATTTTTATTTTTCTTGCGCCAACCAGCTGGCCCATGGACCGGGTCAGCACTATTTTGTTGTTGTTGTTGTCGTCGTCGTCGTCGTCATCATCATCATTTGTTACTCACGCTGACCAGCTGGCCCGTGAGCCAAATTGGCATTTTTTCTTCTTTTTTAAATTTTTACCTGTGCCAACCAGCTGGCCCACAGGCCAGGTCGGCGTGTTTTTTTTTTAAATATTATTTTTCCTTTTTTTAACTTGCGCTGACCAGCTGGCCCATGGGCTGTGTTGATGCGTTTGTGTGTGTTTTTTAAAATTCGTGCTGACCAGCTGGCCCACAGGCTAGTTCAGCACTTTTTTTTACTTGTCCCAACCAGCTCACCTGTGGGTCGGGACAATGTGTCTTTTTTTAAAAAAAAACATTAATGCACCAATCGCACTGACTAGCTGGCCGCACCAACCAACCCAGTCAGCATGTTTTTTTTTTTAATCCCCCACCTGATCACGCCCAATTGGGTGGGGGAAAGGGTGGGCCTTTAAGACTTCTTTTTCCCAGCAAAGCCCCAAGCTACAGCTGATCAGTGGTGGCTTCCGCAGGGAAAAAAGGCTATGGTTTCCCCTGGGTTGTGGGGGGTGGAGGGACCCACTGGCTTTCCCCCATAGGAATGCATTGAAGCAATGCATTCCTATGGGAGAAAGCCAGCGGGTCCCCCCACCAATGCATGCTTCAATGCATTCCTATGGGAAAATTAAAAATTGTAGCAAACGAAATGGACATTTCCGTTCCGTTTTTCTTTGATAGTTCTGTTTGTTATTTGTGTTGTTCCATAACAAAATGAATAATGAAACAAATTAAAAATTTCATTTCGTGCCCATCTCTAATTGTGGTAAACAAACTTCACTTGGATGAAAACTAGAAACCCATTACACAGAACGGATTAATTGTGGTTTCTTCTGGAGTAATACTTCTTCCATAGTTGATGTTATTATGATTCTCAGTCACATTAATTACTCAGTTGATTTTTAAACTGAATGGATTAAATTCAAAATAGCTTATTTCCAAAAGCTCAATATAATTGCTTTTTAAAAATATTAGCTTAGGAAGTTGTGCTATTTATGGAATACTTCCACACATGGTTAAAATAAAATGTTGCCTTTTAATTTTTTCTTTTAATTTCAATTATCATAACATTTCAGAACCAAAAACTGGTACATGGATAACTTGAGGTTAATGGCATTGTTGTCACAAACTTTATTTCAGCCATTTTACTATGTGTATGGAAATTTTTTCTAAGTTAATTGAATCCATTAAAGTATGAATTCCAAAATCTGAAATGCAATGGTCTAGAATGAGTTAGATAATACAGTTCTACTACAAAATTTGGCTCAGAGTAACATCTCAATTGCAAAGTAGATTAGTTCTATTATTTGTACATTACATATTCACAGCTTGCCTCAGGCTTTTACTAATAACGGCAGAAGAACTTGGGTAATCAATGAATGACAGTGTCTCATATTAGCAGGCATATCAATACTTTTCACAGGATGAAAGAAACAGTGTACCTTATCCAGGGTCCTGAAAGATCAAAGCAGGGCTAATATATCTGCATAGGAATGCTACTACTTTCATACTTCCATACAGCTAAATCTAGACTACACTGTATGGTAAACTGCAAAGTATTTTAAACAGCTATTTCTGGTTTTCTTCTAATCACCTCATGTACAACAACTGTTCTGTCAGCAAGGTATAGCACCATTTTCCCCATGTCTGTCTCCAAGCTCCAGAAAACTACTCATAACTTTTCTTATGGATACTGTAACATTATTCACTTAGAATGTGAAATGATGAATATTGTTTTTAAGAAAAGGAAAGGGAATAAAAGCAAATTTCATAATATTGTTCTATAAATTTGGAATACCTTCTATATGGACAAGCTGTCATTTCAAACAAATTATCACACAGCGGGAATAGGTGCCCAAAAAGCAACTAAATCACAAAAGGAAGAAGAGAGAAGGAATGAGAAACCTTTCTTATGAAAGTTCAGGTGGGTAAGGAGGTATGAAAGACAATCATGCATGGGGCAGTTTCAGCAAATAAAAGTTCTCTTTCTTCTTCTTCTTTTGGTAATATAAATCATTTGAGCCATGAAATAGAAGGTGATTTACAACAGCTTCAAATCAGAGAGGACAGAATATAGCATTTTGATTCAAAAAGGCAATTATAGTCATGCTAGTATTATTTTATACTTACAACTGATAAAGAATGGTTGTTTTTCCTGCATTATCAAGACCAACAATGATCACTTTGTGTTCTGACAAGAAAAGAAGGAAGAGAGAAGAACAGTTAAATGCATGATAATTTATTTACTTATTTTATTTGTACCACACCTTTCTCCTCCAAAATGGACCCAAGGCGGCTTACAATGCAATTAAAAACATATACAATGTAAAAACAATACACTATGGATATTACAATATAATTAAATCAGTAAAGCAACATACAATTAAACTCCACATAAAATAATTCAATTAAACCAATAATTGCAATTACTAATAATTTCAGCACATCCTTTAAATTCCCCTTCTTTAGCAGTCAATCAGTTGTCACAGGTCTACCTAAACACAAAGGTCTTTGTTGCTGGTAAAAAGACACCAGAGAGTGGACAATCCAGCTCTACTTTTCCATAGCTGTTACTTAAAAGCCCCTCTGGAATCCTCACTAAATATCTCCGTGAAGGTGACCGGATTGGCAGAAAGGCCTACAGGGACTCACATGAGAGAATGCAGTCTTTCAGCAATTCTGGACTCAATGTGTACAGTATATGGTTCATAGACAGCACTTGAAACTGTGCCTGGAATCAGCTTGGTTACCAGTGACAGTTTTGTACAAGTGTAGTAACAGCATGCAGCAGCCAAGGCAGATAATACCTCCCTGTTTTCTGCTTGCAAATAACTTAGTTCCTGAAGTAAAGAAATATACTAACAATGTATATGCAGGTAGAAAGCCAGCCTAGCTATGGGAGTCTATTACTGTGAATGATACATTATTACCACATGCTGCTATACAGACATTCTGGATGTGTACTGAGCATCTGAAATGCATATACAGTGGACCCTTGTATAACATACAACTTGTATAACATAAAATGTGTACAACATAAAAAATTCCGGAGATAGGGAAAATTTGCTTAACATAATCGCCTATGGGGATAATCCGTACAACATAAAAATGGGATCACTCTGTTTTTAATGCAGTCCTATGGGAATTTGTATAAAGGAAAATTTGCTTAACATAATTTCATTTGGAACGAATTAATTCCTTTATACAAGGTACCACTGTTCTGCTAATGTTCCCTCTAAGGTGCATGCGGGCATGCAGAGCTCCATCGCAACCACAGAGGGGCAGCCTGTTCTCTTCTGGGTTTCTTGGCTGAAAGCCCACCACCACCTTCGGGTGCAGATACAACGAGCTCCGGTGCAACAGAGATAGAAATTAGAGGGAACTGTCAAGCCCCGCAGGAACATAGGCTACTGCAAAACATAGCTATGAAATGTTTTGCTATGGTGATTTTACACCAGTTCTTATATGAACTGCTTCTGATTTATTTGCAGACCCAATTTAAGGTGTTGGATTTAACACAGCAAGTTCTACTACACGGATTGCAATCTCAGCACTTTATGAAACATCTCATGCCATATGTACCCAACCCTTAAAATCCCTTCAATATGTGTGAAGTAGAACTAAGTATATTTTTTCAGCATTGGCCTCTAGGTTATATTCTGTACCTAGAAAAGCCTCCCCGGCTTTCAAGTCTTTTGGAATGAAGTTCAGAATTTATTTTTCCAGGCATTTCAAGTACAGTGGTACTTTGGTTTAAGTAATAAATTTGTTCTCCGGGCATTTGTATTACGAAAAATTCTTAAACCAAAAAGCAGTTTCCCATAGGAATGCATTGAAAACCAATTAATCCATTCCAGAGGTCAGAAAAAAGACAAGCCCGGGCATTCCATTTAAATTTTTCTTAAAGCAAGGTATCCCCATTCAGTTTATCATGCAAACACCACACATGAACTTTTAATGCTTTATACAAAAATTAAGCTGGGGCATTCCGTTGAAAATTTTTCTGCATCCCCATTTCCAATAATTTCTTTTCTTGAACCAAATTTTTGTTTAACCGAAGTACCACTGTATTTCAAATAATTCCACTATTTCAGTTAATTCAAGAATTAATGAAATAATGATTCCATTCATGACATAGGATGTTTTATTAGACCTGTGTATTCTGTTTCCTAGTTTCAAATCTGCACATACATTTCTTAATTACAGCTGAGAATCTGAAAAAGCGTCAAGTATTTTTAAAGCAGAAATGCAGTAAAAGCTGGCACAACTCTCAAACAAGAAATACACTTATTACAACAACAACAATCAAAATTTGACTTGCTTTAGCAGTAATAAATACAGCCATTTATTTTACTTTGGAATTATACAAATACACCTAGAGAATGACTGGGTCCAGAATTTGTTTACAAGTCATAACAATTTAAAACAAATGCCTTGTTCCAGTTTTAGTACAATATACTGTGCTGTCTGTTCACTGGTACACAACTAGCTACTGATCTCACCTGCATCTCTACGTAATGTCAGCTCAGCTCCCATTACAGATTTTCTATTATTGATGAGGCCAAAACAAGAGAATTCACTCTTCATCTCTTGATGCTATGCAAGTTTCAAGTGACACTTGCTCAGCAGAGCCCAACTCTACAACGCGCAAGCAATGATAATATGCCTCCTTCCAAGGACATAAAGGGTGAAATTCAAATATATAAAGATGAACTTCTACAGCTGTTATCAATACAAGATAATGTTATCTGGCCATGTGCTGCCTAGTTCTGAAGTGTCTCCATTTGGTCTGAGAATTTTTACATGCTCCTGAAGATCTTTAATCAGGTCCTCAAAACAAGATCTGATTT
Source organism: Phrynocephalus versicolor (assembly GCA_023846285.1). Taxonomy (NCBI): domain Eukaryota; kingdom Metazoa; phylum Chordata; class Lepidosauria; order Squamata; family Agamidae; genus Phrynocephalus; species Phrynocephalus versicolor. Next base: position 19,265,303 of record JAHTLZ010003547.1, read on the forward strand.
AGCAAGTAGTGAAGTTGGTAGGATCGTAAGTGGCAACATACATAAAAGAGATGATAGATTGCTTTGAAAAATTAGAATATTACAGATTACTTGGTTCTGAGCAAATCCTCCCATAAAACACTACAAGCTCACAATTAAGTAAACAGCCATACTGCACACAACCCCTAACTTAACATCACCAACTTGTCTTGAGCTGGGTTTATGCTGCAGCTGTACATTACACTACATATTAATAAGTGTTTCAATACTGCTAAAGATGTACAAATATGTCTTTTCATCTGCTTCCAACAATCATACATACAATCATTTCAAAAACACTTTGCCACATTTCTCACATTAAAACAAGATTAGCTTTGGTACAACAGATTGAATAACCCACCTTGTCTACCTTTTCACTTTTACAGGTGCAAACAATATGTTTACTGAACACAAATATTAGCAGGACATCAGATCAGTAACCCTGTTCTACACCTACTATTGAAGGAATTGTGTGTCCACCATGAATGGTACCACTGACAGCTCCTTCCACTACAAATTTTTCCTACTCCTTTTTAAAACCTGCACAAATTGGTGAATATCACTAGTTTTTATGAGCCATCAGTATGATTATATGTTGCAGGGATGAGTGCTTCCTTTTATATATTCAAAATCCCCTACCATTCTGATAGAGTGGATGCCTCCAAGCTTCAAAGAATGCAATGGGAGAGGAGGAAAATTTCTCTTACTACTTTTAAAACAATTGTAAACACCTCTATCAAACCTCCTCTTACCTGTTTTCTCCCTAAATTAAATTGCTCCAGATACTAAAATGTTCCTTTATCAAGGAACTGATTTGATCCAATGATCATTTTAATTGTCCTTTTAAGCAACTTCTCCAGCTCTACAGTAAGGGCTCTTCAGTCGCTACCAAATGTGAAATCCTACATGACTCTCACCTTTTGCCACTTACATCAACTATGCTATTGTTACCTTGTAGACTAATAAATTATTCACAGCCATTACTGGAAAAACCATTGTCACTTTGCCCATTATCTGTACCCCACTTGGTCATAGGGCCATATATAAATATGATAGTCATAGAGTTTCTCCTTTATGTACGAGGTAGTGGACATGATCTACAATGATTCACTTTAAAATATAGCTGTTAGTTATTAAGATGTCACAACATTTTTTCTTTTGATTTTCTTTTTCTGTCTGATATTCCTCTGAAGCAAACATCAAGGGCAAAAAAGGAAGTTTTCCAAAATCTTTTCATCTGTCTTCCAAAAATGATCTCTACTACCTAAAGGCAGTAGATTGGCAGGATTGATTTGACATTAAGATTAGTGATTTATTAGCGTTTTCTTTCACTGTTTTATTAAACAGTCTGGGATTTAAAACACACCTGTGGCTTCACTGCTCACACATCAATTCTATATATAGTATAGAATACTATTCTATACATAAACATGTTCTGATTATATACCACCCCATACCACTTCAAGTAGTCTCTGGGAAGTTTACAATTTTTAATTACACTATGCAGGCTACACATTGCCTCCCCAGCAAGCTGGGTACTCATTTTACCGACCTTTGAAGGATGGAAGGCTGAGTGAACCTTAAGCCTGCTACCTGGGATTGAACCCCAGGTCATGAGCAGTTTTACCTCCAGTGCAGGCATTTAACCACTGTGCCATGGGACTCAGTTACATAGTAAAGTATGTATAACAATTCTATACATAGTATAGTATAGTATAGTATAGTATAGTATAGTATAGTATAGTATAGTATAGTATAGTAAACAATGCTATTCTATACATGGTGTGGTTTTTTTACCAATGTCTATGAAGGCATTATGATACTGAGCATTTTATTGCAATTTCTTTCCTATGAACCTCAAGACTGAAAATTTCTTTCTTTCCAAAACTCTACACTGAATCAATGTTCCTGTCTAATTATTCACCACAAAAACAATACCTTTTTCTGGGTCATCCCTTCCAGTTCAGATCTGAAGTGTCAGAAGTGTTCTGCTTATCAACCGCCCCATAGTAAACCCTAAGAACTCTAAATTGAAAACCACTCTCTGGGTGGTTTATAATTTATTTATCCAGGCTACACATTGCCCTTCCCCCTGCCAGCAAGTTGGGTACTCATTTCACCAACCTCAGAAGGCTAGAAGGCTGAGTCAACCAAAAATCGGCTTACCTGGAATTGAACTCCAGACTGTGAGCACAGTTTGGGCTGCTGGGCTGAAGTATAGCAGTTTAACCACTGTGCCATGAGGCTCATTTACCTACTCAAGCTGGCTGGGCATCTCAGTGGTTTTGATATTTGGCTGTGGAACCAGAGGTAGGGAGTTCAATTCCCTACTGTGCCTCAAAAAAGAACAGCCAGCCTGTGCGGCCATAGATAAGCTACACAGTTCTTGGACACCCCAGAGGAAGGAAATGGCAAATCATTTCTGAGAACTCTCTACCTAGAAACCCCTTACAAACAAGGTTCACTATAATCAGAACTGCCTTGATGATACAGTACATCATTATCATAATCTAAAGCTTGCTGGCACATTCAAGGAACTGAGTCTACATCCATAAAGAAACTAAACATCACCACTTAATTTTAATTATGGTGATGACAGCAAGTTTAAAATTTTGCACTGTACAATCCAGTTCACACATATGAAGCATTTTGCATGTACAGTACCCTACTTTTCTCTACAGCTTTGTAAGCTGGGACCAGTTTCATCCTGCCCACATTCACTTACTAAGTTTAAGGCACACAACACTGGGCCTAATAAGCACATGCCTACACCAGACTCGCTTTAACTAAAAGGACCTACAGGTATAAGACTTCCAATACCCACCTTTTGTTTTGCAACAGGTAGGAAGCACAATGAAAATTTACCTCTCCCTCAACAAGGAAGGGAAATTATGGATTTAATCATGTGTACAGCCCATGCTTTCTCTTCTACAAAGTGTGTGCAACAATACAGAAGGTTCACATATCGCCAAGGTCATGTATCTTCTTGGGGTTCCCACAAAGTCCCTCTGCCACTATGGCACTAATCACCAGACTCAGCCTCATCAAACTTCATTTTAAAGTTACTGCAACAGGTGTCTTTGAGACTCCCCTTGTTCTTTTGGAGCTCCATCCAACCCCATTATTTTCTTTCCCTAGAAATAAGGCCAGTGGCACCCACTCTCAAACCTGGTTTAGGTCTCTGGCTCCAGAGCCGGATGTTGGGAGTTCGATTCTCCCACTGTGCCTCCTTGATGGGAGCTGGGCTCCATGTTGGAGACGTCCCTTCCAGCTGTGCAGTTCTTAAGATTACCACTATTATTCCTCGTGCACAGAGACATTTAAAAATAAGCTGCCTCCTACTAAGTCAGCCTAGCTTTACCTGTTTTCACTGGCAGCCACACATCTAACTCAGTCCTACCTAGTCTTGGCTAGCTGGTGACCAGGGTTTCCACAGGGGGTCTTTCCCAACCCTGGCTGGAGATGCCAGCCGGTGAAACTTTGGCCCCTTGGCATTTACGGGAGTAGAGCATTGTACTTCGTAATACTCATAAACAAAATAAAAATAATCGCGGTCTGCCAGTCAATGCCTTCCCCGGAACAGCCCGCCCCTCTCTCTCCCTCCTCACCCTGGTGATTGAACAGCCTCCATATGCGGGTGAAGAGGATTCCCATGCTCAGGCGGCGGGCGAGGGGGGGGGGTCCGGCTGCCTTCCTTCCACCCGCCACCCCCGCCGTTCTCCAGGGGTGGTGGTGGTGGTGGTCTCGGTCTCAAGTCTCCTTCTCCGTCCTCTTTCCGTCCGGGCTTATCCCAGGGTGGCTCAAGCTCGGGGCCGGCCCCGCGCCCGGGCCCAGCGGGGAAGCGGCCAAGGAAAACCGAACCGCAGAGGCAAAGAAGAAGAGGAAGAGGAAGAGGAGGAGGAAGGGAGGCACCGCAGGCCGCGCGCCCCAGAGCCGGCCGTCGTCGCCCACAGCAACGCCACCGCGCGCCCCTCGCCGCTCCTCACGGACATCGCCGCCGCCGGCCTTGCCGCAACTTTTCTTTCCCCCCGCTTTTTTTTTTTTCACGCTTCGCTTTTCGAGGCCTCGGCGGTGTTCCGGGAGAGCGCGGAGTGAGCCTCCGCGGACACCGTCCGAGTACGGGGAAGGGAGAACGCCCGCGCACGCGCGCTCACTCATTCGAAGGCCGGGCGGGCAGGCGCACCTTCCCCACGCACGCTCCTCCCTCAGCCAGCCGCCGCCGCCGCACCAACACACCACCGTCTTCCTAAAGACTTAGCGGTGCGCGGTCGACTCGGAGTGGGCGGGGCTTTACAGGGAAAGAAGGGCCGCGCGGCGAGTTTCTCTGAAGTTCCTCCCTTCCCCCCCCCCCCCCGCCGCCGAGTGATGCACGCGCGCGTCCCTTGGCCGGCCTTGGATTGGATGTGCGGAGTCCTTGGGGCGGAGCTGTCCCAGGAGTCCAGGGACGTTTCCACGGGGTTCTTTGAAGGCGAGGAGAGGAGAATCCTGACCTGCCATGTACACACGCCCACAGAGAGAGACAGAGACAGAGAGGCGCGTGCGCACTCACTCACTCACTCACACACACACTGACAGAGAGAGAGAGAGAAACACATTCACACAAACAGAGAGAGACACACACAGAGAGAGTGATATTGAGAGATAGACACACAGAGAGAGACACACACACAGGCACATACAGAGAGACCAGTGACAAAGAGAGACAGACACACGCAGGGAGACAGACACAGAGAGAGTGCAACACACACACACACACACACACACACACACACACACACACACACACACA
>JAHTLZ010003547.1:19270119-19326038 GCA_023846285.1 Phrynocephalus versicolor
ACACACACACACACACACACACACACACACACACACACACACACACAGAGAGAGAGAGAGAGAGAGAGAGAGAGAGGCAGGGCAGAGGGCCTCATCTGGGAGCAGCATTGGCATTTGCTCCGGGTGTCCTTTTCGTGCATCGATTTTTGTCATTTCCAAAACAGGGCCAATAAAAAAGAAATGGGTAAAGGAAAAGCCTGCTTAGAAATGGTCGGTTCCCAGGGAGGCAGCGTGGCCCTTCTTTGCAAGGTGCTGGTCTTCCCTTTAAAGCTGCGAGGAGCCGGAGTCCCCTCCTCGAACTCACCATTAAAAGGTGCTTTGTAGATGTGTCAGTTTTTTGTTAATCGCCTTTTTTCCATATTAAAATGAAGACTCGAAAGCTGTGGGAAAACTGGTGAGAATGGGGTAGGGGGTCTGCAAAAGAAATGTCTGCCCTCGAGAGAAACCAATATTCTCAAGAGCGCCTTGGAGCTGATAGTACGTGCATGTTGAAAAGAAATGATTCAGGTCCACTTTTTATGTCGGAGCGATCAAATTCCAACATTACTTCACGCCCCTCTCGTCCCTCTTTGCTGTCCCACTTGGGACTAGTATGAAAAAAGGTTACTTCACGTCCATAGCGTGACAGCAGAATCTTGTCCCAACCCCTGGGCTGGGGGATTCCTTTGTCATGCTTTGTTCCCGGTTCCTGTTCTGAGACAAGGGACGTGAAGTAACAGCAATGGCTGTTTCCCCCTTTCACTCTAGGAATACTCCGACAACTGAGAAAGCTGACTGGAACTCCTGCGCCAGGCCAGGCTCGGATGCCCGCCTGTCCCTGCAGGAGAAGGTGGCTCTTGGAGGGACAGGCGGAGAGCCACTGTCAGGCATAGGTCCATTCCTTCTCGGTCCCGGACGCAGGGCTGAGCTCTCCTTGCCTGCTTGCCTGCCAGCCTACGCATAAACTGCTGAGTTCAGGGCAAGGGTGTCTTGCCCACGGCAAGTGGTGAGGGCTCGCCCAGCTCCTCCTGCCGGGCTTCCCGAGACAGCCCTCATGCCCGCAGCGGGGATTTGAAATATCGAAAAACGGAAGTCTGACCATTAAAAAGAGGCTAAACGAAGCCATGGAAATCCAGTAGTTGTCACGAAACAAGGACATGAAGTAACAGTTGTCACGAGACACGTAATCACGAAAACGGATTGAACAGGGACAAAAATCACATGACCACGAACAACGCTGTCACGGAACAAACAATCGCGGAACGAAGTAGGACATGAAGTAACCGTATTGGTGGTGCATGAATTTTGTTTTATAACCGCAGGTTCCCCGTGACAGCTGCTTCTGCCTTGCCTCCCTCTCGCATCCGCTGGCTTCTGTAGACACGTGCAGAGGGATGGCAGGGAAAGGATTGGTTGAAGGAGTGTAACATCAAGCACTGATGGGAACACCTGGTGTCAACATGGTCATGAACATGGCATGCATTTGCTGCACTTCATTTCCCCAACCTCAGTGTATCCCTCTCATCAATTCACAGCGATTTCAACATAAACCCATATACATTAAGATAGAAATAATAACAAAACACGATAGTGCATAAAACCAAGATTAGATCGAACATCATCACTCTTAAAATCATGTCAAAATAAGCTAAAGACAGCCGAAGATAGTGACCAGGGAAAGCCATTCAGAACAACCAGGTCTTAAGGCATTTTTTAAAGCCCAACAGCGTGGGAACATGGCAGATCTCCAAGAGAAGCTGGTTCCATAATCAAGGAGTCACCACCAGGAAAGCCTGATTCCTTGTTGTATTATGCACTTCCTTTGCTATTGGCACCCTCAGGTGACCTGCTTGTAAAGAACAAGTGTTATGGGCAGTGTTCTGTGGTAGAAGCTGTTCTGACAGATAACAAGGTACTAAACCATTTGAATGTCAACATTAGAACCATGAAGTCAATGTGGTAATGTGATTGGCTGCCAGTGCAGTGCGGCCAGCATAGGGGTGATATGGTGGTTTCTTTTTATACCTGTTACTACCCTGGCTGCAGTATTCTGAACTAGCTGGATCCTCCACATTAACCTCCAAGGCAGCCCCATGTGGAGAGCACTACAGTAGTCTAATCTCGAGACTACCAGTGCATGGGCCAGTGTAGTGAGAGCACTGGGCTCCAAGCAGGCGCACAGCTGTGAGATCCACCATAGATGGAAGTGTGCGGTGTGGACCACTGACATCATCTGTGTTCCCATAGTGATATTTTTGGTGAACTTTTGGGGTCTTTTAGGCAAGGTAGGTAAACACAGTTGGCTGGATAACTAATGATCTGTGCCCCACACTGAGATGGTTCCTGCTGCAGTTACACCATGGGTGAGTGCCTGGTGTGTCAGTATGGTGGAGAAAATGGCCAGAATGGCCTTCTGCACCATAAAGATCAGGAGAAACATTCAGGAGGTATCCCAGTGCCAGAAGGTCACTATTAACAACTGTCATCCTCACTCTAAACACATTTGTTTTAATCTGGGATCAGTCTAGACATGTAAACATTTCCCAGGGCTGCTCTGATAACATTTTTGAGTGTGACAGCCTCTGGCATCAGCTGCTTAGGTTACTTTCCTCCATAGGTTGCCCACGATATTCTGGTAGGTCGGGCCTCAGTTGATCTTTGAGAGATTCGCTCTGCTAGGTAATCAGGTCCCAAGCCGTGGAGGGTTTTATAATCTTGGAAGGTTTGATAAACTTGGAATCAACTCGGGAAGAGAAACATCAAACAAGATAGAACTTTTTATGCTCACGTGATGGGTTTCTTGCATCAGGGTCCTTGTGTTGTATGCTCTGAATTTGTCTTTGTTTAATTGGGGATCCCATTCCATTGACACTGAAATATGTCACTTTCAGATCTGGTGTGCTAAATTTAAAATAGGAATGTTCCTTGATTTTACTTGAGAACAACTGTAATTTAGATGCAATAGAACAGGCCTGCCCAACAGGTAGACCGCGGGCTACTGGTAGCCCGCGAAGGGTTCAAAAGTAGCCCACTGGCCATCAATAAAAAAGGGGATAAGTTCTCCACCCCTCCCTCCCCCACCCCAAGGACCACCAGTGCCCCAGCAAAGTTCTGGGTCTGTCAGCCCCACTGTCTCAGCCGAGCAGGGCAGTTCAAGGGCCATGACGCATTAAAACCTGTTCCCTCCAGAACGGATTAATTAGTTTTCAATGCATTCCTATGGGAAACCGCTGCTCTACTTACAAAAGTTTTTACTTATGAGCATGTGCTCTAAATGAATAACATTTGTAAGTAGAGGTTTTAGTGTAGTAGCCCTCAGGCACTCTGGGCCAGAAAAAGTAGACCTTGGCCTGTTCAAAGTTGAACAGCCCTGCAATAGAATATCAGAAGTCCAGGTGGTTATGAAGGAAAAGTTTAAAGCATAAAAAAAATCTGTACCATTGAAAGAAATAAAGTTGTGGCACACTGACCATGGCGAAAAAAGCCCCTGTGAAAAATCATCTGAGACAGTCCTTTATGTAGGGAGTTCAGGCTGTCATCCAAAGATCAACAGCAATGAGAGGAGAATGTAGATGGACAACAGTGGTATTGTTTTTATAGGTCTCCAGCAGGACCAGTTAATCTTGTTGGACTATTATTTGCAAAATACTCAAAGGAGAACAGAGTCAGAAGCCAGGAAATTTTTAATTAGATAGATTTCTTAAAGAATATATAAAGAACCGCTGATTTTATTGTTGGGTGGGATGGACATAATTGTGTGCCACTCCATAGGAGGTGCACGTAATGATTGAAAATTCTCATTTTTCTGGCAAGGTGACAATATCTCCAGGACACATTATTATATGCAAGGAGAGTAGGTAATTTTGTGCATCAAATAATGAATTGAGAATGTTTCTTTTTCCCATCATGATTAATAATCAGTTGCCCTGTCCTCACCTGTATGTTATTTCCCTTTCACACATTATTAGGCTTGGAATGGTTGGTATATTTTGAGAGGTTGCAAAGTTAAGGGACAAAGATCTTGATCAAATTGTATGTTTGCATTTTCAAACATAATAGGATTCTTATCCTTAAGAGCTCCTAAAATGGCATACAGTAATACCTTGGTTTAAGAGTACAGTACCTTGGTTTGAGAGCGTTTTGCAACACAGGCAAACATTTCTTCTCAACTTTGCTTTGATCAATGAGCAATGTCCTGATATACAAGCACTGGAGCAGATCACGCACTGGTAATAACAAGTGAGCCAATGGTGGCTTTCTTTCTCTCTCCATGCTGGATTGTGGGTGATTGTATGGAACTTTCCATCTCAGGCAAGCCTCCAAAGCAGAGGGAGGAGAGAGGAACAGAGGTCTCCCTTGCACCAGCCAGGAACCGTTTTCAAAGGAGAATGCAAGTTAGGATATCATTTTTCTTTATATTCATATTTTTATTTAATTTGTTTTCAAAAATCTTATTTTTTCAAACCATTTCTAGTCATGGGGCAGATAGTCAAGCATGTATAGGACTACAAATTGCATTTTATTATTGTCACATTAAAAATCCAGACTAAAATCCAGTTGTTAGTCCGAAGCAGAGCAGATTCTGCAGCCAGGTACCTAAACCATGGTGTGGGCATGGACTTCTAGCCAACTTCTTTTGTGAGTTTTGGCATTTTGTGTGTACATTATGTGGTCTATGGGACCCCAGAACAAATCACCTGAGTTTCCATTGTTTCTTATGGTGAAATTTGCTTTGATATAAGAGTGTTTTGGTTTACAAGCATGTTTCTGGAACAGATTATGCTCATAAACCAAGATACTACTGCAGTTTCATGAATCTGAAAATCATCTTTACCGAATGGTAGATTTGGTATGTGACCTTACTGCTGTCAGAGAAGTACTGATACAGAACCAGTAATATCATCACCTATACCAGGGCTGTCCAACTTGGAACAGCCCACGGCCTACCTGCTGCTTCTGTAGGCCTCCTGCAGTCAACAGCAGCAGCGGGTCGATGATGGCGGCGGCAGGGGGCAGGGCCGGGGTGATGTTGAAGATGGCGGTGAGGGCGGCAGGGATGGGGGCAGTGGGGGAGGGGTGATGGCAGTGGGGGCAATGGCAGTGGTGGAGGTGACAGGGGCAGGGGCTGCGAGAGTGATGGCAGTGGTGGGGGCAGAGGTGGTGGGGGCGGCGGGGGCTCCAGTGGTGGCCGGCGGCCATGGAGGCAGGCCAGCCCGGCTTGCTGGGCCCGTTTGGTGTCTCTGGCAAGCACCTCTGCGGCCAGTATGTGCACTGCCAGAAAACCCAAATGGGCCCAGTAGGCCAGACTGGCCCGCCACCGCCACTGGAGCTGCCACCCCCAACGCTGGATAGGACGAGTGAATGGGGGGGGAATTCCCCCCCCAAAACAGGGACCTGGCGGGCGACCCCTGAAGACGTCTTGTGCAGGCATGACCTACACCATCATAACAGAAGTTTTCATTTTTTTATGAGAAACTTCATGTTGTGTATTGTTCTCACCTTCCTTGTAAGCAATTTGATGGTGGTGGTGGCTAGAGATGGGCATGAGCCATATTTGCGCCAGTAAATAAAGACAGCAGCACAGATTCTGCTGCTTCCCTCTCCTGCCTCCTCTGGATATCTCAGCCACTAGGCAGGTCCAGCATACTTGCTTTCTCCACCTCTAATCTTCCAATCAAAAGCAAGAGCACAGACTTCTCCGCCCCTCCCCCTTTGGTCTGAATTTCCCAGCCAGGAGAGCAAGGAAGAGAAGCCTGAGCTGCTGCTGCTTCAGGTAACTTTAAAAACTCTCCAGGTGGCCAGGAGGAGTTACAAAAGCACCTGCCAAGATGAAAGGGATTCTTCAAGATTTAAACCCAATGACTCTTCTTTCAATTTGGGGCTTTTGCAGGGGAATACCTGCCACTAGTGTCACTTCTTGGGCATAGGAAGACAAATGGAATTTCCTTGTTCATTGGAACATCCAGATTTGATTCCTTCACTAAATCAAGGAAGACTTTTAACCAGGCATAAGCACAAGCAAGACTTTGGGGCAGGGCAGATTTTAAAGGCCTTGTTTGTTTGGTTTGCAGAAAGAGTGACATGCAGGCAAAGAATCTTGATCTTTTTGTTTCATTTATTGTAGAAAAATGTTGTTAATGCAGTTTAGTACATCTAAATTCCATAAAACAAATCCATATAAATTAGGATACTGTAAGCATGCAGTCTGCATTTTCTTAATTGAGTTGTGTTGGGCTCACAAAAATAACACCACTTTTGTTTTCCTTGAAAGCCACTAAAAGCAGAGATAGCAAAACATGCAACACTGTACACATTTGCATAGTATATTTTTACCCAGCATGCCTGTAGAATGCTACACGTATGGTATCTATAGAAATAAAAAGAGGAAGGGGCGAATCAGCAAAAAGAAAACAACTAAAATGTCAATTATTTTGGTTTTGCAAAGGCAGTCATGCCCAAAATGGGGCCCAGTAATGGTATAGCCACCATGTCCAGAGAAGGAAGTGGAAACAAATTTAGGTTAATATCGATGGATTTGCTAACAGTGACTAGCAGACTTTCTTTAAGGCTCAAGTTTAGATATCAGATGATACACATCACTTTATTTGGCAACAACAGATTCCCTTTTCAGGCTACTAGTGTACATCATGAGTGCGGCTCAGGCACACTTCCAAGATTACAGAAACAGAGGAGGGCAAGCCTATTGATATATTGGGCTACAACTCCCATCATTCCTAATTCTTGTCTGATGAGAGTTCTATAAAGTTGAAAATAGCTGGAAGGCACTGGTCGCCTGATCTGCATATGCCGTCAAGGTCCGCATCTTCCATGATGGACTGCAACACCCAGCTCCTCAAAAAAGGAGTAAAATTTGACACATGGAGGTTCACTTCAGTGTCTGTGTAAGTGTGAGTTTACATATTTCAAAGGCAGAACTGTTTTTATATCTATGGGGTATTTCAATCAGAGATTTTACTGAATATACAAGACTTGGGGATAGAGATGCATTATCGGTATAACTCGTTAGTCTTTGCAAAAAGCACAAATACAATGAACATAAAATGAAGAGCACATTCTTACAATGCAAAGAGAAAGAAATAAGGAAACAGACTGGCTGATTTTGACAAAATAATTTGCACTGAGCTTATAAAAACATTTTTACAGCAAATCAAATTACATATTGCAATCACCTGGTTCTCAAATAAGTTGCTGAAGAAGTCATACGCAGCAAGTTAAAATGATGGATAATTCAGTATACCCATTTCTGAAATCAGTAATCTACCTAACCTTTTTAAAAATAGGTCAAATCTAGTAATAGAGTTGTAAATTTGTGCTATTACAAATGTGCTTTTCTCTCGCTTTGTCTCATATAATTGGCAAAATACATTTTTCTGCTTTGCATTGCACAATATCATATCTTGCTAAATAATTAGATTTTTTTAGAGCTGATGCAGAATGCAATAAATAACAGAGGGCTGTTCTGTGTAGTTTGTTTTTTAAAAATAATTTTCAGAATTTGTTAAATAAGGCATTCAATAAATATTTGTGAATTCTTTAGAGACCAAGCCTCAGACTACTCGCTATTGGACATAATGTATATACTAATCTGAAGTAGTTCCTTTAATTGAATCCTTTTCAGCAGATAATCTTTAGCAGGCCCCTAAATGATGGAGTTAGCAGACCCATTGCTAAGACATTTTATTGGCTCTTGTGCTAAAAAGTCAAATCTACTGAAATGTTTCCCACAGTTCTTCTTTTCTACTACAGGTACTGATAGCTATCAAATGTGTCAAAGAGCAATATATTTGCTTTCACAACCCCACCCACCCACCCCAACCATCTTCTAAAATACCTCTTGGTATCAAAGGAATTGATGTGAAGAAGAAAGTTTCTATGCTAGTCATCTGAAAAAATATTTCACAGACTGGAAAAAATAGTGCCTTCATTATTAGAACTACCTAAATATCACCCTAGGTAGAGTTTGCAGCCCTTTGTCCAAAGTTATTCATTTAGATATTTTTTCTACTCTAGGAATAAAATACAACTTATTTTGGATGTCTTCTACTTCAGACAAAAAAAATCATCTTAAATTAGTTTTTCTTTAATTTATGTCCTTGAAATATATGTTTTACTTGTGTTCCTATTGAGTCTTGGCTGGATAAGGGTAAGCAAACTGAAATGCTAACAAAGTGGAAGCTCTGTTTGCCAGTATCTGCATCCAGGACTTGGATCCATCCTGCTTGAGAAGGTTCCATTCCCTGAAAAAAAGTATCTGCACCCAGGAGCACACTTTGACACAGATTGCTAGGTAGTGTGAATTGCAAGGAGAGTGGTTGCACATTAAGTTTTGTGTACCAGCTATGGCCTTTCCTGAACTGGTCTAATTTGGCAACAGTCATCCATGTTCCAATCCCATCTACCATACATTCAGCTGTTAAAATGCTTTCTACATTGAGCTATCCCTGAAATAGATCTAAAAGTTTCAGTTGGAGCAAGATACAGCAGCTAGGTTGCTTAAAGTATACAGTATTGGGATCACCAACGACTCCAAAACTAAAAATTACAGTGGTACCTCTTAAAACAAATGCCCCGTAAGACAAAAAACTCGTAGGAAGAGTTTTCCCATTCCTGGGAATAGGCATGCTTTACATAACAAAAAAATTCCCTATGTGATGCTTTGCAAGACAAAAAAAAAAATTCCGCATGTACACAGGAAAATAAACCCAGTTATTTTTGTCTTTATTCTAGCCTGTGGAACAGATTAATCCTATTAATGCATTCCTATAGGAAACCGTTTCATAAAACAAAATTTTCATAAAATGAAGTGACTTATAGCCTCCGGAACAGATTAATCAATTTTCAATTCTTTCCTATGGGAAACCATGTTTAGTAAGACAAAAATTTCTTAAAACAAATTGACCTACAGAACAAATAAAAATTCATTTTAAGAGGTACTACTGTATGTACTTGTGCAACTCAAAAGGTGACTGTAATTTTTAAATTCCTAAATGGCTTAGAAAAGTGGTGCCGAACCTTCGGCACTTGAGATGTTTTGGACAACTCCCAGAATTCAGAGCCTGTATTGCCAATGACAAAGGACCGCGGGAGTTGTAGTCCAAAACATCTGGAGGGCCGAAGGTTCGCCACCACTGGCTTAGAGTTTAGGCATCTAAATGACTGCTTGTCCATTTAGATAATGTTGAGTTATTAAGATCTTCTGGAAGATGATAGCATTACTGACAAGAGGCCTGCTGTTTTTTCCCCCCTTACTGTGCATTGCTCCCAAAGGAGAATGCATTCCAATCCAAATCACAGCAAATCTCCACTCTAGCTGCTTTGAGTAAAAATATAAGAACACGTATTATTTGGCCTTTAAACTAATTTTAGCAATTCTATTCTCTGTTCCTAGTGTAACGGTTCATAATGATTTGTGTTTGTTCTGATGTTTTATGGTTTTATTATACACCACCTTGGTTGTTTAACAGGTATCGGCCATGCCTCCCCCTTTTCAAGTTGCCTTCCAACTTCCAGTTCACTGTCAACATATGCAATACATATTGAAGAGAAGTCAAGCGTAAGGTGCTTTTATAACTATTGATATGGGATGCATTTCAGTAGTCCGAACAAGAACAAATCGATTGAGTAGGTTGACATCTGTCTTATTATGAGCTAGAGTTGAACAAATAATATATATCATTTGCTTTTAATAGCCCATCTTAGAAAACTATTAAGAAGTAAATGGATTTAAGATAATTCTGTGCTACTTACTTAACAGTTATGGAGGTTGTAATCCTATCCACACTTACCTGGGAGTTAACCCTATTGAACTCAGTGAGATTTACTTCTGAACAGACATGCAAAGTCTTGCTTTGTAAACAATTCAGTCCTAAATCAGTTAGGCTCACATATCATGACTCTGATTAAGAAAGTATGAGACCCCTTTTGCCAGCCATCTGCACTCAGCAGAATTGGAGCCCAATTTCACTCCATAGGTCTGCCTTTTTAAATTAAATTTTAATTATAGTCTACAGATTTAGGACTGAGGCACAGACTGGGTTTATTTCAAGTAATCTGTTATTAAATGGTTATGAACTAGCAGAATTGTTGCAGAGGAACGTTACCAAATACTCCAACACATTTGGAGATTCATCATCCTTAGTTGGCAGTATGCCCATCACATGCAATAACTCACTCATAATGTTCATGTTCATTTCATGTCTATGAAGAAAAAGGATGTTTGAAATGGCCTGTACTTCCTCAAACCAGATTTGATATTCAGCTATGGAGTGGCATAATGACTAGTTATCTCATTTGTAGCTAGTTGAAAATGCATCCAGTAGGCTGTTGAGTCAGACTGGTAGTTTGCAAGTTTTCAATAGTTCTTGAACCATTTCCTTGTGGCTTTCTGGTGACAGTCCAAAATTCATGTGCTTAGTTTTAAAGGCCGACATAGCCACTGTGGTTGTCTTTGGAGTCTCTGCCCCAGCTGTCGGTGCCACTTGATGAAGGGTGAATGGAAATCATAGAAAGAGCAACAATACATGAAAGAGAAACAGAGAACACTTTCCGATTTCTCTTTGGATATTCACTTGATGTCACCACCCTTCTATTTTTAGGGCTAAGCAAGTTATTTTTTTATGCTGCCAGTTATTTAACATTTCTAATTTAAATTAATTCTATTTGGGGTTTTCAGTTGTAATGTGTTTTTTCTGGTCTGTTTTATTTGGATAAACCCTCTGGGGAGCATTACTTGAAGAGTCACATAAACATCCCACAGAGGCCAAAATGACTTGCTTTCAGGAGAACTGCTGAAAATCGAGGGCTATGCCTTTTAATTGATTAAATAAAAACATTTTGCAATAGCTTAAAAAGAAATCCCTACCAGTAATGGACTATGCTGTTTAATTTAGAGTATTTCTAATTGGTGCAGGTAGTAGGTGTTCTTTTAGAAAAGGTATTGGCCTTTCACCCTTACACTGGACCTGTTGGTCACAGCAGGGCACCATCTATCAAACAGATGATTATGTCTAATTTAATGTAAGTGGATCTTTCTCTCCCCGTTCCTTCTGCATCTATCACTAACAAACTCTGCCCCAGGGAGGATTCATTCCACTAGTTCTAGGGTAAGGAAGCTGGGACTCATTGGATGTGGATGAGCTGCAGTATCCGTAAGTCTCTGACTGCTAGCCCTGCTGGATGGATCTGAGGGGAAACAACTAGCATTTTCTAATGGATCTTGTTTTAATAAGCAGAGAGTATTAATTGCAACCCAACATAAGTTTTTTTTCTATAAAAGAAAACAAAAACAAATGGCCAGAATCCTTTTGGTGATTTACAGATGCATAAATCAAACTAACTCACTGCAACAAATAGCTACTAAGTAACACGGTGCTCGTCATCTTATAAGGTGCATGCCTGATTTTGCAAAAGGCATGCGTCTGATAGTATGTTCACTGCCTCTGCATATTCATTAAGGGTTTATTAATTTATTGATAATTGATTATGGCAAGCTAAGCTAGAATTTGATTGTGTACTTTTGCAGGATCCTGTTGCTTCTGCCATAATCAGAAACATTCCTTCCCTCCTGGAACCCTATATGCACCATACCCCAGTTAGGAATTATCTGAAAAAGTTTTTATTTTCCTTTCTATGCCACATTTCATCAGGCATGCACTGCAGAAAGCTAGCACATAAATAAAGAATGGAAGGCTTGTGGAATAATTGTATGGCAGTATGGGGCAAGGTGTGGCTGTTTATATGTTGCTGGATTACAATTTGAATTATTGCTAGATTGCAACTCTGCTGATGTGATCTGATGGGAGTTATGGTTCAGTGATATATGGAAGATGACAGGATGCTTGTCCCGGTATACAAGAGCTACTATAGGTTTTTAAACAAGCTGGACCAATTACAGGAATTTATGCTTTTTTAAAAAAAACTGATTTTGAAAGAGACTGGAAGGGTATTTATCTCAATGTAAAATACCAAATA
The DNA here is from genome assembly GCA_023846285.1 of Phrynocephalus versicolor. Classification (NCBI taxonomy): domain Eukaryota; kingdom Metazoa; phylum Chordata; class Lepidosauria; order Squamata; family Agamidae; genus Phrynocephalus; species Phrynocephalus versicolor. Next base: position 19,282,090 of record JAHTLZ010003547.1, read on the forward strand.
CATTAAGTTAAGCTTGGTTCCACCATGGGCGGTATGCTTGCATGAAGACATCCACATATCTTTTTGTTTTCTGGTTTATTTCTGAGGATGTCCCAATGTGGGAGTTTGGGGTGGGGTGTCAAGGATGGGAAAAATTTGAAATATGCCTTAAATCCTCACTTTTAAATATTCAGAAACTGTATGTGTCAACATTGGGGTTCTGAATGCTGTCTTGTGGAAATAAAGAACTCTGTGTGCAACCTCAGAAAGGCCACTAGTCACAATTTTGCCTTAGGTTTCAATGAATGTCAGATCCACTCTAGTCTACCATGGAATTACTGAGAAAGAAAAAGCGGCATAAGCATTTCAGTTATTGCCCTCAAACACAGACCAGGACAAAATGTAGGACAAATTTCATATAGAACCTATCTATCTCAAGGTTTTAAAAAGAAGAGGGATAAAAAGAAATAATTGTTTGACAATTGATAGCCCTGCAAAGAGTTTCCATGGAGACCTGTGACCAAACCAGATAATTTGTTTACTCCATTTGTAAAAAAAAACTACTCAAGAGATAAAATACATGGGTTTTTTAGCATATGATTTTTCACACCTACATATCTCTGTGAAGATTCTGTCATCCAGATGAGATTATCTGGAAGTAGAGTCATGGCAACAGGACTTCTTTTCTTGAGAGAAACGTTTCACTACTCATCCAAGCAGCTTCATCAGTTGCCATGACTCTACTTACAGAGAGCCTACATATCTTTTATTCAGCATGCTTTGTTTGGTGATTGGTCTTTTGGACTTAATTTACAGGAAATCCAATTGTAGGATGGGGAAACTGATTCATTATAGAGCAATACACAGTCCCCTTAAGGTCTAGCGTGACCCAGATTTAGATCATTTCCTGTAAGTAGGTGTTCTTTTTCTCTATTCCTCTTCTCTATACTGGATATGAGTTGGGTTTTGTCCTGAGAAAAGGATAACTGTCCAGAATGCAATCGGTTAGCAAATACAACTTTGGCAGATTACATCTTACATTGCTCTGCATCTGCTCTAAATCTACTGGGTTTCTTGAAATCATTTTGGGAAATGTAATGGTTCTCTGGACATAGTATATAATGCATACTGACACTTGCCCAGGAGGTTGTCAAGCTTTTCCTAATGGGACAATTTGTGGGAAATGATTCCATGTTACCAAAATGCCAGTTTAGAATAGGTAGCAATCTTTATAGCCATGCTTTCTAGGCAATTATGAGAATTGTCATCCAAAAAGGCAGCTTTCTCAAACACTGCAGAGGAGTGTCATTAGGGTTGTTCCTGTGCAAGCTGGGATGAATATAAACAGCTAATATTTTGTTTTGACTTGAAGATTTTCCCTGATTTAAAAGCTAGCAGGCAGAGTTGAAATGTAAAAGGTGAACTGTTCCATGCTTATTTTCAGACTCTTAAACACAATCAGAATGTGACCAAATTATAAGACATTGTCCTTTTCAGATGATTTCACATTGGCTTAACAAGCTGAGAAACGCACAAGTCTTTTGTCCCCAACAGAGGCTTAAGACTTGGTTTGCATGAGATGGGAAGCTGTGGTAAGTTGGAGACTTCTTGGGTTTACTCAATGTTCACTGCAAGAATAGAAGAGAAAGGGGGCTGTGTATATAAGCAACATTGTAATGCCTATCTCACCATATGATTGTCCAAGCACAGCTATTCCCCCCACCTCTTTTTCTAGTTGTTGAAGGTACAGAGGTTTAAAAGGGCTGATATAAATATTCTTTTTTAAAAATGCCAGAATGTAGTCTGCATCGATAAATTCTTAAAACAACAACTTTAATTTACTCATACTGGATTAAAGGCATGCTAATGTTAAGACGTAATTCAATTACAAGTGCCATTTTAAAAACAAATAATTTAGAAGATGAAAAGAAAAGCATTCATTAGACATAAGGAAGAAAAATACTTAAAGTAATGAAATTACCAGTTCTATCACTTTATAGTAAAGGGTTAGGCACGGCTCCTTGGTTAGCAGCAGGCCTGCTGAAGGGTATCATTTGACTGAGAAAACAGAATTTATCTACAGCCAGGACCCACACAGATCCACGTTTCCTTCCAATAGGCAGTGTTCACATCATCGGTAGGCATGTATTTCCTGAAGGGCTTCCCTTTTTCTGCAGTAAATGCACAGTTGCTCATCTGCTACAGGGGGTTGAGACAGCTTTCCTAACAAAAGCACTTCAGATGTATTGCAGAACTAATTTTCTCAGGACTCACTCAAGCTATTTTGTGACAAAGAAAAACTAGTTGCCCATCATTTACGAGAGGGAGTGCAAAACAAGTAGGATAGCATGAATCACAGCAGCACACATTGGACAGTGCCTGTCATATAAGTAGTGATGGGATAACAATGCCCTATTCCACATTCACACCACCTAACACATCCTTATAAAGGTGTATACTGTACTTTGTTTTCTTTATAGAAACACTGAGCTCAGTCCAATCCTGTACATGTTTATTCAGTAGTTCAGTGGGTTGGAGCACCTGGGAGTTGGGAGTTCAAATGCCTACTGTGCTTCTTGGGAATGGCAGTCAAAATCACTTGGGCTTATGTGCCCTGACATCCTTGCCAAATTGGGCAAGCTGCTTGTTCCCAAACTGCCACCAGAAAGAACTGGTAAACCACCTCTTAATAGTCTACATCTAGAAAGCTAGGGGATGGGTGCCATAAAACAGAATCAACTAGATGTCACCCAATTATTATTCTGTACCACTGCATTCAATGGGCTTACTGCCTAACAAACGTGTGCTTTCCAGAAGGCATGCTGTATGAGCAAAACCTCTCTGAAGGGGGAGGGGGACAAATTAAAACATAGTATGTTGAGTTCCTTAGCTTTTAAAGATGAAATGTTGCACAATACATTTCAAGCTGTTTTCTTTAAAACCAACAACATTGTTTAAACATACGCCTTGTACATGATCAGGCCTACGACTCAATCCAGATTGGTTCTTCCTATGTTTTTCTCTGTACAGCAGAGTACTTACTAACAGTGTCTTATATTATTAGTGAAAAAAACATTATTCCATAGTTGTTTCTCCATAATGGTAAAATACAGTAAGAAGATGCAAGTACTTATGGGGACATAGAAGACTACCCTATCTAGACCTCGAGCTTGACCTACCATTAGGCAGAGTGTGGCAGGCACCTCAAGACCACAGATCTGGAGTGCTGTCTATGGCATAATACTCTTAGGTGGTTAGTATGTTGTTATCTATTGATCATTGTCCTTAAAAATGAATAAAACAGTACAGGAATCAAGTTTGTTTTACATCTAATTGTCCTTGAAGAATTAAATCCCCAATGGAAAAGAAAATTATTGGAAATTATTCCACCAGCAATTTTCCATCCGAACTCAAAGGTACATGTGTTGCAGTGCTTTTGGAATAGGTAGAAGTCTCTTGTAGAGAACACACATGCCCTTGTGCCAGCACAAACCCTTGTGCTGGCTAATCTCAGATCTGCCTGTCAACTGACATCAGCTGGAAAAGAGCCAAAACAGAGATGGGGAAGAGGAGGAGGTGAGATAAACCATATCCCAACCCCGCTTAGCCAAAGTCACAGAACGTCTGTGGCCCAACCATCCCTAGGTTGGGCGAGATTTAGATTTGACATAGTCTCAGCTTGGCTTCAGCCATTTTGGTCAGTTAGGACTGCACTCGTAGCCCACAGACAGAAATATGCATTGATGACAATATCCATTTCTTACGAGTTGATGGGGCAGTCTTCCTCACTGTGACTGTTTTTGGACCTTATTCTGCACTCTGCTACATCATAAATCTTGGATCTTCCACTGATTCTTTTTTCAAGTGTGCATTGTGCCTGCTCGTCATTCTCCAGCAATACAGCCCACACCTCTCCTGCATTTCTAAAGGGATAAACTATCCTACTATCCTCTTAACAGAACCCTTCACAATGGAACAGAAATTATTTGCATCATCTCATTATAAGAGAAAATGATGGTGATTATAACATTATATAAATAAATAAATTGCCTGGAAAGGTCCTGCCCCTGCCCCCTCCAGCGCAAATATTCCTTACTGTTGCTTTCTAAATGCTGTTTGCAAACTTGAAACCATTTGGGGAAACCGTTAGGGAAGAAACAGCCAGAGTCAAGAAACACATGTTATGTGATGCAAGAACAGTGTGAGGTTGGCAGATCCAACAATTCCTTGCTAGCCAGGGAGCTCTGCACGTGTAGGTCTCCACATTTGCTTCAGTGGAGGAGGCAATACTTTCTATACATACAAGAAGAGTCAAAGCTAGTCCCATTTCCCACTATGTGAGCATGGAGCTGCTTTTCACATAGAAGCAAGTGAGGTTGCCTGCACAGGCAGGATGTCCACCTAGATGCACTGCAACTCTAGATTGAATTCTAGAGCAGGATGGAAGACCCTTAAGACATGGCCTTTCATGGGCACTATTGTGGATGGAATGCCAAGTACAGTAATACCTCGTAAGAATAATGCCCCTTGAGACAAAAACTTCGTAAGACGAATGAAATGTCCAGGAATAGGAAAATCTCGCAAGATGAATTTTCCTATGGGATGCTTCGCAAGACAAATTTAATGCATTCCTATGGGAAACCACATTAAGCCTTTTTTCGTTGGACAAATTTTTTGTAGGATGAATTAAATTCGTCTTAAGAGGTACCACTGTATTTTACTGTGTGTGATGAGGGAATGCTTTCCAGAAGCAGGCAAAGACCTTCTTCTTTAGGCAAGCTTTCCCTTAATGATGTATGTGACTTTTAGATGGATTACCATCTACCATGTTTTCCCGAAAATAAGACCTACCAAGAAAATAAGCCCTAGCAGGATTTATATGCATTTGTTAAATATAAGCCCTACATGCTGCCTGCCTGTTGCCGTAGATGGGAGAGAGAGCCTGAGACAGAGTGTGTGTGCATGTTATGTGAGTGACACGGTGGAGGTGTAGTTTGACACAGTGTGTTATGTAGGGGAGGGAGGGGGTGGCTTGGCTGGGTTGCTGCCAGCCTCTGGAAGTGTTTGAAGGTGAGTGTGGGGGGGAGAATGATAAAGCACAATCTCCCTCTCCTCCCCGCCAATTGCAAAGAGAGGTTTCAGGAGAGACTTCCCTCTTCTCTCTCCCCCTGACCCAGGCTGCTCTTTTTCAAATCAAATCAAAACCCTTTTTAAAATTTTCATGTCTTTTAAAAGCGTGAAGCGGCCGTTCCCACCACTTCCATGGCAAGTGTGCGAGGGGTGGGGAGAAGAAAGGTGTGCTTTTGGCCTTAAAAGTTGTGAGGAGGAAGGCTCTTGTGCCAAAAATAAACGGCAACGGAGCTCCTTTCCTCGCTCTACCGGTGCTTCGGTGCTGCCCTGCTCTCGCCTGGACGCCAGCAGGCAGGAGATGCCACCCAACAGCCAATAGACAGCAGCTTGGGCAGCCGCCTTGCGCCCAGCCGATTCTCGCTTCCTTTCTCCCCTTGCCCGCCAGGGCACTCCAAACTCTAGCTACGGTACACACGCAAACACACACCCTTCAGTCTGCAGGGTTTGCAAACCGAGCCCCTCTGAGTTGGGGGAGCGCCTTCTGGAAAGGAGGGACATTCAAGCTCTTCCTCTCCCCCCAAACGCAAACACACACCCTCCAGTCTGCAGGGTTTGCAGACCGAGCCCTTCCCCCTCCCACCACCTCTTCAGGTTTGGGGTCACCGCAACATGAGGAACTGTATTAAAGGGTCACATCATTTTTTTACCATATTGTGTGTCCCCAGGGGGAAGAAGGAAAGCTGTGGTTGCTACCCTATTTTACCCAGCATCCAGTCCAGCAACAGTCTGAGTATCTGTACCCCCAGACAAGATGAGTGCAAAAAGAAAGAGCTATTCTGTTGAGTACAAGAAAGGAATTGTCGAGGACTCCCAGGGCAAGAATCTTACGGCTTTCTGCAAAGAGAAGAAGTTGGATATCCGACTGTTCTGAAAATGGCAGGCAGAATACGATTAACTTCAGTCTACATGTGGACAATGGAAATGCTAAGAAGCGCAAGTGTGGTTCAGGTCAGCAACCTTTATTTCCTGAGCTGGAAAACATAATCTTTGAATGGATTGCTGACAGGAGAGCAAAGGCTTTGGTTGTGTGCTGGGCTGACAGTCAAACATTTGCCCTTGCAGTGGCACCACAGCTCGAAATATCCCCAGAATTCAAAGCATCACAACACTGAGTGGATGGCTTCCTTCAGCGATATGAACTGTCTCTAAGAAAATCAACAACACTGTTTAAGTTGGAAGATGCAGAAGTTATTAAGCGAGCACCTGCATTCAAGTCCTTTGTTGATAGCATCAACTTTTCTAAATACCAACCTTGCAATATGATTGCTACGGATGAAACTGCAGTGTTTATGGGTCAAGGAGCCCAAACAAGAATTGAACAGAGGGGTGCCTCCTCAATCTACGTTCCCTCCACTGGTCACAAAAGTTCATATGTTACTTGTATTTTGGCCATGTGTCTGGATGGAAAGAAAGCCATACCTCTAAGGGCAAGAAAGATAAGACTGAACATGTTTCCGGCATTTATGTTCTTGAAACAGAAAAAGCCTGGTGCACACAAGCAGTTATAAGAAAGTGGCTTGATTTAATGCTGCCACTTGTTTTGCGAGGTGGCCAAAGAGGTCTGCTAGTCTGGGATTGATTCAGCCAGCACTCACCGTGCTAAAGACATGAAGAACTTCCTTGCAGAGAGAAAAACAGATCAAATAATGATTCCCGCAGGAATGACTGCCTATCTGCAGACTCTTGATGTTGCAATAAACAAACCATTCAAAGACCATTTGCCTATGTAAATTAATGACTACATTGAAAATAGAACGACAAGAAATCAGTGTGGAAACTTTGTGAAGCCTAGCCTGCAAGAGGTCGTGATTTGGGTGAAGAATTCATGGAATAAAATCCCTGACAGTGTTGTTACCAATGCACTCCGAGCAGGTTACATGGATAAGAGCTGCTCATTTAATGAGAGCTCAGTTGCTCTACATGAAAGATTGGGGCCAATGGCTCTAAAGGAAATGGAGTCACAAGAAATTCAGGATGGAATTCCAGGTCTGGAGAGTTATGACGATGTTCCAGAAGAAGATGACTTAATGGTATTTGAATAAATATAGATTGTTGTATTATACTTAATAAAAATAAGACATCCCCTGAAAATAAGCCCTAGTGTGTCTTCTTGAGAAAAAAAAATATAAGACAGTGTCTTATTTCCAGGGAAACATGGTAATTCATACCAGTGTTTTCCATGTTAGTTTCCATCCCACATAATGGCATGTTTTTTTCTTTTCACGTGCTCTTTGTAGCTTTAATGTTACCTTTGAATGTTGTAACATGGCTCTTCTAATTCCTTGTTCCTAACTTGAGTATGTCTTAAATGTTCTGGGCTGTATATGATCCCTCATTATTTTAAGCCGCCTTGGGTCCTTTTACAATGAGAAAGCCGGGGTAGAAATATTCAAATAAATAAATAAATAAAATTAGAAAAACCACTGCATTGTATTTGATAACACAATCAAGAGAACAGTTTTAAATTGTGCAGCAAAGCAAACACACAAAGAGGGAGCATTCTCAGTAGAATGCTACTCAGGGGCCAAAAACCAATGCCTGGTTCCAGCTGGAGTCAAATCACTGGATCAAGTGCTAAATGGTCAAGTTCTCTTGCTTCCATGGGTCTACTCTTATTGGAATTAACAACTGGATTCTGGTCCTGTAAGTGCTTCAGTCAACTGGAATTCTTTCCCCTGCCAGATCGTCCAAGCACTACTCTTTACTTGCACAACACATTCATGCTACCATGATATTTTGATAAATTACTATGTAATAAGCTCTTAATTCTTTGGTAGGAGCAATGACTATACAATACTTCTTCTGGATACATTAATGCACTGGATTAAGCCCTAGTATGAATGTACATTCCCTGACCCCTTTCCCTTTAATGAGCACAAAGCCAATCTGTCTTTATATACAATACAATATTGAGATTGGCAGGAGCCTTGCGCCTTATACGGAAGTGCTTCACATTGGTAGGCAAATCTAGTTTTGCTGGAATCTCCCCGCTAGAACAAAGACAAGACCCATTTCACACCTTCAGAAACCATAGAAGGGGCAACGGCAGTTTTATTAGAAGCGGCCCTCTTTTCCACTTTCTCCCCATCCAATGGAAGATATGAAGGGGCTTTGCACACATTACCACTGTGTGTGTAATCAAGGTACTCTGGAGACACAGAGGAGCCTTTGCACACAGATGTGAGTGCACACAACCACAGTGGATAACATGTGAACTTCCAGATGTTGTTGGACTGCAGGTCCCCTCCCTTCTTTACCAGTGAGAGCTGGGGAGGTGGGCCTGTGGGCACAATTCTACATGCCCCCTTGATACATTCTGAAGGTGGGAATAAGGATAGAGAAGTACATCTTGATGGTGGCCTGTTCACTGCCACCCCATTTTAAAGTGTAATGCCTGTCCTTGCTCTTAGTTTACTTTCATTTGCTGGAGTAATTTTCTGTGGTCATAAGGAAAGGCAAAAATCATCAACAGAAGACAGTTTTGCTGCAACGTTTGTGGGTGTATGAATCTCACTGATATTTAAACCAGAAAGTGTACCATCATTCATTATTTTTGGCACTACTGACTGCTTACATTTGGTTAGTCTGAATAAATAAATTAAAATAATCTATTGTGACCATAATAGTATCTGTATATAAACTCACCTTCTGGTAAACAAGTACTACAGCTTTTATTTAATTTTTGCCTATAATGGTTTTGTAGTTTTCTTATTCATCATTTTGTTTATTGTATTTTAAACTGACTGCAACATGCTCAAGTTGACTTTCCAGTCAATTTTGCCCAAATTCCAACAGGAATTGGTTTATAAATTGGTTCCAACTGGAACTGGTCATTTGGAATTCCCAGTGCAGGAAATCATTATGAGCCTCAAACAGGTATCCTAAATTACAAATCAATGTGCCTAATATCATCTACTGAAGAAAAAGAAACAATACTGTTTTCAAATTAAACTTCTACACTGGACAGAAAAGCACAACCTATGTGACCGGGCAAACTAATTTATTCCTAAAAATAAGGGGCAAGAGCGTTGCCCCTTTTTGTAGCATTAAATGGCAGCAGCCTGTAAGCACAGTAAAACCATGCCACCCCTGCCAAATCAAGTTGATTAGTTTGGCCTAACTATGTTATGGCAATCTGGCAACTAAGGAATTCCATTTCCCCCTCCCCACATCCCCGCCCCATTTTCCTATATTCAAAGCCTATGTCGGGAATCATGGCTATATCCTCCAGGAGGAGATCCTCGGTTTCTGTGGGGTTTGTAAGAGTCCTGGTAAGAGTCGCCATACTCTTCTTCCACAAGAGGGTAATGATCTCGACTGTGTTGGGAACTGGAAGACAAGCGGTTCCTGCTCTTCCGAGCCCTTTCGTTGTGGTAGTTTTCATCAGAGGTCATCAGACTCCGCCGTTCAATTGGAGAATTTTCGGTCGAATGGTTGCTATGCCTCATACGTTGGCTCTAAAAACAAGAAAGAATTCAAGCATTAAAGAGAAAGGGGGGAGGGCAATCAATGCATTTCAGTCCTTCTGAGTTAGTTGTAATCTTGTTCTGAGGGCCTTCAGCATCTGTAGGGTTCTGCCTCTCTCTCTTTTAAAGCACATTTGGCTACTGTTTAGGGTACTTGGGAGTGCATTCTGCTTTCAAATATGATGTGAGAGAACCACCAATGACTTTTTTGTATTATATGATTTTAAAATACCTGGAAGCGAGATGCTCAGTTTTAGCTCTGAGATGCAGGTTGAGAATACTGTACATTGCTTGATATGGAATTTTAAGAGATCTGTTGGAGTCTTTCCATTTGGAAATTTAGAAGATGACTTCCTCCAAATGCAGATTTTAAAAATAATCTTCCTTTGGTGACCGGTAGAAATTCATTAATTTCCTCCCAAACTTTTAAAGATGATTTAAAATGTTTGGTATAGGGCTGCTTCCTCGATTCATACATATAGGGTTAATGTATATTTTTGGTTGCTTCCAAAATCATCAGGTATGATGTCTCAAGATTTACAGTGGCTACAGCTGATCCAATATCCAAACCAAAGTGGGGTCTTGCAACCAAGGGACCCATGTCATTCACCTATGTCCCTTAGTAGTAATTCAACCCAAACAGGATTCTCTTATGGGTTACTGTAAGAAGTCCCCACCACAAACATCTTTGCTTGATGTCTCATAATGCTGTATGAAAACAGTTTTTGTAAACTGGACGGAACCTGAACTTCATCACATGGGATGATGATCAGCAATGAATGGAAATGTGGGCAGGGTTTAAAATCTGTTTGGCAATATAAGGTCGCCTACATGGATTTGCTCTGTCCACATACTTTGGCTTCCAGTAAGTTCAAGAGAAGGAGCTTGCCAACAAAAAGACGCCAGAACATAAAAGAAATAATAATAATAATAATAATAATAATAATAATAATAATAATAATAATAATAATAATAATAATAATAATAATAATAAATCCACATAAAACCAAGAATGTGTCCACAGAAATTAAATGGCTGCTTGCACAGTCAACCCATCACTAAGCAGAAACAGTACCATGTGACAAAGCTTGCCTAACAAAATCAAACATACATTTGAAATGTAAATATTCCACTACATACATGCAGTGAAGAAGGGGGAAAAAACACAAGACTTTATTAGTGTATGAATGTGATCAGGAAAAATGTCATCTCTGCCAATGTTTTTGATCAGCCAACTGCATTTTTGGAGATGCTAGTAAATTTGCTTGGCTTTTCCAGCTGAGATACAGTGGAAAGAGTATACGTATCAAGCACCACATAAAGGTGCCGAGCTGTTTCGTGAAACTGGTCTCTGTGCACTCTTGATATTGCACTTACAGACATACAGGACTTGTACTGAAAAGACATTTTCCCCCAAACTTAATAAAACACGTACTTCTCATTAAGGACTATTTACATGCCACGTTTGAAGTTTCAAAGGCCAGCCGTTTTTGAGCTATCCCTGTGGAAAAAAATGGTCAGAATCCTTTTATAATGGGAATACTATTTTATTCATATTTAAAAAAAAAAACAGACCAACAAATTTTGCCAAAGTACTACTTCTGGGAACTTATAAAGCAAATTAGAGCAGAGGGAGGAATTAGTGTGGTAGCACAACTTGTTTTTCTGTGAGCTGGTCAACACATGAAGGATGATGGAAAAGAAAATATTGGGCAAGCTTAATCTCAGTGCTAATTAGTGCTGTAAATTTTCCTGTACACTTGCCTTCTAAAAAGAAATTTACACAGCTCTTTTCCCAAAAGGTAAGATATCGTGTTCCTCAGTATATACACAATAGTATTAACATTATCGACACTAGATTTGTAATGAAATAAAGCTATCAAAAACAAGGGCATGCCATAAATGGCTCCCTTTCCCCATCACTTGCTAAGGAAGTAAACATTTGTTACCATTTTCCAGCCAAGATACCAAAAGTACACATTTCAAAAACCTGTTGGCCTCTATGGAGATATATGTGGAAGTACTGTACACGCATGCAGGGTATTCCTTCCAAATATATATCTGCATTGGGAATGTGATGCATTAATTAATGAGAAAGCCCTCACATTTTTTGGTTGTTGAGAAAATGGGGCTGCTGTGGCACATTCAGATTTCTGTGTGCACAGCAAATCCCGTGCATGCCTGTTTGGAATGAATAAGAGGGAGAGGGATCGGCTTTGATCTGCATTGCAGAGCTGATTTGCACAAATGACTAAGGCACGGATTCATACCTGTAATCCAGAGATTGCCGTAGGGTAAGGGGATAGTGCAGTGGAGCCTAGGTTTCTTCCAAGCAAAGGTGTCATGGGTGTGCTGCTGGTAGTGTGTGTGGCACGCCAATAGGCCTCAAGATACTCTGCCAAGTGTTCACAAGCATCTTCAAGCTGATTTTCATCCAGAATCACATCAAACATTTCCTATTCAAAAGAGAACACCGGTATTAAACTTGAATTGAAAACAGCTAGGCAACCAAGGTCTTTACATAACGCTGAGTTGACTCAGACAATTTACAGTGATTCATCCTGCTTGCTTTATCTCCCCATAGCTGCTAAAAAGGATCTCTCCCACTACTGTTCATACTCTTGGGCTCAAAGGCCTTTCTTGCAACACTGAAGTCATCCACACTGGGCATCTATTCAACTTTCCTTGCACCCAGGATATCAGGACCGCATCCTCTGTTTAATGTTTTGGGCTCTCAACAGTTCCCTCCTTCAGCAAACATGAAAGGAATTGACATAAAGATTTGAGAAGCGTAACTAAGTGAACAGGAAAGGAAGCAGGTGGTTAGAGGGAGGGTGGAGAAAATAGGATCCCCCTTGTGTGAGGGGTCCACATCAGTGTAGAACTGGGCATTTTTCTGGTGTAAATATAGAATGCCCCAGGGTACCGAGTGTTGCTTGGACTGTTTAAGTAAATCAAAAATACAGAATCGAAAATACAGTCGTCCCCCACTATATTGTGGTTAATATACTGCGGTCCCCACTATATGCTGCGGCCCTGCAGTAAATGAAGGCAAGGGTGCCTGGGGAAAGCTGTGTGGGCCTGTTTGGGGCCTCCTGCACTTACCCCAGGCCTGGCGCTGCCCCGAACGGGCCTCTGATGGGTCTCCTGGGCCTGTCAGAGAACCCAGCCCCAACAGGCCTGGGAAGCCCGTTGCAGGCCCATTCAGCACCAGGGCAGGGGTAAGTGCAGGAGGCCCCCAACAGCGCCCACAGTCCCAACCCAACCCAGCATCCACATAATGCAGATTTTCCTTTATCATGGGTTGGGTCGGATCCTTAACCCCTATGATAAACGAGGGATTACAGTAGAATATCTCTATTCCATTTCATGCATAGGGAATTTCTATACAGACTTGGAACTATTTGAGCAAAGGAACATGAACAGCTATTTAAACATGCACAGCTGGGAACCTAATCCTGTGTTGCTCTATCTTAGGCAAAGCCTACTTGATCAGATGTAAACACACCTCTTGTTCAGAGCCACAGGGTTCTTCTAATTACAGGTATTTGGAACTTTTATTTAGCGCCAGCACAAGTGCTATTCAAGTACCATTCCCTGGAATATATGTCCATTAGCATGTCAAGCAAATAATATATCTACTGGGATGCCAAGCATCCAGTTCCTGGAACTCTTCCCAAAAGATGGCAGGTGCCACAGTGAGCATTTTCTCAGGGCTTTGCACTATTGCAAGGAGTTCAGGGATGCAGTTAGCTCTCAACAACCTTGAAAATCACAGGGGTTCAACACCCCATTACTGGCCTATTTTCCTCTTGGAAAGTAACAGTCATCTCAAAAATGTACAAACATTCTCTTCTGAGAATCCTTTTCATGGTTAAAGGCATGCTTAACTTGGAGGGGGGGGACTAGGGAGGAGAGCAAAAATGGCCCTGTGGTCTTCCCACTCTTGTAATAATTGTCCACGTGGATTTTCAGGTGTTTCTGTGGATTTCCTTCTAAGGCTTCTGAAACTTGTTCAGTCAATTTGTATTTTAAATTCCATTGCACTAAATAGGTTAGATTAAGAGTAATCTGGTTTAAGAGCATTACGCAAGATGAGCAAACATTTCTTCTAAATTTTGCCTTGATAAACAAGCAATGTCTTGATATACAGTGGTACTTTGACTTATGGTTGCTTCGACAACCATGCTGCTCTCTGCTCTGCAAGACAGGCAACTTTGACAGGTCTGACCTGTCAGTCACCTGTCATGCAGAGTGGAGAGCAGCACTGGCTGCCCATTGCCGCTGCCGCCACCACCTCCTCCTCCTCCACCTCAGTTGCTTCCATCTCTGCAAGAGATGGAAGCAACCAAGGAGGAGGAGGTGGCCATCGCACCTCCCTTCCAAACTGCCCAGGCTGGCCAAAGTTGCATCATGCCCAGGAAATGATGCAACTTTAGGCAGCCCGGGTGCCTTGCAAGGTAAGCGCTTACTTTCGGGTAAGGGCTTACCTCCGAGTAAATGCTTACCCGAAGGTAAGCACTTCCCTTGCAAGGTGCCTGCACTGGGCGAAGATCGCAGGGACCATGGATCTTCGGCCAGCCTGGGTGCCTTGCAAGCCAAGTGGCAGCGGAGGACCACTTCCCTTGCAAGCCTCCTGGGCTAGGCGAAGATCAATGGGCCAATGCTCTGCCCACCAATTTGGTAGAAAGAGCACAGACCGATTGATCTTCATGCAGCCTGGGCACCTTGCAAGGGAAGCAGCAGTGGTGATCTGCCGCTGCCGCTTGCCTTCCAAACCGCCCAGGCTGGGCGAACATTCATCTGCCCCGGGAGATCCCTGCAACAGATTCATCTTCCTGCAGCCCGGGCACCTTGGAAGGAAAGCACTTCACTTTAAGGCACCTGGGCTTCTCCCTCAATCAAGGGCAGCCAAAGGCTGCTTTCCGCTTTCTCGACAGACAGCTGACTTTGATAGTTCCGACCTGTCAAAAGCAGCTGTGGGGGGATTGTGGAGAGCAGCCTTTGGCTGCGCTTGATTGAGGGTGAAGCCTGGGTGCCTTAGAAGCGGAGTGCTTTCCTTCCAAGGTGCCCGGGCTGTAGGAAGATGAATCTGTTGCAGGGATCTCCTAGCCTGGATGGTTTGGAAGGCAAGTGGCCACGTTATGATGCATGGAGAAAGATCTTATGTTGGCATGACGGAATGCTGTTGATGTGGCCCGGCACAAGGTGAATGTCATCAAGCTTTTCAGTTTTTGGTGTTTTTTAAAAAATCTTATTCATTTCATATACTTTTTAATACACAATAATTTTATAACTTATTTATATTCCTCTTAGTAGTGTATGTTTATCTGCCTATATAATTTTGGTGCTTCTGATGCGTAAAAACTAAGAGTATGGATGGTTCTACATCCATCTGAAAAACTGAGTATATATAGCTCATGGTATTAAGAGTTCTTTGTAAATACTGTTGCTTTTCCTTGTTTCAGCCATTCCATTACTCCAAGACAATGCAGCTGTTCACAGATGCAGTTGAGCCCATGGATAGGGTTGGCTCATTCATTCACTCTGTCTTTATCTCTCTCTTCACTGTTATCAGCCAGAATGGTCAAAAAAGGAACCAAACTCTTGTAATTGCTTACAAATTAAAAACAAAAACAAAAAAACACGCACCTTCGCTTATATCAAAATCAACAGGGAAGTATCCCATTTAATTCACATGTTTTCACTGCAGCTGGATTGTGTAGAACATACAAGGATATACCCAATATGAACACTCTGTTTCTTCCTTTTGTTATAGTTATTGATGCTGAATAGAAGATATTTAATTTAATTTTTTCCCCTTAATGTCCTGTTCCATCTTGCCAAAGGTATTTTGCCCTCTTTTTTGATTATACTGTTTTCCTCTGTGTTGTTTTTATTCTGTAAATCGCCTAGAGTTCCAGTAGGAAGATGGTGCGGTATAGAAATGAAACAAACAAATAATAAATAAATAAATAAATAAATTAAATAAATAAATAAATAAATAAATAAATAAATAAATAAATAAATAAATAAATAAATAAATGAGATGTTCCTTTCCTTTTGTGACAACCAGTAGATTTCTATGGAAAATTACTCACTACAATGGAACACATCCTACCTCACTGCTTGAGAGAGTTTTCGTTCTACCACGACCAGTTTCTCGGGCGCAGTGGGTGGAAAAGAAATGGGATGATGGAGTAAGGAACACTAGACTCAGTGCGACTGTAACTTTACACATCTTCAACCTTCTGCCACCACAACTATCAGGAGGAAAGATGAGTACTTCTCTCGGCAAGACTTGCGACCGAGTGTTTGACACATTTCAGGGTTTGATCAATTGCCAATTATAGCTCAGGTCAGTAACGAGGGGTGATGCTACACCAACCCAGCAAGTTTCTGCTTATGTGTTAACTCCCGTCACACACACACACACACACACAAATCCATAAACACTTGCACGTACCGGTGGACATTGTGCGAGTTTGTCTGCTGCAACCAACTGGACGTTTAAATGTTTGCTTTGTGACTTTCCTCTTGATTTGATCAGCCTCTGCAAGACCTAAAGAACATGAACAGAAGGTAAGGATACTTTCCTCTGGCATGAAATGTAAGTACCTTTTTTTCCAGATATGTCACTATGTATTAAATTAATGTCCTGGATGGCATCCAGAGAGTGGCTATATATAAAGCTATAGGCAGTTTATGGGTCAGTTATCTATACAACAGGTTGCATCCAGGATTTCACTTCTTCCAGCAGGATTATGCTGATGGAAGGTGCCCCTCCAATTTTCAGGAAATCTCTTCCACCCCCCACCCCCCAACACCACAGCTCATCCCTTTCAGCAGGATCTCCCCACATCCATTTCCATGGGGTGTGAGGAGCTGCTGTGGACAGGAGGGTAAGAAACAGAATCCACCATTTGGCAGACCGTTTCCATGAATCTGGCTTTCAAATCAACCCTTGGTGGCTTCCAGAAGGTAAACGTTTCAGTATCAAATCTAACGGTGGGTGAGACCTTTTATTGGACCACTAAAAGATCAGACCTACTGCAAGCTTTTGTCCACTTCCCCATGCTGAGCACAACCCCTTCATGGCGAGTGCAGAAAAACTGGAGACAAGAGTCTGATGGCACATTTCTGTGAGAGGTGATCTTCAGTTCTCTTGAGGCAGCGGTCTCAGGCATTCTTACTTTGTCTCTGCAATAGCTTGTGGCAGAATCCTGTCTGGAAGTGTGCCCGCATTTAGGAGTAGACAAACGTTTTGGCAAGAAAAGTATCACAGGTGCCAGGCAGCACACCAAAGTAAATTATGTGCACCCATCTGATTTGGCCCTTGAACACTCTAGACAGTCACTGGATGGGGAAAAAGAATGCTTGGCCAAAAGGGACTGAATAAAGGCCAGGCAGCTCCTTCTACTCATTAAAAGATAACACCAAGCACACATTTTTCAAGGGAGGTTCGGAACTAGGGTGTGACAACAGAAAAGCTTCATTTTACACTAACCTCACACCTAAAATCTAAAGGCAAAGGGTGTGAATATATCAGTTTCAATTACATACAAAAGTAGGGACAATAGGACAGTTCTAGGCTCAAGTTCCATCGGAGAAAAAAATCTGGAGGAGAAGGAAATAATGCCTTCCCTTTTTTGGCTGTCCTGTAGACCAAATAGCTCATCTACAAGTAACTTTTTCCTAATTAAACCATTACTATATATCCCCTCATTATGTGACTCCTGGTTTAATACTTGGGAGCAAAAATAATCCTTATAAAACAGGCCTGTCCAAAGTCAGGCCCGGGGGGCCAAATGCAGCCCATTTTCAAATTTCAAGTTGCCCATGGGCACTTCTCCCCGCCGGCTCAGCCTCTCCCCATACTGGATGGAGGCGTCAGCTTGCAGTTTTACGGTTTGCCTGCCCACCCTGCCTCTGTCCGTCCCCACAGCCACCTCCCCAGCCTACCCACCCCCAGCTCCATTGCTGCAGCATCCTTCCCACCTCCTTGCATGTTCTAGAGGCTTGTCCAAAGTCCATCCCGGGGGCCAAATGCAGCTGAATGGTCGGCCCCCACACATTTTCACCTCGCCAAATCTGGCTCTTCTTGGAAAAAGTTTGGACACCACTGTTATAAGAAGTCAAACTTCAGTCCAACATCTCCTACAAGTAGCACTTCCTCTTGCTACTTTTATCACCCTCTGATAAGAACCTACATTGGTCTTGTATTGGATCTGTCTCTCTGTGTTTTTTTAATGAAACATTCCAGAATACCCCCAGCCAACCTGGCAACTCACCCTGTGGGCTGGGTATTCTGGGTGTTGTACTTCTGCCTGCAACAAAAACAAAACTGTTCCAATCTCGATTCCCGAACCCAGAATAGCTTCTCCTTATTTGATGAGCAGGCAGCTGAGCTGCACCGCAATCTGCTGCCACTCTGATCAGCTGCAACTGATCTCAAAATCTATACCGGTGGATTAAAAGCTAGTGAGCTTTGTATTCATCTACAAGAGAGCAGTACACGATACTGCAGTCATGTTCTAAACAGAAATATCATCCAATTCAAAGCATCCTTTCTTCCTTTTCTTTCTCAAGCTAGGGTTGAGACCCCAGGTAGCTGGCACAAGGCTGACTCAGCCCTCTATCCTTCTGTCGGTAAAATGAGTCCCCAGCGCTTTGGAGGGGCAATTTGTAAGCTGCATAATTAAACTGTAAATCTCCCAGAGAGTGCTTTATGCACTATGGGACAAGATAGAAGCAGCATGCTTTTTGCTTTTTGCTTGCCTGGGGTTTATTTAAATAGCTACGAATCTTTAAACAGCTTGTCCTACAGTCTTTACCTGAGGTGCAAAATGAGAATTTAAAAAGTAAGCAGAACCAGAAGTTGTGTTATGAAGTTCTGTAATTGCAGCTCAAGATGCTGCAATTCTGTTCCATTGAATAAGACAGTGTTGGCAAGCCCAATGGTATGGGTGCCAAAGGTGGCATACGGAGCCCTTTCTGTGGGCATGCGACATTGCCCCATCACAGCCACGGCACTTCCCCACCTGCTCGAAGCATGCCACTGTGCTCCGTGCAGAGAGCCAGGCACAGCGGAATCAGCAGCTTGTGGGCTCCTTCATAGCCCCCGTTTACTCTCCAGCCATGCTGCTTTTGGGATGCCCAGAGCCGCGTGGCTGGAGAGTACACTGGGGCTACAAACGGGCCCACAAGCTGCCGCCACTCCTCCTGGCTTTCCTAAATCAGGGTGTCTAGTTTCAATCTGATATGAAAAAATGTATTTTTAGTAGCTATACCAGCTGTAACTCCTGGTATTTTTAAACTTTTATAGCTATCACATATGAGTGAGGCAGGACTGAATGATATGTTACAGAGTAGTGCATCATTAGAAGCTAAATTCCAGAGATCTGATTCTGTCAGACCTTCATGACCAAGCAATCATACTCACAAACAAAGCCAGAATGTACCGTCTGGGTAACAAAGATGCTTATTTGCAAACTACAAAAGCTCCTACTATGCCAATTAGGCATTTTCAGCTATGAAACTCCCTTCTGTAATGACTGATTGTTCTAAATCTTTACCTTGCTTATCTAGTAGCCAGGCACCTACTCTGGGCAACTTACAATGTCATAGAATAGACATGAAATAAAACTTTTAAATTTCAATTTTAAATCAAATTTAAAACATCAAATAAAAAACCTACTAGCTATATATAAAACTAACTAATGCAAAAGATATAAAAGATGGCAGTTGAAAAGAAGCAATTATTCCTAAATTAACTGAATATCAGTAATCAAAAATAAAATTAATCCAGGGTAAGGCTGTGAAAGGCATGTGTGAACAGCCAGGTCATCACTTATCTAGGTAATGATGCACTTATCTATTATAAATACAATAAGATGGCTACAACTCTAATCTGATATATCTGTGGTTCCCAACCTGAGGGTCACGACCCCTTTGGGGGTCAAATGACCATTTCACATGACTCGCCATGAGCCAGTGAAGAAAAAATCATCAGCGGCTTGGATCCGGAGGAGGAGGGGTAGGAAGGTGGGAAAGAGTGAGTTACAGCTTGATAGGTTGGAGGGGACGTCAATCAATGGCACCAGAGGCTGCGATTGGCTGAGGGTGCCAGTAGAGGAAAATTTTCTATGGCACCTGCAGCAGTGGCCTGCCAAAGAGGGCTTGTGGCCTCTTCCAAGCAGGGCAAGGGAGTCACCACAACATGAGGAACTGTATTAAAGGGTCACGGCATTAGGAAGGTTGAGAACCACTGTGGATATATGTTTATCTGGAAGTACCTTATTTCTGAGTTGACATGCCTAAAATTGTATCATAAATAGATAAGTCTCTGAGATTTCTCAGAACAGACTTAAAACACAAATCTGTTAGGAATGTTTACACCCTAAGCTTACTACAGTACAAGTGATTGCATGTAGGTATTAGTGGCCCATGCAAATCAAATTATTATGTAAAATTACACATAGCCTTTCATGGTGCTCTGGAGTGACTTTGTTTTGTTTGTCAAATTTGTATCTTGCCTTTCCGCCAAAATCCAGTTCACATGCTGCAATTGTTTTATAGTAAATTTGTTTTAAAATCAGATTGATTGAATTTGCCATCAAATTAAATCTAAAACCAACAGCAAACACTTTGTACAATGGTACCTCTACTTATGAGTGGTCCGACTTAAGAGCGAAAAACCACTGGCGTTTTAACTGCTGCCTTACAAATTTTAGATGCAGTCTGCTCTGCTTACATTTTTTCAATTTTTTATTTTTATTTTTATTTTTTAGATAGGGCTGCTCTACTTAAAGAGTTGTTCGACTTAAGAGCATGCATTTGGAACGGATTAAAACTCTTAACTAGAGGTTCCACTGTATTTACAAAGTGCTGTTTGTGAAGGAGAGTCTGTTGTAGATACATATCATGAGATACACTTGCAGTATCATAGTCAACTTAACTGTATAAACCAAAGCCTGATGTAAAACATATGGAGCCAGAATTAAAGAGCTGAAGAGGCCCAAAACTGGTCATGACTAAGCAGGAATACAACATTCTTACATTTAAAAATCCCCCAGCTTTCCTTATTTCAATATTAGTTTAGGAACCCGGGAGATAATCTTCTTGCTACTACTGGTAATCAAAAATCCTTGCGGCTCTACTCCAAATCACCCAGAAATCCATCTGTAAACATAGTTCTGCCTCCAACAAACCTTAGGGTAGCAGCTAAAATAGGCTAAAGGTAGATTGGGGTGATCCAGATTGGATTTCCCACTCAGCCATTAACTTGTTGGATAACTCTTGGACATTTATCAACTTTCACTGGGCTGTTGTGATGATAAAACCATGGAGAACCATGTCAGGTGTCCTGAGCTTTTTAGAGGACTGGCACAAAATTAATGTAATAATATAAATAAACATTCCGTGACAGTTACTTAACATTGTTTTAATAGTCCTCAGTCCAGTTATGAAGGCCACTTATTTGGCTCCCTCCCTTTGGGACTTGAGGTGGGGAGCTGCTGTAAAAAAGAACCTTTCCTATGGTTACCAAATTATGAAACTTCCTTCCAAAAGAATGTGTGCTTGGTGTTATCTTTCAGGCAGCAGACAGAGTTTGTCTTACTTGCCATTGCTCTCACTAGTTTAGAAGATCTCCTAGTTTTCACAAAAGGCTATGATTTCTTAGCTTCATCCTATTTAGAGCTTTGTATAGATATCCATATCATTGCACTGATTCCACCTGTGTTTGAGCTCATGTGTTTTAAATCCAAACAAATCTGGAGTTGCAGTTGCTTTAATACTCAGTTTTTACAAGTTTTGTAACCATTGGGAATGCAACATTTGGTCGAGGGAAGCTTGCCTTTGGGTAACCCATTGAGTTCACAAGCAAAAGAGAATGAACTCTAGGGAATGTCAGCTCGTTCGTGGCTGTGCCAGCCAAGAATCAAGTGCGAATATGATGGGAAGATGTGATCCCCTTGTACGACTGTGGGGGATTTGGGAACTAAAGGGAGGGCAGAGGACTATTCCAGAGGACAGGAGAAGACCTCTGGAGCAAGCTATGGGTTTCAAATTTCCCTAACTAAAAGCCTAGAAGAGGAAAGTATGTCCACTCCACAACACTGACATTGTTGTGCATCATTTGGGACCACGACCACGAACCACATCTTTGTAGCACACAGAGACTTTTACTGATAAGAAAGGTGTCTGCTACTCCACAAGTGCACATGTTCACAAAGAATATCGCTGAGCAAGTGGCATCGGTACCTTTGGAGACGACACTTTAACATGGACAATAATTGGAGCTAAGGACGTTTTAATAAGTTGTGCTGGGTGATTGATTGTATCTGCATCTAGAACAACCAACTGTAAGGATCGTGCCAATTCAAAAATTCGTTCTATTTCACTCTGCACTTCCGCTGCAAAACAGAGAACGAAGAAATCATAATCAGAACGGCAACATTACTGCACTCCCACTTCAGATCTTATAGCCTCTTAAGACATCAAGGCATCATAAATGTTGGATGTGCTATGCAACTTCTCAGACTGATTCTCATTTCCAGAAAGGATCTTGAAACAAGAGAAGGAGAATAGTTTCTGACTCCTCTTGTCTCACTACATACTAATACTTACACAACGACAAAATTCCAGTTGCTTAAGAGTAGATATAACACTACAGTAGGCCAAATAAATCAATGTGGATCTGGTGAGGTAACAATTCCATTAGTTTAAATGTTTCAAATGGCCAACTCTACTTGTAACTGACTTTAGCACAGTAAGTCACAGTTACAGTAGGTCCAACTGAATCAATGGAATTTATGGAGTAGATAACGTACGAAATCTCCATTGATTCAATGTCTTATTCTGGTGTGATTTGCTATATTAAGCAACGGGGATATGGGTGAGTAAATACTGAATTTTTGTGGTTAATATGAGTCATCAATAATGCTGTCAGCTCCATACATAATACTTTTTTTATATAAGAAACTCTCTCTTTTTTGAGCCTGTGGCAAACAAAGTTTCATGGCAACCTACAGAAGCAGCAAAAGTTTGTCCTCCACAGGTTGGTTTATTGGGATGTGCAATAGGTGGGTTTCATAATGCACTCTCTGTTCAGCCATCAATTTCTTCATGCACTTCTACTGAGGAGAAGAGACTCGCGTATCATAGAGATGACTCCTCTGATTGTCCTGGTATCTGATGCCTAGCAACACAAAGGAAGAAGGGGCTGCATTTTGCACACCAGGACATCTTGGAGAAATTCTTGATAGAACCAAAGAACATTGTTTCATTCAACAGAAGGAGAAGACCGAGCAAGATAATGTAGTGACAGATTTGGAAACAACTGTGTGACACAGAACTGAAGAACAACTAGGCAGAGCAAAGGCTAAGACCTTAAAGTAAGGCATTTGCTTACTTTTTAACACTGTTTTTAACACTGCTGACTCAAAAGATGACAGCCATTAACATGCAATATTATAACCATATGCTAGGATATATGATACATCCATGCATCCACCTACAAAATCAAAGCATGTTCAAGTTTGGTTGATTTCTGGATGGGAGATTCCAGAAAGAAGGAAGGCTTGACAAGTGTGTAAGTGGATAGAATCTTACCTAAACTTGATCTGGTATTTGACCGCTCAATTATTGCCCTCTTGCTTGGATTATTGAGAACAGACCTCTTAGCAAGAGAAATGTCAGCTGTCACTCTAGTTATTGATATCCTATAAAGGAGAAAGAAAAACATAGGACAGCAAAACAATTTCTTTGAAGATTTTTCTGTAAAAATATGTATATATATATATATATATATTTAAATGTCTATATATATATATAGACATTTACAACATTAGCTTTTTAAAGGAGGCACAGTAGTTTATTAATGAATTCATGCATTACTGAAAAAGATAGGTCCACACAGATAAGTCCAGGGAAATGTTACCTTGTAGTTTGTATTTAAAAAGATAGTAACAGAAGTCCAATTCCATTTAAATTTTACAGAACTCATTAATCAAAAACCAAGGATAGCTGACCTGTGGTGAAAGCAGACAAGATCTGCAGCATGTCATAAAAATTGTTTGCTGATTGCCTGGATGTATGTTCTACTTAAATGAGAGTTATCTAAAATATTATTGGGAACTATCTAAAGTATCTAGACATGAGAGATGCCACTCTACAAGTATTGGCATGCATAGGCAAATACAATGACATCAGCTTTGCATATTCTCTGTTACGGTGTCCACTCAAATGGGCAAGCGTGGCACTACAAGGGCCTTTGGGGCAAAGACCTTGAAGCCACCACTGTCAAATCCTTCTTGGCATTCCAACAATACAAAGGGATGCATCTCTCTAAAGAGCTACCAATCTCTTGTTTGCACAGAGAGAATTGTCTTCATTAACCGTGAACCATGGTTTTTGCACTATGTACAGAGCTTCCTCTTGTGTGCAGAACTGCTCAAGATTTTAATAGTGGATTCAAAGTTGCCTTACAGTGTCAGACCTACACCGCTTCACAGCTCTCTGATATTTGAACCCTCTGATATTTCAAGCCCCTCAACTGACGGCTTCTGAAACTAGCTGATGAGAGTCTCCCTTTTCCCTTCCAGAAGATCACGTGCAAGTCACTGCCTCCCTGGCACCCGGGTGGGAATGGAATGGTAAGCTGCCATGTCCCAAGCAACAGATATCTTTAAAAAACAAAAGCAACAGTCTACTGTTCCTTCTGGGGGGGGGGGGAATCTTTGAATCAATATACAGTGAATGAGGGTCCTCGGTTTTGCAGAAGCACTCCGTGATAGAACAGAAAGTTGGACTCTGACCCACTGAGGCAGATCTTTCTCATCCTTCTTCTCAGCCAAACAGACATGGCTGGTATGTGTTGGTTGTGACGCTCCTCAGTATCTTTCATGTGTGATACAAAAATACACTCCACAAAAGGGTTTATTCATAGCAACCCTTGGCTTGTCACTGACAGTTGTCATGGTTTCCTATAGGAAAACAATGACGTTCCATTACCATAGTCATATGCCACACTGAAAGACATCTGACAGCCGCAGTGACACAACGCCTGCTCTAAGTTCCACATTTAACATGAATATTTATTTCGAAAGCTATGCAACAAGCTGCGAAGAAATCAATTTATTCAGAACTTCTGGAAAGTGGAGAAGGGAGGTGCCAATGACAAATGAAACTGATAAGACAGCTCAAAGAGAAGAACGTTCAACTACAGAAAAGTTTTATCCAACAGCATCCTAAGTGTTCCCACCTAATTATATAAATCATTATATAAACTGCCCAGAGTGGCCTTGTTGCTAGATGGTGCGGTATATAAATCTAATAAATAAATAATCACCTCTGAAGGGCTTGCTCAGATCAGCTTAGCCCAGTGATGGCGAACCTTTTAGAGACTGAGTGCAATTCAGAACCAACTATTATTATTTTTTTGCCAAGTGCCAATATAGTAATTTAACCTGTATACAGGTGGCGAGGAAGGGGGCGATGTCGGGTGCCCACAGAAAGGGCTCCGAGTGCCACCTTTGGCACCCGTTCCATAGGTTCGCCATCACTGGCTTAGCCACTCAAAGAGTAAAAACTCAGTAATATAATAATACAAAGTTCTACTTCTTACTCTGATCCAATCTTAGATCTATTTCTCCTTTCCTAGAGCAAGGAGAAGCAGGAACGACTCTGAACACAGGGCTTAGGATTGTGGTTGAGCTTGTTGACAGAATTGACTTTCTGCATCTCTTTAACCCACTGAGAATTCTTGTGTCTCGGGGGGGGGGCAAACACAGTCACCTTTCAGCATATTAGCTCCAAATCCAGAGGTGCTTCTCCTGGATCCTACCCATGTCTGCTAGAACTGGCTGCCATCTCTTACTCCTGCACCCAGAACTCTTACTCTGGAAACCTGGAAAACCCTCTGTAGCAGGGTGTTGTCTTCTTTTTTTGTGCCACAGAAAACTGCAACATAGACAAAAGTCTCGCTTTCACACAGTGCTGGATATTAAAGAACACAGTGGGACCCCCCCATATCCACCGATTCATTAACCCCTGATTTAGTGATCCATGGTTGGCAGAGGAAATAAATAAATAAATAAATCAGCAGCTGCCAAGAATGCTACTGTCACAAACAGCAGCCATAAAGGAAGCTACTGTCACAAAACAGCAGCTGTAAATCAAGCTACTGCCCCAAAAGAGAAGCCATAAAGCAAGCTACAGTCACAAAACAGCAGTTGGGGGGTTTGGCATTCTCTCGTATCCACGGTTTTCATTATCTACGGGAAGGCCTGGGACCAATCCCCAGCAGATACAGGGGTCCTACTGTACTACTGGACTCTGCCCACAAACTGCAGAACAAGGGCATGGAATACTTTTGCACCATACAGAAGATTGCAATGCATAATCTTTTTTCTTACTGGTGATTTTTACTCCTTTTTTGTAATGCAATGTACAATCCTCTTCTTTTCCTCTTTTCTTACTGGAGGTTTTACACCATCTTGGCTATTGTGACTTCAGATGCAGCAGCTTTAAATAAACAATGCTCTATAGAGTCTAAACTTGGGAGGTCTATGTGTATAGCTCTCTGTGCCTGTGTCTTATTCCAAGACGCAGATAAGGCTATATCTTATACCAGTCTATACCTATGGATGCCCCCCCTGGGAGGAGTTGTCTGTTTTTCAAGTGGGTCTGGACGCATGGTCCTGCAATCTCTTAATGCGCTTACACATCTTCAAGCAAATGACATGTGAAGCAGGCTACAGTGTGGCAAATATTACATTTCACTATTGTTGCTTAATCCAATGGTCAAGTGAAACATGCTTTGTGGAGAAATGTTAGGAAAAAACTCTACTCTTGGGTAATCTGGATGCGCCTCCTTTCCTTAAATCTTCATAGCACAATATCATAACCGTCCCTGTTAAAACAAGGATTCTCCACCAGCCACCACAAATAAATAAAATACCTGTCCCCCAAAACTTAAGGTGTGTCACAGACAATTTGAAGTTTGTTTCAGGGCTAAGGAAAAGTTGGCAGTTTTCTCCCTGCTCCAACAGAAACGAGCACATCTTATTTGCATTTCTGGTTCAGAGGACATATGTCCTTTTAAAGCCCTTTTGGAAAGCCACAGACCGTGAGGATGTTTTATTTCTCTCTATTTATCCCTAGTCAAGGATTTGCCTGGGAGCAAAGAAGGCTGCATGAGTGGCAGGGAGGTTGGAGCTTAGGGCTTAGCTCTGTCTCCCCAAAAGAACACTGCCCACTCATCACCCATGGCAGCATTCGTCCGAAGGAAAGAAAAACACCCTAGGGAGCGACACTGAAATTTCTCGGGAAGCAAAAAAATGACAAAACCGGAGCTGTCATAGTTTGGGCACCTCAAGAGAAAGCCGTGAAGGGCAGGACATCTTGGGGTTCATTCATTCATAGGGTTTGCCATTAAGTCACAAGCCACTTGACAGCATGTAACAGCAACACTGAAATGAATGGTGAAATAATGCAGAGCCTTGACAAAGGACAAGAATTCACAGGATGAAGCTACCACTAACTCACAGGAGGGGCTTTGATTCTTGCACAGCAGGATACAAGCTATCATTAACAAAAGTGCCAAGCAGAATTAGCATTGCCCATCAGGAAGCATTTTCAGAATTAAAACTGTCAGACTCCAGGGTATTCCTTCCACAGGTTTGCAACATGTACATTCTTATTCCACCATATATTTGGGAACAGAAAATCAGCTCCTTGACAAAATCTACATGCCAGTTACCCTCTCCTTGACTCCACTCTGGTTAGCTCTCCTAGAATGATACAGAGGACAAAACATAATTGTTTTATTTATCTAAGCCTTCAGATACAACATTGGGCATTCTGCATCCTGCCTCAAGCTCCCCTGGAGCAATGCAACCTGAGCTTTAGAGACTGATGCTCTGACTCAAACTTCTCCTGAAGCCCTCCTTCTAGTAAATTACCAAGGAGCGAGGTGCAACTGAGAAGATTTCAGAGTTGCCTCCTCTTGAGTCTTCCAGCTTCTTGATGGCAACCACCTTCTTGCTATCACTCTAGGTGCAAGCTGTCTTGGGGAACCACTTCCAGAACCTTTTCCTGGTTAGCTTTCACATCTTTTGCCTTCAGTGTCCAAGCCAGATGTCAGAAAACTCTTAGGCACTTCTAATTTGGCCATTGCCTCCACTGCCCATGAAACATTTTTCTTACCCACACAGGTCCTCTGAATTACTCATGTAGAATTCCTCCATATCTGCCAATGCACTGGCTCACTAAGATGCTCATAAATGATCTATCAAACTTGACCTTATGAATATTCCTGCCTGGTGTATATAACATAAGAGGTGTGACTGAACCATTAGGATTTCATTGATCGTGACACCAGCAGCTTTCATGACAAGTGCCAGACCACAAACACCAGGTCTCATAAGTTAGTAGCCTTAAAAGGAAGTAGTATTTTCCCCATATAGCCTGCCCAAGGCCACTCAGACTGGCTCTTCAGCCAGGACACAGTGAATCAATACCCAAACCTGCACAGCCGTGGGTTCTGGCTCACTAACCTAATACTGTACTATATACATTAACATGCAAGCTATGTCTCTTCTGCAGAGGTAAGGACCACCTGCCCTTTGCAGAAATGAATTATGTTGGAGTAAATAATCCAGATAGCCAGTGTGGTGAGCGATCGGGGGGGAAATGACTATCCTTGTTTGTGTGATGTGCTATCAAGTCATATCCAAAGCATAGATGCCCTAATGGGGCTTTCCAGGTATGTGATATATTTTGAGATTGGTTTGACCATTGCCATTCTCCCTAAGCTACTACCTCACACAAACTCTCTAAAGTGAGTACCTAGATGAGATAAATATTTGAGTGAAACAGCTAAAAGCAAGAAGCACTGCTGACAAAAAAGGTTCACATGGCAATTATGCTGCAGAAATGTAATGGTGAAATTTTATGGATAGCATATTGTTTGGTTTGGAATGGCTGTATTTTATGACCAAGCTTTTAACCACAGTTTTTTACAACACCAGCCTTGGGGGTTGTCAGGATGAATTCCAGCACCTCCAAGTTTACTAGTCTACCAAATGCAGGTAGACATCTCACTTGCAGAACTTTCTTCCATTCTCAGATACATCAGTTAGAGCTATCTTGAAAGTCGAGACTTAGGCAACTGGACAAATGCATAGAATTAAGAATCTGGGTGCTTTTGCACATATGTTGAGCCTGAGGGCCTGTGACCAATACGAGAATCAAACTCACAGACCTTTATATCTACACTCAAAATCCACTTGTAGTTTTCTTACAGTTCTTTTGAGCAAATTAATTTGGTAGCAATAGTAGTGAGAGCTTTTTGAACTGTTAACTCTTGTGTGAGACAAGCAGAAGTTGTGGATTCTGGATGATCCACCATTAACCTCCCAGGAGATCCCAGTGTATCATCTGCCCACTGATGACTGAAACAAGCACTGGAAGCCATCCAGACAAAATCTCCAGGTAGAATGATAATACCGGTAGGAGGGGAAGAAACATGCAAAAGAACCTTATTCCTCACCTCCCGTCAAACCTGTGCTTCAGGAAGTCAAACAGGGCTTTCTGCATCATGTCTGTCACCTTGCAGTGTTGAGGAAGACGGAGGAGAGAAGATTGACAACAGAAGGAGGCCCAAGGTAAGAAAAGAAGTAGAAAGTGAGGGCATTGCGAACAACCAATGCCCTTTATATTTCTAATGGTGGTGCAGCTTATCAGCTTGATCTCACTCAGGTGATCAAACCCACTTTCCCTACCTATGCAGGTCAAACAACCCATGCTGCAACATTTACTTTAACACTTCCTGACTCAGCCCAACCATTGCCAGTTGGAGGACACCAAATGGCACACATTCTGCTTGCCACATGTATGTACAAGAATGATTTCCATAGATGCCAAGCTACATCCAGAGTCCTCTGTTTCATTTCTATTTCCAATATCTGTTGGGAAGTAACAGATGCAGGAGGGGTTCTACTGTCTACCCCCCTAGACTAGAGTATAGGACTGCCTCTAATTCATATTTGACGTGCAGGATATGGGTAAGAAAAATATTGGATGAAACCTTGAATAATTTACTTTAAAATCTTACCTCTTCCTTAAGATTTTTAAATCATAATTATTGAGGAAGCTTTAAGAGACCACAGCTTAGTCGCACTCTTCTTAAGATATCAATATTGACATTATTGTCAATAAAGTTTTTAAAAAAGATATCAAGAGACACTTGTCATTCTTACTGAAATGTTGCAGGCTGTTGCTTCTGCTTTAAATGGAGGCACATTTGTTTTATATTCCTAATGTCTAACCAATTTCTAATGCTTGGTTAGACATTCAGAAAATATCAAAGCAGACCTGGAGCACTGGATTTTATCCTCAAGCTAACGCTATGTGAGGCAGATAAAGCCATGAACCGAAATGAGATTACATGGCTGATTCACTCTCTTTTTTAATAAATTGAATAACTGCATTTTGTTTTGTGGATGAAAACTCCCCTGGAAATACTAATATGGCGCTGATGCTGTGGGT
Source organism: Phrynocephalus versicolor (assembly GCA_023846285.1). NCBI lineage: Eukaryota > Metazoa > Chordata > Lepidosauria > Squamata > Agamidae > Phrynocephalus > Phrynocephalus versicolor. The sequence goes on from JAHTLZ010003547.1 coordinate 19,312,218, forward strand.
CTATACATCACTTTAATATTATTTTTATTTTTATTCTTATTTTATTGTGCTACTGTTTTATGGTTATATTGTATAAATTGTTTTAATCTGTTAATTGTTGTAAACCGCCCAGAGTGACCTCGCTGCCAGATGGGCGGTATAGAAATCCAATAAAAAATAAATAAAATAAAAAAATAAATTATAAGACAGAGGTACTAGTTCACTACTAGTACTTCTGTGAATACTACACAATGTATCTGTGAACAAAAATATCATGCTAAATTCAAGATAATGAGAACCTGTCTAATATTCACTTCGTAGAACTTCAGCCACAATGACTCTTAGGCATAGTTCTAAGATGATGATATATTTCATTCCTTCAGGGACAAGGGTTAAACTAGACTTGAAGAGGAATGGATATTTACTATGGTTAATCACTTTCTCTTCTAGCCTCAGAGATGTCTGGCTGAGGAATCAGATTTACAAAGTAAGCATGTGTTTACCTTCCAATGACAAATCATAACACAAAAGGGAGCTAAAGAACAGATGCAGACTTGAGGTAAAAAATAACTGTATAAAAACAGAAGTCTTTCACTACTTAGCAAGCCAACATTTCTAAATAATGGGCCAAGCACATTATCTGGTTTGACCCTCACAAAGATGGCCCTGCTCCAGCACCACAACATCTCATCCTAAGATAATGGATGTGAGGGAAAAAGAATAGGGGACAGCCATGTTACCATCCCACAAAACTCTTCTAAAAATCAACGGTGCCATTATTAGACCATTCATAACCAGCAAGAGACTCTGGCTCCCCCCCCCCTTTCAAAAAAGGCTTCAGATGTTTTAAGAACTATATATTTTCAGTCCTGTTCCAAGCATTTCATATAAGGTTAAAATTAGATGCTATAAGCCTCACACCTCCACATTTCTTTTACAGTGCTAATATACAGGTTAATATTTCTTGGGAAGAATTATGGGAGTTGGATGACAGAGAACTACCTTCTGTCTGGCAGCTGTCCTATGCATGTGCTACAGGGGCAGGTTGGTAGATTCTTCACCAGTGCTATCCTTTGAGGCAGGAGGGCTATTTGCAGACGTACATCACAATACATCTCACCCTATGACTTGTTAGTCTTCTCTTGCGAATGCTTCCCTGCTACTCACCGTTCCCATTCTTTAGATAAATATGCATTTGGGATCATGCCGTGCTGTTATAAATGGTTCTGTTCTTGCGACAGGGATAAAAATAGCACCTTCACCCTTTCCTAGTGTAACAGAAAATGAGTAAGACGTTCATTTCCAAAGTCCTCTTCCTCTCCTCTCTTATTTCATAACTCCTCTTAATAAGTTGGGGTCAGCATTAATGGTGTCATTGCTACTGGTGGCGGTAACTGTATTATTAAATTTATTGTGTGGACACACAGATGTCCTGTTTTTTGCTAAAACATGAATATATGTTAGTCACTTGAAACTTCCCCCTAGACAGTATTAATTCCCTAGGTTTTGCGCAAACGGTGGTGACATGCTTTTGATTTTAGGGTAACTTATGACCCCAAATGAGTCATACATTTCTACATAAAGCAGCACTTCTCTGGGAAACTCTAGGAAACTGCTCTTATTACTTACGTAGTTCTAGATAATTCCATTTCCCAGCTCCACAATCACCCCAACAGGCCAGCACATCTCTTGCAGGGGTGTTACATTTTTTCCCCTTGCGCTCAAACTGCAATATGATGTTGCTTTGAAAATGCCATTATTCTTGTAGATTTGATGCTCTCACAATCACCATACACAGACATCATAAGCAACTAGGAAAAACTCTTGTCTGTGATCGGGACATTCCCTGAATCCATTTTGTTCCAGTCATGACAATTAACAACAAAGATAATGTGTTCATACATTGTTTTATTTTACAGTTTGTTCTTCAAAGGGAAAAAAGAGCCTGAACTACAGCTAGAGGTTCATATCCATTAGCTTTGGGATGGATGTTGTGGTACTTGCCTCTGATGGAGGGCACACCTTTAAAAAAACACCAACACCTGAATCATTTTTGTCTGAATGAAGGACCTCTGACAATGACAAGCTGCTACAAGCCAAATCACAGGGTAGGTTTCCTTTGTATGTTTTGGAAAAGATGTTTCTTTTTATGAGCAACTAATGGGGACACTCACCTCGTAGCCTTTTAGTGAAGGGCCAACCAACACAACAGGCCTCATGGACGGCACTACGTCATAAGGAGGCACATGTTCTGTCTGAAAGAAGAAGGTGTTTCATGAATGTCTTCTCTCGAGCAGACCCTGCACGCAATTTCTAGGAGGGAAGAGGGTAGAGGCTGTATACTTACCACTTTCTGTTTCTGTTTTGCTGAAAGATCAAAATAATTAAATATTACTTTGTTTCACCACCACACAGCGGTCATAGAAGTGCAAACGAAGCATGCACAATGTTTAATCTGGCAGAAGACACCAGAGTTAGAAAACTTCGAGTTATGCAATTTAAATACAGTATAGCCCTCGGATTTGCTCTTGAAGGGGTTGTGTCCTTTCAATGACTGCCTTCAGTTGTGCCTACCACGTCAAGATTCTGGCCTTTTGGAAACACTGCTAAAGGCATGGCATCTATTTAGAATCAGATAGTTCATCCTTTCTTAGCTGCGGTGCTCCTCGCTGCTCAGTGAGAGAGGCTAATTTCTCATGATGTCCCATGAGGCATCTAAATGAACCAGGCTTAGGGGAAGGGGGGCATTAAAAGGGAAAAAAACTCATGCCATTGCAGTCCCAATGTAATTAAATGTCCATATTTGTAAATCACCATGAGGATATTTACTAGTTCCTCTTTCACATCTGCACTGGGTAAATTCAACAGGTTCAGTTCCCAGCATAAAGAAGAAAAATAGCACAACAGGTCTAGTGCTGAACAAAACGTACTTACTTAACGAGCTAAGATTTTTAAAATTCCCAGTCCAAACATGTTTTTCTACAGCAGAATTCTTAAATCTCAATTTTTTTCTATCTCAGACAATGAAAAGTTTAAGGTCTTTAATTAAATTCATATGAAAATCAAGCCGAAACAAAATTCTCAAAAAGTTTTTAAGGGCAATAGGGCCCTCTTATATATTCTGAAGCAAAATTCCACTATATGCCTGCCTTAGGAGATGGCATTTTCTAGGAGAAATGTGCCATTTTAGTGCAATAAAGAATTTAATATTAATTAGTTATAAAATAACTTGTATCATTCCCAAGGCTGGAAGCAACATAAAGTAAAAGCAGTGTCACAATGTTGTCAAATATTCCCATTCACATAAGCACACAAACTCTCAAAAGGATGCTGAAAGGCAATTGGGCTCAACTACAATACAGGGCATCTAGACAATGAATGTCAATTACAGCCAGGGCAAACAGCCTGGTTCAATTTCAGGATTTTTTTTTATGCTGCCAGCTATCACAGATCACTCGTCCAGAAAGCACATTGGATAAGGTATTAGGATGGAACCAAAACAAACAAACAAACCAAACAGTCCACACTGTGGCAACTCACTGTCCCAAACTTTCCAGGGTTGCAATACTAGTTTTTACTCCTACTGCATTCTGATACATAATTTTCAAGGGGCAGATCACTGTGCTTATGTACACAAACAATATAACCTGCTTAACTCACCAGCAGAAGTGGGTGTCGCTCGAAATGTGCCAGACACCATTTCTCCAAGGCTTGAAGACGAATTTCCACTTGATTTCCTGCATGGTAAAGAACTCCAACTAAGATACTGAGGAAAATCAAAGGATGACACTCAACACAACTTTGCAGTGTTCAAACTTGACTAATGAAGACCCGGGCACATTATGTTTGTATCTATTCTTGGGTCGCAAGGGTAAAAAAAGACCAAACTGGACAAAAAATGAGCAATGGGCAGCACTTTTGACAGACCAAGGGGAGGTTCATGATTTCATATATGCTCCATAACAACAAGACAGAGAAAAGCAGAAATGTCCAGAGTATCTTCAGAAGTTGTCTGGTGTGGTTCCAGAACCTACCCAATATCTGGTGAAGGGTGTGAATGAAGAATGCAATTCTACCTGCTTCCAATTATTCATCCAGATACAAGGCCACCTGTTCAGTCCCTTTTAATATCTTCTTTGGGGCCAATGACTCAGAGCTCAACTGACTTTATTTGTTTTCCTTCTTGCTTTTTCAAATCTGTTGGTGTGGACCCCTTAAAATGAGCAACTGAGAAATACTGGCAACTACCAAGCAACAAACAGAGGGCACAAATTTATCTTCCCACTTATACATGCACTTCTATAAGACCCATCTGCCAAACATCTTTTGTGATGGCAAGATTTGTACAGAGGAAAATCCTGACATGACTTTCTCTGGTGTCCAAAAAATAAAGGGCACTGAAAATATTGCAGATGGTATCCACAAATGTCAGATGGAATCCTATTACATTTTTATGCGGGCATAATGCAACTGGCATTACATCTCGGCGATCAATTACAGAAAGGGAGGAAAGCAGCATAGCTATTTGCTGCTGTGTGGTGAGTTGTAGAACTCAGTATGCAAAAGGAAGTGCCTATGATGGCAGCAAACACAGGGCATACATAAGCAGCTACCCATCACTTCTTGAAAAACCTGAATTCATTCCACTGCTCTGGAACAGGATGGACACTGCCAATAGTTGTTCACTTGTGGGCAGGTGACCATCACCCACAGTACCTACAAACTCTGAAGTCATGGTGGGATTGCATTATTCATGTAAGGGCTGCAGACCCTTCCTCTCAATACAAATTCATTCAGTGAATAAATGATTAAAATCCAGTCAAAATATGACATTATAAATGGCTGCCTCTTAATGTACTAGTTTTAATCTGTAATCCTATATCTACATATCTGGGAATAAATCTCATTGAACTCAACAGAATGTACTTCTAAGTACACATATAGGAATGAAATATATATCCTTGTAGAGCTATCATAATAAATAATCTGAAATAAATTAATAATTTCCCATCTTGTCAGCAGAGTGAGAAAAACTGACTAGGCAATCAGAGTTTTGACGTCGACTGCTGCGCAAATGCTCATTGTGGACGGTGACTTCAAGACCCCCCACCTCCACCCCACATACAGTTTCTTAATGTTCTTTATTTTTAATCTGAACTGGGATTGGACAGCCTTTCAAATAAAATATATCTTCAGATTATTGTCCTCTGACAACCCTTCAAATAAAAATGGCCTAATCCCTTTTCTCTAATCTTTTCTTCAAAGATGGACTTTAAAAATGAACACACCAGTTCTGATACACTATCCATGGAGAAATTCTTCTGTGTCTATGGACGGTCTCCCATGATCCTGAATTTTAGGTTCTGAACCTTCTGGACCACAGGAAGAAAATCCATGGATAGAAGATGCACTTCTGCTCACAAGGGCAATCCACCTGAGCACCACAACAGAAACACAACCAGGTTGGGCTACTCTTCATTCCTCACATTCTCAGTACAACCCTGTACATGGCAAATGCATGTACAGGGTTCAGATCCTGTATGGCAATAGGCCAAAGCCATTCACTCACTATCCAAGTTTAGCTGTCTATCTTTGACGAATCTCTCAGTAATGTTATAGGTCTCACAAAACAAAAGCCACACTTTCACATATTGAGACAGCGAAACCACCCAGCAGCTCAAAAGCAGGAGCAAAGTTTAGCTAGGGCAACACAAGTGTTCCATCTTACCCGCCATGAAAACGCCCTCTCTTCTGCTCCTGCTGGATCCGAATGTTCTCCAGCCGTAGTGGACTTGGGATGAAGCCAATCTCACAACCTTCTTTAACTAATCTTCCTATCCACCAGTCATTGTTATATTTCTGTAACAAAGGAGTTATTAATTTGAACCTTTCATTATCACTCACGCCTACTGAATATGCACAAGCCTTTGCCAACTAGCTCTCTCCATTGCCAGTGTTCATCCATCAGAGCCATCTGCCCGCTATTGATATAGGCCCTACAATAGTCTCAGTCAGCAATGAGAATAGGTATTAAGGTATTGTCAGAACCCAAGCAATGGCCAATGGTCAGGAATAAAGGGAGTTGTATTTTCCATCTCTGCTCAAAACTTGTGGGTCACATGGATGACAACCAATAGCATGGAGCAGGTGGGTAGCAAAGTTTGGTTGTTTCTATGGTGACAACTGGAATGTTATATCACATTAATGTGCCCCCAATGAATGCACCCGAGAATGTGCCTCACACAGACAATCTACTCTTGGCTACACAAAGCACCTCCAATATGTTCCACAAGGCCCATCTTTACTGTAGGTGGAAGAAGTCCATTTTTGCCCCTGCGGTTTGCTGAGTCCAATATGTTTATGCACTGGCAATAACTGTGGTTACTTAATCTGTTTTAAAAGTGCATAATTCATAATCCAAAGGGTGATGCATGAACCATCTTAAATTTGAAGCCATTCCTTGTTGCTGACAGTTTAGCTTGTTGCCAAAGTGACCTTGCCTGAAGCCCCAACTAGATATGCAATACAGTTGGCTGCATTTCCCTCCGTAAGGCTGCGGTGGCTGTAAATTCAACAAAACCAAAGCCAAACGCAGTACTAGGAGGTGGTGAGTTTAAGCTTCAGGGAAACGTGAGGAAAGACTTGATTAATATTTCCCCCACATTCTCCTCTGATTCATTACTTTGTGTTTATTGGGGAACAGATGTGTGTGCACCATGCTCTGAGGCCTAAAAAGATTTCCAGTTTTATCTCAGGCATTAAATTGCTTGTGATATAATGGACAACCAGTTGAAAACAATCACATACATAAATCAGGGATGGACAACATTTTGCACTTCTGGGTGGTTTACATTTCTGGCTGTGGAACCAGAGGTTGAGAGTTCCCAACTGTCCCTCCTTTGAACAGAGCCAGCCTGTGTGGCCTTGAGCAAACTGCATTGCACAGTCCCAGGGCAGCCCCAGAAGAAGGGAATAGTAAGCCGCTTCTGTGTACAGTGGAACCTTGACTTATGTCATTAATCCGTTCCAGAGGTCTAGACATAAGTCAAACATGCCTTAAGTCAAACAAACTTTTCCCATAGAAAGTAATGGGAAAGTGGATTAATCCGTTCCAGATGATGGAAAAGACCCCTTGAAAACAGCAATTTAACACAAATTTGACTGGAATAGGAGATTCCTTCTGGGGATGTAAATGAAATGTCTCTTCAAAGAGAGGAGGAGGCAGTGGAATTATAGTCCACAAGTTATACGCCTCCACTTTTTAATGTTTATAGCAACAATGTCTAAGATTTAAGTTTTACTGATTTTTAACCTGACGTTCCAAGTTCTGAACAACCCTATGCTTACCATTAGAGTCCCACAACTGTACAGCTCCCCAACTAAAATGCTTCCATTGTGGACCAGAATTCTGCAGCCAGATTTTTTACAAGACTGAGCCGATTGTATAACCAGTGAGGCCAGCCCTGAGCTCCCGGCCCTTCTTCTCATCCAGTGGCAGCGGCTGCTTCGGTGAGGCTGAGGACCAGCTCCAGGTGCTCTGAGCTGGCCTCGCCGAAGCCGCCGCTGCCGGAGGAGAGGAAGAAGGCAGGAACAGTTTGGAGGCGGCAGCCACGATTCTGGGTTGTGCCTGCCGCCTGATTCCGGTGCCTTGCGCCGGGGCTCCGAGCTGTAAGTCAAAGCCTGAGACTCAAGTCAAACAGGTCCCTTCTTGCTGCAAGTCAAATATGATGCAAGTCAAGCAGCATGTAAGTCAAGGTTGCACTGTACTCTCTACCTAGAAAATCCTTGAAAAGATCGCCATAAGTTGGAGTTGACTTGGCAGCGTAAAAGAATGCATTGTCTATTTTTAGGGGTGTTATGTACTGTCAAGTCGGAATTAAATTATAATAACCGTAATAGGGCATTCAATGTAAGTGAGATATTAAAGGAGTATTTTTTATCAATTTCCATCTCCCTAATTTGTTTCATGTTCAAGCAATAATTTGAACCTAGGTCTCCTGCATCCTTGTCACTCACTCTATCCAGCATAGCATTGGACAATATTACCCTATGAATGATAATTGCATACTAATAGATCGTACTTATATTCAAGTAAATGTAGGTAAATCCACCATTCAGGCCTTCATGCTCAGTTTAGGAAGACCAGGAACTTAGAGACCAAAGGACCTGCTGGGAAGAGATTGGTCTTTGTAGCCCCACATTTTTACAAGCATTCCTATACTATATGTAGGCATAACACCTGTAATGGATTAGTGAAAGGACTTCATTTCCATCATACAAAATGATGCAATTTTTATCATGTGGCTTCCCATTCATCTTTGATTGTTTCAGTCTTGTCTGTCCCTCAGCGCAAGGTTCCATTATGTTCAATTAACCAGAGCTTAAGGAAGGGGTGGATACAGATGATGTTGAGAGATGATGAGAGTTCTATTCACTCCCTAGCCAGGGTTGCAAACTTTGATTTAAACCTTTTAAGCTTACACAAATGCACACATGCATACGGCAAGACAACTCTCTCTCTCTCTCTCTCTCTCTCTCTCTCACACACACACACACACACACACACACACACACACACACACACCCCTACAGCTACCTGAACGGTGTAGAAGGATTTGACCCTTGCTCACACTGAGACTTCACTCTATGTGACAACTCTAAGATAAGACAGGGAGGCATACCGACAAAGTGACAGGAACAGGAAAAATGGGCATTGACACCCTAGCACAACTTGTCAATAATATCAAGAATTTTCAAATCCCTTGATGATCTGAAAGCAGAATTTAAATCCATACCCACATAATCATTATTGTTATTATTTTTAAAAAAATTACAACTAAGATACTGTCTTAAAGTTTGGTTTGGTTGAGATGCAGTGGCAGCTCCAAAAACCTCAGGGACGCCTGATACTATATATGCAAACAATAGAGACATTCCCATGAGCTTTCAGACTTTCATATGCCTCAGCTAAGTTAGATTCTATGAGGAACAAACCACTGAATAAGTGGGCTGCTGAGTAGATGCCAATGGAAGTGAATTCTTGCAAATAATACAGACCTCCTTCTTGGAACTGTGACTACAGGCCCATGTACAGCTAACAAGGCAGGAACACAAAAATCACTAAAAATTCTCCAGAGAACTAGGGGCTTTAACCCACATGTGATGATTGTGCTCTCACCAATGCCCCCTTTCAGCAAGAAACAATGAAATGCATTAAATCTGTATAAGAAACAGAAGTGGAATATTGGAAATGGCCATAGACTATGATCCCAAGGGCAACCTAGTCTAACTAGGCAGTGAACAACAATAAAGTAAAGAAAACACAATACAATCACATGAAAATAACTACAAACAATATTAAACATTAACAAATATCAATAGCATCAGTTATATGCAAAAAGGAAACATAGTAGAAAAACAAACCAGTAAGGACAATTCAAAGGTTAACAAGGTCAAATAAAAGAAAAACAGCATGCAGAAGAGAGAACAGGAGACACAAAAATACATATTAAAAATAGACACAAAAATCCTCGCCATTTCATGGTTCATATACTGCGGTCCTGGTATATCACAGGACCGCTATATATGAAGGCACAGGGCCCCTGGAGCAAACTGTGTGGGCCTGTTTGAAGCCTCCTGCACTTACCCCAGGCCTGGTGCTGCCCTGAACAGGCGTCTGACGAGCTTCCCAAGCCTGTCGGAGGCCCCAGAAGTGGTTTCCAGCGAACCGGAGATAGTCCGAAACCACTTCTGGGGCCTCTGACGGGCTTGGGAAGCCCGTCAGAGGCCCATTCAGGGCAGCACCAGGCCTGGGGTAAGTGCAAGAGACCCCAGACAGCCCCCCCCCGGCCCGACCTGACTGAGTACCTGCATATTGCGGATTTTCCTTTATCGCGGGTTGGGTCGGGTCCCTAACACACCCACCCCAGGTACTATATTTAACAGGTAGTATGTAGGGTTTTGGTTGGTTTTGGTGGTGAAGATACTTTGGAGAAATGATGAGCTAAGGTCAAAGACATATTTCTTGCTCCATCTTTAAATTAAAACACATACACGTTTAATTCTAAAAAGCATGAAGAATTTTAAACTCACCAGGTCACCTCACTCCTTCACTAGCTTGGAATTTCACATTGTCCAACACATGGTCATCAGTGCTGTTTCCAACTTTGAAACCTTGAACAGGATTTATAACCCTGGGTGTAAGTCTCTCATCAAATACTACTCTTGGTGTAACACTGGCTGTTTTTCAGCTTCATTTTCATATCTTGCACGGCTCAGTGCTATTTATTTGGTCTCAAACTATAGACAGATAAGAATTACTCCACTGCATTGTTACCTCTTTAATGTGTAGAAAATCTTTAGCATCAAAGGAGATGGCAGTGCTTGGTACGGGAACATCTTCATCCAGTGCCCCACAGTAACTGACATTCGTCTTCACAGCGAACGCTACCGGTTTTGACTGGAAACAGAAATACATTCCTATTATACAGAAGTAAGAAGCTGGAGCAGCTAATCATACATAGCAAATGGAACAGGGAGAAAGAGTACACAAAGAACAAGCAACACACTGTTAAAAGATGGTGGCAATGCTTTAGACAACAAGGCTCCAAGCTTTTTTTCTAATAATTTTTGTTCAAAAGTGATTGATGGCTAGGAATACTGGAACTGATAGAAGTCCTGCACAAAATCAGTCTAAAACTGATATTAAGGATTATATTCAAATGAGGAAAAAGTTGAGTTTGCTTTCTGTTTCACCAGATAGCTTGTATTTCAGTTACAACCTGGTCAGTTCAGTGCTTCTTAGGTGGCCCATAATGCTCCTGTTCCTCCTCTACCTCAACACTTCACTGGGGAAGTTTTCACAGTTATGAATATTATCTGATTATATATACCTGTAGTTTCCTTCAATTTTATTTATTTATTTATTTGATTTTTATACTGCATCATCTGGCCAACAGTCACTCTGGGCAATTAACAAAAGTTAGGACCTGGATAATATAATTAATATTAAAATGGACAATATACAATGTATAGACTGAAATAAAAACTAACCAATCAAACACAATTAATCTGACAACAAAGCAAAAATAACGAATCAAATACTTTTAAAAGAACAGGTGGATTAAAATATAAACCAGATCAGTGAGATGAACGAGATGACAAACAGTGATCAGGGAAAGTGTGTCTCTTGATGGTGTGACCATCAAGAAAGCCTGGTTCCTAGTAGCGGTTTTCCAAGCTTCTTTTGGGGTAGGCACATTCAAGTGGCCCACCTGAGAGGAGTGAGTGTTACAGTCGGTATTCTGTGGCAGGAGCCGTTCTGATAGATAACGAGGCCCCAAACCATTTAGGGCTTGGTAGGTCAACATAAGAATCTTGAAGTCAATGCGGAATTGGAAATTTCTTAGTAAGTTGTCTATAAAAAGGAGGTTTCTTGTGCTGGATTTATTTTTATAGAAGTCTGAAGTACTGTACAGGGAAAACATTGTGCTGGACTTCAAACTAATCTCTGGGTATGTGGATGAATTCTAAGAATTTTTGCACAGTGATCTTGCCTTCAAATATGAGACAGCTGGGGGATTTTTTTCTCAACACAGCCACACACCATGACCCTGCCTTCCCACTGCTTCTCAGCAGTGCCTATTCCTGAGACAGGAGAGCACTACACATGATGCTGTATTGTGATTTCCCCCACACACCTGAAGAGATTCTTGGGAATAAATGATTACTACTTCTAATGGTGACAAGCATGTACACTGGAGGAGAAGATTTGGCCCAGCTGTAGTAAATATCAAGAGAGTTGAAGCTCAAAGGGCTGAGGACTAGTCATTCTCTGGAAATTAATCAGCAGGTCCCCCCCCTCAGGAAATTGCCACAACATGCCCCTGGATTTCTCAAATGCTTGCTTGCCTGCTTATTTGTTTGCTTGTTTGTTAGGTAGCAGGCTCATGGTTGACTCAGCCTTCCATCCTTCCGAGGTTGGTAAAATGAGTACCCAGCTTGCTGGGGGGGGGGAGGCAATGTATACCCTGCATACTATAATTAAAAACTGTAAACCGCCCAGAGACCACTTGAAGTGGTATGGGGCAATATATAAGCAGAGCACTTTGTTTGGCTTTGCTTTGTTTGTTTGTTTGCTTAGCTTAGCTCAGTTTAGCTTAGCATCTCCTTTCCAGGAGAGAGAGGGCACTTCCACTTGGAGAGCTGACAGAGTTGCCCATTCTGACTCGGTGGAGAAGAAAACGGGGGAAGTGATGGAAAAACACAGGAGGGAAAGTGGGTGAGGGTTAAATATTGCTTGGGCTAACCTCTGTAAAAATGTTGCGTTTGAAGCAATTATTGTTAGGTACAATAACTGTATCATCTAGAACAGGGGTGCCCAAACTTTTTGTAAGGAGGGCCAGATTTGGTGGCTGAGAATGTGTCAGGGGCCGGTTGCTCCCCAACCCTACCAACCCACTGCAAGCCCCACCCACTTTCTTTAAAAATAACATGGGTTGAAGGAGGGGGAGGGAGGGGCGGGCCAGACAGCCGTGGGCCACTTAGAATGGCCTGACAGGCCGGATTTGCCCCCCCCCCGGCCGGACTTTGGGCAGGCCTGATCTAGAAGCACGATGGGGGTTGGGGGGAGAAGGAAAAGACAGGGGCACCTTTGCTCTTTCAAGCTGGATCGCTGCTTGCTGCTCTCGTTCCTGGCGGATGGCTTCCCTGTCCTCTTCCAGAGAGACATCAGAATCTGATGGCCTGCTGGTGTACGAATCTGCTGATCCCTAGGAAGAAAAGGGCGTCGTTATTATCAAAATGATGGGTGAAGTGCAGGAAGAAGCCAAATATGTCGAAAATATACCCAAAGCCATTGATTTATTGTTGATTACATTTCATCTTTATTTATGTATTCCAACCAAGACACGACTCTGCCAAGCTTCTCTTCCCTTCTGCTCACCATGGCCAACAGAGCAGCTCTTTAGGCTCTGTCTTGTTAGGAAATGAGTTCCAATAGTGAAAACACATTTCCACCCCACCCCTACCCCCAAGAAACAGCAGATCTTCTTACTGCATCTTCATTATCCATATACACATCTCAAAACACTAGCAGCTCTAGATCTAACTCAATGACTTTTTTCAACACTTGTGTTGTGATCAACTCTCTACCACAATGATACCTGGTGACAAACCAAATTGGAGCAAACCCATGGCCCAATACAATCTATTCACAGTAAATTACATTATTTGCATACTTTTTAATGCTAATATCACAACCATCAATATGAACAGTTAAAGCCCCTCTACAGCAACTTTCGGACAAAAAAATATTATCAAATGCAAAAACATTTATTTATTTATTTATTTATTTATTAACCACACAGCTAACTACCCTGGATTTTTGTATTACCAATCACTAGTCGAACGCTTCCCAAGTTTTTAGGACTATGTGATGTATCGGCAAATTATGTGAGCAGATCCCAGTAAGGCAACTTTCTACAACTGACTAATGGTGACTTTGTCATCTCCAATTTCTCCTAAATATTTGCTTAGCTCTTTAGGCACCACACCCAGCATACCGATTGCCACTGGGACCTGTACTGGTTTATGCCAGAGTCTCTGAAGTTCAATTTTCAGATCCTGATATCAGGTAATTTTTTCAAGTCGTTTCTCAGTGACTCTACTATCACCTGATATAGCAACATCAATGATCCACACTGTTTTCTTCTCCACAATGCCCAGGGTATTATGCTCCAAAACCATGTCTATCTGTATTCAGAAGTCCCCAAGTAATTTTGCATGCTCAAAGTTATATTATTATTATTATTATTATTATTATTATTATTATTATTATTATTA
>JAHTLZ010003547.1:19326048-19351441 GCA_023846285.1 Phrynocephalus versicolor
TATTATTATTATTATTATTATTATTATTATTATTATTATTATTATTAAAACAGAACAGATTGTAATGTCACCTTCATCCCCATTATACTGTCAGCCTTTGCAAGTAACATCATGCATAATTCACACTGCCTGGTCACTCCTTCTGAATAGCACCAGCAGATAAACAAATCAAGCCTAATATTTTTTAAAGCTTCATTTCCAATGTACTCTTCGCAGTATGTTTCAGTGGGGTCTGAACCCACCAAAGGATACTTTTTCTATTCTTAGTGATACAGTACAGTGAATTTGTGCTCTTTTTACCTTTCCACTGTGAGTACTTGCTTAATGTTTGCTGGACACAGACGTAAAGACCCCAAGTTTCCTTTCTGAAAAACACAGAATGCCTGGGATACAAAGCAATTCAACACATTGTTTTGTATCTCCATTTTTTTTTTTTTTTTTTTTTTTTGGCCAGTCAACATTAGTGCAAACCGATCACAGGCAGACTTTCCCTAAGTGGCTCAAGAACAGAGTTTCCCCTGAGCAGGGCTGAACGCTTGCTTCAAATTAAAAACTGGTCATCTTGTATGACAACATATATAGCAAGACCCCACCACACACACATGCACACACACACACACACACACACACCATAGAAGTTATGTAATGCATTACTTTGCATTAATTAGAACGCACTACTTAAAAGAGTACTGAAATGATTTCCTTTTTTTAGAGTAGCCGTAGCCGTACTCGAATGGAGGAACTCACTGCTCCGTAGGGAAGTCAGGCAGTGATGATCTTTGACAATATTTCACTGCATGTTAAGTCTTTCTCGTTAAGGCAGGCATTTATTTTACGAGATGTGTTAAGCTTTATCTATTGTTTTTGATTTATCTGTTGCTGGCTTCAGTTCTGTTCCCATCACTGTTTGAGGATTGCACTGTATCTGATTATTGGATCTAACTCCCATGAGCTATTCTGAGTGGAAAGGGTTCACAGTCAGCATTCACACAAACACCTGTATTTATGAATCAATGCACAATTTTAGCCTGCATCCTCTCCAGGTCTGGGACCTGTTCAACTGTAAACTTTATGGAGGAACCTTCCATGTCAGCCTTTAGTCCACTTAGTCAAGTACTGTCTGTGCTGGGCAACAGAGGTTCTTTAGGATTCCAGTTAGCAGTAGAGATGGGCATAAAATGAATTTTTAATTCATTTCATTATTTGTTATTCATTTCGTTCCCTAATGAAACGAATAACGAACCCCACCTTGCAAAAGAAACAAAATGAAACGAAACAGAAATTTCTGTTTCACTCAGTTTCATTTTTCCATAGGAATGCATTAGCAATGCATTCCTATAGGGGAAACCCACAAGTCCCCCCTCCCAATGCACCAGATGGGGCATGGAACCACGGGGTTTTGGCCTCCCCCAGCGCCGATCAATGGGCTGGGGAGGCAAAAAAAAAAAGGTTTAAAACGCCTGCCTTTTCCCCAACAAAAAAGCACCAAGCAGGGGGCTCACGCTACAGCTGATCGGGGCTTTTTTTTGTTAAAGCCCCGATCAGCTTTAGTTCGCGTCCCCAGCTGGGCGCTTGCAGCAAAAAATGATAAAAATAATAAAATAAAATTTAATAAATAAAAAAGCACTGAGCACCCCGCTGTGCTAGGCTGGTCGGCTTGTGTAAAAAAAAAATGAAATGAAACAAAATATGAAATGAATTTTATAAAAAAAAATTCGTTTCCTAAGAAGCAAAACGAAATGGTGGGGAAGAAACAAAAAATGAAAAGAAACGCCATTTTGGTGTTTCATGCCCATCTCTAGTTAGCAGTCTTTCCCTAATCCTTGCTAGGATTTGAATCTGGGGTCATTAGCATGCAATGCACGTGCCCTGCCACAGAACTGTTCCTGCAGTGGTTCAACTTTCAGCCAATGTCAAGGGAGCACTCAGCCATTCATCCTGGAAGCCAATGCATGCCACGCTGCTGTGGCTTGAAACTGGCCCTTGCATATAAATACTCCGCAAGGGGCCACCTAATGCATTGCATTTTTGATGACTCTCTCTCTCTCTCTCTCTCTCCCTCTCTCTGTGTGTACACACTGAGAGATCCAAATATTAATCCTACTTTACCGTAATATTTGAAGAGATGGCATCTTTTAGAAAAGTAGCTTTTTGAGCGGTATGTGTGTTAGTCTGTGCAAGAATTCCAGGCAAAAAACCAAAGAAACAAAACAAAATAAAAGACAAAAACATGTGGTACCTTAAAGGCTAACTATTATATATTAATGTAAGCTTTCGTGGACACATCCATTTCTTTAGACATATAGTAGCAAAAAAAGGGAAAAGGTACCTAGAAAAAGTATATGTAAAAAATAAAATAGAATAAAATACAAGTTGTGGGGTGGTTAGCCTATATGCAGTTTCCTTCTCTAACACATTATACTAATTGTCTGAACAAAGCCAAGATCATCATGATCTTGATGCAAGCCCTCCCAAAAGGACAGACCTTTGTGTATAACTAAGAGCGTGTTAGATGTGAATATAGGGCCAGATGGATTCCAAAAACTACAGCTGATTAATGAAGATCCATAAAGCTCACTGAAGATGTACAGGACTATTAAAATGCCAGAAATTATTGCTACTATTTTGCAGGCTGCCTACACCCATTGTCAACCCAAAGAAAAAATTACAGCCTAAAGATAGTAAATCAAAGGGCATAATAAACATGGACAATATACTGTGCAAGAATACTGGCTCTGTCCCTAGCTATTGCTGCACTCTATGACCAATAATACCTCAGTCAGGAGCATCTATATCGGAAATGCTGGATAGTTCACTGGTTTAGACACCTGGATTTCGAATCCTCTGCTTGCCTCTTTGATGGGGCTGGACTCAATGATCCACAGGATCCATCATCATCATCATTATCATAATTCCAAGTCCCCATTCCTAGTGCAGACAGTCTAGGACAGTGCTGGCGAACTTATGGCACAGGTGCCAAAGGTGACACTCAGGGCCCTTTCTGTGGGCACCCGACAGTGCCCCCTTCATAGCCACCTGTATTCAGGATAAGTTGCTGTACTGGCACTTTGTGAATAATTAGTGGGTTTTGAATCGCAGTTTGGGCACTCAGCCTCTAAAAGGTTCGCCATCACTGGTCTAGGACCTAGGTCACAAGAGACCAGCACAGCCCTGTGTATCTAGCTCTGGGTCATATGATTTTGTCTTTTCAATTCAGCATCTTTGAAAAGGAAGACAGCCTAACTAGACAGTGGGTCAACCTCTTTTCCTTCTCTGTCCTCATTCGCACAGACATTACTAAATCGCTGAAGGCCCTTCTGCTGCTCCCTCTCTTTCCAAGAATAGACAGGCCATCCCAGCTAGAGTGTGTGTAAAACATGAGGGGGGGAGGGGTTCACAAGCTGCTGAAAGGTAAAAGCTTATTTTAACACACACACACACACACAAACACAAACACACACAAACAGTCCTGGGAGTTAAAGCAGCTGTTTCCTGAAATTACTTGCTTGCACGATCCCTACGGGGGCAAAAAGGAGGCGTCCTGCTTTGAAAAGCCACCTGCCAAAAGTCCCTCAAACACAGCACTTGCGCACAGAGGTGACATATGGGTCCCCGTTTTTCAAAATGGACTCAGTGCTCAGCAGTGCTGCTTGACATTGCACCGTGTACTATGCTTCTCTGAAACTCTGCCACCTGCCTCTGGATAGAAAGTGACTGCATGCAATTACTTAAGAGCGCCCTGTCCCATTTGATGCAAGAGGGGGGAAACTCTAGGGAACTTGTTAACAGGAGCCTTTCCCCTCCACATTAACCCTCCCAGCCTTTTGCTACGGTGAGAGTTCATTTCATCAGACAGATATTCTGCACTCGTAACTATGCCAACTCCTAAAATATGCAATCTGGTTTTCTTCTTGCTCTGTTCAGTGCCTCTCTCCGCGGAAAATAAACTTGAAAGTCTGGCACCATTATAAACAAAGGCATGCAAAACTGAGGACCATCAGCATGGGAGGCTATGGTAGGATCTCATGATAGGATGAATCTTATTTTCCAACCAGTAAAACCATGTACATGAGCACAGAGCAGCTCCACTGCTAACGCTAGCTATGCTTTTAATTATAGTTTGGATGAAATAAATGAGCTTATACTTATAAAGACCATAACAAAACAGCATAGCACCAATGTATGTGCTAATAATACTTTTAATTGTTTTAGGCAGTAAGATAAACGTAAGTTTGACAGAAATGTAAATCAATTTTACTTCCAAATTTTACCTTTTTCATTAAATTTTAATTTCGTTCTGCCTTACAGGTTCCAAATGTTTCCAAAAAGGTGCATTGTTTTTCTAATAAGGTTATATATGAAATCACAAAAGAACATGTTTTGCATTGCTTGGGATCCCTTTAAACTTGTTTTCTTAATTTTATATCAAGCCCTGAAATTTCCAAGAAAGGCAGGATTTCAAAGATACTGTGTCAGATGCACATCAACGTAAGAGGTGATGGGAGGGCAAGCAGAGGGCAGGCAAAGCCTTCCCTGTGCAGTGCCACACAGCAAAGGCCTGGGGATTCTTGGGACAGGAGAACACAAATATAACTCTTCCAAAATCTGATAGATTTTTCTCTTTGGGAGCAGTGCCTTGAGAAGATGAAGAATGAAAATAGATTGTGATTTTAATAATAATTGCTGAAAGATTGAGCAGCAAACACTCACATTAGCACAAGAGTTAAATTTTCCATTTCTAGGATAATAGAGGATTATAGAAAGAAAGGAGCCTATTATGAGCGTCAACTACTGAAGTAGGTTTATTTCACAGGAACATCTGGTAGATTTGGCGTGGGGAACTCTTCCCATTGAAATGTTTTCATTCAAGATTAAATCAGGCACTTACATGCTTTCACTTCACCTAAAGCTGGCAATTTTTTTCCAGTTTGAAATTGACAAGAATGTTAAATTCCTCTAGAATAAGAAAGTTGGTAATACAGCCCTCGATTCTGAAGAATCCTCATTGCCATGCAACGGGAAGACAGAAACTTGGGGGTGGGTGGGGCCGATTGATGAATCAAGACCTTTTCAAGTATAGGTGTGTTGGGGAAGAGAGTGTTGTCAACATTATTTGGGCTCTGTATCAGATACCAAAATGTCTCCGGCCATCACCAATCAACCAACCAGCTACCTTAAAGAGATTCATAGAGTTTGGCTCAGCCTATTATTTCTGGGTGAGTTTTCCTCTCTTCACCAGTAATCCACCACACATAAGAAGAGGTCTGTAGTTCTCACCTCACAAAGGTTCAGGGTGGCTGGGACATGCAACAAAAGTCTTTTATTCCCCATATTTCTCATTCCCAATCCTCCGGAAATACAGCAACAAACCGGCACCTTGCAGTGTGCTCGCAATCACTCAGAACAGGTGAGTATCTCTTCTCACATTTGAGCATCTGCCATGACGCCATGAGACAGTGACCCCCTTAGGAGGGAAAAAATCAGAGCCTAACCTCCTCATACCAAGCCTGGGAACATTCTGCACCAATCCTTGTCACTTCCAGGTTCCTGCTGATTATGTCATTGTAAGAGGCTATTAAAAAAAACAATAACCTCAGTATAAGATTATTTTCTTGTTAAGAGGCCAAGGTAGGTTCTGTAGTTATTTAACCCTCACACTTGAGAACATCACCCAACACAGCTTCTGGCTCATATACACTGACAGAGAGGCACCCTGTTATCTCTTTTAACGTTTTTCATCCTTAGCATCGCTGAGATTACACAGATGCTATTACAGTAGTGAAGATAAAGACCTTGTCTGGACCAGTGCTGCTTCCAAGTACAGTACTTATTTTCTCACCCTCTTGGTTTCAGTCAACTGAATGTTCTCGCTCCACACAACAGGAAAGAAATACAGAAATAATAGCTGTGATAGACCAATACCTAAAACAACCTGTACTTGATGGCAGTTGCCTCTCTGTGTCATATTTCCCTTGAGTACAAATACACATTGTTGTTGTTGTTGTTGTTGTTGTTTAAAAATGGGACAACACTCACACAAGAGGGACAGGCTAGCTCCAGCAGGCTTTGCCACTGCCCTGTAGCCATCAATTCCACCTAGCTGCAAAATCTCAAAACATTAAGAGCTTGCACCTTTGTTTTCTAAGAACTGCCAAGCTGGAAAGGACCCTGCAGATCATGGACTCCATCCCTTGTCAGGGAAGCACAGTGGGGAATCAACTTTTCGGTGTGCCTTTACCAAATATATAATGGTACATCTATTTAACACTCAAAAAAGGGGGAGAGAGAAGACATAAAGAATACTTTATTAATACTTCATTACTAGGAGCAGTAAGCTGGAATCTAGCCCCACCAAACACAGGGAGATTTATGCCAGAGTAAATGTGATTAGAATTGACAGAAAGGTGGCATCCAGTCTTATCCATCTGCTGGAATAACGGAACTAACTTCTGGAACCTCTCTCCTCAACCAAGCAAAACTGCTCTAAGGTATTGTTTCCCAACCTTGAGAAATTCACATGTTCTCAGACTGCAAATCCCAGAAGCCTTCACCACTAGCTGTGCTGGCCAGGGCTTCTGGGAGTTGCAGCCCCAGAACACCTGGGTTACCCAAGGTGGGGAACCTGTACCCTTGGTAGAGATAGGAGGAACCCAGGGAGAGAAGGAGAGGAGACCAAGTAGAAGACTCATTCTGCGAACAAACATCCAGTTAGGTGTCAGTGAATAGACCCCTTAATCCAACATCCTCCCTACAGGAGATTTGACATGCCACACTGAAAGGTACAAACTGGCAGGTCTGTCATCAGGAACTGTTTAAACGACAGATCGAATAGAAGGCCAAAGGGAAAAGACAATTTTGTTGTGCTCACAACAAAGCAATAGAAAAAGAATCCATTTTTCAGTATTACTATGTGAGATGCCAATTGGCACACACACACACACACACACACACACACACACACTTTTATACTCTTCAGGAATGTCACCATCTGCTATCGCACACCAAGAACTGGCAGATCAGTTAGGCTGCTGGTTTCTTACCGAGAAATGAGAGATTTAAAAAGAAGGCATATACGGCTTTTCTTTTATAGAATACAGTAGTTGGTAAGAAGTCCTCATATGGCCTTGGCAATATTATCTCATAAGTCTTTTCTGGTGAGCGCCAAGAATAGCTTGTAGGGGAGGGGGGCAGAATTAGAGTGTTTGAAACTGTGAAGGAAAGGAGACTATCTGCAAAGGGAAAATGTAGAACCTGGAAACACGGAAGACAGATTTCTGACTCAGTCACTGGGGGTGGGGTGGAATAGAGGGTACCATTTACGGAAGCATCTTGAACCTTGAGGTTTCAAGGGCAAGAAAAGGAGAAATAAGGCCTCCGTTAATGGAAAAAAAAGCAATCTCCAAGGTGTAGATCACTGCACTATTCTCTGTAAGCCTTAAAATAAACAGTGACTGGAACCATTTAAAGACAAGCAAAAATCAACACGGATGGCTTCCCTTCTCCAAACTCTTTTTTGGGTGTGTGCAGGCAGAGAGCTCCCTTCTGCCCTGATGCACGCCTGTCAAATACTCAGGTATCTTGAGGAGGATTGTGGTTAGAATGGAAAAAATCAATTACTTTGTAAACAACTGAAAGTTTACATTACTTTTTTTTAAAAAAATGATATTTTTATTTAATTCTTATTCTTTAATGCTTTTACACAAGATTATAGTCTTAATTTAAGATGGGTTATAGCTCAAAGGCCTCATAATGGAATAGGGATATAAATTCTAATTTCAAATTATGAGTGAGAGTATTCATATCATTTTTAAAGACAATTTTGGAAACAGGTGCAACAGTTTCTGGATTGGGGCTCCCATCTGATGAGGACCCATAGACACCAATAGAACCTATTTAGGTTAATCTTTCTGCTTCTTCTAGTGCTGGAAATTCTGGGGAACCACAATAAAATGTTGAGGAGCGTTTTCTCTAGTTTCCCTGAATGAGTTTGATTACTCACATAAGGAGGCGAAGGAACTCTCCAGATGCAACTGAATAGCCATCCTTCATCTCTGTCTGTGGAAGTGCATATTTTCAGAAGACAAAAGTCTCAAAGAAGAGAGGACTATAGGAAGAGGAATCGGTGCAGCCACAGAGAATGTAGTATATGGTATACACTAAGAAAAGCAGGCGTGGGTTTTAAGAAGCAAAGCTGAACTTTCAGCAAGAGAAGAAAACCTCATGATTAAGTCAAGGTTTTCCAAGTAGAGTAGTGATGTAAATCAAGTTTAGCAAATTGATTTAAATCAGTATCCAAATCAAATCCACCTTGCTTGTGATTTATAGCATTCCTTATTCTATCACACACCATTATGTGGCTGCTTCATCCATGTGGCAGAGCTGTAGGAGCTGGAGAAAGAAAAGTGAAGATTGGGAGTGGGGGAGAATGTAAATAAAAACCCAACCTCTACATCTTTCTCTCCTCTATTCTGTTACCATCTAATCTTTGAAAGACTAGTTTGGATGCGACAAATACCTGTTTAGAAATTCTCCGTCCTAGCCAATATCAAAACAATTATAGTGCCATCTTGGTATCTTGTTATCATGGAGACAAAGATGCTGTGATGGACCTTCAGCCTCAAGCGAAAGGAACTTGTGAGCAACTATAACATCTGAGCAAAATATGGCATTGCACCAGTTGTGGACAAGATGTGTGAAGCCTGGCTATATTAGTTTGGACATGTCCTGTGTGCCAACGAGGAAACTCTGGCCAAAAAGGGTCCACCCTGGAGGTCAGCAGATCCCGACCAAGGGGATGACCAAAACATCACTGGATGAACACCCTTGAGAGCAACGTGAAGTTGTTCTGGGTTCACCTGGACCTAGCCCATGGCCGTGCCAAGTGGAAGGCCAAAACAAGAATAGCACCCCACCTCCACTTGGGACAGACACAAAGAAAAAGAAGAAGAAGACAGTGTCATCCAACCTCTAGCAAAAGAGGCCCAGGAAGCAACAGAATGTCTGAAAATTCCAACCCAGGGACATGCCATTAAAAAAAAACAGACTGGTGAACAGATGTAGAAGGCCTTGACTTTTTGATTTCACATTAAGTTTCTCCATTAGAAGGAATGTCTTTAAAAGTGGCTGCCTTTAATAGGGATAATCAGTGAGAAGCGATAAACATGGGACCGCGTGGTGCCATCCTTATAGACCAACTCTTCACACACAATGGCACTTTAATGAGTTGCCACATTTCCAGAAAAGATAAATGCATAATTAAAGAGATATATTTAGAAAGAACTTTCTGTTTTCTGCATTAATGAGAAACTAAAACAGACATAGTACTAAAAAAATGGAACCCAACTCTGGGAGAAGCAAAGAAGTCTTTCGTTCTTATAGGCTTTTTGTAAAAATTGAAATGGTTCTGTATTTATTACTCCTGCAACTATGGCCTGTTTGCTCTTTGCTAGTATTTGGCTATAATGGTGCCAATTACATGAATACACCAACAGTTTCCCTCACTATCCTTGGGATTTCTTATTCAAATGTCATTAAAAGCTATTATTCATTTGATTGATATGTCACTTTTGTATTTAAAAAAGGAAGAGACAACTAACAAGGGTAAAATTCATACAGAAACAAGATTTGAATCAAAGTTTAAAACACATGGATTTTAAAAGTCCTTCCAGTCTTCCCTATTAGGGCTTGGTTTCCAGTCCACTCATCATCATCATCCTTGTTTGTTTGTTTGTTTGTTTGTTTTGAATATTATTACCCCACCTTTCTTCTTGGAAAAGAACCCAGGGTGGCTTACAATATACAGTCCAGAACATTTAAGACATACTGTATTCAAGTTAAGAACAGGGAATTTGAAGAGGCATCTTAGAACATTAATAAAAGGAAACTGTGGGAGTTTGCTGGGAAAGTGCCAAGCAAACTGATTTTAGGAGAGCAAAGAAAGCACACACAGAGAGAGTTGCAGTTTTTCAGAGCCAACTGAGATTCAGGCACAGAACAAAGAAAGTCTGAGGTGTCTGCCTCAGCAGCCCCCTTTTATTGAGGTATCTAATGTTGATGAATACACACTGGATTACTAATGAAAACATCACCTCTAATAGGGAGCAAATGCCCTTTAGCCTTTGTCCTGCCTCAAAGCAAAGGTGACTGAAGAGGAAACAGAAAGTCACTTCCCCCTAGGGATGCAACGTGGCAGGGTCAGGATGGTGTGCCTTCAACTGTAACCCCTCAGGAAGCATACCCCACAGAGAAAGGTTCCCCCATAGGTAACATTAGAGCTAAGAAGAGTATGCAGGAAGAAAAGAAAAATCCATTATGAGGGGTGAAAAGCAACATGGAGGACACTAGCGTTCTTATGAAATCAGTCAATGCAATCATGTATGGTAATCACTTAGTAGGTAGTCCCTCAAGGAAAGCTTGCCTGAAGTGGAAGGTCCTTGCCTGCTTTGTTGCCCTCCTCTGAACTTGTTCTAATTTGCTGGCATCCTTTTTCAAGTGTGGTGCCCAGAATTGGACACTGTACTCTAGATGAGGCCTAACCAATGTTGAATAGCACTTCCTTAATATGCACATTTGTCTAGGTATCCTTCTGTTACATGTGCATCTTTGTATCCAACGTTCCTTGACACAACCCATTTTTGTACACAAGTTTTGACTACAGAGTGGTGTCTCTAAATTTGGAGAAGCATATATCTGTGCCCTAGTTAGTATGGGGCACTAACTGGTCAAATGAAATTCTCTTCCATGATTTGATTTTCATATAACACAAAATTCCCAGGATAGCTTTGGCAGCAGCTAGAACATCATGCAGGCTAACAGGTGTTGTTTTTATTAGTAACTTTCTGTCATTAAAAAATCTAACACAGGCAATTTCCCATCAAAGCTGGAAAAAAGTTTTTTTAAAGCAAAGCAAATTAAAAATATCAAGCAGCTTCTTCAACTCTTGCAGGGTGGCATTGGAATTCTAATTAGTTTAATTAGATAAATATTCCAACAGTCAGTGTAAAAACCCTAGGCTCAACTTGACCCCGTATCCGCTTTGAACAGATTACAGAACAACATATATATTTTGTAGTGGAAGTCTGTAACCTTTTCCCCTTAGCATTTTTAAAGGAATAATAGTGTTCCAAGACCACTGTGTATAACTTGCAAGCAGACTAGAGCAGTGGTCCCCAACCTGGGATCCCCAGATGTTCTTGGACTACAACTCCCAGAAATCCTGACCATCACAGCTAGTAGTGAAGGCTTCTGGGAGTTTTAGTCTAATAATATCTGGAGACTGAAGGCTGGAGACCTCAGAACTACAGCCTTACAATGCTAGGACTTACAGCAAAATAATGGGAAATGGCAGTGCAGCAAAACAACCATGCCTACAAATACTTTTTCCAGTCTACTGATGTGAGGTTCTAGAAAACATCAGTACTTCCAGAACCACAAAATGGGAGACTAGAAAAAGTATTTTTGTGCCGAGTCTTTGTGTATATGACACACAGACACAGAGAGAAACTAACTGACCGAAGGCTGAACTGAAAAACTAAACCAACAACATTAACAGTCGATCTGCTACAAGCAATACCAGGTAGGAAACTTCTGTTTCCTGCCATAATAGATTATATGATTACATTCATTTCTTTTCAAGAGTTCTTGTGGCTCTTCTCTCCCTTGCTGTATCCTAATAGCAACCTTGTGAGGTGGATTATTCTGAGAAAAAATAATTTGTCTAAGACCATTCACTGAGATTCATGATTAGGTATGAGGTCATACGGGCAATGAGAACCACACTTAAGAAAGCATTGTTCAAATCAATGTTGATCTTCCTTACACAATGCAAATGTTTTGATATCCTACAATCCAGGTGTTGTAGAAATGAGAAAAGGAAAAATAATTTGAAATCAATTGAAATCAAAGTATTTGATGCAAAAAAAATAAATAAATCATGAGAAATAAATAGATTTCCATATGGTGCATGTGAAAACAGCCACTGGTTTAAATACCACATGACTTCAACCTGATTTTTTAAAAAGTCAGAGCAGAAATTGATTCAAATTGCCAGTGCAACCAGAACCTAAAGTTTCGAACCCCAGCCTCCCATAAAACTACAGTAAACACTATACTATACTATACCACCCATCTTCAAATAGTAATTGTTGCATGTTATGTCAGTGTAAATGAAGCAAGCAAGTACAACAATTGACCTCAGTCCATCTGCTAGCCCCAGTTAGAGTAGATCCACTGCATCAATGGAAACTGGTAAGGCAAAATGTCACTGATCCAGTGAGTCAGTTTCTCCATACTGGTTGCCTAGAAAAACTCTAAAAAAGGAATTGCCACAAATCAGGATTGACTTCATGGCAAAGAATTACTATGAATGCTGAATTTAGGCAACTGTTGAAAAGAAAAGATTCTTTGTATGTAGCCCATCTATCCATTTTTTCTCAACATTTAATCAGGGCTTTTCCCCTATTAAACTGCCTACATATAAAAGATTACAGCCTATTATTTTGTGAAACCTCTTGAGTTTTGTGTCTCCAAAATGAATTAAAATATATTGCATGTTTAAACCAGTAAGTTGACTCCAACAATAATTTTTGCCCAATTTTAAATATCCCGATAAGTTTTTTTTTTCACACACTCTCTGCCATTAAAAAAACCCTCAGATATCCCTTTCACAATACAATAGGTTATACTGTCATCACTTGTTTCGGTCAGTGCTCAGAAACATTGGTGGTAACAGCTACCACAGTAACCAAGTACTTCAAGAATCCCAAATATGCCCGTCTTACTTGTTACTCAGGAATAACAAGCAGTTCCAACATGTAATGAATGCATGTTTTATACATTATTTTAATATTTGCATATTTTCTGATTTCATCACCCACCTTACCAAAGTATCTTTTCTCTTTCTTCAGAACCAGACTCCAGCCTTGTATCAGTCTTTTGCCAAAACTGGTATTGCCAGCACTAGTATGGTTAACTGCTAGATAGCTCAGTAGTTTAGCCAGAGGCAGGCGTTGAGAGTTCAATTCCCCGCTGTGCCTCCTTAGAGGGGCTGAACTCAATGATCCACAGGGTCCCTTTCAGATGATGATGAATAGGAGAGTTGGGCTTCTAACCTTTTCCCCCCTCTACTTAAAAAAGAGTGCACACAGCCCCGAGCTGGACAGTTTAAAGGCCAGGCACACTCTGGGAAGTCTACTGTAAGGGTTAATGGTCTTGTTAACAAGGTGCATGGGTCACAGCCTTGTTTCTGGTGCATGGGAGACTTAAGCACCTTGTTATTAGTACTAGCACACATAGCAAGGGTTTGATTTAACAAATGGGAAAAGAAGGGAAGTGAAAAATGTCTCATTTGGTAGCAGTGGAGTGGCAGAGGATTGTTGTTATTTGAAAACAGCTTTGGAATACAAGATACTAGCTTTTTGAAACTAAGTGGATCTAGATAAATGGACCTGTATCGTCAATTACCTAGAGGTCCATGCACTGAGAGCTCCAAGAACAGAATGGATATCTACATATTTATAGGTTTTACAGACCTCTATACAAAATATGTGGGGCGTGGTGGCTCAGCGGACTAGAGCACTGAAATGATTGGCTGCAAAGTCGGCAGCTTGGCGGTTCGAATCCTGGGTGCCACACAGCAGAGCGAGCTCCCGCTGTTAACCCCAGCTCCTGCCAACCTAGGAGTTCGAAAGCATGTAAAATGCTAGCAGATAAATACAGGTAGGCACCGCCGTAAAAAGCAGGATGGTAAAACAGTGTTCTGTGCAGCCATGCTGGCCACATGGCCATGGACTTGCACAACACTGGCTCTTTGGCTTAAAAAGGGAGATAAGCACCGCACCTAGAGTGAACTATAGCATATTTTAGACTAAAGTCCGTTCCTAACAGATTTCTACTTTCATAGGCTTGTTCCCTGTTTGAGGTGAAGGTTGGGGTGACAGAAGGAACAGAATTCCACCCTTTCCCCCACCTTTCTATTCAGCTGGTGCTGTGCTGCCTTGTGGGGGCAGAGTCCATACACCTAATGTAACCCTCTCCCCTGCCTTTTCTTGCAGCCATCATTCATTCACCCACGATGTTTTCCCCTTTTTTTCTTAATTAAACTAAGTAGCATATCAAAAAAGCAATGCACCAACCTAATATGTTTTTAGCGCTATGTCAGAGAAATATTTGTTTTAAAGGTGAGAATAACAGAGGAGATTTCTCGGCCCTCTATTTAAATGCTATAATGTCAAAGGAAGCTAAGTGTCCAAGTGTCCACTCAGGCTACACAACAAGCCAATCGGGATTGTTCTGAATTACAATGGTCCTCGTCCTTTCGGGGTTCATATAATGCGGTCCCGCTATATCGTGGGACTGCAGTACCACAAAAGGGCTTGAGGGAAAGGGGAAAGGTTTTGGCTCCGCAGCCAGAGCCTTTTCCAAATATCGCACACCGCTCGCCCGCACACCCCCTCAGGGGTGTGGGTGAGCGGTGCATGATGTTTAAAGGGCTCTGGCTACAGAGACAAGTGCTTGTCTCCACAGCCAGAGCCCTTTCTGAAGATTGCACGCCGCTGGTCCGTGCTCCCCTCAGGGTGTGGACCAGCGGCGCACAACGTTTAAAGGGCTCTGGCTGCAGGGACAAGAGCTTGTCTCCGCAGCCAGAGCCCTTTCTGAAGATCGCACGCCGCTGGCGGCAGAGACAAGCAGTTGGCTCTGCCGCCAGAACACTTTTTAAACTTTGTGCGCCCCTCGCCCGCACCCCTTGGAGCTGCATTGTGCCCACCCACCCGAACTTCATCCGCATATCGCGGATTTTCAATGATCGCGGGTTGGGAGGGTCCCTAACCCCCGCGATAGGCAGGGGGTTACTCTATACCTAAAAGTATACATGTCATCATGTTGTACCAGGAAGGTGGGTAACAACTCTTAAAAGGACAAGCTGGAGTGACCTAAGCAGAAACATTTGTGGATACATCCATTTGGTCTAAATCAAACTTCACCAACAGCTTTCCATATAATGTACAGTGGACCTTCGTATAACAAACGGTTTGGATAACATAAAATCTGTACAACATAAAAAAATTCTGGAGATAGCGAAAATCTGCTTAACAGAATCTCCTATGGGGCGAATCCGTACAACCTAAAAATGGTCGCGATTAGGGATTACAGTACTCTGTTTTCAATGCATTCCTATGGGAAATTTGTATAAAGGAAAATTGCTTAACAGAATTTCATTTGAAACGAATTAATTCCTTTATACAAGGTACCACTGTACTGATCTATATATCCATCTGGACAGGCCCTATAATCTGAAAAGTATTCAATGACGATGGCAGATTTGCACAACATCATTTGTACTAACTGTGCCTGAATATGATGTCTGAATTGACAATCAGCCACTTAGAACCCCATTATTTTGGATCAATATGGTTTGGAATGGTGGTTCTTTCCCTGCATTAATCTGGACCTATGTCCTACAAGGTTTCTTATTGTTGCCAGTTTTTCTTCAATACAACTGATAACACATTCCCTCAGTTCCTCCCCATTTCTATTCTTCTTCCCTCCGCCACCTCCCTACTCTCCTTCCCCATTATCCACCCTTGTCTGTTTCACTGCCTTGATGCCCCTTGATTTGGTAGTAGAAGATTCTATTCTGTGAAGAAGATGGGTGCAGCTTTCTTTCTAACATGAAGAAAAATCTGCCATATAGGAAAGAGAACTTCAGTAGGGTTCTTTCTCACTGTTGCTTTCCCTCACTCTCTTTTTGGTAAAAGACTGTGCTATACTGATTTTGTTAGTCTTGAGGCAGAGGGAGAGAGGCATCTGTGCTGGGAGGAAAATCTCCACTCCACTCTACCCCACCCCCTTCACAGAGTCAGGTAGAAGCAGCTCTGCTCCCTGAGGAAGAAAAATATTCACACATATCACATTACAGCTCAGGTCAAGGGAGTTCTACTTGTACATGCCACCACAGGAGCTGGGCTTGTTTGAGAAGAAGGGACAGATGGAGAGAAAAGATCTGCCAAAATCTGATTTGCAATAAAAAAAAACTCAGTTCCCAAACCAGGTAAAATGTCCCTAAAATGGAAGGGAAGGGAGAGCGATTGATTTGAGAATCCAGTAATGTTAAGTGGATCTGTTCAAATGATCCAAATCAATTGGCAACTTAAACAAGAGTGCATAGACTATGTGGATAAGGTTCCTAGCATCTGAATTTTTCAGCATTTTCCCCTGACTCAACAAATTTAAAAGAATGTATGTCTGTGAAGATTCTCAGTCATCCAGGTGAGTTTATCTGGAAGCTGAGTCATGGCTACTGGACTTATTTTTTGAGAGATAGAAACGTTTCGCTGCTCATACAAACAGCTTCATCAGTCTGAATACAGACCAGATATGCCTGCTCCTGGACCTATGTCAGAACACCACATATTTCACGTACAGAGGGGACTTCTACAGACAGAAGCATGGTTGTGCCATGGGTTCCCCAGTGTCACCAATTGTTGCGAACCTATACATGGAAGAAGTTGAGAAGAAGGCACTCAATACCTTCCCAGGGACAACACCATCCCACTGGTTCAGGTATGTAGATGATACCTGGGTGAAAATCAAGTCTCAGGAAGTACAGGCCTTTACAGACCACATCAATGCGGTGGACCCTAATATTAGGTTCACTAGGGAAGACACCCAAGACAACAGGCTGGCTTTCCTGGATTGTGCAGTCATCATCAGACCTGACCGTGGCCTGGGAGTAGAAGTTTACAGGAAACCCACCCACACAGATCAGTACTTACTGTTTGACTCCCACCATCAATTACAGCACAAACTAGAAGTCATCAGGACCCTAAGCCACAGAGCAGAGAGCATCCCCACCTCCAGAGAAGCCAAGAAGAAGGAAGACAGGCATCTGAAGACAGCACCTAAGGCCTGTGGATTTCCAAAGTGAGCCTTCAACAAAGCAGTGGGCCATCCCAGAAGAACAAGGGATCAGTCTGAGACCCAGACCCGACAGAAGACCCTGGTCATTCATTACATGGCTGGAGTGTCTGAGAAGCTTAAAAGAATTTTTGGCAAACACCACATCCCTGTTTATTTCAAACCCACAAACACACTAAGGCAGAGACTTGTCCACTCAAAGGATCCGATACCAAAACATAAAAGGAGCAATATAGTATATGCGGTCCAATGCAGTGAGAAGTGTTCAGACCTCTACATTGGAGAAACTAAGCAGCCATTAAACAGAAGGATGGCCCAACATAGGAGAGGTAACAGCTGAGGACCAGAATCAGCAGTACACCTCCATTTGAAGGACAAAGGGCACTCTTTCAAAGATGAGGATGTACACATATTAGACAAAGAAGAGAGGTGGTTTGAGAGAGGAGTAAGTGAGGCCATTCATGTGAGCATTGAAAACCCCTCCCTCAACAGAGGTGGTGGCCTCCGGCATAGTCTATCTGCTACTTATCAGGCTGTGCTTTCCAAAGTACCCAGACAAATAAAAAGGCCTTCACCACCAAGGCCATAGCTAACGACCCATTCTTGATAGGTTTCAACACCTTACTTCATTGTTCACCTTAAGGCTATGGATACTATTGTCTCCTTAACGAGCCTATTCAGGCCATTGTTCATCTTATGAGCCTAATTCAGGCCAGGGTGACAAGAGGTCAAAGCTGACTATAAGATGGAGGACTCGCACTAGCTGTATTCAGACTGATGAAGCTGTTTGGATGAGCAGCGAAACGTTTCTGTCTCTCAAAAAAGAAGTCCAGTAGCCATGACTCAACTTCCTTAAAATGAACCCTGAATACAGCTCAGCTTTTCTTTTCTTTTTAAATAGAAATATCCAAGGCCAGCTTGGGAACATAGCGAGAGCTTCTCAACAGCTTGGCATAAGTCTAATTTAACAACAGCAGTCGAATGTGTTCAAATAAACTGGATAGCTCAAAGAACTATCCAATCATTAGCAAAATATTATCCCAAACGTCTCCCATGCCATTTTGAAACAGGAATACAAACAGTACCTAGAATCTTGGGAGAGCACATAGATATAACTGCAGCACCAAATCAGGCCGCCTACTTTCACAGCGAGAACAGGTTGAGCAGTACATACTTTGCAATCTTTTACTAAAAGGAACATGGTGGGCAGCCAAGTTCTGTTTGTTACGCAGAGGACGGCTGCTTTCAGCAGTGAAGGGTTATATTTTGGCAAGAATGATTCAAGCTTTCTTGTCTCTCTTTTCCATTTGTTTGTTTGCTTTAATGCTGCCTATTTATCACAGAAGGGCTTGCTGAAGGCAAATCAAATCCAGACCTACTTGCTTATTATCCCTTTGAGCATTCGGAAAAGTTACTTTTTTTGTACTCTTAATTCCCAGACAACACTGAGGGGTTTCAAAGTTTCTTTTAAAAAGCAATGTTACCAAGCTCTGATATCTCCAAAGGAATGAGAGGGGGCTAGAGGTTTATGGGAGCTTTCCGTTCTTATTTATTTATTTGTTTTAGAGTATTTTTACCCCACCACCTTTCTCCTTGGAAAAGGACCCAAGGTGGCTTACGGTAATGAGGGATAATATACAGTCCCAGTACAATTAAGACATGTTCAAGTATTTGAGAACAAGGAATTGAGGGACATCTTACAGCATTAATAGACAAACATTACGTTAAAGCAACACGGTTATAAGTTAGTCATAAAGAAAGAATTGAGGGACATCTTACAGCATTAACAGACAAACATTACATTAAAGCAACACGGTTATAAGTTAGTCATAAACACAAAGTCTATGTGAACCCATAGATTCATATAAAATACACGTGGTAGTCCATCATTCAGGGAAAGCTTCCCTGAAGAGAAAGGTCTTTGCCTGTTTCTTGATGCTGTAGCCACAATAAACAGGACTGAGTCAAATATTTTATCACCTTGTGTTGATAAACACCCCTCCTCCAAGGCAGGGCACTTGCATCCCACCATGTCACATTTTACTGCAGAGGGCACAAAGAACTAGAGCTACAAAACTATGTAGGCATTTTACGACAGTCCCTTGTAGAGTCCCCAAAGTTCAGCCACTTGCCATGGATTGTTTGTCCATCATTTACAGGTCCCTGCTGGTGTGTGAAGCCCCAAGTTAGAAGCAGGGATCTTGCCTGTGGTGAGGCCTGAAGAACGTCAGAATGCAGGAAGTCAGAAAGGCTTTGTTGCTTCTGTGACATTCATGTTGCCCTAGCTTTCAGAATTCTGCTTGTTTTCCCAACATGTAATGTACCACACAGTATGTCCTTAATGATATTAATGTACATTTCAGTTCTCTCCAGTTTTATATTAACCCTGGTTTCCCCATGCCCATCTCTCTGTCTCACCCACTCTCTCTCTCACACACACACATACAAGATTTTACATCTTTTTTATCATTTCCACTTGTCAACTCTCAAAGCTGGGCAGATGAATGTGACTATCAACTGATGTGCACATGTGTGTGAATCAACTCCAAGCTGTTTCCTTTTCAAAATCTTATCCACTGCCAGGTGCTGAACATGTAATTATTGTAACCCTTGAGGGTTTTTTGGTTATAAATACAGGAAATGTGTGTGTGTGCGCGCGTGCGTGCGTGCGTGCATGCATGCATGCATGCATGTGCGCACACACACAGAGAGACACCCCTCATGTTATGTTCACAAATTCAAGACAATAGTAAAATCCAACCTTTTACCCATTTGTTAACAGAAAGGATTGATAATTCACTATTTTACTCACATAAAGAGCTTTTTGGACTACCATTCCCAAAGGTTGCCCACGTGGAAGATTATTCCATCTCGGGAATTCTGGATGTTATTGTCCAGCAGTTAATTCCTACTAGTTGTGGATGGACAGCAGATCCAGTAAATCAATAAGATTTTGGTAAGTCAACACACAAATACAGTAAATCCAATGGATTCAATGGGTGCATTCTAGTTGGGATTAACAACTAGATTTAGCTCTGTCCCCATCACCGAAGTAATTTTTCCATTCCCTGGGCTTCTGGATATTTCCAGGGCTACCACATAACCAGGGCCAAAATATATTCATCTTATCTTTCTCCTCCCTCTTCATTCAGTTTCACAGACTGTACTGTCAAAAGTTTGGAATACACGAGGAGAGAAAGAAGAAAAAAGGTAAAGGTTCCCCTCACACATGCATGCTAGTCATGTCCAACTCTAGGGGTGGTGCTCATCTCTGCATTCAAGCCAAAGAGCCAGTGTTGTGCAAGTCTGTGGCCATGTGGCTGGCATGGCTGCAAGCCATGTTTTGCCTTCCTGCTTTTTACGGCGGTACCTATTTATCTACTTGCATTTATATGCTTTGGAACTGGTAGGTTGGCAGGAGCTGGGGTTATTAGCGGGAGCTCACTCTGCTGTGTGGTACCTGGGATTCGAACCGCCGAGCTGCCGACTTTGCAGCTGACAGTTTTCAGTGCTCTAGCCCACTGAGCCACCACACCATTGCTGAAAGAAGAAAACCTTGTATAAAAGCTGGCTCATGCTAGCTCCTAAAAGAGAATATTCTCCCCACATGTCTTTTGTATGGAGTACAAGAGCTAAGGCTGGTGGGAGGAAGGTATTTGTGTATAACACCCACCTCAGTGAGGCCTGTGGTGCCTTGCTAGAGACAGAAAGAGTACAAAGCAAAAGATGGAACACAGATGCTTGTTCAATCATGCCTGTCAGGAGGAGTGAGAAACGAAATAATAATAAGAACCATCTAAAAAGGCTTGACAACTGCAACAGGAGAACTGCAGCCAATTAAAAGCACCAAGAAACAAAAAGACACAATAAACTCTACTCAAGCTTCCTTCAACCCCTGTTTTCATGGCTGCCTGTCTGGAAACCAAGGATGGGATAGGGGTTGGAGTCTCAGAAAGTATTTTTAAAAAGGATGATTCATAATGATCAAGCTAGACAATGGAGAAATATAATCCTTTTTATTTCAAAAATACATTTTCTGTCCCTCAAAATATACAATTATGCATTTTCCGTAAGTCTGTGCCCTAGAATGAGAGTGCAAGTTTGCGCGAGAAGAGAAAAAGATAAGAGATATTGTTTGGATGCAGGAAAAAATAACTAGTAGCTGACTTTTGTAGTGACATTAAATTGAAAATTCACCTAAATCGAGCAATCATTAAAAACAGGACTTTAGGTCTGCCATAACACTGTTAATGCATTATTTGAAAACTGCACAGTTTGCGAAGTTTTGGCCACTAAAATTTAACAAATTAAAGCAAAATGAAACACCTTTTTTCATTTAAAACAATAAATTAGAAGCTAATGAACATAAAGCAACTGAAAGAGAATATTCTACCACAAATGCTTTTGAGATTGATCAAGATAGAATATCCACTTCTTTCAAAGATGATAGAAGGTACTAGTTTGCATGCCAAACTGTAAATATGTATAGATTGTAAGGATTGGCTTGCGTCCAAAAGAGTGGGAGGACCGTTCCCCATTCCTTTCTACAACACAAAGGCCTTAACGGCTTTCCATGATACAGAGCCCTTCTTGAAGGCCTGGGTGAGCTTCCAGGCTGGTATAAGACGAAGGCAATTCCCCTCTCCCTGTCAGCAATGCCACCCCAATCTGCTTATGCAACAGAACAAAGCCTGACATCATGCATGGATGGCAATGGTCTGAAAGTGGTGACGGAACATTTCAGCTTCCCTGGATGTTCCACTGCAGCCATGAAAACAGGCATTCTCCTCTGAAGGAGCATGAAACTACTGCATTATATAGCTCACCATCAGAATGTTTTAGTCTGGCCATGTATGCTTCAAAAGTGGGTGAAGTTGCAATTGGAACGTTGAATTGGAGCAATACGGGTTCAATGCAGTTTGATTCACAGCCAGTGTTATGTTTGAAATCACAGCCTGGGCTTGCACAGGGGCTGTGGATTGACTCCCCACCATTCCCACTGAATGCAATGTCCCTTCCAGCCCTCAGCCTTCCCTTCTTTCCTTTCTATACCTCTGGCACCGTCTCTTATTTGGGTGGGTGGGTGAGCTCCCAACTCCTCTAAGGAGGTGTGTGTGTGTGTGTGTTTGTGTGTTTGTTTGTTTGTGTTTGTGTGTGTGTAGAGACTAGAGATGTAAAATTTCCAGAAATTTTGAAGCTCAGGGGAAAAAAAACATTTTCTTTCGGGGGTGGGGGGTCTGGGGCCAAAGGAAATTTTCAGAAAAAAATTAAAAATGCTATATTAGCACACACACACCCTTTTACAGCTTGGAAGTCATTCTGTTACTTTAGGAACATAAAATATGACTATGGACAATTTGACTTGGCATAAAATTTCACAACTAGCATATTAAAATATAGTGTATCCAAACAATTATTACAAACAGAATCTACTTTTTATAAACTAATATAGCTAAATGATTTGATTTTCTGGAATCAGATAAATGTAAACTTTTGCCTTTTGAAATTAGTTAATTAATTTAATTTAATTAAGTATATGCTTTCAGGTTCTTTTGGTTGCACTATATTTTCTCCCAGTGCTTTGAGGCCTAGTGAAGAGGACAGAACCAAACATACGCACCCACATGCAAAAATAAAAGTGAAACCTTTTTCTTTTTCTTGTGACAATAGCAGCACCTCCTAAAGGAAGAAATGCATCTTGTTCTTGCATTGTAGAGTTCAGTTTGTAACATAGGACTTGCTTGTCCTCAGTGCACAGAAATTAGAATAATCTGATACTATGCATATTTTTAGAAATGATTTGGAAAATATTTGAACACCCTGTCATAAAATATTTTATTAAAATAAAACATTCCATATTTTTTTCTTTTTCTTTCTTTCTTTTTTTTCAATTCTTCCAATTGTTCAGGAGGAGAAAAAACCAAAAAGGCTTCAGGAAAAAAATGGGAAAAAAACTTTTTCTGAATTTTTCCAGTTTTTTTCTGGGCCTTCACATCTCTAAGAAGGATTGCAGAAGAGAGGGAGCATTTGATATGCACTCTGCAGAACAATACTGTTAGTTACAATCCACAATTGCTGCAGGTTTTTGCTAGGTGATGGGTTAATAATGGTAGAACTGAAGCGCTAGAAGGATCCTATGGATCACTAAGTCCATTGCCACCTGTATTTTCTGTTGCATGCCAATCCTGAGAGCTCATGCTGGATCATGGGGACAAAAAGGGGCTACCCATTCTGCAGTGGCAATTCAGTGCTGCAGTTTACATCACTGCACTTAAGCTGATACACCCCATCCAACAGAATTCTAACCAGCATACCTCTAAAAATAATTATTTTTCCTACTGCTTCTGAATTAACTGGCCATCTCTTTTTTCCTGCCACACTTTTAATATAAGGTATACCTGAATAGCTGAAGAGATTCCAAAAATTAAGTCATCTCACTCCAACAGGTTTCCATTAGATGTCTTATTATAATCAATCAGCCTAATTTCCACTATGATTATAATGATAATTAACTTAAATGAATATCTATCATCAAGTGGCAACAGATAAATTGGCACCTTGGGATTTTAATGCAAAAACAATTATCTCGTGCAATAGAAATGGGGAGATCCTTGCAATTTTAAGAAGTAAAAAGAGACAGCTAAGTCAGTTCAAGAAAGATTTACACCTAGGAAGGCAGGAGACTCTTGTAACAATACCCCCACAAACTCTGAGCACTTGCTTCGAAATGCATATGGCCAATAAACCAAGTGCCAGGGACTTGCAGCAAATCATCTGCTACAAATTTCTACTAATTCTAATTCTTCTACTATATGTCTGAAGAAGTGGATGCGTCCACGAAAGACTACATTAAAATATAATAGTCTTAAAGGTGCCACATGTTTTTGTCTTTTATTTTATTTTGTTTTGTTTCTTTGATTTTTGCCTGGAATTCTTGCTACACATTTGTTACTGCACCAAGTATGAGAGCCTGCCTGCACTGACAGTACATGCAACAAGACTTCCTCTCATTTCATCCATGTTCTGCCCTTCTAGTCACTTCTTCTCACCTTTGGTTTCCATCTTGGAGGCCAGAAGGCACAACAGCTCATTTTTGACTGCACCTATCTGCCTACCTACTTGCTCCATCAGACCCTCCCAAGAAGTACTCCTCCAGGTGCCCACTCTGAAGAAGGCCAGGAAATCAACTACTGCATGAGGAGCCAAGCTTTCTTTGCTATGGCACCAATGCTCTGAAATCAGCTTCTGGTCGAGCTGCGCATTGTGCCCCTTCCTCTTAACATCCAGAAGGCTTCCGACTGCATTGATTGATTTCATTCCTCATGTATTCCCCTATATTTGGAATTATGCCCCTTGTTGCCTCTGATTTTATTTGTTTTGTTTTCATTTCGTTGCTGTGTTTTATTGTCTTGTTGCAAACTGCTCAGAATATTGTCTATGAAGATTCTCAGTCATCCAGGTAAGGTTATCCAGAAGCTGAGTCATAGTAACTGAACTTTTCTTGGGAGATCAAAATATTTCACTACCCATCCAAGTAGCTTCATCAGTCTGAGGAATGTTGGTGCAAGGCTCCCAATTTATAGTTCACTTTGGTTTCACATCACCCTGGTCTGAATAGACATTAGGTGGACAGTGCCCTGGAAAGGCTCATTAGATGTACAATGGTCTGGTGTGTGTGAAAGTCTCACCTATGCAACCCTTGCAAAACCCATCAAGTATGGGGTCATTAGCCATGGCCTTCCTAGTCAATGTATGAAGTGTTTCTGATCTCATAAGAAAAGTAGTCCAGACAACATGACTCAACTTCCGGATGGCTCAGAATATGGGGGTAGCAGTGGAAGATCCCATGATGAGTTTCTCACCATTGCTCTACCAAGTAAGGATGTGTTGGGAGGGAGGGAGGTATTCCCGCTATGCAAGGGGTAGGATGTTACCATGTGAGGAGATTGGTCCACTCTTTCCTCCTCACAGTTGGCTACTCCTCCACGAATTTCAGGACATAGAAATAATCAAAATCTGACCTAAGGGGACGTTTTGTTTGGCTGATCAAAATGGAAAAAGCTAAGGATCAGCTTCCACACAGCTGTTTGTTCATGTGCATGTATTGCTACTAATGTGATTGTGTACCATATTTATTTTTATAAAATCAATACATCACTTAAGGAAGAGGACACAATCTAGATATGGAAGCAGATAGCAAATATCAATATTCAAGAAGGTACAACTGACAAGCCTCATTTATCTGAAACAAGTTGAACAATATGAAATTCATTTGTTAGGGTGGCTATTCACAACACCATCTCAGTGTTTTCAGCTCTCCCCGATGAACCAGAGATTTCCAAAGAGACAGTAAGAGGCTTTCTTTAATTACACAGGGCTGGAAGACAATGTGTTCCACAAAACTGAAAGTTTTATACGGCAAAGGAATACTAACACACACACACACACACACACACACACACACACACACACACACACA
>JAHTLZ010003547.1:19351451-19367195 GCA_023846285.1 Phrynocephalus versicolor
ACACACACACACACACACACACACACACACACACACACACACACACACAAGGCACCAGTACTCACTAAGAGATTTAATATTTCCATTTCATTTTAATGTATAGGGTACAACACAATCTTAGTTGACATTTCAAAAAGGATGAAATTTCACCGCCCTTGCCTTCATAGTGCCAATTACATTCGGAATGGGGTCCAAAGAAGGAATCATGCCTCAATAAAGAAAGACCACATGCCAACAAAAAAGGATAGACCCCGGTTGCAGAGCTTATATTGTTACTTTTAAAACACAAGTCATTAGCATATCAGGAGGGTCTGTGTCACTTTTTGTTTCATTTGCCATTGCTTGAGGAAGCAGAGTGACCACCTACCTTGACGAGACAAGGAGACTATTTTTTGCCCTCTCTCTCATTTACTTGAAAACAAGGAGTCCACACTGCTCAGGGCAAGGCGGAAGCCCGCCTGCTACTGTGTGCATGGTTCAGAGTCACAATATACCTCAATGACAACGCATTCTAGCCACTCCAGGCTTCCCTGAGTGGCAAAAGCACTGCACCAGTCTTATCTATGGATACTGAAAAAAGACCACTATCAACAGGCAAGGCTCTGCACTGCTTTGAACGGCATGAGATTGTTGTTTTAAAGAGCAAGGAGGGGAAAACAGAGAAACACTCCCGTCTGTCTTGCACATTTAAGGTGAGGGGCAATAAAGCTAGTTTAGTAATAATCAAACAAGTGTTCCTGGTGGTAAACCTGTGGTGCTGTTGCACACACACACACACACACACACACACACACACACACACACACACACAGAGGGGGGAGGGAGGAAAAGTGTGTGTTTTCACACAGGAAAAAATGGCAACATGAAACCCCCATGCTTTCAAGAGCTATTTAGTCACACAAGACAATACACAATAGCAGCTACTGGGGCCAGTGCCTAAAGGCGCAGAAAGGCCAGGCTGCCTTCTTCCTCTGTTTCTACACACAGATCTCTCTCACAGAGAAGATGATGACAAGTCTGCTGTGCACAGAGAGTCCCATATGAATTAATCGATAAATTCTCTGCTGCAGCCTTCTCTTCCTACCTTCATTTTCTTCTCTGAAGAACTAGGGAGGCTTGTATTTGAGAGATGTGCATAGCTTTCTCTCTCCCCCCCTCTCTCTCTGTGTGTCTCTGTGTGTGTGTTACACAACAGAGTCACTGCAGTTGAGAAGATTAGCACAGTGGGCAATCCAGGTAAGTTGCCAAATCTTGCTGCCACAATCAAGTTGTCTTTCTTTGTATGGGCTCTGCCACGACGGTCCACAGTCTCACAGTGTGCTAAGGCTGTTTGTAAAAGACATAGCTTTCAAAGAGATGGAGTCCAAGGCTGGGGAAACATATTTACTGAAACAAAAATGTTTTACACAAAAGAAAGCATCTTAGTTCTCCAGAATGCTTCATCAGGCAAGAGTACAGTACTAAATGTGGAGTTAAGGCAAGCCAGTCAAATATTGGGCCAGGCTCGTGAAGGTCGACTGCCAGCAAAGCAATGCTGAGCTTAGATCCCACATGAGGCAGAGGTGACAGAGGTATTCATTTGCACTTCCTTATGCAGGCCAAAGGCTCTTTTCCACTCCATTGTTCTGCCAATTGGCCTTGGTGAAGCCACTCCTTGTATCCATGTGGCAGAAAAGCATGGCAACCGCCTCTGTCTTTACACCAGTAGAACAGAAGAATACATTTTACTACTTTGCCAGGCTAAAAAGCCAAACTGGTCATCACATATAATGGGCCGGAGGAGATGAAAGCCCCACTGAGGTTTGATTGATCCCATGACAGAATAGGTGCAAAGGCACACCCGTAAGAAGTGTGCATGTGTTTGAGAAGATTATCTCTTCACCAGGTGAGATGTTAAAATTATTTGGGAAGTACCTTTTGCAGAGCAAAGAGTTGTGTTTATTTAACATGAGATGCACCACTGAGTCTGCTGCACTCTGAAATGATACCCTATGGTCCATAATAAAGAAGGCAAAGAAAGCAAGAGAAACAGCCGACTTCGCTACCTCTACACCAGGCATGTCCAAACTTCAGCCCTCCTGATGTTTTGGACCATAAGTCCCAGAATTCTAAGCTTAGATTGCCAATGGCAAAGGACTGTGGGAGTTGCGGTCCAAAACATCTGGAGGGCTGAAGTTTGGACATGCCTGCTCTACACTAAAATTACATGGAACAACAACAACTATCTTAGAACTGCAGAGCTGGAAGGGAACCTATGGAGCACCAAGTCCAGCTCCTTTTCAAGAAAATTATAAACAGTCTCCAAGGCAGGGGTGAGGAAATGTATGGTTGTAAGGTGCTTCAACAAATATTCAAGCAGCTACAGTTGAGTATGACTCAGTTTTTATGGTATCTTCCTTCCCCTGTTCTTCTTTGCCTTGCTTTAGGTATTAATATGTATTACAGAGCCCTGTGGCGCAGTGGTTAAATGCCTGTATTGCAGGTAAAACTGTGCTCACAACCTGGGGTTCAATCCCAGGTAGCCGGCTCATGGTTGACTCAGCCTTCCATCCTTCCGAGGTCAGTAAAATGAGTACCCAGCTTACTGGGGGGGGCAATGTGTAGCCTGCATACTGTAATTAAAAACTGTAAACCGCCGACAGACTACTTCAAGTGGCATGGGGCGGTATATAAGCAGACCACTTTCATTATTTGTGTACATGCATTTTGGATACTGGTCATTGACTGTGATAAAGCTTCCTTCCATCCATCCATCTATTCATATCGTTCGTGGAATTCCACATCTGTTCATGGAATTCAGCATCTGTCTATCATCTCCAGCCAGCGTAGCCTGGGATAAGTGAAGATGAGCCATCATCTACATTTACTGACCTCAAGGTGGTATACATGGCTTTCTTCCCTCTCACTAAGTTGCAAATACAAATCAGGTTCACGTTCCCCACCTCTATCCATGCATTGGTTCAGACAGTATGAACGCTTGAACTGATGCAAGGAAGTGTTTGAAGCAATGGAGTGGCTGCAGGCAGGGGGAGGGGAGATAGATTTTGTCAAATACTGTGTGTGTGCAGACCTGTACATTGGAGAAACTAAACAGCCATTAAATGGGAGGTTGGACCAACTTAGGAGGGGAAATAGCTCAGGACCAGAATCAGCAGTGTACCTCCATTTGAAGGACAAAGAGCACTCATTCAAAGATGCGGATGTACACATATTAGACAAAGAAGAGAGGCGGTTTGAGAGAGGGGTCAAGGAAGCTATTCATGAGTGTATTGAAAACCCCTCTCAACAAAGGTGGGGGACTCAGACACAATCTGTCTGCTACTTATCAAGCTGCCCTTTTATCAGTCCCCCCACAAATCCAAAGCACTTCACACCTCCAGCAGCAATGCCATAGCTAACAACCCATACTTAATGAGTGTTCGGAAAGGTTGCATAGGTGGGACTTGCACACTCCCTAGGCCTTTGTCCACCTAATGAGCCTATTCAGATTATGGTCCACCTATGAACCTATTCAGGTCATTGTCCACCTAATGAACCTATTCAGGCCTTTGTCCAACTTATGAGCCTATTCAGACCAGGGTGATGTGAAATCAAGGTGAACTATAAATTGGAGGCCTCGCCACTAACTTTCCTCAGACTGATGAAGCTTCTTGGATGAGTAGCAAATCATTTCAATCTCTCAAGAAAATAAGTCCAGGTGCCATGACTTTAATATAATATAATATAATATAATATAATATAATATAATATAATATAGTTCTCCTATAGCCATGCCTGCTGCAGGGCCACAGAACACCTATATTAACCAACTACAAACAAGGCTGTTTAGCCAATTTCTTCTTCCCTGTGTGACCAATTAACGCGAGCAGACACAGGGAAACTCAAATTATCTGGTGCGCCAGTGGTGAATTTACATTTATTGCACTGTGTAGTCACATCCTGAACGGGGATTAGAACATGGGCTTCCAACACCCATCACTATAACTACTATGCCACAATGGCTGCAGATAAACTGTAGCACAATAAAGGTATCACTAAACAATATTTTGAATGCAGTATTACATGTGGTTCAGTAGTCAAGAGAAAATACACAGCACTGTTTTTCTGAACTCATAGCAAACATCACTGAACACAGTGAATGTCTGTCTATCCATCTGTCCTTCCAGAAGCAGGCAAACACCTTTGTCTGCAGACAAGCTTTCCCTGAATGATGGACTACCATATGTATTTATATGAATCTACGGGTTCACATAGTCTTTGTGTTTATGACTAACTTATAACCGTGTTGCTTTAATGTAATGTTTGTCTGTTAATGCTGTAAGATGTCCCTCAATTCTTTCTTTATGACTAACTTATAACCGTGTTGCTTTAACGTAATGTTTGTCTATTAATGCTGTAAGATGTCCCTCAATTCTTTGTTCAATACTTGAACATGTCTTAATTGTATTGGACTGTATATTCTCCCTCATTACTGTAAGCTGCCTTGGGTCCTTTTCCAA
The DNA here is from genome assembly GCA_023846285.1 of Phrynocephalus versicolor. Taxonomy (NCBI): domain Eukaryota; kingdom Metazoa; phylum Chordata; class Lepidosauria; order Squamata; family Agamidae; genus Phrynocephalus; species Phrynocephalus versicolor. Next base: position 19,355,951 of record JAHTLZ010003547.1, read on the forward strand.
GGCGAAAGGCGGGTTAAAAATACTCTAAAACAAACAAACAAACAAACAAAGTCCTCTGGAATGTCAGTGGACCTCATGCTGATGTAATATTTCTGTTTGTGCTTATAAGTTTTTAATAGTTCTGATAAATGAGTTTACATCGGAAGTCAACTTTAGAAAGAGCTGGATTCATTCCCTATGTACAAAATCCATAGTTATTAGAAGCGGCAAAGGTACAAAATTGATGTGGTTGTTATTGATTTATGACAAACCCAGTGCCACAGAAATTTTTCATCCCAATGGCAGTATAGTCAGTTAGCTGAAGTCAGGAAATTAGAATTCCAGATCCAAGAAGAGAAGGAAGAACGAGCAACTATTACTGCTAAGAACAAAGTAGAAGGGAGACGAGTAACCATCTAGGGTAGAAGAAATTGATGGGAAGTTCACACCGCTTCAATATGATGATGCATCTTTACCCCAGGAGTTGCTTGGAGCCAGACCAGCAGTCCATAAACATTTTCGCATTTCACATTATTTATTCAGAATTCAAACTACCTTCCATTAAATAGCAGCATTAACATTAGAGTGATCATGAAGTCTGGGTGAGTTTCGCCCTCAGTGCAAAATGCCTTGATTCGTACAGGACAGAGAAACAACACTCTCATTTTCTATGGAAATAAATAATCAATAGAAAAACATCTAGCAGCTTAGTATCTTACAACTGACATATGTATTCTGGAGATAGGAAGGGGAAGAAAACATCAACAGAATGTCAGATTGCTTTATCCTTTCTGTGTTACTTTTATCATTACAATGCTTATTAGGAAGGCACATTCCTCCCCTAAATGCCCTTGCTTTGAGTGAGAATGGACCTTCTGTTTAAATCTTTCACTGGGCTATCATAAATTACAACACTACAAAAGAAGATAGCTGTGTATATTCAGAATCTACAAAATGCCCATCCGTATAATTGGGGACAAGGGAGTTCATGTGTGCACACAGGAAAAGATTTGTACATTACAAGGATCCATCAAATATAGACAGTGGTTGGGAAAGCTTCAGCTCCCATTGTCCCTTATTAATGGCCTGAGTTGACTAAGGCTAAAAGCAGCTTAATTCCCTCGGCCACATCCTTGCCATAACAGGGCTGCATTTTTTGTCACTATGCAATACACATTGACAAGAACCAGGCAACTTCAAGTTAGGGACAGTGAACGATTTTATCCTTGTCAGAAGATAGTATATATGTTAACAAGCTGCAAACAAGGCTACTAACCCAATTTCCTCCTCCTTGTGTGCCCCAAAGACCTCCAGGCAGTCATGATAATATGTCATACTCTAATCTCAAGGAATGAATGGGTCCATTAAAGAAAACCCAAGTGGTAGCCTAAACGTAGAGGCTAAACTTTTTAACTACTTCATCTTTGTAACTCAAACACAACCTCATCTTTCTTCAAGGTTGCAGTAAACTTCGTTCAGTGGCCTCTTTACCAGAGAACTGGAAAATACTAACTGCATTGCATTGCACTGGAATGAGAACACCAACAATCTCACAGTGCTCATGCTGGCTCTGGGATCTGAAGCTGTAGTATCACAAACTTCATACAACCACATAGAGTGGGAGATCACACGGCACCTGTTGTTCCTTGCAGTCTGGCATTTCCAGAAGTGACTGGAATGATAAAACAAACAATTACTCATCTGCACAAACTACAGCTGGACCAATTGTAGGACAGATAGTGGTTTAATAAATTGGCTACAGTCAAAACAAATCCTACCAGAGGCAAAAACACATACCCTTGATGACTTATGAGTTCCCGTGGCCACCTCTTTCTTCTGCGGCATGTCCTTGTTATTATATATGCTCTCAATCTGTCATAAATCCTAAATCAGAGCTCTGTCCCTCAGACACAACCGCAGGAATACTCAACGTACAAAAATGAATTATGAGTCTCTAAGCCTCTGGAGGTTCTCTTTTCACTAGGAACAGTCTTAGCAAACCAAGAAAGAATAAGAGCACAAATCAGGACTCCTCTTATGGACACAATCATAACAGCACAAATAGAAACCTGGCCAAACTGGGCTGATGAGCACATTATGCACTCCACTGAAACCTTTGGCACAGACCAACATTATTTTAAGAAGTTATTGTCAATGATACTGTGAGGCTCTACAATGTTGCAGAAGTCTTGGACTACAACTCCAGGTTTTCCTCCTCACTGACTATGCTGGCTGGTGAGTGAGCTGAAATCTAAAACAACTGGGGGTTTCCAAATACCGCTGGCACAGCAGCGCCATGCTAACCAGAGACAACTCTTCACCAGCAGAATGTGTACCACCTATCATTCATAAAAAGTCATCACCACCACCACTTGCCAACAGAGAGGCACGTGCAATTGCACAATCAACACACAGGACTGAGTCACCAGGACCAAGAAGACTGTTCACTACACCCAGGGCTCTGATGCTCACATTAAAAGAAATGCTATGTCCATTAAAACATGCTTAAATAACTCAGCGGTCTTTTAGGGACCAAATACCAAAAAAACCCAAACAGTATTTTTTCCATATACAGTGGACTCTCGTATAACTAACGGTTTGTATCACATAAAATCTGTACAGCATAAAAAATTCTGGAGATAGGGGAAATTTGCTTAAGAGAATCATCTATGGGGCGAATCCGCACAACATAAAAATGGTCGCAATTAGGGATTACTCTGTTTTCAATGCATTCCTATGGGAAATTTGTATAAAGGAAAATTTGCTTAACAGTTTCATTTGGAACTAATTAATTCCTTTATACAAGGTTCCACTGTACTATATTCAATTATATTTTTGTCTAAAATTGTGAGACTAAAAATTGAGGGTCATCTTATACACAGAAGCAAGCTGAGGAAAGAACCGTGTGCTTGCGAAACTGTAATTTTGGGTTGGAAAAAGTGGGAATTGTCTTACACATGGGGATGTCTTAGTATGCAAGACAGAGACTTTGCGTACTGAGCACACTTTTGTATTGCAGCGAGTCTTGGACTATCCATGCCTGACAGGAAAGAAAGCTTAATACCTTCCATATGCGCTGTCTTAGGAAAATATTCAACATTACCTGGCACGACAAAGTTCCAAATAGCATAGTCCTGAATCGAGCATGTACACTTTATTGAAACAGCGACACCTACGCTGGCTTGGACACGTTGTGAGAATGGATGATGGTCAGATCCCAAAAGATCTTCTATATGGAGAACTAATGCAGGGAAAGCGCCCAAGAGGGAGACCACAGCTGCGGTATAAGGATATCTGTAAGAGGGACCTGAAGGCCTTGGGAATGGACCTCAACAGTTGGGAAACCCTGACCTCTGATCGCACTGTCTGGAGGCAAGAGATACAGCATGGTCTACATAAATTTGAAGAGGCATTTGTCCAACAGGCAGAGGAAAAGAGGCAGGCACGGAAAGAACGAAACTCGAGGGCCGGGCTAGAAACAGAATACATCTGCCCCCAGTGCGGTAGAGACTGCCATTCCCGAATTGGTCTATTTAGTCACACTAGGTGTTGTTTTTAGGATCTCTACTCCAGGCATGCTACCATAGTCTTTCGAGACTGAAGGATGCCAATGATGATGATGGGGATGTCTTACAGACAGAAAAATATCGTATTTCTTATTTGACCAGGCCATCTTTGGAGGCCATACCAGATGCCTCTCCCAACTGAACTTAGATGAGGGGCTAAAAAAGCAAGGGCCTTCTGAATTATGGAAACTCCTTCCAAAGAGGCTTGCTTGGCATCAACTCTGTTATTTCCCAAGCATTTTTCATGCGTTTACTTTCCAATTGCTTTTAAATTTTGTATTACTTACTACTGTCTTTAACCTGTTTTGCTAGGCATCAACCATCAGCAGAAGATAGGGAAGATTGTGAATACAAATCAATACCTACCTACCTAGATAAAACAGCAAACCCTAGTGACAATGGGACATATTTTTTAAAAAACCTACAGAGTTGGAATAAACCCTGCAAGTGAGTATTTTTACTTTCCTAGATAGAGTTGAGGTAGAGAGCCTGTTTTGCTACATGGGACAAATTGGCTCCAGGCAAGTTGGAATGAGATGCCAATTATGAAACCTGCCATTTAAAAAAAATCTTGAGGATGACAATTGCTCACTCCTGGGGCAAAGAAATTCAGTGTAGTGTGGAGGTATGAAATGATGTTGGATATGTAGTTTGGAGATGAGGTGATGTCATAGATAAAGCAGATACAGTGGAACCTTGACTTACATACTGCTTGACTTACATCATATTTGACTTGCAGCAAGAAGGGGCCTGTTTGACTTGAGTCGCAGGCTTTGACTTACATCTCGGAGCCCCGGCGCAAGGCACCAGAATTGAGCAGCAGCCACAACCCAGCACCTCAGCTGCCGCCTCCAAACTGCTCCTGCCTTCTTCCCCTCCTCCGGCAGCGGCGGCTTCGGCGAGGCCAGCTCCGAGCACCTGGAGCTGGTCCTCGGCCTCACCGAAGCCGCCGCTGCTGCCGGAGGAGAAGAAAGGCCGGGAGCTCGGGGCTGGCCTCGCTGGTTAGACAGTCGGCTCAGTCTTGTAAAAAATCTGGCTGCAGAAGTCTGGTCCACAATGGAAGCATTTTAGTTGGGGAGCTGTAAAGTTGTGGGACTCTAATGGTAAGCATAGAGTTGTTCAGAACTTGGAACATCAGATTAAAAATCAGTAAAACTTAAATGACAGACATTGTTGCTATGATCATTAAAAAGTGGAGGTGTATAACTTGTGGACTATAATTCCACTGCCTCCTCCTCTCTTCGAAGAGACATTTCATTTACACCCCCAGAAGGAATCTCCTATCCCAGTCAAATTTGTGTTAAATTGCTGTTTTCGGGGGTCTTTTTCATCATCTGGAATGGATTAATCCGCTTTCCCATTACTTTCTATGGGAAACGTTCATTTGACTTAAGTCATGTTTGACTTATGTCTAGACCTCTGGAACGGATTAATGACGTAAGTCAAGGTTCCACTGTATAAATTGTTATACTGAAAAGGAAGGACTGTGTGGACCTCCTGACTGGCCATACTGGACCCGCTATGCCAAATGGTCACTGCTACCCAACTACATGTAGAAGGAAGGGTACTCCTTGGTCCTGTATTATAAGAATAAAGCAGGATAGATTTTTTGCCACTATAAAGACTAAGTGAAACAAGATGGATTCTTTGTTTTTTCAAGCAAGATGCGAATCAGATTGCTGAACAGAAGAAATAGTGAGAGTGAGCAATGCACTAGTTTACATATTGTAATAAAGTATGGTTCAGCTTATACGAATGAGTGCTCCGTCCTTTCAGATATAATCAGATTCAATTACTTACTTTAAGCGCTTGGAAAAAAGAGAAGACTATAATTTGCCCCAAAGCTTAGAAGTAATATTATGATTTAATCCGTAACACATTAATTTTGGATTAATAAGAACACAACAACCTCCCCCTCCAAACAGTAACAACCAGCAATTTTATTTTCATATAATGAGTAACATTTACTCTCCCTAATTTAGGGAAGGGGGGCTGAAAACACTTTTGCAGAACATTCAGAGATTGGGTTTCAGGCTGCCACCTCAAAGTTTAAGCACATTTCAAATGTTTTTGGATGAACTCTCGCCCCTGTTGTAAACAAGTAATGAAACAAGCACTGAAACAAATTACTAAAGTGGTTCTGCAACAGTAACCCAAATAGGTTACTTTGGGCAGTTAGTTACATAATAATTACTTTCAAAAACAAACGGTTTATACAGTATTCTAGTTTTTTGCAAAAGAAAAAAATAACTAGTTGAATCAAAGTGCTTAAGGGAGTATGTGAGTCAGTGACACAATCCAAATTTTCCAAATTTGATTTGGTATATTGAGAAGATTACGTATGAACATATATTTAAATCCGTGAAGCACAATATAACACTACACGCACAAGCTAGTTCCCCTCCCTTGCATTTGTTTTCCCCCACCCCCAACCCCGGTAGCATTTGTCAACAAATTTACGTGAGGATTGGGAGATATTGCTCTGTTTCGGAGCAACAGCTACCTTGCTTGCCATTTGAACTGAAATAGAAGAATTATTAATCTTAAATGTGGTTAGTGGAAACAAGCAAACTTCAAACCATCACTTATGAACTTGATTTGATTCAAGAAAATGTAGCTGAGGTGACTCAAAAGGAAAAGCTCAAAATGCCCACTGAATTTCAGCTGAATGCATCTAGGATTACAACCCTGGCTTATTCTGAATAAATGCTAAGAAAACCTATCCAGAATTAATTTATTTGGCTTTTTACCTTTTCCTCTCTCTCCAGAGGCCTTCAAACTAATGAGCAGCTATGCTTAGCCTCGATCTATTCAAAAGCCAATTTAATTTTGATCTCACATAGTTTGTATTGAAATGTAAATTACATCTATATTCTTCTACCTTCAACAGTAACACTTGTGAAAATGGCCAATAATACTGACTGTGGCCAAATAAACCATTCAAAATGAAGGGGACTTCTCCACAGAAGCTCACATTAAAATATAGCAGCTGGTCTTTAACATGCTATGACATTTTGTCTCCTTTAATTTTTAGTATTGTTTTGCTTTGCTTCACAGTTCAAGAAAAATAAAGAGTATGAAAGTTAAACTAAGCTGCATAGTTGTAATGCAGTACAATAGGCCATTCAAATTGGGTAAGAAGGTCACAATTCTTTGGTAGCATCCTATGGCGGCGGCGGCGGGGGGGGGGAGAGATGACAGATTCTCAAAGCTCATCACATCAAGTTTCAGCGAGCCAACAAAGAGCAAACATGAGGACAAATCCTGCAACCCAAAAAATAAGCTGGGTCCTGCAACACACAGGGGAAAAAAGAGAAAGAGAAACAACGTGTGACAAAATGATATCAAGCTCTCAGCTAGCCTGGCCCAAGGGCAAAGAGCATTTTGAGTATGCAGAGAAATATTACAGTACATGTATTTTTAAAATTGTATGATACAATATACATACAAGACTGCTTCCAATGTAATGTTCTGTGTTAATTAAAACATTTCCCCAAGCAGATATCATAAGTTTCCACATGGAGCAGGATAGGAAGACAGCAGGAAGATCCTGCTAAACAAGATCTTTGGTTTGTTAAATTTGGTGTTATGCGCAGAGTTCAGGTATGCACAGGGATTAATACAGTAATACCTTGGTTTATGAGCATAATTCATTCCAGAAACATACTTGTAAACCAAAACATTCTTATATCAAAGCAAATTTCCTCATAAAAATAAGGAAAACTCAAATGATTCGTAGACCACATACTGTACACACAAAATGCCAAAACTCACAAAAGAAGTTGGCTAGAAGTCCACATCCACACCACGGTTTAGGTATCTGGATGTGGAATCTGCTCTGCTTGGGACTAACAACTGGATTTTACTCCGTGTTTTTAATGTGACAATAATAAAATGTAATTTGTAGCCCAATACATACTTGACTAGCTGCCCTATGACTATACTTGGTTTGAAAAAGAAGAAAGGATGTTGGATACGAAGTAAAGAAAAATATAAAGAAAAATAAAACAAACCCCTAACCTGCACTCCCCTTTGAAAACATTCCTGGCTGGTGCCAGGGGGAACCTCCATTCTTCTCTCCTCCCTTTGCTTTGGAGGCTGCCTGAGATGGAACGTTCCGGACAATCACTCATAATCCAGCAGGGTGGGGGGAGAGCCACCATTGGCTCACTTGGGAGCATGTGACCTGCTCCATTTACTTGTATTGGAAGGCGTTGCTTGTTGGTCAAGGGAAAATTTAGAGGAAATATTTGCTTGCCTTACCAAATAGTCTTAAACCAAGTTACTCTTAAACCAAGATATTACAGTAACCCCCCCCCCGTCTACTTCAGGGGTTAGGGACCGACCCGACCCGCAATCATTGAAAATCCACGATATGTGGATGTAGGTCAGGTTGGGCCAGGGAGGAGCACATGATGTTTAAAATGTCTTTAAGCAACGGAGCCAAGCGCTTGGCTCCGTTGCTTAAAGTCATTTTAAACATTGCACGCCGCTCCTCCCAACCCCCCTGAGGTGTGGGGGAGCGGCGCACAATGCCTCCATGGAGGCAAGCCCTGGGCTCCAGCTGATTGGTGCTGGGATGGGGGAGAAAAACCTTTTGCTTTCCCACTCCAGCACCGATCAGCTGGAGCCTGGGGCTTGGGGAAGGGGGGAAGGTTTTTAAAAGCTTTGGCTTTTAAAACCTCTCCCCCCCAAGCCCTTTTGGGGTACCACTGTACTGCGGTCCTGCGATATAGAGGGACCGCAGTACATGAACCGTGAAAGGGCGGGGGATCACTGTACTATAATCTTAGTGGTTTTTGTAAGGATAGATTGATCTCACACATTGGAAAGCTATTTTTGATTAAGATACATCAAAATACATCAGGTGCACAATGCTTTTTTGGAGTGTTTTCACAGTTAAATTATTTTCTCATGACATTAAGGTTTGTCTCCATTTATCTCAGGGGCTAATGTGCTAATTTATGACTCATTTCACAAGGCACCTGTGGCACTTGCTCTGTTCTCTCACTATGCAAGTGGAAGCAATGTATCACCGGCTGGTAAGCATTAATTAAACAGTGCTGTCTACTCAGCTCAATGCAGGGATGTTTCTTCACTATCTACTTATTTCTGACAGAGCTAGTCCTACTACAGTAACCCCCCCCCCATCCTACTGTGGGGGTTAGGGACCCAATCCTACCCGCGATAATGGAAAATCTGCGATATGTGGATGCTGGGTCAGGTCGGGACTGGGAGGCCTGTCTGGGGGCCCCTACACTTACCTGACGCCTGGCGCTGGACCGAATGGGACTCCAATAGACTTCCTGGGCCTGTTGGAGGCCCCAGAAGTGCTTTCCGGTGATCTGGAAGTCACTTCCGGTTTTCTGGAAGTCATTTCTGGTTCACTGGGATCACTGTAGTGTGGCAAAGGACCCAAGGCAGCTTACAGTAATGAGGACAATATACTGTCCAATACAATCAAGACATATTCAGGTTTGAGAACAGGGAATTGAGGGACAACATGAAAGCTACAAGAGAATGTCAGTAGTTAAACAGAGAGTAAAAATTCCATGTAAACATTAAGAGTGATGGAAACTAACATTGAAAACATAGTGTCAATGCAATCACACATGACTATAAGTGGTTATAAATACAAAGTCTATTTTATCATGTATGGTAGATTCATATAAAAGGCACATAATAGGTAGTCCATCATTCAAGGAAAGTTTGCCTGAAGAGAAAGGTCTTTGCCTGTTTCCAGAAAGATAGCAGAGATGGGGCGGTCCTGGCGTCTAGTGGACGCGAGCTCCAGATTCTGAGGGTGCTTGTGAGGTGCCTGTGAGGGTGGTGGGATGGAGAGAAGGGCCTCTCCTGATGACCTTAACACCCAAGTTGGTTCATGCTGTGAGATTTTATCTTTGAGGTAGCTAGGATTCAGGTTATATAGTGCTTTGTAGGTTAAGGTCAGCACTTTGAATTGTGCCCGATAGCTGACTGGTAGCCAGTGGAGCTGCTTTAATAGGGGTGTAATGTGATCTCTATAACCCGCCCCAGTCAGCAATCTGACTGCTGCATTTTGGACCCATTTAAGTTTCCTGAGATTTTTCATCAGTAGTCCCACATAGAGCACATTACAGTAGTTTAGTCGGGACGTCATTAGGGCATGTGTCACCATGTCCAGAGTTGATTTTTCAAGGAATGGGTGTAACTGGTGTACTAGCTTTAATTGTTCAAATGCGCTCCTGGCCACAGCCATGACCTGGGCATGAGTCCAAGAGTACCCCCAAGCTATGCACCTCTTTTTTCAATTGGAGGGTGACCCCATCCAGTTCAGGTTGCATCCCTATCCCTTGTTCTCCCTTTCAACTGACCAGAAGCCCCTCTGTCTTGTCTGGGTTTAGTTTCATTTTGTTCATCCTCATGCAGTTCATTACTGCAGCTAAACACTCATGTACAATCAAAATAGTAGCTCCCTTAGAATCCGGAAGTAACGAGAGGTAGAGCTGGGTGTCATTGGCATACTGGTGGCAGTTAACCACAAGAGTCCTGAATCCTGATCATCTCCCCCAGTGGTTTCATATAGATATTAAATAACATAGGAGACAGAACAGAACCCTGGAGAACTCCACAGGTCAGCGGCCGTGGTGTCGAACATGAATAATCTAACACCACTTTCTGCATTTTTTCCTGTGGGAAGGACTGGTGTGACTTTAATGCAGTGCCCCCAATTCCCATTTCAGAGACAGGAGTCAGGAGGATGCTATGAACTATAGTGTCAAAAGCACTATAGCAGTCTAATAAAACCGAAAGGGACACAGATTCCATATCAATTCCCCTGCGTAAGTCATCCACCAATGCAACCAGTGCCTTCTCAGTCCCACAGCCAGGCCTGAAGCCAGAATGAAATGGATCCAGGTAGTTGATCTCATCCAGAAACCTCTGGAGCTGTGAGGCCACAACCCGTTGTAAGACTTTCCCCAAGAATGGGATAGTCAATACTGGTCGGCAATTGTTCAGTATTGTTGGACGTAAGGAGGGTTTTTTAAACAGTGATTTTACAATTGCCTCCTTTAAGCAAGCCAGAATCCTGCCCTGTTCTAAGGAGGCATTCACTACTCTTCCGAACCAGTTTTTAGGCAGCTATGATTTTTAATGCTACAGTACGAAACAACAATTTAAGGGACCATAATAGGCCATGGTTTTGTGTTAATCACAGTGGCAGGTTTGGGGGGGGGGGTAGTCAATATTTGCTTATTGGCACACCGTATTGCATTATTTTTGCATTATTTATCATTTTATTGTACAGAAAATAACTGAAACAACTATTATTTCTCTTTCCCACTTTCTCTCTCTTTTGTCAGTCTCTGTTTCAGGGAGGCAGTAGACAAAGCTCACAGGTGGGTGCTTCAGATGGCATAAACCATAGTTTTAACAAGTTAGAATTCATACGCCAGTAACAAACCATGAATCTAAACCATGACTTGTCACTGGCTAACAACTCAGTGTTTATTAGCAGAGGCAAGTTTATCATAACCAGCCAGATTTTTTTAAAATTATGTCATGGCAATACATCACTCTTGAAAAAGGAATTTGCCACCTAATTTTGTCATCACATTGTCTCTTGCACTGATCCAAATGAGTTAGCAGCAGTCATGCCAATCATACGATAGTCATAAATGCAAAGTGGATGTCTTCAGAAATGCAATTTATATTCAGTA
>JAHTLZ010003547.1:19374335-19387826 GCA_023846285.1 Phrynocephalus versicolor
AAGAAGAAGAAGAAGAAGAAGAAGAAGAAGAAGAAGAAGAAGAAGAAAATGATGATGGTGATGCAGTGACAGGGGCTGGGGTGGAGGCACCCTTGCAGGGCTTGGACCAGCTGTTGCTGCTGGAGCTGCCACTGGAGATTTCTGGCTCCTGGATAGGCCTAAACCTGTCCAGCCTGTCCTTGGTTTGCCAGACCTTCCATCTCCTCCTCTGCACCAACACCATCTGACTATGCTTTTGAAATGCTGTGCCCCCTAATTATTTTGTGCCAGAGGCAATTGCCCTGTGCTGCCCCTCCCATGATACACCACTGCCTGAAGGCACAGTGGGGAGAACTGAACTCCTAATCTCTGGCTCCACAGAGAGATACCTGAGCCACTGTGCTATCTAGCTAACTCATATGGATCATCTGAAGAGGAAATAGTATATTCCTTCCTATATAAAGAGCCAGAAGCCTATCCTTTGATTCATGAGAACAATCATCCTTTGCCCAATGCACATTGCAAGCACCCCTAGACCATGAACAAATCATAGAATCTTAGAATAGAGAAGCAGGAAGGGCCCTACAAGGCCATCAAGTCCAACCCCCTGCTCCATATAGGAACAGAAATCAAAGGACATCTGCCAGGTGGTTGTCCAATTTCTCTTGAATGCCTCCAGTGTTGGAGCACTCACCAACTCCTGAGGTAATGGGGTTCATTGCCGTACTACCCTAACAGTTAGGAGGTTTTTCCTGATATTCAGCTGAAAGCTGGGTTCTCTGAACGTGAGCCCATTGTTATGTGTCATGCACTCTGGGAACAGAATCCTGCCCCTCCTCCTCTGTATGGCAGCCCTTCAAATCATTGAAAAGCCCTATCATATCACCCCTCAGCCTTTTCTTTAGGCTGAACATCCCCAGATCATTCAGCCTTTCCTCACGGGGCTTGGTCGCCCTACTCTGTACTGGTTCCAACTTATCAGCATCTTACTTGAAATGTGGTGTCCAGAACTGGACACAATACACATACTGAGGCCTAACCAGTGCCGAATAGAGGGGGATGAGTGCCTCGTGGTTTTTGCAAATTATACTTCTATTAATACAGCCTAATATAGCATTTGCCTTTTTTGTGGCCACATCATGCTGTTGGCTCATAATCAGCTTATGATCTGTAAGAATTCCAAGATCCTTCTCCCATGTAGCATTGCTGAGCCAAGTGTCCCCCATCTTGTAATTGTACAGTACGTTTCTTCTTCCTAGGTGCGGTATTTTGCACTTTAGCCCTGTTAAATTTCATTATGTTGGTTTTAGCCAGTGCTCCAACCTCTCAAGATCATTTTGAATTTTGTTTCTGTCCTCCAACGTACTAGCCATTCCACCCAATTTTGTGTCATCCACAGGTGGTTACACTTATTGGAACTGTGTAAAATAATCCCATTCCCTTGTCTACACAGAAACAAGAACCTCTATGCATCATGTTAACACTTTGAAATGGGGTCCTTTCTGTAGTAAGACACCTGTTGATTTAAAGGTCCTTCCAATCCAATACCCTTGCTTGCACAAAAGCCAGCCAAATTGTTCAAATAATCCCGCAGGGCCCTTTCTAATAACATGCTCCTTCCTCAGCAATCATCCTCTGTGACCCACTTGCTTTTGGATTTTGAGGATTCATTAGGGCATGATTGTAGCTATAATTCAATCCTTATAGATACAGTACATTGGCTCTTATTCCATCAATTCGTTCAGATACTTTGCATCCTAGAGCACCTGAAGTCGGGAAAGGCAATGTAGATTGGCCGCAGATTTGTTTTTGTTTTTTACACAATATGGACACACACCTGTTCTGTCACTGGATTCCTAAACCAACTTAAAAATAACACCAATAACAATATAAAAGAGTACTTGACTATACAGAGGAGAGGCCAACAATTACAAAAAGTAAATCCCTGATTGGAACATAAAATAAAATATGAAGAGAAAAGAAAATATATTTGGCTGGTGCTTCAGAGAATACAGTAGGCACAAGACATGCCACTCTGCATAGGAATATCTATCTATCTATCTATCTATCTATCTATCTATCTATCTATCTATCTATCTATCTATCTATCTATCTATCTATCTATCTATCTATCTATCTATCTATATAAAAACAACACTCTTTTCACCTCACCTCACCTGACCTCAGGCTGGAAACGAGAATACTCAAAGGAAAGTCTTTGTAATACAGCACAGAACACACACAGGTCAGTGAGGGAACACAAATTCCTGCAAGTCCAAAATATGAGTATGGCTTTAAAGGTAGGCGTAAACAAACAGCAGCCAGTGTTCAGAAAAAGCTACTCCTCAATCTGTTGTTCAATATGACTTTGTATAACACAATGTTTCCAAAAGCTTACTCATCATACAAGTAAGCTTCTACTCCCTCTTATCTACGTACGGTCCTAATCAGCTAGATCCAGATGAAGTCAGTCGTGGTTTAGTCCACAGCAGTTAATGGGAAAAATTAATCATGAGTCACTGTCAACTTCAGTGAGATGACATTGCATCTAACTATTTTGAGACTATTTTGTGTTAGTACTAATAAAAGTATTGCCAAGCTGTGGATGTCATGGCTAGGGAGAGGTGGCATCTAAATGGGCTCCTCTATAGGTTGTTGACCACACGAACATACAGTCATACCTCGTATAACGTAACACTTGTATAACGAAAATTCCGTACAACGGAATTTTTTTTGCCCCCCCTCCTTCCCCCTTCCCTGTTTTCTCTGCCTCTTCCTCCGCTCCCAACGGGGCTGAGTGGGCGTGTGTGTGGTGGGGGAAGGGGCAGCCCGTGTTCTCCCTCCCCCTCCCCTCCCCAGGCATGGATAGGTGTGTGTGTGTGTGTGTGTGTGTGTCGGGGCAGGGGTCGGGGCAGGAAAAAAGGGGGGTGTCCCAGCCGCCTCCCAGCCTCCCCCTCCGGCGCTCTCCTTCTCCTTCTCCTTCTTCTCCTTCTCCTTCTTACCCTCGGCGGGTGAAGACGAAAGGGGTGGCCGAGCACAGGCCCCTCGCCCGGGCCAGAGCCTGCTGCTGCTCTCCGCCGGGGAGAGGGGGAGGGGAGTGGAGGGGGGAGGGAGGAAGGGGGCCGGTGGCCGGCAGCCCCCCATCGGAGCCGCCCCGCCGAGGAGGAGGAGGAGGAGGGCGCCCCTTCTCGCCGCCGGGCTCCCCTGGCCCCCGCTCGGCCCCCGCGTCTTCTCCCTCCTGCGCGAGGGAGGCAAGGAGGGAGAGCGGGCGCGCAAGAGAAAGAGGCGGGATGGCGGCGCGTCTTCCGCTCCCTCCTCCTCCTCCTCCTCCACCCCAACCCTCCTCCTCCTCCTCCTCCTTCCCGGCCCCTTCTTACGCCGGGCGTGTTCCTTTTCTCTCTCTCCCCCCGCCCTCCCCTCTCCCTCCTCAGCCAGCCTGCCTGCCGGCCTCCCTGGTCTGCTGCTGTCGCCGCCGGATCCCAGGCTCAGGCTGGGCGGGCGAGCGAGCGGGCGGGCCCTGCTGCTGCTGCTGTTGCTGCTGCTGCTGCCTCCTGAGTGGCCCGGCGGAGGCGGAGGCGGCATTGGGAGGGAAGGAGGGAAGGAGGGACCCGCCGGGGATGGAGGGCTGTTGGGGCTGTTTTCTCCCGACGAAAGAAGCTCGCGTTCTATCTCCACGCCTCCAGCCTCCTCCTCCTCCTCCACCCCAACCCTCCTCCTCCTCCTCCTCCTCCTCCTCCTCCTCCTCCACCCCAACCCTCCTCCTCCTCCTCCTCCTCCACCACCCCAACCGCCGCCGCCGGCGCCTCCGCTGCTTCTCCACCGGCCCGGGGCTCCCCATTGGACGCGGGGCGGGAGGGGAAGCAGGCCGCCGCCGCCGCTGGTGCGCCCTCCTGCCTGCCGGGAGCCTCCGGGGCTCCGGCAAGAGGTGAGTGGGGGGAGGGAATTCCCTGCGCCGGGTGGTCGGGGGGAGGGAATTCCCTGTGCGGGGTGGTGGGGGGGAGGGAATTCCCTGTGCCGGGTGGTGGGGGGAGGGAATTCCCTGCGCCATTGGAATGCATTGGAACGGATTAAATCCACTTCCAATGCATTCCTATGGGAATTAGGGTTTGTATAACGAAAACCTTGTATAACGTAATTTAATTTGGAACGAATTAATTACGTTATACAAGGTACCACTGTATGTGCTTTGAAAAGTATGTGTCATCAGGCAGTGATTTCGATAATACCCAGACAAATAAAAAATACTTCACACCTCCACCACCAAGGCCATAGCTGATGACCCATGGAACGATGTTAGCCAGACCTTGCATCTCACTGTGAGTGGAATCTTTAATGGATTGGCTACAGCTAAGCACAGTCCCATTCCTGAGTCCTGGTTAGACAGGTCTCAAAAGAAGCACTCTGAATGGAAGTCAAAAAGATATTAAGATGGGATATTTGCACCTACATATGACAACTTCAAGTCTAAGAACTTTATGCTCCTGATGCTTCTATATTCTAGTTCAGGCATGTCCAAACTTCGGCCCTCCTAAAGTTTTGGGCCACAACTCCCAGAATTCCAAGCCTGTATTGCCAATAACAAAGGACTGTGGGGGTTGTGGTCCAAAACATCTGGAGGGCTGAAGTTTGGACATCCCTGTTCTAGTTTCTTCAAATCTGCATGGCCAGCTATTGAGGCACTGGCTGAAATCCTGCTGCTTACACAGGAAACTGCAAGTAGTAAAGGCCCACAGAATCAGAGGAAGATACAAAGGAGGTGACTCACCAAATCCCTATTGATTCAATGGATCTGCTCTACTTGCAACATATTACTGTAAACTAAGACACAGGAGTTTAGCCAATGTCTTTTTTGTTTCACTTTCAAGATGTGTCACTTGATAGAAAGCAAACAGAAGATAGTTACTCCTTATTGTGCCCCATAAGAAGTTTGAAACAGACAGTACAAACTGTTCATAGACATGAAAGGGAAAGGGAACAACTGGGGTGTTTCTTGACATGGGAAGTGTGATTAAATGCCAAGTAAGAGGCTAAAACCTGTTATAGAAAAGTGATAACAGTATCTCTACCAAAAAGCAACTTGGGTGTCTGTTGGACTAAAGAAACGGATGTACTAACAATGCTGCATTGCACATAGTGTCATATTTGTCATAACTTCCCAAGATTATGAGGTATAGTCAGTCAAATGCTACCAAACAGCCACACTTTTCCAAACCCTGATTGTTTCCAGAGACCATATCGACTGGAGTCACCTGCACTCTCCATTCCAACCATCCACCTCCCCAATTGCCTTTTCCTTGTCCATTTCTGTCCCTACCTCACGCACCTCCTTTCTCAACGCCTCTTCTAACTTCATCTCCTCATATCATTCGCTCAATTCTCTGTCCGTCACCCACATCCCTTCTACCTCCACATCTGCTGTTAACCCTTTTTCTCCCTCTCCCTCATCTATTCTTTCATCCGAACATTCTCCCTTGGATGCATCCTTGCCATCAAAATCTTTTATTTCTATAGTCTTTCCCTTTTCCATGTTCTTATCATTTCTTATCATTTCCTCTTCCCTCTATTAGCTCTTCATCTTTAAGTTCTCCAGGTTTTCCTGTCTCAGCGAACGGCACACCAGACCTGACTTCCTCACAAATATACAGTGGTACCTCTACTTACGAGTGGCTCGACTTAAGAGCAATTTGACTTAAGAGCGAAAAAACGGTGTTTTAACTGCTGCCTTACAAATTTCAGATGCAGTCTGCTCTACTTACAGTTTTTTATTTTTATTTATTTATTTATTTGAATTTTTAGATAGGACTGCTCGACTTAAGAGTTGTTCAATTTTTTTAATAATGCAATTTATTTAAAAACATATACAAATTACATTAAAAACAAACAAACATCAACAACAGTGCACCCCTACACCAACAGGATCACTCTTCATATTTACATTCGTCATCCTCCCCTCCAGAACAAAATCGATTGTTGCGCGGAAACCTTACCCTTATCTCGTACAAGCATATATTCAATAAATCTACCGCATATATCATAGAAAATATCTCTTTTTAACTTTCCTTTTTTAACCTTTAGAGAACATGTCAATTTATCATTTAAAGCAATATTCCATACTTCATTATACCATTCTTCTAAGCATAATTCATATTTAGATTTCCAATTTCTAGCAATTAATAATCTAGCCGCCGTCAACAAATTTGTAATCAACTCTTTAGTTTTAACATCATAACTATGATCCACAAATATTGATAACAAAGCAATTTCAGATTTAGGCTCTATAGTCATTTCTAGTATGTCACTTAGTTCTTTAAAAATACATTTCCAACATTTCTGAATCGTTTTACATTTCCACCACAAATGATAAAAGGTACCGATCTCGTTATCACATTTTCAGCAAAGCTTAGAAAAATTCGCATTCATTTTATTCAATTTCACTGGCATCAAGTACCATCTTAAACTTATTTTAAAGAAATTTTCCTTTATTCTAACTGACATAGATCTAAGTATTCTCATTCTCCACATTTTAGCCCAATCTTCTTCTCTTATTTCTTTTTAAAAATCTTGTTCCCACAATAGTTTCGATCCAGATCCTCCCCTATTTTCATCTAAATCTGAAATAATTTTATATAGTTTGCTAACAATACCTTTTACTACTATTTCCTCCTGAGTATCCTCATACAACAATAAGAGTTGTTCATATTTTGTGTACTCTCTGCATTTATTATTTTTCTTTATCCAAGTATCAGTCCATTTCTCTAATTGTATAAAATTAAACCAAGATATATCCCTACCTTGGAGAATTTCCTTCATTTGTACTTTCTCTCTCATCTTGCCTATCCAATCTTTCAATCTAATCACTTGTTTATCCCTAAATACTTTTTTTTGTTCGAAGTAAGAGCATGCATTCAGAACAGATTAAACTCGTAAGTAGAGGTATCCCTGTATATATCAATAGCAGCAAAGATGTATTCTGTATTAAATAGATTTCTTTTCTGAAGAACCAGTGATGAGCCAGCATACTGCACGAGGATCAGAATGTAAACTTGAAAATGGTCACTTCCTGCTTCATACAAATCATGTTTTTATACCCATCCCCTGGAACAAGTAAGACTTATCTACAAGACCTTTGAAGCCTAGTGTGAGGGGGATGCGACCAGCACCCTGGGCAGGCCCTCTGAGGCAATAACTCCCAGACCTCCAGTGGGCAAGAAGGGGGGGGGATGACAAGTGAGCTGGTTGATGAAGCCACCTCCAAGGGGGAGTTAGAGCCTTGGATAAAAGAGGAAGACCACAAGAGCTCTGGGCTTCCTTCAAGGAAATGGAGGGAGAAACTGAGACTTCAGAGGAAGTGGGAGGAAGCGGTCTGGTCTTCCGATCCTCAGTTCTGCACCTTGGCTGAGGTGATGGCTGCTTGGGAAAAGGATGCTCCTGAGCACCACCCAGTGAATATAGGAAGGGGCTACAAACAAGTGACCCGAGGGGCAGAAGTCTAGGAACCTCCTGTGCCTCTGACACAACCTTTGTGCCTCCTTTGTCCAATTGGAGGAGCAGCACTAGCTTTGACCCTGATGCAGCGCTGGGGGTGGAAGTGCCCACAAGGAAGACAAAGGGGCCTCCAGGGAGAGCAGAAGAGCTTTACTAGCTGTCCTTAAAGAGCCTTCAACATGGACCAGGACTCCTCCTCCTCACCCTCTTTTGCTTTGTGAGACCAGGACTCTTAGCGTTCCCTGCAGGCCTTAACAGAGGACCCTCCTGAAGGGCATTCCCAGGGTGGGATGAGGTGGGGGGAGTGCAAGAAACCCAACCCCCAGGAAGCTCCCTGAGGGAGTGATGGGTAGTGTTCCTGTTAGTTCCTCAGTCCTTAGAAAGACTGTTCTTGACTATTCTCCCAACCTGGAGTCCATGGAATTACTGCTGAGAGAGCACAGGGTGTGGGTGGGTGTGAGAGGCGCTCACACTAGGCACAAAACCTCAGGAAACAAAGCAGTTAGTCTTATTTTAAGAAGGAGCCCTCAAACAAGCCAAAGGTTTTGCATAGCAACCTTGCACAA
Source organism: Phrynocephalus versicolor (assembly GCA_023846285.1). Lineage (NCBI taxonomy): Eukaryota > Metazoa > Chordata > Lepidosauria > Squamata > Agamidae > Phrynocephalus > Phrynocephalus versicolor. Next base: position 19,382,366 of record JAHTLZ010003547.1, read on the forward strand.
GGGCCAGGAAAGCACAATAATTTACACAACAGGAATTATGGAAGTGCAATGATATCTTTTTTAATACCAGCACAGGACCGGTTTCTAGAACAAGAACATGGACTAAGACGGTGGAGCAGCACTGAAATACTTAGCAATACGTAGCTGCACAATTCAGTAGGTCATCCCCACAGCCTTGTATTTAATGATCGAAATCCAATAGTGTCTAGTGTAGCAAACTGCACTAAAGTAGACCCACTGGATCAATGCAGTTTTGGTAAATCAGCCCCTCTGTAGGTTCCATTCATTCAAATGGGCATGGTAGTCACAATTATAGTAGGCATATTTGAATCAATGGAACACATGGAGGAGTTGATTCACCAAGTCCTTGTTGATCCAATGGGCCTACTTTTAGTGCAATTTGATACACTAAACAACAGGATTTAGGCCAGTACTTTAAATGGCATTTATAAAGAGCATATTTTAAGGAAGTAGAAATGATAAACACAGAGGATTATATATATTTTATTGTTACAGAAGATTATTCCACCACCACTCTCTCAACACACACACACAACCTCCTGCTAAAATCTTGTTGTCTTTCATGAATGATTCAGACTTCATTAGCCTTTCAAGAATTTATCTGACAATTCTAGTGGCGCGTGGGTGGCAAATGTGTAGGTTGGAAAAGAGTAGGAGAAAACTGGAGACAAAGTTCTGAGTACATGAATAATAGCATGAACAACAAACTGAACTTACTTCCATTCTTATTATAAGTAACCTGATTGCAGTCAGGCACAGTATCACAGCAGAATTATAACTTGTTTTATACTAATAAGGGACAGATAAGGTTGTTTCCAAGACTGTTAATTATAATATTCCCTGAATCAATCAATTTCATTAATACAGGCACTGTTTTGGAGTGATGGTTGTGGTGGTTTTACTCACCTTGTTTAGCTCACTCTCATCACAACACAGTACTAAAACCAATGCGGGCTTGCGGTGAAGTATATTCTCACTATCTCTTTGAAATCACTGAGATTACATTGCTAACCCAGTGGCAGGAGTAGGGGGGTAGCTTGGACTAGCTAAGCCTCAGAGCCTTCAAAGCTAGGCCTTTCTCTTAGCTGCACCACATGGAGGTGTTTGTATTTGCAGGCTAGTAGGTACTACTCCCAGAAAGGTACTTGTGGTCTAAAAAAATAAATAAATCATAAAATCCTATCCATCTATCTCAGTGCATCACTTCAGGAGACATTAATGCCTGCTACAACTGCATCAGTGTTTCTCAAACCAAAATGTATGAAGTCTGGACAGCAAACTGTCTCTTATACAAACACATCAAGAAGATAAAAAAGAATGTAGTTCTTAGGTGTCTGCGGGCTGGGTTACACTCCAAAAAGGCCACACTTTATACCACAGTGGAAATCAAAACATTTTCTCTCAATAAATGCAACTAAGGTAAACTGGCACACTGAAGCCCAATCCTTTTTCATGGATATTTGGTATATTTTGATTGGCTTACAGCAGGCATGTCCAAACTTCGGCCCTCCTGATGTTTTGGCCCACTACTCCCAGAATTCTAAGCTTAGATTGCCAATGGCAAAGGACTGTGGGAGGTGTGGTCCAAAACATCTGGAGGTCCAAAGTTTGGACATGCCTGGCTTACAGGGAGTATTACGATTTTGTGATGCCTGGCATCTTTCAGTTTCTGGCACCCATGATTGTTTGTTTCATGGTTCTACTGCCAAAGCAGGAAGTTGTCAATGCCCCACATGGGTCTTCAGGTCAAGGTAAACAGGACACTGGCAAAAGAAGAGGGGGGTTAAAAAGAGGGGAAAGAAGGAAAAGGAGGTATATACAACAAAATCCCAACCCCCCCCCCAAAAAAAAGCCAAGGATGGGGCGGGGAGGAAGATTGGCCTCTGGCATTTCCAGATGTTATGGCAATTCACCACTGTATCATGCCTCAACATTTCTTTAAAAGGAAAGAAGTCTAGATGAAGGATGGCTGAAGGGGTGCAGTGGGAAGAAGATGGTGTTAATAGGGTAGTGATCCAGGCGAAATATTTAGCCATTAAAAAGTATGGCGTGGACTCTTGCAGCAAGATAATTAAACCTGTCTGTGTGGATAGCTAAAACAATTTCAGCTGCGGAACCTGCCAGGACTGCAGTATAAATAACTCTCAATCGGCTTGAATAAAACAATGACATTTCTGCAGTTTAGTTGAGCCCTGAGTGGGCAAGGACTCCAAGAGATCAACAAGTGTGCTTTTGGCACCCATAGGTACCAAAGGTATGAAGGGGAGGAATCTGAAGACTATCTTTACCCCCCAGATATTGGCACAAATTCCAGTATCGCTCAGGGCGCTGGAGACCTGGCTGAAGAGCCAGAGGTCAGGAGTCTGATTCCCTGCTGGGCCTTCTGGCAGAATTGCCAGCCTATGTAATTTCTGCAAGAAATGCAGTGCACTTGAAGCACAGAGGCAGACTTATGCACTGTGATTTGAAAGGGTTTAAGTACTGTAGGCTCTGTACAAGATTGTGGTTACAGAGCTACAAAATCTGCAAAATCTACCTCCTGAACAAGAAACACAGGAAGTAGCCTTACACGGAATCAGATCTTTTGTTCTGTCCAGATCCATGTGGCCAACGCTGTCAGTGGCTCTCCCAGATTCCAGTAGGATTCTTTCCTAGACTTTCTCAGAGATCCATGTTATTCTCTCATCCAAATGCTAGCCGATACAAATTAGCTTGAAAAACCAAACTTTATTAAGTGTATCCAAGAGGGCGTCATGGATTATTGCAGCCTCTCCACATCCAAATATATTAAAGAAAGTTCACTTGTTTGAAAAACTCTTCAGCAACGGTTCCAAACCTTCCTAATGCCGAGACCCTTTAATACAGTTCCTCATGCTGTGGTGACCCCTTGCCCTGCTTGGAAGAGGTGACAAGCCCCTTTTGGCAGGCCACTGCCCCAGGTGCCACGGAGAACTTCCCTCTACCGGCACCCTCAGCCAATCACAGCCTCTGGAGCCACTGACACCCCTTCCAACCTATCAAGCTGTAACTCACTCTTCCACCCCCTTCCTGCCCCCCTCCTCCAGACCCAAGCCGTTTGTGCCTTTTTCTTCACTGGCTCATGGCTGTCCCTGTGCAATGGTCGTTCAACTCCCTCAAGCCTTCCTCAAGGCATTCCTGCTGCACTGTTCTTCCTGGCAGGGTTCTTGTCATGTGGCCGGTGGGGAGAAGGATCACAAGCTCCTGCCATGCAGCAGGAACCATTAGTTGTGCATTCAGCAATGATGAGAAGGGATCCTACATGCCCAACATATGGGTCGTGGGCTGCACATGGGAGAAGGAGCTTGAGTCAATCAAAGTCCGTCCTTGTGCAGAGTTACTGAGGGCTCAGGTTGTCTGAAAGCATCACTAGCATCCAAAACAGTGGTAGCAGGCAAGGCTGCTAGGGGAATGACCATGTCATTCAGGCGTTTAGCCTTCCTACTGCTCATACCTGGACTCCAGAGAATGGCCCCATTCTTCCCTATCACTAGCAATCTGATGAGAGAGCCAAGAAATTCAAGTCTCTCAAGCCCCCTTTATGCAATGCATGTGGAAGAGGAATCAGATAGTGTAAGGATGAGAAGTTAAAGCTGGACCAAAGGGACAAGGAATCCAGGGAGCAGAATTAGGAAAAAAGATTGAGATAGTGGGTACCGACAGTGTGGCAGAAAAGGACTTAATAATATGGGAAGGGAGTTATGCTGGGGAGGTCAGTTGGGGAGGAGATTGAATGTTGGCAGAACCAATAGCAGAGGGGTGTTGAATATGCCATTGAAGGAATGGGATGAGAGGATGGGAAAGGAGGGAAAGTATAAAAGGAACTGTCAAGAGAGGGGTAATCAGACAACCTGGACGGGAAAGGAAAATGCTATCCAAACTGTGGGTGAACGGGTGAAGATATGGAAAGAAATTGGAACCCAGACCAAAGGAGGTTACCCCACAGCGAGGGATGTTGGTCTGCCTCTCCCTATGCCTCCTGTGGTGACAAGCAACACAGGGGGAACTACGACAATGGTCACAATATCGAGATGTGGGGGAACTGTGGCCAAATGGATCCCTCGATGGGGTTGAGAGACGATACCAGAGGTGGTGAAACACCACTGCTGCGGGACCCGGTGCGCCGGTCCTCTATTTGTGAAGGATACCCATCCCCGTTGATTTCTCCCAACAACCCATTTGTCAAAAGTGTGAACCCCAAGTTATTTATGTTCAAAACAAATGGTATTCAAGATGTTTACGTTGATCAAGTTAATTTTAGGGTTGGAACAAATAAAGAGACAGTGCCCGCGGTAAGCGAGAATAAACATTTAATATATTTAGATAATATAAATGACTATGGGACTCATTCTTCATCAGAACCGTTGGTGGCAATAACCGAACCCTCACAGACAGAGAACATGGCACTGAGGACAAGCCTCATCCAGTCAGCATGGGAAAGCTGACATGTTCAGATTCCCACATCTGCAAGTTTCCTCTAATGCATTGTGACCATGCACAGTTCCAGAACACAGGGAAAGCCTAGCTGTGTAGGTTTTCCCTTGCACCCATAAACATCTACCATGCAAATGTTTGTAGCATGGCCAGGGGCACCATATCACTTAAGGATGTGTGGGTTGCCCTCCATACTACACATGGCCCTCTTTCATGCAGAGAGAGCTTAAATTCTTAATGAATTTTCCAATACTACCTTAGTTTTAATTTTTAAAAAGTAGTCAGAACAATTAGAAAACACATTCTATAAAATATCTAATTCTTTGGATGCGCTATTGTTCTACCAAGTTGCCAATCTGAACATAGAATAAAAGCCATAGTATTTTAAAATATTGTGGCCTGGGGGTGTGGGAGAGAAAACGACATCTTCCCTTAAAAAAAAAAGGACAACCACATTGTTTAAATTTACATCAACCTCATTCAATTTGCCTGCTTACACATCTGCTATAGAGACAAGGAAAACAGATTCGAATCTCACAGTATGAACCGACTCGGGTGTTAAGGTCATCTGGAGAGGCATTTCTCTCCATCCCGCCACCCTCACAGATATGTCTCGTGTGAACCCATGAAATGGCCTTCTCGACTGCTGCGCACAGACTCTGGAACTCCCTCCTACCAGAGGCCAAGACTGCCTCTTCTCTGTTGTCCTTCTGGAAACAGGCAAAGGCCTTTCACTTCAGGCAAGCTTTCCCTGAATGATGGACTACCATTATGTGTCTTTTATATGAATCTATAGGTTCACATACAGTAGACTTTGTGTTTATAACTACTGTACTTATAAGCTTGTAGCTTTAATGTAATGTTGTCGATTAATGCTGAATAGATAATAAAGATGTCCCTCAATTCCTTGTTCCCAGTACTTGAACAAGTATTAATTGTATTGGACTGTATATTATCATGTCTTAATTGTATTGGACTGTATATTATC
>JAHTLZ010003547.1:19387836-19398879 GCA_023846285.1 Phrynocephalus versicolor
TGGACTGTATATTATCATGTCTTAATTGTATTGGACTGTATATTATCCCTCATTATATTAAGCCGCCTTGGGTCCTTTACCAAGGAGAAAGGCATATTCTAAAATAAAATAAAATGAATTTTGATTTTTGAAAAGGATATTTTATATTTCATGTCCTATGTACCGTATATATAGCACAAAATGATTTTTGGCAGGCAAAACAATTATTTTCTATAACCACTATAATGTTTTTAATTTCAGAATGGGACCAGTGCCTCAAAAAACATCCCCCCATCAACCCTACTTATAAGATTTGGCAGTCAAAGACAAATAATCATGTAAGGAAGGTGCCAGTTCAACAAATACTTGGACAGCACATAACGCCAGATGACAACAGTCAGAGAGGCTTGTTGATGGTAAAAGCTCTCTCCTCCTCCTGAGCTGGGCCCTTTTATTAACTCTCACAAATCACATACACGTCAGCAGAGACCCATCCAATAAACATACAGCTTGTATTCTCTGGACATGCTCAGTAGAATAAGATGACCTCATATTCTTTCACGTTCAGACTCCCACACTTTTTCCGTGGCCATCTTTACAGAGACGTGTACTCAGCTCTTATTAGTCAGCCTGTTACCCAATAAGAGAGTGTTACTAGTGTGATGTAAGACACATAGTATTTGTCTGAGTCTATGCAGAACTAGGCTGACAAAGCATAGCAGCTAAATCCCAACATATATAAAATCACAAAATGGTAAACTACTAAGATGTGAGATCAGTGGTTCTCAACCTTCCTAATGCCGCAACCCTTTAATACAGTTCCTCATGTTGCGGTGACCCTTGCCCTGCTTGGAAGAGGCCACAAGCCCCCTTTGGCAGGCCACTGCTGCAGGTGCCATAGAGAACTTCCCTTTACAGGCACCCTCAGCCAATCACAGCCTCTGGTGCCATTGACTGACATCCCTTCCAACCTACCAAGCTGTAACTCACTCTTTGCCCCCTCTTACCCCTCCTCCTTCAGACCCAAGCCATTTGTGCCTTTTTCTTCACTGGCTCATGGTGATCCCTATGAAATGGTTGTTCGATCCCCCCAAAGGGGTCCTGACCCCCAGGTTGGGAAACACTGTGTTAGATCATGCACAATCAATTAAGGAACAAATAGGAGCTGCATTTAGATATACAGTGGTGTCGAATTTTTATATTTAAATAAGGGCATAAAAACAAATTAAAATCTTGAACATACTTTGTTTACACAGAATGGTTGAGAATGTAGTAGCTCAGTGTTTGTGGGTGAGTTAAACATATACAGCTGAGGTTTTCTAGGGGAGACGCTGAGGCTACAGCAGCCACAGGCAGGTGCATGTAATTAGTGGCTGGAACCTGTATTAATGTAGCTCAGAGAATTCACTAGTTACTGATCCTTATTGAAGGTCAGTCACTCTGTTTAGTTTTAAGCCAAGTTATGCGGGTTAAGGTATTGTAAGAAACCAGCCATGTATTATGTATATACTGTAATGTTTTGCTGAACTTAAGCTCTCTAAGTTGAATGTTTAAATATAAATCATTTTTCTATGACAAGTTGTTTGTCACAAGTTTTTGTATCCTGGAAATAAGCACTGGGTTCTGCTAGGTCTCAGTTTTTTTTTCTAGTACACAATGTTTTCTTTACTTCCAAGACTCTGCTATAAAGATTGTGAGTGTTTTCGGGCAGTACATACATACATTCATTTTTCCCCTGACATAATGGCGGGTCCACGAGGGCGAAGCTCCAAAGTGGGGCTTCTTTGTCCTCCCTGGTAGCCGGGGCGGCACACCCCATCGCGAGAGCACAGGCTGTAAAGCCTTAAATTGGCTGCCCGTGCTCCCAACGGCCTCTTTTCACACCGAGCAGCACCCCTCCCTCTCTCCCAAGTAGTTCTGAGAGTGACATATGCTGGGCCGAATGGGAATTTTTGACCAGCATTCGGATTGGCAGTAGGGTTGGCCGGTGAGTTTTCACCCATTCCATTCTTAGGACTTGACAGGCCGGGTTGCCCCAGTCACAACTGGCAGGTAGTGCAAGTAAATTACATCCCTGTGGCATCTGTTTGATGAGGCCATTAACAAATAAGCGGACAGCTGGATAACATAAAAGTAGAATAATAGAATGACAACCGCAGCCCAGCAATAAGATAGACAGGTTTAAAAGTGGCAGGGCACACAAAGCTGCTGGGAGTTACAGGTTAAACCAAAGAAATAGAGAGCCCTGCTCGTTAGGAGCGGGATACTCATAATAAAGTAACATGACATCACAAATAAAACAGGAATCAGAATCATATATATTTAACCTGCACTGCGGGAGGCCCATCAAGCTTGATAATTTACCTACAGTTACAGTTTCTCAGCAGTTAAAGTTGTGAAAATAAAGTTGTGGCCCAGTTTTAAAACCCAAACTGTTTGTGTCAACTCGTTATTTCGGGCCTGGGGGAACAATGTTAAGGCAGGCCATCTTGATGAGTACCTGTCATGAACCCATTAACCACTGACACTTCTCATCTACAGCAAGACGGCGAGAAGGAAGATACCTTTCAAATCAAGCGTGTCTGTGCAAAACAAGAATCCTCCTCCTTTTGGCTCATGCAGCCAGTGTTTCAACTTCTAAAAATACAACAGTTGTTTTTGTTGGTGTTGGTGGTGTAAAAATACCAGGCACAGTCAATCAAAATTATATAAAAAATTACTGGCATTATATAACAGACACAAGTTTAATCCAAAAACCTGAGTATCTGTTAAATATCAGTAAATGTGCTGTTCCTAAAACTGCTGTTTTTAATAGCTCTGATGATGTCATTTCTGAGATCTGCAACTGCTTGTAATACTGTGCGAAATTTCCTGACATTGTTCACAAAGCCCCAACGGTTGGCCAATTAAGTGTGTTTCATCCACAACAGAGATATTTCAGTTGTTAGGTCTCTGTGTTTTTTATTAGTTTTTTCCAATTCTTTAGCTTCAGCTCTGGCATCTCCTGGAATTGTAATGTCAATGATCCAGACATTTCTTCATTCTATTACTACTATTTCTGATGTATTATGTTCAGTTTGGATCTGGAAATCCCATAATATCTTGATTTTGTTATTTTCTGACACCTTCTCTACCTGATGTTCCCATGGGTGTAGTTTAACTATAGTTTGTTGAAATAAGACCAGGTTCTTCCATCAGCTCTGGGTCTCAGGCTGATCCATTGTTCTTCCGGGTCAGGACACTTCTTTGTTGAAGGCCCACATTGGATATCCACAGGCCTAAAGTGCTGTCTTCAGGTGTCTGTCTTCCTTCTTCTTGGCTTCTGTGGAGGTGGGGAGGCTCTCTGCTCTGTGGATCAGCCTGAGATCCAGAGCCGACGGAAGAACCTGGTCATTCGCTACATGGCTGGAGTGTTGGGAAAGCATAAAGGGATTTTTAGCAAACACTACATCCCTGTTTCAAACCCACAAACACACTAAGGCAGAGACTCGTCCACCCAAAGGACCTGACACCAAAACACAAAAGGAGCAATATAGTAAACACTGTCCAAAGCAGTGAGGAGTGTGCAGACCTCTACAGTGGAGAAACTAAACAGCCATTAAAAAGGATGGCCCAAAACAGGAGAGGCAACAGCTCAGGACCAGAATATGTAGTGTATCTCCATTTGAAGGACAAAGGGCCCTCATTCAAAGATGAGGATGTACACACATATTAGACAGGTTTGAGAGGGGGCTCAGGGAAGCCATACATGTGTGCATTGAAAACGTCTCTCTCAACGGAACTGGGGAACTCCGGCACAATCTGTCTGCTACTTATCAAGAGACCATTTCACCAATCCCCAGACAAATCAGAAGCACTTCACACCTTCACCAGCAAGGCCACAGCTAACAACCCATACTTAATGAGTGTTGGGAAGGGTTGCATAGATGGGACTTGCATGTGCCCCAGGTCACTGCACATCTAATGCGCCTATTCAGGACATTGTACACCTATGAGCCTATTCAGGCCATTGTCCACCTAACGAGCCAATTCGCGCCACTGTTCACCTAATGAGCCTATTAAGATCACGGTGATATGAACTCAAGGTGGACTATAAATTGGAGAACTTGCCACTGAATTTCCTCGGACTGATGAAGCTGATTGGATGAGTAGCGAAATGTTTCAGTCTCTCAAGAAAAGAAGTCCAGTTGCCATGACTCAACTTCAAGATAACCTCACCTGGATGACTGAAAATCTTCAAAAGACGTCAACATCTTCATCCCGCCAACCTCACAGGTACGTCTCGTGGGAACACATAAAAGGGCCTTCTCTGTTGCTGCACCCAGACTCTAGAACTCATTCCCACTAGAGGTGAGGACTGCCCCATCTCTGATGTCTTTCCAGAAACAGGCAAAGACCTTTCTCTTCAGGCAAGCTTCCCCTGAATGATGGACTACCTATTATGTGTCCTTTATATGAATCTACCATACATGATCACATAAAGCTCTTATAGCTTTAATGTAATGTTGTATTTTAATGCTGTAAAAGGTCCCTCAATTCCCTGTTCTCTATACTTGAATATGACTTATTTGTGCTGGGCTGTATATTGCCCCTCATTACTGTAAGCCGCCTTGGGTCCTTTTCCAAGGAGAAAGGTGGAGTAAAAATATTGTAAAATAAAAAAAAAACATGAATGTTGGTGCTGATAAATAGTGTATCTCTTAACCACATCAAAAGAGGCAAATTCTCAGAGGACAATATATATGAGCTATAAACAGTTTCTATAATGGTTATAAGGGTAGAGACATTACTAAAAAATAAAACCCTGCCCCTATTTAATTCAGGTTTATGACTGTTTTGCATTGTTATAAAAATGGGTGAATACATGACCCATTTGTAAAAGTAGATTAATTTGACGTGGAATCATGTTTTTCTGGAGTAGCAGCAAGTGATTTTCTTTTTTTACTCCTCTGCCAGAGGCCTATTTATTTTCATGCAGATGTGGAATGGAGTCCTTTAAATTGATTCTCCCTATCTCAACACTTCTGTGCCTCTGCCTGTGTGAAACAGTCACTTGCCCCTGCTGCTGTTGTGCTAAAAGCAGGGGGTGGGGGAGGAACAGACTGCAGGAGCCCCCTGCTACTCACTCACTCACCCAAATCTTCTTCCAGGCCTGAGATGATGTGGCACGTGTGTGTTGTGTTTGTGGCCGTAGGTCAGATAAGGCAAGATCAAAACAAGGAGATGTCTCTTCAACAAGCTGGTGCATAAACCCCAAACCCCAGAACCGAGAGCTAAATGAAAGGCAGATAAAATCCACTCTATGATGCCACCCTCTCCTCCTTCTCCCCTCCAACCAGCCAGTTTCAGCTGTTGTCTCCTTTTCCATCCTGGCTGTATGTGCAAGAGTTTTGTTTGCACAGATAAAATGGGATGGAGGTTGGGGAGAGCAGGGGGACCCCAAGTAACAAATACCCTATATGCCCTAGGGGCCAGTGACCACCTTAATCCACCCCTGCCCGTTACAAATAGAAAAGAGTCAGAATGAGATACAAATTGACAAGACATTTATCTATAAAATGATGGTGGCATCTCATAAAAAAAAATTTATGTGCCCCCTTGTTTTCCACGGATTGTCTCTTAAATTTACCACAGAGCTGGTTTCTGTCATCTCCACGTGCTTGTTTATATTTTATCAGCACTAATCTTTCAAAAATTCATATTGGGTGCAAAAGGATGCCCCTTAATTCTCTTGGAATAGGACCACCAAAACTGTAGGCCGATTTCAAATGGCCCCACTCCCCCCCTTCATTCTGGCCTAGTAGCATAGTAGCTGGCCCTCGCCCCCCCACACACACAAACACTTCTCTTCACAATCCTTTGAGGAACCTTCAGCTAACAGGTTGTGTCATCGCTCTTCAGCCAGATCAAACCGCCTTGTTACCTGGTGCTACAAACAAACTCTTGCAGAGCATTCAAGACCTCTGGGCGAAATTGTCCATCCTTGTTTACTATTTAGCAATGACTTTGAACTTTTCACTCCTGTGAGTCTGGGGAAAAGCAAACCCAGACTCTTCTAGCAATGAATGCGGTTTGCAGAACTTTGCAGTGTGAGAACAGATGATATTATTTAAAATGATATGTTATGTATGGCACTTACTTGTTGGGACTTATGGCTTATCCTACTTGCCATGCTGGAGCTGCTTCCGTATAAAAATATTTCACTCCCAAGTGGAAGCCTCCAAGGGCAGCACAGAGTTCAAAAGGGGGCGTTCAGCACTGTAACGTATCATTTAGGTAGAATGACATGTCTGGGTTTGCTTAATGCTTCGGGCATATAAAGCAGGGCTTGAAAAACCTGCTCTGTGGATGAGATGAAAATGGACGCCAGACACTGGGAGGGGGAGGATTACTTGAGGAGTAACAGCAAAAAGACGATGTGGAAACAAAAGCACGCTTCTGCTGTAGAGTCTGGTTGAGGCTCTGCAGGAGAAAGGGGAGGGATGCATTCCCTCAGGGCTATTCTGGCAAGTACCATCCTTCTCTTTCTCTCTCATAGCTGAATTCTTACAGAAGTTCAGGATTCCATACTAGTTAAACCAGCGGTTCCAAAACTTTTTCAGGTTGTGACCCACTTTTATAATAGCCAGATAACCTGTGACACTTTCCTGCCATACTTGCATAAAAAAGCATTTTAACAAGATAAAAACTGAATGTTGAATGTTCTTTCTCCACCAAGAGCCTGTTTCTCATACATGCAATACACACTTAGTTTGATATCTGGCCTCAGAAGATAAAAAAAAAAGAGTTTAACAAGGGCTACAACACATACGGTGGGACCCTATATCTGCAGGATCAGTATCCATAGTTTCATATACTGCAGGCCTGCCCAACAGGTAGACTGGGGGCTACCAGTAGCCCGCGAAGGGTTCAAAAGTAGCCCGCCAGCCATCAATAAAAAATGTGAGGGGATAGTTCTCCACCTCTACCTCCCCCAACCCAAGGACTACCACTGCCCCAGCAAAGCTCTGGATCTGCCAGCCCAGTATCTCAGCCCAGTGGGGCAGTTCAAGGGCCATGGCACAGTCCCCTGCTCTCCCTACCGGCCAGATGATCGACGTGCCACTGTCTCATGACCAACTGAGTTGTTTGTGCAGAGCGGAGGAAGGGGAGTGGAGGGGACAGTGAGGGGCGGGGTCATGGGCATGCCCACCTCCTTTGCGCGGTGATGTCCCCCTCTTCCCCCCCCCCGGAGAATTCCTCCCTCCCTTCCTCCCATCCTCCTCCTCCTCCTCCTCCTCCTCCTCCTCCCACCCCCACAGCTGCCTCACAGAGACTGTGACCTGCCACTCCTCCTGCTCCGCTTCTGAGCAATTCCCTCCTCCTTGTGCCACCGTGGCAATGTGATTGCCCCGCTGCTGGCTTGGCCCATCCCAGCTGCACAGCGAACATGTCAGAGGTGAGTGAGAGCTATGGGTGGCAGCAGCAGTGGCAGCGAGGGAGCTGGAAGGGAGAAGGGGGAAAACAGGAGGAGAAGTAGAGTCAAGTCAGGCACCAGGCAGGTTAGGAGGGAAAGTGCAGCTTTTAATAAAAGTATTCCAGCAGCCCGGGCAAGCAGAAGGGGCAATCTGCACAAGCATACACGCGCCTCCCTTGCACCCGTCCACACCAGCTCGAGCGGGTATAAGGGAAGCATGTGCATGGTCAGCCTTACCATAGAAATGCACTGAAATATGTTCCTATGCGAAACTGCTACTCTACTTACACAATTTTTTTACTTATGAGCATATGCTCGCAACAGATAAAATTCATAAGTAGAAGAGGTTTTAGTGTAGTAGCCCTCAGGCACTTTCGTCCAGAAAAAGTAGACCTCGGACTGTTCAAAGTCGGACAGCCCTGATATACTGTATCTGTGGTCTGAAAATATCAGAAATATTAAAAGAAAAAAAATCCAGAAATAAAATTTGCATTGCCATTAGAGGGAACCAGAGATTGTGCTAGAAATTCTTCCGGGCAAAACTATATAAAATTGTCTCTGGCATCCTCTAATGCATGTTACTCTGTTCCATGAGCATATTTTGTTACACTGACATCTTACAAAACAACATGCATCTCCTGGTGATGGAGGTAGATTTAACTGCCACAGTACTTCTCCACACCAGATTCTCGCCTAATGACTTTTAATTAATGCTTTACACATGCGCGCATACACACCCCGTTGTCTGACTCCTTTGCCTACAGGGAACCATTCAGTCTCTCCATATTATATCCTAATGGTAGCGTCTTACCCATAATACAGGTTTCACAATGCAACAATCAAGTGCTGAGGCACACTCATTTCTTTCAGAACAATTGATAACTTCTCATGATCTGCAGTCAAAAGCTTTGCTGTTGACTGTAAAGGAGGGACTGAGCATTTTCTGAAATTCTCTGGTGCAATCCAATAACCAGCAAATTGCAATAGGACCTTGAATGACTCTTCTTTTTCAGATTCCAGCTTGAACATCAGGTTTTCTCACTCCACATAATGTAAAAACCTTTGGTACAACACCTACAGCATCACTTTGCTTCCATAGGAAATTAAAGCAATGGTTCTAAAGTTACTGCACTCCCTGACATCTTTTTTTTGGGGGGGGGGGGGGGGCACTAGAATGCATATTGAACATTTCCATTCTGTGGAATATTGTTTTGTTTTAACTATTTGTTGGCATATTACACCAATTATAAGGGAAATGACCACGAAAGCTCCTTCTATATGTCACACAGCTCATTTCAAAGATTCTCCATTACCTCCACTTATATCTGTGAAAAAATGGTGGAAATGCAAGACTTGAAGAGTTAAACATGCTTTCAAGCTAAGATGGTTCAGTGTTTAATTCCATGATTTTAATAGATATACTTCTGCAATTTTGCTTGCAAGTCAGGTTGTTTTTAACTGGGCAGGGGGAATCAACTTAGAAAGCTAAGGCACAAACATGTAGACTCTGAAATTATAGAAATCAGTACAGTAATGGACTGCAACTGTATCTGAAACAGTTTGAGGCAGGTTTAGTCCCTGTTTTCAAATTAGTAGACGGTGGGATCAAAACATGTAATATGGGAGAATACAGAGTCTTGAAAAGTTACCTTTTTGGATTCCCAATCTCAGAATCTACCAGCTATGCTGATTGGAGTTTTTTGGAGATTGCAAACCAAAGAGCCATAATATTTCTAGACTGGGTGGGTGGGTAGGTGTTGAGCAGGAAGAATCTGATTTCCTTGCCAAAGGCCTATGTACTATCCAACATCCACAAATCCTATGAGCAGCAAAAGGCACTATTGTTTTGTGCCTGATTTCTACTCTCCTTTACTCTAGGCCAGTAATGGCGAACCTATGGCACAGGTGCCAAAGGTGGCACTCGGAGCCCTTTCTGTGGGCACCCGACATCGCCCCTTCATAGCCAGGTTAAATTACTGTATTGGCACTTTGCAAAAAAATTAGTGGGTTTTGAATTGCAGTTTGGGCACTCGGTCTCTAACAGGTTCGGCCATCACTGCTCTAGGCTGAATAATGCAGTTGTGCCAAATGAAATCTCCAAGCAGGCAACCATTTCTTAAACATCTACAACTAAGGCCAGATTTATAATGTAAGCATATGGTAATGCGTTTCATACCGTGGTGTCCAATTTGTACGACTCCCTAAGCATGCTGTCATATCAGGCAAAGCCAAAAGAAAAATAAAGTAAAATAAAATAAAATAAAAAACAAAGCGCCATATTTTAATGTGAGCTTCCACAGACAAATCCATTTCTTCTAAGACTACAAAGCATGCTATGAATTATACTTCAGCAATGTGCTGAGAATTCTGTACACGTCACTTGCACCCTTCTAACGTTGACTGAACTCCAGCCCTCACAGCCCTCAGTGTCCAGGATTCCATTTTAAAGGCTCTTGTCCTGCCTTGAATACAGGAGACAGAAAAAAAGACCTCATCAAAGGAGGGTTCTCATTTATAACATTATCTTTCATTACAACTCCAATTAAAATATTTGCATGGCCCAGATGAATAGCTGGGAGGTGGGCGGGGGAGAAGGAGAGAGTGCTGCTGAGTAAGCAGTAATTCTCATAGAAGCCAAGTCACATGTTTGCAAAACAATCAAAGGGAAAGGTTATGCAAAGCGGAGAGATATTTTTCAATTAATCCCAGAGCGGACATTGTCCAAGGCAGACCAAGACTAAAATTTATCATTCTGTTGCAAAGAATGGGACTTTGCACACAGCATGAATACACAAAGAATTCTCTTTTCTCAGATGTAACCCTACCTTGACAGCTAAATCGACTGTATGAAAAGATAAAACAGGAGGAGGGAGTTAGAGATTGAAACAGGAGAGGCACAAACACCAAAATTCAGAGGTTGCCTTTAGGCAGTGTAGGCTTCATGCTACAAATCTTTCTTAGCTACACAAACTGATCTGAAATTAAGAGAGTGTTTTCTATTAGTCCTTCCTTCCTTCCTTCCTTCCTTCCTTCCTTCCTTCCTTCCTTCGAACCATACAGAAAAATCTTCTAAGACCAGGCAAAACCACCACACTTCATCTGCCATTTCTAAATCACTTTTTTAAAAAGCCAAACATAATACAGTATAACGGTTTGCCCTTGCTTTGGAACTTGGTGTTGGTCTCAAATCAGTTTAGCAAAGCAAAGCCAAACCTCTTAAGACTCTGTTGTGATCGATAACAGATAGCTGAAAATTGTGCTTAGGACTGGTCCAGCAACAGCTACCCTGAACTGAAAAGCAAACAGAGCAATAAACCCACACAAATCAAAATGTAACAGTATCCAAATTCAAGCTAACTAGATGCCCTAATCACATCCGATCTTGCCTGATGTGATCCTAAGCAGGGTCGGCCCTGGTTAGTACTTGGATGGGAGACCACCAGGGAATACCAGGTGCTGTAGGTGCCTGGAGTAGGAACTGGCAAGCCACTCCAGTATTCCTGCCAAGAAAATTCCATGGACACGGAGTCACGAAGGGTCGGTCACGACTGTAACAACGCAACACACACACACACACACACACACACACACACACACACACACACACA
>JAHTLZ010003547.1:19405929-19416748 GCA_023846285.1 Phrynocephalus versicolor
TGGCAAACACATTTAATTATATATTATATGTAACTGCCCATTCAGTAATAGAGTCTGGTTGACAGGGTTATGGGCCCAGCTGGTTCAGCAGCCTGATGGTTTTGTTGTACCTGTATAGATAAAGTGTGTGTTGTGTAAAGTTGTGTTTTTGCAGAGAAAACAGATTGGAGTTGGAACGGAGACAAAGCAGAGCTGCAAAGGATTTCTCTCTGAGAGGCTTGGAATGTGAGCAGAGGAGAAAAGCAGCTGATAAGGACAAGCCAAGCAAAACAGAGTGTGATTTGAGTGAAAGCTGTGGAGGCTGAAGAAATATTTGCCGAAAAAGCTGAAAAAAGTGTTGCAGGAACGGCAGATAAGGAGCCGGCACTATCAGCAATAATGGCAAGTATAAATCTATCTTCAATGCCTCTTGTAAAGCTGTCTGACAGTAATTACCTGCATTGGTGTTTGAAAATAAAGCATTTCTTGATCTTCCATGAGCTCTATCAGTATGTAGATAAGCAGCTTGATGAAGAAGCTGATGAGGAAGATTTGAAGAAGGATGAAAAAGCCTTGGCAGTTATAATGTTGTCCTTGGAGGAATCCCAGTTCGTTTATGTGAAGGAAGCAAAAACGGCACATGAGGCTTGGACGTTTCTCAGAGCAGCTCACATCAAGGACACAGCTGGAAGTAAAGTATCTCTGATGAGAAAATATTCCGTTCAAGGCAAAGCCCAGGTGAAACTATTTCTGATTATATAAGGAAAGTAAATAGTATATTTCAGCAATTGTCTGAAGTAGGCATAAATCATGAAGAGGAGTACAAATGCCTTGTTATATTGTCAAGCTTGGATGAGTCATATGACAATTTAGTAATGGGACTGGAAGCTATGAAGAGTGATGAATTGTCTGTCTCTTACATACAGTCAAGGCTCCAGCAGGAAGAATTAAGGAGGATTGATTCTAAAGTAAATAAAAAGCCTGCTCAAGTGTCTGGAGAAACAATACAAGTAGTTAGAAGATGTTATAATTGTGGGAGTGACCAACATGTTTTTCGTTTCTGTGATAAGGTAAATAAGCGGCAAAGGCAAAAGAGAAATGCTGGCACACGCTGGAAGAGTGAAGGTCACCAGCTGTCTGTAATTAAAGATAACAGGGAAAAAGAGTGCTTAAGACAGGGATTATTTATTGTAGATTCAGGGGCCAGTATTCATTGTATAAACAAGAAATGTTTGTTTGAGAAACTAACTTTGTTTAATTCTAGAACTGTGACCTTGGCAGACGGGACTCAGGCAGAAGTCTGTGGTGAAGGTACAATATTTTTCAAGCCCCTCAAATGTGTATTTGATAAGGTCCTGTATATACCGTCTTTAAAGAATAATTTATTAAGTGTGCCTATGCTTGTAAAACAAGGTTTTCAAGTACAGTTCAGTGAAAGTAGTTGCAAGATTGTAAAGAATGGGAAAACAATAGCAACTGGACGGCTCCAAAACAATTTGTTTATGATAAGCACTTCTGAGAAAGTTTTGAACATGGTTGAAAATAAGCCTCTACATGACAAATGCATACATTTGATGCATAGAAGATTAGGGCACCTAAGTTTTGAAAGCATGAGGAAAACTCTGCAAAATGTGGAACATGGGTCAGTGCAAAGCTGTAAAAAGTTTTTAGATTGCCATGTTTGTAAAGCCACAAAAGTGAAGTCTGCTCCCATATCAAAAAAGAGTTTGAGAAAATCACATCAACCTCTACAGCTGGTACATATTGATGTAATTGGACCCATGGTGAATTCTTTTGGTGGTGCCAGATTCTGCCTAGTGATAGCTGATGATTATTCACGTTATTCTTGGGTATACATAATGAAGCACAAGAGTGAAGTGAGTGCTATGTTTAGGAAATGGTTTGTGATGGCAGAAAGACAGTACAAGCAGAAAATTTTAGCTGTACAGAGTGACAGGGGTGGTGAATTTTTAGCAAAGCAGTTTGTTGACTATTTAGAAAAGAAAGGGGTGAAACATAGACTTACAAACCCTGCTGCTTCTGCTGAACATGGATTAGCTGAGAGGAAGAATGGAATTCTTCAAAATATCATGAATGCAATGCTGGCAGATGCAAAACTTCCCAAAGGTTATTGGGCTAAAGCTATGAAATATGCAAATTATGTGTCTAATAGGGTGTGGAGTTCAGCTGTAAATGAAATTCCATATACTCTGATGCATGAAAGGAAAGCTACAATCAAATATCTTCACATATTTGGCTCTGAAGCCTGGGTATTGATTCCAAAAAGGTATAGACACAAAAATAGCCCAAAGTCCAGAAAGCTTATGTTTATTGGTTTTCAGCCTGCAGCAAAATCCTGGCGTTTTTGTGACAGTCATGGTAAAGTTTATATAAGCAGGTCTGCAACATTCTGTGAGCAGAAAAATTGGGAAGCTCTACATGCTAATAATGAAGTGTTTTTGCCAAGCATTTGTCCCCACACTGAGGTTGAAGAAGTTGCCAGTGATGGAGGGGAGTCTACAGCATTACATGATGGAAAAGTGAAAGATGAGACTGCCAGTGATGGAGAGGAGTCTACATCATTTCATGATGAAAAGGTGGAAGATGAGGAGCCAGTGTTGATCAGAAAGTCTACAAGATCCAACAAAGGAGTGCCACCTGAAAGGTTTGTTGTGAATTTTGTATCCCATGAGCCACAGATTTATGAAGATGTGCTGCTGATGTCTGGAGAAGAAAGGAAGCAGTGGATGATGGGCCATGGACAAAGAGCATATGTCTCTGAAGGAACGGCGAGTGGATGCACCAGTGGATGGCGCCAGAGAGCAAAGGACATTTTGCAAGTGAAATAGGTTGCTTGTACACAAAAGGTTTTTTGATATTAATGTATTTGTGTTCATGGTCTAGGCCTGATATTGCAGCAACTATCAACATATTGTCTCAACATGCTGCAAAGCCATTGATGAAGCATTGGAAAGGTATAAAGCGTGTTTTAAGATACCTTAAAGGAACAGTGCATGAAAAGTTGAAGATATCCATATGTGATAATCTTGATTTGATTAGCTATGCAGATGCTGACTGGGGTTCAAGTCCAGAAAGGAGGTCAATGTCTGGATATGCCATATATTTAGGTAACTCACTAATTGTCTGGAAGGCCCAAAGACAAAGGTACATTTCGTGTTCTTCTACAGAAGCTGAGTATGGGGCTGTGAGTGATTTGTGTTGTGAGTTGACCTGGGTAGTACAGTTGTTAAAAGATGTGAATGTAAATGTAAAACTACCAGTCAAAGTGTATAATGATTCTTTTTCGTGTATCCAATTAACACAGAATCAGAAGGTCGGATCCAGAAGCAAGCATATTGGGATCCGTTACCAGAATGTGAAGGACTGCATAGAACAACATTTGGTTGTATTGGAATATTGTACAAGTGTTGATAATTATGCTGACATATTTACAAAGCCTTTGTGTAAAGATAAACATGTATGTTTTAAGAAAAGGCTAGGAGTTGAAGTCTGTTAAATATAGGAGGGGTGTCAAGATATGTAAAAGTTGATAAAACATATGTTATGTATATTTAACAGAATGTGTAAAGAGAATTGTAAAATGGAGGCAGTTAGATTCTGCTGTGTCATGATGTTAATCCACAAGGGTTAGAGATAAGTAATCACAGGCATGTTAAGTGATGAAGTGCAGGTGGAACTGATTGTAACATCATGATTTGTAATGGTTAGATCAGATTGCATCAGATTGTTAATTAGTGATTGCATCAGATCTTATGAGTGCTGATTTGTATAAATAGCACTAGCTTGCCATTTGTATTTTGGGGACTGTTATGGTGAGAACAGTTTACCCCCCACTCTGTTTGTCTGTTTGATATATTGTATATAATGCTTGGTTGTTATGCTGTGTATATTTTGATGTATATATGAATATATGAGTTTTTACTCTATTCATTGTCACTGTCTTTGTTAGCCTAACTCTGCAACCCTTTATATCAATACTGACATTTTATCTACGTTACTGCTGCACTGCTCAGTGGCAAACACATTTAATTATATATTATATGTAACTGCCCATTCAGTATAGTCTGTTGACAAATATAATATACAGTAAATGGTTTCTATGATATGCAGAACCAACATCACATATATTCCGTATCAGACAAGGGCACCAAATAAAAGGGAAGGTTCTGTAGCTTACTTTACATAGGACACTTCTCTCACGGAAGGCAAGTTTTGTGTGAAGGGGTCTCTGTTCCAGGCCCAGTTTGAAGATAAGTAACACAAGCACCTGAGCAACAGATCGAGCTGCAGGTACATATTCCATCTGCCCCATCTTCCCACTACCAGTGCAATTCAACTATTAAGCCAAGATAGAGTACCTAAATTTAAAGAATGGACTCAACACATATATAAATCTCCTTGATTCAGAAGATCCTAAAACATTTCCCAAAGATATAACCAGGTTTTCCCCAAAAGTATTCTAATATGTCAAAGTTTAAATGGTGGAAAACATGACCAAGATTGGCTTGTCTGGAGTGAGGTTAAACAAGCGTTACTTTGCTTTCCTTGTTGATTATTTTGGAACAACATTTGTTGCAGCATTAGCTCAGCATCTATGCTTGCATCAACAAAAGCCTGGCAGTAGCTAAAAAGTGGCAAAAATTATGTATCCACATCCCAGAACATGAGAGAATCAACAGTCATAGGCAGTGCTATCTGGCTTACTGAGAACTAGAGAGATGCCTGCCACCTGGCAAATCCTTTGACAGTCTATTGGAGGCATCAATTGAAACAGAATCTGTCAAGTGGTGCAACATCATGAAACGAATCATTGATGTTGTACTGTTCTTCTGTGAACGGGGGCTTGCTTTGTGTGGCAGTTCCCAGTGCACTGGGTAAAAAGACAATGGAAATTTTCTGGGATCCAATTCTAAAAGAATATATGGCCAACTGAGACCCTTGGAGCTACTGAATTCCTTGAAAAATACAAGTTGGAAGGATTATTTCCAAATATATGCATCGGCCTGCCACTGTCGCCTCTGCAGAGCACTCATTCAGCAAACTAAAGCTGATAAAAATTACCCAAGATCGACTACGTCACAGGGGTGATTGATAGATTTGGCAAGACTCAGTGTTGAGTCTGATCTTGCAAAAACAATTGATTTTGATGATGGGATTCACAACTTTGCCAGGAAAAAGGCTAGGAAAGCACCTTTGTTCAGTAGAATATAATTACCATTACATCTCAGCTATAACTTATGAGCTTGTAATCAATCTAGTATTAAATTCATTGCTTATGTACATTATTTCATTATTGTTTATATATGAATGTGTATTATTGTTTTTATTATCTTTTACAGAAGTACCTGTCCTCTTTTTAATATAATTGCAAGTATGCTTGAATGTAATTAATAAATGTACAATAATGACATTATTGATTTATGTGTCCATAGAGATAAGGGGACCTATATATTAGTCTTGTTCCAGCACTTAATAATCCTCTCGGTGGCCCTGCCTTCATCATTGGCTATGTTGATTAAGGTTACACATATGCATCAGGACATCCACATGGAGGAAGCCTAGAACCACCAACAGTGAAAAGCATCTCCTTTCTTCCTTACCACTCAGGCTTCCAGCTTCCTTGCATTTTGATTTCAGAAGGGAACCAAGCCAATGGCTTCCGTGACTTCTTGAGCAAACAGATTAACAGCCAGCACCTTTTTGCAGAACAGATTCAAAAGTGACATTTTCTAGATACCAAAAAAAAAAAGGTTCCAGAACAGAATGTTCATAGTGCATTGACCGAGGAGCATACGGAAGAACTAAAAATACAGGTGGAGAGAGAGAGAGAGAGAGAGAGAGAGAGAGAGAGAGAGAGAAGGGGTAAAAGTGAGAGAGGATGTATATGCCATTGAAATCTAGGACATGATTCATTAACTGAGGGAAAGAGAGAAAGAAAGTGCTCATTAGCATTTTCCCGGAGATTCATGCATAATTTATGTAGAACAAATTTCTCCACACTGGTTCTGCATACATTACTGCGGCTTGCAATTCATCACAGTCCTGTTCCCTCTGCATGTAAGTGGTATCCTCTCCTTTCAGAGGCAGGCAATATCAGACAAGAATGGATTCAGATCAAGAGACACAGCTGAAACATTGCAGTGAGAAGGACTGCACATGGGTCGGGAATGGGGGAATACATCCTGCACTGCAGCTCCTACAGCAGAGGGGGAGCTGTAAGTTTGCAGTCAGGCTACATTTCCCTGGATTTAAAATAAATAAATAAATAAATTGTAAACTATTAACACCACAACTGTTCTGAATTATTTGCAAAGAGGCAAAGGGGATGTGTGCAGTTTTAAATCTTCAACGGGAATCTAAAGCACACAAGCTCGTTCTACAGAGCTTGCCTGGATACCTGGGGGTTTGAGAAAGTTCAGATACCAACTCAGATATTGGAGAGGAACGGAGGAATCTCTCTCCTGGATGCACATCTTAACCTAGTAAAGGAGTCTGAGAATACAATCAGATAGACATTTGTCCCACAGTTTGGGAAGAGTTGGGGGTGGCTTGGTTCACTCATTTTCTCAGCAACCACACAATGGCTGTGCCATTCCCACAGCTCAATGCCTACACACACTTTTTGGAGGCCCTATCAAGACCCACCAGGTTTTTGGGTGCAGATCATTCCATTTAGGACGGTTCTTTTCCAACAACCTATGTGGTAGCTGGATCAAACCAAAGGGGTGGCTCAAGCCACCCCTTTGCTTAAGCTGTTTTAACAGTTTTCAGAAACTGGAAGTTCCTTTGCCACTTGCCTGTGGAGGGAAAGAAAGTCTTCAGTTTAGAGATGGGCACGAAAAAAAATGGCATTTCGTTTGTCGTTTGTGGGGTCCGTTTCGGTTCATTTCCATTTTTCGTGATTTTTTTTGCAAAAAAATCGTTTTCGTTTTCGTTCGTTTCATTACCATTTCGTTACCATTTATTTCATTTTTTGTGATTTTTTTAGGATTCTAAGCAATTCACTCATACTGCAGTAACGAAAACGAAATGCACGACAAAATTTCCAGTGTTTCTGTTCGTTTCGTTTCATTTTAGAGACAAAATTCGTTTGTCATTTCATTACGTAATGAAATGAAAAAACGAAAACGGAAACGAAAAATTGTTCGTTTTGTGCCCATCTCTACTTCAGTTTCTTTTTAATTGTTGCTTATGCATCAGTGATGCTTTGAAAGGGCTTCTCAAAGCATCACTGATGCACGGTGTCAGTTAGCAACAAAACAGGCAAAGCTTTCCATTTCTCAGTCAACTTCATCAAGTGGCTCAGGCAAAACACAGAGGAGGACACATGAGGGGTATTTTTGTTGGGTTTGACTTCTTTTCCCTTTAAAGGGAAAGAAGACTGGTCTAGGTGTCATGGGGTCAATCCACACACATGGACACAAGAGTCAGCCCAAGGACTGTCCTAAATGACATATTGCATCCCAAAGTATCCCTGTTTAGCATAATCTAGACCAGTGATGGAGAACCTTTTAGAGACCAAGTGCCCAAACTGCGATTCAAAACCCACTAATTTTGCAAAAAGTGCCAATACAGAAGTTTAACCTGAATACAGATGGCTGTGAAGGGGCAAAGTCTGGTGCCCACAGAAAGGGCTCCAAATGCCACCTTTGGCACCCATGCCATAGGTTCTCCAACACTGGTCTAGACCGATCCAGGCCCTATTAACTGGGTCACCTAACTGCAAACTGAATGTGTTGAGGAAGGTAATGTAATAGAGGACAATGTAATTGGGAGGTTAGACTTTGCTACTATTCTGGACTTCTAAACTCACGAAAGGCAGAATGGTCAAAGCTGACATGCAAGACTAAGATGCATTCACCCTCTTATTTTATTGATTGATTGATGTTAAATATTCTACCCTGCTTTTCTTCTTGGAAAGGACACAAGGCAGTTTACAACACTGACAATATACAACCATGAAATATTAAAGACAATATTCAAAGATAAGAACAGTGAATTTGAAGAGGCATCTTACATCATTAAAAAAGACAATATTAAACCTAAGGAAAAAAGTGAAAAATTAAAGAAAAATGCCACTATGAGAGTATTACAAATTCAGTCCAGCAATAATGCATAACAGTTCATCTAAAAATCACATAACAGGTAGCCAGTCAATCAGGGCAAGCTTGCTTCTTTACAATTAACTGTCACATCAGCATAAGAGAATTAATAAATCCAATGGTGATGGGGGGGGGGAGAGATCCCTGAAATGCAGTGGAAGGTGACAGCAGCAAGTTTTTAATTTATGGTAAATCCCTTCAGAATAACTGATACCTAGAAATCCCTATGATGAGACAGTACAAAAAGAAACAAGATAGAGTGCTGGAAGATGAAATTCCCAAGTCAGAAGGTACAAAGGACAAGTACAAACAGCACTGTTGGTAATGGTGCAACTGAATTAAAGCTGCATGGACATCTAGGTGCCAGTGTTGGAAAGGAGTTGTTCTACTTTGTTGGTCCTTTGTCACTGCCTCCTCCGGTTGACTGAAGGAGACTGTGGTTAAGCCCATTCTCAAGAAACCTGGCTTGGCTGTGGGTGACAGTTGAACTATCATCCGATAGCCAACGTTCCCTTTCTCGGCAAGGTGGTGGAGTGGGTCGCCACTGAACGGCTCCAATCATTGGAGGGACATCTTTCGGGACCCCTTCCAAACCAGGTTCAGGCCACGTCATGGGACTGAGACTGCCCTGGTCACATTGCATGATGACCTCTTGAGGTGGGGGGGGGCAACAAGGGTTGCTCTACATTGTTGGTCCTTCTCGATTTTTCTACGCCTATGGCCTTTGATACCGTCGACCATGGTATTTTCCCAGGCAGGCTCTCTGAGGTGGGTATTGCAGGTCTAGCCTTGTGCTGGCTCCACTCCTTTCTCAAGGGACACACCCAGCAAGTGAGGGGGGGGGAGAGACAGTCATCTCCTGGTCACTCTCTTGTGGGGTGCCTCAGTGGTCAGTAATCTCCCCCATACTCTTCAACATCTATATGAGGCTGCTGGCTGAGGTCATTCAAAGACATGGGGGCTGCTGTCGTCAGTACGCTGATGACACGCAGCTCTAGCTCTCCTTTTCCACCTCTGCAATGGAGGTAGTCCGGACCCTTGATCACTGCCTGGCTCCGGTTATGGAGTGGACCAGGACTAATAGGTTTAGGCTCAACCCCGAAAAGATTGAGGTTCTGTTTTTTTTGGGGGGGGGAGGTAGATGGTACAGTGGACCTCTTCCCAGTCTGGGTGGGACTATCTTCCAGCTGGTTGAAAGAGTGAGGAGTCGGGGTGTCATCTTGGATCCAGCACTGTCCCTAGAGTCCCAGCCGTGTACAAGTCAGCCTTTTACCAACTTAGGCTTATCACCCAGATTCGCCCGTACCTTGATGGTGACTCCCTGAGGACTGTTGTGCTGGCACTGGTCATCTCGAGGATAGATTATTGTAACACTCTCTACATGGGGCTTCCCTTAATCCTTGTTCAGCAATTGCAGTGGGTCCAGAATGCGGTGCCCAGATTGGTGGTTGGTGTGGGAAGATTTGACCACATCACCCCAATTTTGGCTCACTTGCACTGGTTACCCATTGCCTCCTGAATAAGGTTCAACGTACTGGTTTTGGTTTACAAAACCCTCCATAGCTTGGGACCTGAGTATCTGGCAGAGCGGATCACCCAAAGGTCAGGGCTGGCCCAGCCCACCAGAGCATCACTGGCACTCTCGCTTCAGGTGGCCACCCCTACGGAGGCCCGTAAGATTTCTACATGTAATCGGGCCTTCTTGGTGACCGACCCATTTTTGTGGAATAAATTGCCAAGCGAGATTCGCCAAGCTGAGCCCTTGACAGCACTTTAAAAAGCATTAAAAGCTTGGCTTTTTAAAGAAGCATTTGGCGATCACTAATGTTCGTGTTGTCCTCCCTGTGTTTGTTGTGTTCCTTTTCACCTTTTAGTTTTGTGCCCTTTTCTTGGTTGTTAATAAATTAAAGGAAACTGGAATAAAATAGGAAATCACAAAACATTTTCCTCTAGAAATGATAGACTCAAACAGAGTAATGTTACTCTATCAAAATCCTGACATAAATATTCCAACAGATATGGAAAACAATGCCCAACAGACTGGATATGTTCAATCTATTCTCCAACATGAAGAAAAGGGATGTCAATGAGTTCAGTAACATTGCATTAACTTCCATGCAAGACAAGTGTTGCTCAAGATTTGCTGCCTATAGCTGACCCTGTTATTTTTTAACATGTAAAGTAATAATCAGACATGACCATTATATTTTGGGAAATATTTAGGCCACAACTTTATTGATTATACAAGCAGTACTCTTGCTGAGTTATTGGGTCAGATCCAATGCATCAAGGAGCCCCCCTGCCCCCTGAGGCTCCTGCGTCCCCCACTGTCCTTTTTGGGAACACCCTATTTTGTTGTTGTAGGTTCCCTGGGGTGTCCACCCTATTGGTATCCCATGTCCATTATTCTGTTGACAGGACCCCTGAGGGGCACAGACCCCATCATTAGCCTGTGTCATTAAATCCTTGTTGGTGGCCTTTGGCTGTCCCCTCTTGATTCAGCCCGTGACCCCTTCCATCTGACGTGACTTCATCAGCTGTTCTTTTGGAGTGCAGGATCTCACCTGCTACTTTAACTGCTTGGATCCATCCCAATGCCTGTCAAACTGCCAACCACCTCTAAAGTTGTGACATATATCGTGTAAACTAACATATTCTACTATATTCCCTTATATATAAGGTGGTTGGGCCAGGATTGTTCCATCTTCTGCTCGAAA
>JAHTLZ010003547.1:19416758-19443904 GCA_023846285.1 Phrynocephalus versicolor
TATATATAAGGTGGTTGGGCCAGGATTGTTCCATCTTCTGCTCGAAAAGGGGGGGTTCAATTCACCATGTCCCCCTTTTATTTGGGCCTGACCCGGCCCCCTGGAAGTGTGCCATGCTCTCCCATAAGCCTGGATTGACCCATGTCAAGTACTCTGCCCAGACCTGCCCACTGGCCCGGCCCTTGCACGTGACACTATTGTTAAGGCTTTCCTTGCTTGTGGCAGTCACCATTGTCCTTTGTTATGCTGTCCTTTGTTATCCGGCACCAATCATCGGACTTGGTAAGTCGGGTCTTTTACTTTTGCAACAGATTTTTTTTTACCACATATGGAATAAGAAATCCCAAATATTCAAGCTAGCTTTCAAAAAGAAGGATGCACTAGAGATCATATTGCAAATATATTTTAATTGCTGGAGTGCCAAAACTTTCAGAAGAATGTCAATCTATGTTTTATGGATAGCAGCAAAGGCTTTGGCCATGTGGATCACGAAAACCTAAGGACTAATCTATGCGCCACAACACTTATGCCAGATAGTGCAGTTTGCACTAAGGGGGCAATATAGAAATATAAACAAACAAACATTTGAATGTCCTGATGTCTAAACTATACTTTGTACTATTGTTGCAGAATGTGGCAAAATAATGGTTTCACATTGACAAAGATGTTTATTCTGAATGTATGCAGAACAGATCCTATAGGAATTAGGAAGCTGTCTTAGCTTCAGGTGAAAGTGGAATAAAAATTGATGCAACAGTAATTTAAGATATGAAGAGAATACAGTACGTTATTAGCAGAAAATAGCAATGACTGGAAATGAATACATAGGAAGTTTAAAGGGGAGAGGGCAAAAGCAGGATTGCAATTAAACATTAAGGAAATAAAAATAATGAACTATAGAAGAAGTACATGGTTTTTAATGAACAAATCAAAATATTATGTACACTTGAGTTTGTTCAGTCATTGATCCAAGCAGAGAATACTGCCAAGAAAACATAAGAAGACTAAGACTTGGAAAGGCAGCTTGAAGGAATGAGAAAAGATGTTTAAAAGTAAGGAAACGTCTCTGGAAACTAAGATCCATATTGTGGTATTTCAGATAATTATGTACAGATGTAAAAGCTAAACAGTATAGAAGGATGATAAGGGGGAAAGAAAAAACCCATCCGAAATATGTGTGTGTGTGTGTGTGTGTGTGTGTGTGTGTGTGTGTGTGTGTGTGTGTGTGTGTGTGTGTGTGTGTTGTTATCCTTTGGTTTCTTATTTTGTTTTTATTTGTTTATTTGTTGTTGCTATTTGTCTACAGACCTCAGTGTGTCTTCCCTTATGGCCTTTTTTTGGACCAAAACCTTAATATAGTAATCCGCACAATAGTAGGTAAACTGCTCCATATGTTGCCATTGATACATATTTGAATAAATCTATAGATAAAGTATTCTACTTGCTTTTTTCTAAGTTCAGACAAGAGAATATGCTTTTCACAGTGATAATAAAATCAAAAATAATACATGAACACATAAGCAGGGTATTCTACATCTCAAAGGATTAATGATCAGATGGAAGGTTAAGGCACTCAGACCATTAACCACAGCAAGTAACAGAATTTCAAGAGGTGCCTTGTGCCAAAGTTGTTCCCATCATTCCAAGGCAGAAAAGGGAAATCAAACATACATTCATCAGGGGAGATGAGTTTCAATTGGTATGGATGTGCCACTAGTGAAGAATATAGGTGAAAATACCACTCAGATGGAAAACAGAAAAATGAAAATCTCAGGTAATACTACAAATACAGTCCAAGCAGTTACACACAGCAATCCATCTAAAAATCACACAAGAGATAGCTAATTACTTCATGTTAAATGAGGATGAACTCAGAGGTACATAAGAATGGAATCCCCCCTTCATTTTTCAGATATAGGACCCTTTAAAACTGGAGATAACCTTAATAAAGAATTTTGTAAGCTATCAGAAGTATGCCACAGATTTTTATTTTCATTTACTCTACTTTGGATGCCGATACAGAAAACTTGCCTATTCTTATTAGAGACTTAAGATTGAATGGGCAGGAAGATACTGCTCAAGGGCTCACTACAGAGGTCCGTAACAAATTATTCCTCCATGCACCGCGAAGTTGAATACAGTGGTACCTTGTATAAAGGAATTAATTCGTTCCAAATGAAATTATGTTAAGCAAATTTTCCTTTATACAAATTCCCATAGGAATGCATTGAAAGCAGAGTAATCCCATTTTTATGTTGTACGGATTTTCCCCATAGGCAATTATGTTAAGCAAATTTCCCCTATCTCTGGAATTTTTTATGTTGTACAAATTTTCTGTTATACAAGCTGTCTGTTATACAAGGTACCACTGTAATCAGTTTAAAAGGACAATTACAATTCTGGCAAGTATGCACAAAACATATTAGCAAGATGTCAATCTGCCCAGAACCACATTTAAAAATACTGGCAGAAGACCTTTTTAAATAAACCGGTTCCCTTGCACCCTAGTAAATTCTTTGCAAAATTAATATACACCAATTAATATATGATGCATAGGATGTTTCATTACGTAGATTATTTTTTTAAAAGGGAGACCCGTCACATTGAACATCATTTATCATTAAAAGATGGAATATAAATATCAGGTGCTTCTTTTAAAAAAAAAAAGCTTGTCTTTTGAAGAAAAGCTAGACTTTGAGTCTTGTAGTACCTTTACTGCAAATCATGCTCACAAAACTGATAATCAGAATACAAGATGGAATCATTTATTATTCACTTTATTTTTGAATATTTTTTTCAACTGGCCCGCCAGCCAAGTACATAGTAACACAAAAATGTCAGATATAATCAAAACAAACATAATAAAACATACTAAAAGAAATCCATTCTTTAAAATAAACCACATTACTAAAACAAATGTTAAAAGCCATGTTAAAATAATGTGTCTTGACATTTTTTCTAAAACCAGAAAGGACCCGACATCAAAACACATAAGGAACAATATAGTATATGCAGTCCGATGCAGTGAGGAGTGTGCAGACCTGTACATTGGAGAAACGAAACAGCCATTAAACAGGAGGATGGCCCAACAGAGGAGGGGTAACAGCTCAGGAACAGAGTCAGCAGTACACCTCCACTTGAAGGACAAAGGGCACTCACTCATAGATGAGGATGTATACATATTAGACAGAGAAGATAGGTGGTTTGAGAAAGGGGTCAGGGAAAGCAAAAAGCAAAAAGTGTTCTTCTTACATAGTCCCTCATACCACTTCAAGTAGTCTCTGGGCGGTTTACAGTTTTTAAATTATAGTATGCAGGCAACACATTACGCCCCCCCCCCAGCAAGCCGGGTACCCATTTTACCAACCTCGGAGTCAACCATGAGCTGGCTACCTGGGATTGAACCCCAGGTCGTAAGCACAGTTTTACTTGCAGTACAGGCATTTCACCACTGTGTCACAGGGCTCTTAATTCATGTGAGTATTGAAAACCCCTCTCTCAACAGAGGTGGGGGGCTCAGGTACAGTCTACCTGCTACTTATCAGGCAGTGATTTCAACAATGCTCTGGCTACAGTGACACATGCCCTAGGAGTGACATCCTGGCTAGACTACTGTAATGTGCTCTATGTTGGACTACCGATGAAAAGTCTCAGGAAACTTCAACGGGTCCAAAATGTAGCAGCCAGACTGCTGACTGGGGTGGGATACAGAGATCGCATTACGCCCCTATTAAAACAGCTCCACTGGCTGCCAATCAGCTACAGGGCACAATTCAAGATGCTGACCTTGACCTACAAACCACTGAACGACTTGGGTCCCAGCTACCTCAAAGATCAAATCTCACAGTATGAACCAACTCAGGTGTCAAGGTCATCAGGAGAAGCCCTTCTCTCCATCCCACCACACTCACAAGTATGTCTCGTGGGAACCCATGAAAGGGCCTTCCTGACTGCTGTGCCAAGACTCTGGAACTCCCTCTCACTAGAAGCCAGGACTGCCTCATCTCTGTTGTCCTTCCGGAAACAGGCAGAGACCTTTCTCTTCAAGCAAGCTTTCCCTGAATGGTGGACTACCATTATGTGTCTTTTATATGAATCTATAGGTTCACATAAACTTTGTGTTTATAATTATTTATAACCTTGTAGCTTTAATGTAATGTCTATTAATACCGTAAGATGGCCCTCAATTCCTTGTTCTCAATACTTGAACATGTCTTAATTGTATTGGTCTGTATATTATCCCTCATTACTGTAAGCCGCCTTGGGCCCTTTTCCAAGGAGAAAAGCGGGATAAAATACTCTAAAGTAAAAATAAAGTAAATAATTGTAGGCATTAGACGGGATCAAAAGGTACCTGAGTGGTGTCTGAGATTGCGTGAGGAATATGTGACCCAGGTAGTACGAAAATTAATGGAATGGTCAGTACCTTCTTAGGCCAGATGTCACAGTCTCTGCCCAGGAAGGGTAAAAGCTGGTGGGCCAATGAATGATGGCCCCAGACACTCTGAGCCATATACCTGAACCTTGAGTGATAAAAATGGTTCAAGAAGTTTTCCCAGGCTACATACCAGCTCCTTCAAAAGCAGCACAACCCCATCCAGAACAGATTGTCTACCAACCTCCTAGACTCAGGAACTGAACCTTCCTCCCCGCTACACACAGATACTGTATGCAAGTTTTAAAGGGATTAACAAAGAATTTAGCCAACATTGTTATCTCGGAGACAAAACGAATCTTTAATATGGCATGACCTTGACCATGTTTACTATATACAAGGGCCCAAAGGACATCAACAAACAGTGATCTTGAGCCAGCAAAAATTAAACCCAAGGAGAAGCCCTATAAATATGATGCAGGATTTTTGCTAGATAGCTGTTTAAACAGTAAATTGGGACAAGGGGCTGAGAATAAGTGACACGTAAAGGGATTACAGGAATATTCACGAAAAAGCTATTCCCCCCTCTAAAACTAAACAATTTGTTTTAGAGGAAATGGCAAGGGAGCTTCCTCAAGTTCTCCTCTGTAACTCCTTGAAATTTGGAAAGTTTTGGGTTTCAGAGAATGGTGAAGGGGCTGTGAGGGTACTTAATTGAAAGAGCGTGGATCAGGGTGCTGAGGGGAAGCTGTAAATTAACCCTATAATTGGTAAAGCACGCCAGACACACTCCTTCCATTAAGCACCCACACACCTCCTTTGGAGCTTAATAACTCCATTCCCTGAAACCCAAAACTTTCCAAATTCCAAGGGGTTCCCTAAGATCACCTGGGGAAGCTAAGCCTGCTATTCACACGCCTGAGGTCAGTAATTTTCCATTGAATATTTTTTCCACTCCTCCAGGCACACTTTGTTAATTAAGTACCTGGACCCACTTTAGAGCTTCAAAACTTAGTCCTCTGACCTCCAAATCTTTCCAGATTTCAGGGGGTTGCCTAAAAGCACTTGAGGAAGGTACCCCTGCTACTTTGGAGCCCAGGGTAAGTAAATTTTATTTTTTAAAATAATTTTTGAGTGCATATTTTGAAAAAAATGCACTCAAAATTTACTTACCTTGAAATTAAACGAAAGACCCACTGGGACACTATTTTTCCATTTTGTGCCCATTCCTACTCAGAATTATTTATGGCCACTGGTTGGAGACAACAGCAGGGGCTTCTTCCCTCACTATCCAAGCCACAAATCAGAGTAGTGGAGTTGAAGTTGGCTCCACATTCTGCTGCCATTTCCATAAGTCTCTTGGCACCTGCAAAGACCCACTGAGACACTTTACTCTTTCTCCCTCATAACCCTAAAAGAAACAGGGAACAAGACATTCCAGTGTGCACTTTGGATAGATGCTTGGTGATGACACTTAGCCTTGCAAGGAGTATGAGGTGGCTTTGCATATATATATCAGGGGATGGAGCGCTTACCAAACTCATCAAAAGTTCCATTTGAGACTACTCCAAAGTCTTTAAATTTTTTAGACAAACCTATCAACGAGGCCATCTAGACTAATCCTATGTCACTAACAGTAACTGGGTTTCTTATATATAGGAAGGACAACCAAAATAACACTATATGCTTTTTTGTTTGTTTAAGGAGTAGAAAATGTTGAATCATGGAAATTGAAATAACTAAATCTTGCACTTGATGGTTCATACATACGTTGCATACGCTATAAATATCTGAACTCCTCTCCTGTGGTTTAGGCTATTTTTAAAAAATGAAACCTTGTTTCCATGGAGACAGTAAGCCAGGCAGCTCATCTGCAGAGATGTACATTTTGTGTGAATTGTTGACTCCTGTGGGTCTTCAAAAGATTACCCCTTCAAAAGTGGCTATTAAACCCCCTCTGAAAACAGTTTATGGATTAAGCCAAACTGAAACAAATAAACAAACATCTGAGGTTTTGTACGGATTGCTGGTGAGAGAGAACATGTCATGGTGGCACTGAAATGGGCAAGGAAAGAAAGTGAGCTGGGAGTCAACGAGAAATGTAAATTTCTGAAGAAAAAATGACAGTGGAATATTTTGACCCATGGTTTTGTTGGAGATCTTAGTCTGCATGGCCCAATTGCCCCCCACAGAGCAAGTTAAGCATAGAGTCAATTTTAGAGTTAATTTATAATAACTTTAGAACAGATTTTATTATTACAGACTTTGTTATTTCAGCAGTAATAAGTCAAAACCATAACATAAGAGTGAAAAAGAAAATAATCATTTACCTTACATATTCCCTGTTAATCTAATTTGAAGAATCTACCTAAAACCAAGTAAACCACCCCCTACAGCTGGATGGCATGAATGCAAGTATGAGTCTCCATCTAAGAAGATATCAGGAGAGGAAAACATTCACTTTTTAACTTTAAAAACTAACTCACTAGCTAGAGAGGAGGGGCAGAAAAGAGCAAAGTACAGAAAGACCAATAGCAAGCCAGAACAGACCTCAGCAATCCTAGTCTGGCCAGGCCTCCTCCTACTGAGTTCAGTAGCGAGCAATTCGCAGCCTTTTTTCGAACTAAAATAGAGGCCATCCGTGCCGGCCTTGACTCCGGTTGCAGTGGTCCCGCCTCGCCATCCCCAGCTGCTGGTCCGCCTTCATCTCCTCGGTTGGATGCGCTTGGGCCTGTTTCTGCTGTCGAGATCTCCAGAGCTATGGCGCATTGCCGGCCTGCCTCCACCCCTTTCGACCCTTGCCCTGCCTGGCTAATTAGAGCTGCCAGAGGGACTATGGCCGAATGGGCTTCTGTCATCGCCACCGCCTCCTTCAGCGAGGGGGTTTTTCCCTCTCGTCTGAAGGAGACGGTGGTAAAGCCCATTCTGAAAAAACCTGGCCTGGCGGTGGACGATCTATCAAATTATCGCCCAATCGCCAACGTCCCGTTTATGGGCAAGGTGATCGAGAGGGTGGCGGCGGTCCGGCTGCAGTCATACCTTGAGGATCGGCAGTGCCTCGATCCTTGCCAGTCCGGGTTCAGGCCTCGCCGGGGTACCGAAACAGCTTTGGTCGCCCTGCAAGATGACCTTCTCCGGGCGGCCGACAGGGGTTGCTCTACCCTGTTGGTCCTCCTGGATCTGTCAGCGGCCTTTGATACCGTCGACCACGGTATCCTGTTGGACCGGCTCTCTGAGGTTGGAATCGGAGGCACTGCTCGCAGTTGGCTCCGTTCCTTCCTGGAGGGCCGTCCACAGTACGTACAGCATGGGGGGGAGTTATCGGCCCCTTGGATTCTCCCCTGTGGGGTTCCACAGGGGTCGTCTCTGTCCCCCATGCTGTTTAACATCTACGTAAGGCCGTTGGCGGGGGTCATCAGGAGTTTTGGAGTCTGCTGTCATCAGTACGCTGATGACACGCAGCTCTATCTCTCCTTTAACACCTCTGCTGTGGAAGCTGTGGAAGTCCTCGACGGGTGCCTGGGGGCCGTGCTGGCTTGGACCGGGGCGAACAGGCTTAAGCTCAACCCCGAGAAGACGGAGGTCATGTTCTTCGGGAGCTCGCCGTCGGGGTACGGTGGCCCTCTCCCCTGTCTGGGGGGGGTTTCCCTCCAGCTTGCGGAGAGGGCGCGGAATCTGGGTGTGCTCCTGGACCCGGCGCTCACCTTGGAGGCCCAGGTGGCGTCGGTGACCAGGTCCGCCTATTACCATCTCTGTCGGATCGCCCAGATCCGCCCGTACCTCGACGCGAACTCTCTGAGAACAGTGGTCCAAGCTCTGGTGATCTCGAGGCTGGACTACTGTAACGCCCTCTACATGGGGTTGCCCTTGACTCTTCTCCGGCGTCTGCAGCGGGTTCAGAATGCGGCGGCCAGGCTGGTGGCTGGTGTGCGTTGTTATGACCACATCACCCCAGTTCTGGCCCGCCTGCACTGGCTGCCCGTTGCAGCCCGGATTAGATTCAAGGTCTTGGTTTTAGTTTATAAAACCCTCCATGGCTTGGGACCGGACTACCTGGCAGAGCGTATCGCTCAGCGATCAACCTCGGCCCGTCCCGTTCGGCAGGTGCGAGCGCACACGCTTCGGGTCGCCACCCCTCGTGAAGCCCGGAGGACGAGTACTCGGACCCGGGCTTTCTCAGTGGCGGCCCCTAGCCTCTGGAATTCCATCCCCAGTGAAGTGCGCTCTGCAGAGTCCCTGCTGGCCTTCTGGAAGGCGTTAAAGACCTACCTTTTCCGGGAGGCCTTTGGCGATCTTTAACTGTTTTTTTTTTCCCTCCGCCATCGTAAACTATTTTATCTATCATTGTCATTCATTGAGGTGCCATTAGGTTTTAACTTTGCTTAGTGTTATTATTATTTGTTTTATTTTTGTTTTTTTTGTAATTTATGGCTATTGAGGCCCGATGTTTTGTAAGCCGCTTAGAGTACATATTGTAGATAAGCGGGGTATAAATGCAATAAATAAATAAATAAATAAATTGACAGGTAACCCCACTGCATACTGGGACACTATTGATCTGCATATTCTAACAGGTTTAAGTTGGGCTTCACAATTAGCATGCTAGAGATGTCAGCCATCATTCTTCCCTTCCTCCTGGCCCACTGCTTCAGACTGGCCACCTGCTCTAAACAATCTTTTAAGAGAAGAAAAGATGAAGTTTACCACATATGAGCTTGCTTGCTTATCCTTTACGTTACCTTCTCCTTTCCATCTTCCGCAGTGGATGCCGTTCCATACTTTGAGCACTGCTTGGCAGTCGTCTCGGATTGGATGGGGTCTAATAGGCTGAAGTTGAACCCTGGCAAGATGGAGATCCTGCATGTGGGGGCCCCTGCGGTCTGCGGGTTGGGGAACTCCCTCACTTTTGGGGGAGTGACTCTCTCCCCAAAGTCTGAGGTCCACAGTTTGGGTGTCCTGCTGGACCCGGCGCTTACCATGGAAACCCAGGTGGCATCAGTGGTTTGTTCCGCTCATTGTCAGCTGCGGGCCCTCCTTGACATCAGGGCGTTAACTGCATTGGTTCATTCACTTGTAATCTCGAGAAAAGACTACTGTAATGCTCTCTATGTGGGGCTGCCCTTGAGGTTAATGCGGAGATTGCAGCTAGTGCAGAATACAGCTTCCAGACTTCTGAGCCAAAGAAGGTATTAACATATTACCCCTGTGCTGGCAGCTCTGCGCTGGTTGCCGGTACACTACCGCATTGACTTCAAGGTTTTGATGTTAACATACAAAGGCAAAAAGTTCAACCTTGGTTTCATCAGACCATAACACTTTTCCCCACATGCTTTTGGGAGACTTCAGATGTGCTTTTGCAAAATTTACCGGGCTTGGATGTTTTTCTTCGTAAGAAAAGGCTTCCATTTTGCCACTCTATCCCATATCCCAGCATATGAAGAATACAGGAGATTGTTGTCACATGTACCACACAGCCAGTACTTGCCAGATATTCCTGCAGCTCCTTTAATGTTGCTGTAGGCCTCTTGGCAGCCTCCCTGACCAATTTTCTTCTAGTCTTCTTATCAATTTTGCAGGGACGTCATGTCCAATTCTTGCTAATGTCACTGTAGTGCCATATTGTCTCCACTTGTTGATGATGGTCTTCCCTGTGTTCCATGGTATATCTAATGCCTTGGAAATCCTTCTGTACCCTTCTCCTGACTGATGCCTTTTCACAATGAGATCCCTCTGATGCTGTGCAAGCTCTGTACGGACCATGGCTTCTGCTGTAGGATGTGACTAAGAAAATGTCAGGAAAGGCCTATAGCACGGCTGATCTTTATTTGGGATTCCTCAAAGGCACTTTAAATGATGGCAGGTGTGTACTGACCACTACTTAACATGAGTTTGGTTGTGATTTTTTTACTACTGAGCCCAGCTACATCCTCAGTTGTAAGAGGGTGTGCACACATATGCCACCATATTATTTCAGGTTTTTTATTTTATTTTTCCTTCCTCCACCTAAAAGATTTCATTTTGGGTTTCAACTGAGTTGTAAAGGTGGAAAAAGTTCTGGAATGATTTCTCTTTGTCTCATTTATTTACATCACAGACACTTGACATTTTAGCAGGGTTGTGTAGACTTTTTATATCCACTGTATGTGTTTTTTTAATCATTGTATATAATCCCTTTGGAAATGCTACTTTTTTGCAGTGGAATGAGATTAAAAATAATATAAATAAATCTTAACATATAGTGGCTAAAACCCTGTTTGCACAACTACGCCTGCATACAGCTGATGGTGTCACCAGCAAGGATGGTTTTGTAAACTAATCACTTCCTACTTCTGTCCTGTGGCTCCCATGTAATCCTGTTCATCATCTGGGAATTATGGGAGCCATGAGATGGAAGGAGGATGTCTTTAATAAACACAAATCACCATTGGCAAGATAACATTACTAGCAATGGCAATTTACAGCGATCAAAAGGAATTATGAAGACATGGGAACCACAGGACAGAAGTGGGGGTGTTTAGTAACCAAAATAATGTTTTTTCCTGCTTATTATATTATCATAATATTATTATTCACAAGAGTAGCTGACAAACAACCAACCAACCAACCAACCAACCAACCAACCAACAAACAAACAAACAAACAAACAAACAAATAAATAAATAAATAAATAAATAAATAAATAAATAAATAAATAAATAAATAAATAAATAAATCTGAGCAAGTAGTGGCATCCCAAAAAGAAAAACAACTAGATGAAAAGCAGGACAGGGTGATTATGAGAAGGACCACTGACATGGGTTGTGTGTGTTGTGTCATTGCAGTTGTGACCGACTCTTCGTGACTCCATGTCCATGGAGTTTTCTTGGCAGGAATACTGGAGTGGCTTGCCAGTTCCTACTCCAGTTGCCTACAAGCACCTGGTATTCCCTGGTGGTCTCCCATCCAAGTACTAACCAAGGCCGACCCTGCTTAGCTTCCACAATCAGGTGAGATTGGATATGCTTAGGGCACCTAGGCAGCACTGACATGGGTTAGTGGAATTCAAATGCTATCTGCTACATGGAAAAATAGAAGTTGTAGATTCTACGGCATAAGAAGAAGAGATACTTTCAAACAGGGCGAGCCGGCTTGGAAGGGTCCACGGGCCACATAACTGCCCCCCCCCCAGCCTGCCATAGATTTATTTGTTTATTTATTGGATTTTTATACTGCCCATCTGGCAGCGAGGTCACTAGATGGCACCATACCTCAAACTGACAACAAACACGGACAGAAGTCTACTTTTGTTTCCATAAAAAATCCTTTGAAACACAGAGATTCACAGTTCTTGAAAGCTTCCAGAACAAGTGTTTTTTTAAAAAAAAAAACCCTCTGTGTGCCTGGAACACTGAGGGAGTACAAAAAAGCAGGGAGGGTGGATATTTTTGAAAGACAGGTCTGCCCAACACTACCCATTCTTTTCTTGCAACTTGCTGTCACAACCAAGGTTGTGCTGGGCACAACCTTGGGTGCACTTTCTGCTTGGATGGCAATAACTAGACACAGCTGATTTTTACTGGCACTTCAACAGCCTCTAGCTCTACTCAAGCTCTAAAAAGCCTTACAATTTTATAAAATGTACATTTCCTCCATTATTCCTCCATTCACCTCATGTTTAGTAGGATGTCTAATGATGCCCTTTATTGTGAGGTTTGCCTGACAATATTTTTATCTTATAATGGCTTTAACAAAGAGCTATTCATCCTAACCTCCTCATTTTTTTTCTTCACCCAAAATTATGTAACGCTCTAAATGGGGAAAGATTTAATGGCCTTGCATCTCTTTTATATCTGTCTGTCTTTCATCAAAGAAATCTCTGTGCCTTCTTTTGGGATTTCTCAATTAAACTACCTAGCATCTCTTGCAACAAAGCAGGTGTTGGATGTAACACCTAGCCTTACTAAACAATGATTCCATGGCATTAATTTTACAGAATCAAATTGATTTTGCAATTAGCTGGGCTTTTTTTTTTTAGTCACAGATAACATGTTAATAAACAACAAGAAGCCTGTGAAAACACATCAGTGAGTTGTACCCAGTGCGTGACAATGAGCTACAATGACAGCATTTGCCAAGCGACAGTATATGTAGGCATACAGATGACCTACATCCTAGTCTATGCTGGAATTCTAATAACTGACTTCTGTTCCTTGTAAAGAGTCTTGAATCTAATTGAGCAGCACCTGCCAGATAATGTGTGTACATCTGCTCATACAAATCCTCCTGAGAGGCTTCTGAAACAAGAGATTCTAAGGATTAGATCTGGGAGCTTACATATGGAAGCCGTGTGCTACTGCACTAAACTATGACTCCTTTTCATTTGCTCACAATAGCCAGGATAAAGCCCTTAATTGTTTTTCCTATAATAAAAAGTAGATTGGGGGGGGAAATATCTCTTTATTAAACTAATTACAATTAAGTCTACACGTGCCTTTTTAGCTGGGATCTGTGACTTCTAAAACGTATAGACAGTAACACCTACTTTTATATGTAAAGAGAGGCATGATAGAGAAAAATCCTTTGCTGTTTTGAAGGTTGGAACAAGAGGCTAGTGTTACTGTACGTCCCTATGCTGCTAAAAATTGAGCCTATACTCCTCCTGTCCCTTGCCCTTTGGTGAACTGTTACACATGGCCAGAAAGAAACATTATACCTGGTTAAAGATAAGAAGAGGGCATGAATTTGCTGAAACTTGATGTCTGATGATGTTATAGCCATAGATTAGGGATGTGGAGATGTGTGTTTTTGAATGATAGTTCCTGGGATTTACAGGCAGCAGAAGTGACCTAAGTACCACCTAAGGAATTCTGGGAATTACAGTCAAGATATACAAATAGGCACAGGCATATAGATGTGTGTGAGAAATACAGTAGGACCACCGTATCCACTAATTCATTATCCACTGATTCAGTTATCCGCGGTTGGCAGAGGAAAAAATTAAATAATTCTGCAGCAACAAAGCAAGCTGTAAAGCAAGCTGTTGTCACAAACAGCAGCTGTAAAACAAGCTATTGTCACAAATAGCATCTGTAAAGCAAGCTACTGTCACAAACAGTGGCCATAAAGCAAGCTACTGCCTTAGAACAGCAGTCATAAAGCAAGCTACTGTCAGGAAACAGCAGTTTGGGGGTGGGTGAGCAGGCATTCTCACTTATCCACGGTTTTCATTATCCACGGGAAGGCCTGGAACCAATCCCCAGTGGATACCGGGGTCCTACTGTAACCATTGTAAATGGGAATTCGGCCTGACCCAATCCAATGTCCAGGTCCTGAGAATTCTTGATGTTGAAAGTGTGAGCAACCCGAAGTCTTCTCTCTTTTATTCCCTCTAACACCCCCCTTCACTTAGGGACAAAGTGGTTCAATCAGTTGCATAGGGGCCTGTCGCGCAGTGGTTAAATGCCTCTAGTGTAGGTAAAACTGTGCTCACAACCTGGGGTTCAATCCCAGGTAGCAGGCTCAAGGTTCACTCTGCCTTCCATCCTTCCGTGGTCGGTAAAATGAGTATCCAGCTTGCTGGGCTGGGGGGTAATGTGTAGCCTGCATGCTGTAATTAAAAACTATAAACCACCCAGGGACTACTTGAAATGGTATGGGGCGGTACATAAGCAAAACACTTTGCTTTTTGCTTTTGCATATCCTGGAACAGATAATCCGCAGAGGACTTTTAAAATTAGGCCCAATTAGACTACACACGGCTCTAAGGCGGCCGGTTGCCCACCTTGATGTACAGACCACTTCTACATCCACACACCTTTTACATGCATGCGTCTGAAAAATAAGAGCAGCACCATTTGTTCATACAAATTCAATCTGAGCACCAGAAGGAAGCCTCCTAGCACACATCACAGTTCTTTAGTGAGGAACAGTTTGGTTATGATACAGCCTAATGCCAACTGCCAATATCCTTTCTGATTCTGTGCCAGACACTGACACTACAATTACAGTCAACTGCAGTGCAGAGCATATGAGTCAACTGTGCATCACAGCATGTTCAATGCAGTTGGCTGGATGTGTGTGAGTGGGGGGACGGGATGGGCGGAGAGAGGAACAGATTTGGATTTGTTCTACTACAGAAGCTGCTTCCAAAGACATTCTTCAAGTGGAAAGGAAGGAAGATAGATGTGTAGTATCCAACCATTCCACTGACACACATCTTGAAAGGTTTGTGCCCTTTACTTTGGGCACAGGGAGAATAATGAGAACAGCCAATAGTCGTCGTCGTCATCGTCGTCGTCGTCGTCGTCATCATCATCGTCGTCGTCATCGTCGTCGTCGTCATCATCATCATCATCATCATCATCATCATCATCATCATCACAGAATGGCATAGAGAAGACACACACAGACGGGCACACAGATTCAAACCTATCTGGCAATCCTGACATAAGGGGAAGAAACAGTCAGAGCAGATGCCGTCTTGCATTTTAAACCCACTAAAATCATGACTGCAGGAAATAAAACATAAAGGAGAAATAATATTTAAAAATTTAAGATAAAAAAATAAAAAAAACGGGGGACCCTTCAAGACTGTTATAGTTTAATGTCCACAAAAGCTCAAATTAAAATAGGGCAGTCCTTTAGGTGCCATTGGTTGTTGTTGTTCTTTTGTCTTTTTTTGTTTCAGTTTTTGTTTTATTTGTTTTTCTTTGAGTTTTGCTGGAATTAAAACATATTTCACTTCTGCTGCTCTGCTGCTCAACAAAATAATTAGGACAGAAACACTATTGTCTTTTACAAAAAAGACACCCTTGCTTAAAGGCAAGGAAAGGCCCCCCTAAAACTACACACATTTCTGACTGACCACTACTGAGTATAATTTCTCAGAAAATAAGAAGGAAAGACACCATAGTAGCCAGCATTAATATCTATGGCTCACAGCATATGCCTCTTCCCATGTTCTCACTCATTTGAAACTCAAAGGTCCAGCCTTGACTGCTAGCGTTTTTTTCCCCAGACCTCTTTATAAAGTGCACTTTAAAGACATGTGGTGCCGGAACCTCCCCCCCCCTCCGCCGCCGCCACAGTGCAATGCAAACATGGACAAAAGAAAGCAGCAAGACAAACCCCAGCCTGTTCCTGCCAAAAGTGCAATGGGAAAAAAATGCAAACATGGACAAAAAGAGCAAGACAAACCCCAGCCCGTTCCTACCTGCAAAACAATGGAATAGAATGCAAAGATGGACAAGAGAAAGCAAGGAAACCTCAGTTCCCTACCTTTCCAAGTATGACAGGTTCAAAATCCGCTGCAAAAAAAAAATGTCCAGAATGGCTACACAACACAATGAAAAAACTGTTCCAACTCCTCTCACCCTTCCAAAAACTATGGGGGGGGCACAATGCATCCTGGATACACTGATTTTTGCAAAGTGTAATGAAAATTTTGTTACCCGAGGCAACCCATAGGAAAATTTTATTAACTGAAACATCCTTATTCCTGGAAATTTTGTTTCATTATTTGGTTCTTTCGTTTAACAGAGGCATTTGTTATCCGAGGTATTACTGTACTTGATGCCAGACTCACAGCAGAATAGAGTAGCTCACAAGCCAGACCTGCAAAGGAAGCTGTGCTCATTTTCTGATGACCTCTAGCAAAGCAAAATCAAGCTAATACTGTATATAAAATTCACATTAAAGCAATTTAACTCAGAAAAATATGGTTTTTTTTAACCACTGAAGGAGTCTCTGCTTCTAAGGGCGTTTATACACGACCCCTAAGCTCCGCTGCAAATGGCTCCCAGCTCTGGAGCTTAAAAATGTTTCCCCACCAGCTCCGGAGCTAACAGAAAATTAAGTGTGACCCCACCCACCTAAGCGCGACCCAGCGCACCTTTCAAGTACCTGCTCTGGGAGAGTGAAAAATTTTGATGCGGAGAGTGCCGGGCTCTCCTCGCTTCTTTTTGTTGTTGTTTTTTGCCTCCCGCCCCTTTAAGAGGAACCAGGAAGTGATGGGGGGGTCGGAGCAACTTCCACCGGCACTCGGAGGTAAGAGTGCATTCTTTTCTCCCCTTTTTTTCTCCCTCCCCTCACGCAGACAGAACAAGGAAGTGCAGAGGGGGTGGGAACGCAGGGAGAGCGACAAACCCTCAAGATCTCTGGTCCGAATTTAAGGGACCAGCGGATCTTAGGGTGTGTGTAAAAAGGCCCTAAGAGGTATTCACTATGTCATCAAGCTTTGCCCTCAATGTATTCCAAGTTGAGTTCACAAGAGCTGGCCCAAACTCTTGGGATTCTCTTGTGATGCTGCTTCCCAGATGCTTCCTAAGAACCAAATTTCCATAGGAATGGTTAATAACTTTAAAATTTACTTCCCTTAATTATTCTGTTGCACATATTCAGATTGTCTTTTCAATAATGAGATTCTCCCACCTTCCCCAAATTGATTTTGTTACTTCTTTTTAAATTACTACTACTATTACTATGAAGTTGAATGTTTGAATGTTTGTACAATTTCCCCTTCCTTTTCTGGCAGTCCTTTATGCAGAGCAGAAACATTCTTTATTTAGCAGTTTTAAAACATTGAGTATTGATTGTGCCAAATCTGATACTGGTGCAGGGGCATCAACTGTGTCAGCGCAGTTATGAGATTAGCTTTGGTTGCTGAATCTGCTCACCCTTGCTGTTGGCAAACCACTGTTCTAAGCCA
The DNA here is from genome assembly GCA_023846285.1 of Phrynocephalus versicolor. NCBI lineage: Eukaryota > Metazoa > Chordata > Lepidosauria > Squamata > Agamidae > Phrynocephalus > Phrynocephalus versicolor. The sequence continues at coordinate 19,433,819 of JAHTLZ010003547.1, forward strand.
TAAAAAATAACATTAACTTAAAAGGAACTATAAATGTTGGCAATTGAATCAGGTTTAAAGCTAAATACAGAGAAATGCAGCAATTGCACTCTAGCATATGCCCATGTAAGTGGTTCATCTAGTGTGTCATTACAGCAGCTGGCATGCACCATAGCTTTATATATTCCAAATGTAGTCAGTTACATACTATATATTCCAAATGTAGTCAGTTACGTGTATGTTCTAAGTATCATTTCAAAAATGGCTTCGTGGATAGGCATTAAAATTTAAGGACAGAAAAGAACTGTCTACCTATTTCCACCCAGTAATGGAGTAGGTGGTATCAGCAAATATATATTACGTAAACATTTGCCTGTTAATTGACATGAACTCAAGGGCAGGAGGGAGCACTTAACCGTTTCCATGGTGGGAAAGTCTCCCTGCCAGTTGCTTCTGACAACCATTTTCCCTAAAACTGAGCTTGCCTTGATCTATAACTGAAAAAGCATTTTATTTAAAAGATCAAGAAAAACAATTAGAAGACAGGGTGTTGATGGACCAGAATAAGTGGATGGTTAAGGGCTAAAGCACCCACTAATCTGCCCATGCAAACTTAGTGTTCTCTCTTAACTCTTTTCAGAAAAAAAACATACTGGTGATGACCTCTCTTGCCTCCATCATGAAACTCGCTTGTTTTATGTGAAATTTTTCAGGCAATGTGGCATCCAGGCACTGGTCCAAAACCAGAGGTGTATAGTTTTAGCAAAATGGTTAGATTGTGTGCCCTCAAAACAATGATTTGGGATATGCATAATTCTACCTTGAGATAAGCAACAAGTGGCAGATTCCAGCCATCACTCACCTGCCATAATGTAGTTTTCCTGGGATGGAAGCAATCTGCCTAATCTTCAGGTACACCTACATATATAGGGCACTTTTACACGACCCCTAAGATCCGCTGGTCCCTTAAATTCGGACCAGCGATCTTAGGGGTTTGTCGCTCTTCGTGCGTCTCCACGCTGGCTGCTGGCTGCGTGAGGGAGGGAGGGAAAAAAAGGACAAAAGAAGAAAACCTTACCTCCCTGGTGGGTGGGAGCTGCCGGGCGAGCCGCCGGTGGCTTCCTGGTTGCTCTTAAAGGGGCAGGAGGCAAAGAACAAAAACAAAAAGAAGCAAGGAGAGCCCAGCACATCCGCATTAAATATTTTTCACCATCAAAGAGCAGGTACAAGAAAAGTGCAGCTGGGTCGTGCTTAGGTGGGCGGGGTCGCACTTAATTGTCTGCAAACTCCGGACCTGGTGGGGAAACATTTTTAAGGTCCGGAGCTTGCAGCCCTTTGCCGCGGAGCTTAGGGGTCGTGTATAAACGCCCATAGATAGTAGGGACTGGGACTCAAGTTAAGGGACTTACCATTAAGTAAGACTTAATTCACACTGGTGATTCAATGTGGACTTCACTTATCCCCCACTCCCAATGACTCAGACTCAACTCGTGACTCAGAACCCACCCAGTGCCTCATTTTAGGTGCTGGAAGGAAGAGCTTGTTTTTTTAATAGGCACTCGGATTTGGGGCTTGCAATGTGGAATTTGATATCAAAGACCCAGACTTGGGACTTAGCCCCAAAGACTTGGATGGACTTGGGACTCAGACCCAACAACTGACCAACAGCCCAGATACATCGCAGTAAGGTTATTGTTAAATTTGTGTAGAATATTTGTACCTTATTCATGTTATTGGAATGCACTCTGATGTGGAGGGCAATGATGATGACGACGACGATGATGACATGAAAGAAGTCACAGCTACTGCTGTGATAAAAACCAGCTAGTTAATTGTGATTAATTCATTTTCTTCGATAATAAAGGCATACATTACAAAACGATATAGTTCCCATTAACAAACGCATTACTACGCCACATTACAATTGCAATTAAATCAGAAATAGCTTCACTTCTTTTCCAGCATAGCTGCATTTTAGCTCCTTTTTTAACTAAAAAAGGGTGGCCTCACTAACTGTGAGAGGAAGATTATCATGCTCTTCATTTTCCTCCAAATGCTGTACACCTCATAGTTCTTGTGAGAGGTGAGACAAGAGGACAGGTGGGCAGTGCAATCTTCCAGTGAGAATGAGCCTGAGGAACTGGACTCCCCAAAGCCTGAAAGAGCAGAGAACCTACTTGACCCTGGGAATCATGGACATTCTGAAACCCAGATGGCAGAGCTGATGGATGATGCAAGCTCAGGAGCTGAGTCCAAGGAAGAGGTAGGTGAACCCTCAGCTCTTAGGAGTGAAGACGGCTGAAGGGGCCTGGTTTGAAGCCTAAAAGCAGAATGCTTGGCTGAAGGGGTAGGTTTGTCTCCTCCTAAGTGAGTTCTTTCTGCAGGGAGACTTGGGGATCAAACTTTGTGGATGGGTTCTTCCATTACCACTTGAACACTTGCACCTGTGTGGGTGTCCAGCAACATAGCTAGAAAATAGCCTCCTCCAAAATAATGCAGGGCATGAGCAAAGTGGATAGAAGGACGCTCTTCTCCCTCTCACAAAATACGAAAGCTAGGGGACCTCCATTCAAACTGTGGGTTGGGAGAGTGAGAACACACACAAGATTTTTTTTTTTACCCAGTGTGTTGTTAGGTCTGTGTTACTCCCTGCCATAGGATGTGGTGATGGCATCTGGCCTGGATGCCTTCAAAAGGGGATGGGACAGATTCCTGGAGGAAAAGTCCATCCCAGGTTACAAACCATGATGAAGACGTATAATCTCTAGTCTTAAAACCAGGGTATTTCAAGGGCCAGACACAGGGGAGTGGTATCGGGAAACAGATATCTAGTCTTGTGCACTCTCAGAGGCATTGGGTGGGGCCAATGTGAGATACAGGAAGCTGGACTATATGGCTTTGGCCTGATCCAGCATGGCTCTTATTTATTTATTTATTTATTTATTTATTTATTTATTTATTTATTTATTTATTTATTTATACAACTTAAATGCCGCCAACTACCCAAAGGTCTCTGGGCGTCTTACAATCAAAGAATTAAAACAGTTAAAACATCAAATATCAATAAATAATTAAAACAATAATAAAAACCTTACACTAAAATCATTACACTAAAATTGCCATCAGAGGACCCACAGTCTATATTGTATCAGTTAAAAAACTTCTGGAACAGGTAGGTTTTTACCTGATGCCGAAATGTCATCAATGTTGGCGCCAGGCGGATCTCACTTGGGAGGGCATTCCATAACATAGGGGCAGCTGCCGAGAAGGCCCTATGTCTACAAGCCACCCCTCTCACCTCCTTGAGGGATGGCTCTTTCAAGAGGGCCCCCTGGCTCGAGCTTAATTGCCGGGTAGGCAATTAAGATCAGCCCATTATGAGCTCAGCTGAATGCTGGAAGCAAGTTGTCAGATAGCTTTTGCCATGTTCTTTTGTGCATGAATCCCTTATTCCAGGTTACCTGGACCTTGTCTTGAACCTTTAGATTGATTCTTGGACTATGCCTTTGGATTCCCCTGCCTGCCCAGGTGCATGCTACAGGGAGCTTTACAGTTCCTGCTTCACCTTTTCCTTGGTCTACATCACGGGTCCTCAAACTACGGCCTGCAGGCCAGATCTGGCCCACCAGGGTCCTAAATCCAGCCTGCTGGCCATTGCAGAACCCTTAATGGGGTTAGCACTGAAGTGTCTTGGGGGGGGAGCAGGACAGTCCAGTGGAGTGCTCCATGAACAACGACCATCCTGCCCAACCCAGCACAGGTAAAACAAATGCAAGGGGCAGGGAGGTTCAGAAGACTCGCATGGGGGAGCTTTTTTCAAACTATGGTCCAGCCCCCAGGAGTGTCTGAGGAATAGTAAACCAGCCCCCTGTTTAAAAAGTTTGAGGACCCCTGATCTACATCTTCACTAAGCACCAGGGTGGGCCAGGGCAGGAGAAAAGCATGCTTTGCCCAATAGACCACCATGTTCTAGCATTCACATTTAAAGTAAAAAACAAAATGCAATCACTAACTATCTCCCTACTTTTGAGACCGTGAAAAGCGAAGAATCACTTTTAAAAATGTAATTATAATAGTATCCATTTGAGAGGGGGCTAGCACTTTAACTCTGATGAATTACTTTTTCAAAGTAATTTTCTACATTCCAAGCAGCAACCACAGCCATATGGCATTTTCCCCCCAGCCAGGAGACCTTTATTCTGGCTGCATTAAGGACATGATGGGAGCTATAAAATGTGTTATGATTAGGGCTGGCACCTGACCAAAGAAGCCTTAATTAAATTAGTTTATGGGTACCTCCGCATATAAAATAAAAAGAAGAGGAAAATCATGAGCCAATATCCTATTAATAGTCCCAACCAAAAGTAGATCCATTGAATATACTGTATACTGCTGAATGTAAATCAACACTTGCTTAAATCCCTTTAAGTTAGCGGGTCTACTCTAACTTGACCTCCCTCTCTCTCTCTCTCTCTCTCTCTCTCCTCTCTCTCTCTCTCTCTCTCAATCTGTTTGCTTGTGTGTACAGTATTTTCAAAGGGACAGAAGCAGCCAAGCTTTCTAAGACAGTTACTTCACATCCTTCCTTGTTCCGTGACTAGTTTTGTACCGTGACAGCGTTGGTCGTGATCACGTGGTTTTGTCCCTGTTTAGTCCCTGTTTCTGTTTTCTCACGGTTATGATAACTTGTCTCATGACAACTGTTACTTCACAGTCTTGTTCCATGACAAATTCTGAATTTGTCTTGCTTTCTTAATCCTTTTTCAAGTATCGTAAATAAAACTTTTTTGATATTTCGATTTACTGGTCTTCTGGGATTTCCACGTCAATGTTACAGAATTTTCAAGTACTTTTTTAAATAAACATTTGCATTGCATGGTGTTTCCCATAGGGAAACTAATGTCAAATACCACTTCAGTCGCTGATCACTAGGTGGACACTGGTTGTTGTGTAACAGTTGCTACCACATGGTCCCTTGTCTCAGAATAGGAACCGGGAACAAACCGTGACAAGAGCATACCCCAACCCAGCGCCAGGTACAGTATTGTCACGCTCTGATCCTGCTCCGGGGGCGTGGTCGAGACAAATTTAAGCTGTTGTGCGACGGACGTGAAGTAAGATTTTTTTTGCACCGGTCCAAAGTGCAACACTTACAGAGACACAATGGATGTGAAGTAACTGCCTAAAGGGACAAGCAACTTTGCCATCAGACTCTCCTCACTCACCATAGCAGCAGGGACAAGCAGCTGCTAGCGCAAGGGCAGGTCCAAGATAAAGCCTCAATAGCAACAATGTAAAAAGCCCATGTAACCTCCTAAACCAATATCCAACCCAGCTTAAAATGGACTAAAGGTTTTCCCAAGAGGATGCACATACCAATCCAAAAACCATGTGACTACTATATGACTTTAACACAATTTCAAAAAGCCCATCTACATGCCCAAATCATATTCAGCACAGCAGGCCATCCTTTTATAATCCTCCAGACACCTCTCCTACTTTCTGTGTCAACCACTATGTTCTCAGCCTTCCGAAGTCCAGGGGACTGTCTCTAGGTCATATTTTAAAGCACGTTATCTGCATTTGAAATCTGATCCAGCAAGGTCTTCAGGTCTTAAGTCTTTTCAGAGTCAATTCACACAAAGTAATAGCTGTCCCTTTGGATGTGGTGAAATGAGTTCAAATTTCAATTTAAGAACACAGTTTGGTGCCTAGAAGCAGTGACTTCTTTCTTACTCTGTACTCTGAATTTTTCAAATTCAACATCAAAATTATGTAATGAAAATACTTCTGCACTAAATGTAATGTAATTGATGCGATACAAATACTTCTGCACTTTATAAAACAAAGGAACATTTATTACAAGGGCAAGATAAGTAATTATGGCAGAAAGGATCTGTGTTTTTGTTGGAAAGGTGACATATTGCATCTTCAAGATTTAAAGAGAACCTAGGAGACACCCTTTTGATTACATGTACAAAATGCCCACGCCCAAAGCTAAGAAGTTGTTTTTAAAAAGCAATTATAATTATGTAATTCCTAACAAAGCCTGAAAAACATTTTGTTGGCATTAGCACTGTAAAAAACTTCGGCCTGCCTGATGTTTTGGACCACAAATCCCAGAATTCTAAGCTTAGACTGCCAATGACAAAGGACTGTGGGAGTTGTGGTCCAAAACATCTGGAGGGCCGAAGTTTAGACATGCCTGGTTTACAGCAACCAATTCTACCTCAGGAACTCCCTTGCTGATGCATGTTTGTCTCCCATGGTGCTTGCCCAGAGCCAAAGTACAGTATTCCTGATAATGTGAAGAAATAGCCCAAAGCATCTCGGCCATGACAGCTGGTCAAGGGGTGGGCCTCCCTCGTGACCTCCACAGAACAGACTCCAGGGCTGTGTGGGAAAACTCAGTCCAGTTGTGTAGGAAAATAAGTGGAAAGCTGATAAAGTACAGCTGCTGGAGTGTACCTCAGTTGGGCCTCTGCCATTCAGGAAGCAGAATAAGGGTGCCACCTGAACACACTATTATTGCTCACACCTCACACTCTGAAAAACATGGTGGGAAGGGGATTGGGGAATGCCATGAATGTGAAGATATGTCACCCTCGGAATTGAAGTGTGCCTTCTGGCCATCATCAGCTTTCCCAATGTGTTTGGACTGTGATGATGATTACCTGGTTACAAATACTGTAGCCAGATATCAGAGGCCTTTGTCAACACAGAGCTTAATTTTACCTCAGGGGCAATAACTCCCCTATGTATGACAGACATGGCTCTCAGCTGCCATTGAGAGCCAGCAGGAGTGTTCAAGCCATATAGTTTAGGCATCCCAAGGTATTTATGCGTAACAAAGAGTATGGGCCACACTTGAAGTCTTAGAAGCCATTTGCAGCAGTTCTACTTTGTGGTACAGTTCCCTTGCCTATGTGTATGGGACACTTTTTCCTGTTATACCCAGAGGTTGAAATGGAGTAGCACCGGGTGTTTCTTTAAAACATTAAACAAGGCCCTCAAGTTCCTAGCAGTGTTCAGCAGACAGGACATTTTATGCAAAGTTTTCTCTGTAACGCCCATCACATAAGTTTTCCCTTGTGAGTTTTAAGTCTGCCCCATGAGAGGCCGCAGAGATAGAGCCTTAGAAACTATAGGATGTACAATACAGTGGTACCCCGACTTAAGAGCAGCTCAACTTAAGAGCGGAAAACTGTTGGCATTTTAACTGCCGCCTTACAAATTGTAGATATGGTCTGCTCGACCTACAAATACTGTACAGTCACCCCCTGCCATTTCGCGGTTCAGGTACTGCGGTCCCACTACATCACGGGATCGCAGTACCTGCACCTCGGAGCTGCGTGGGGGGCGGCGGCAGGGTGCGATTGGGTCACTCCATGCTACCACCCCGCACTCCACCGAGAAGCCTCAGACAGGCGCACGATCGCCCCCCCGCCCCACCCCACTCGCTTCCGCATATCGTGTATTTTCATGCATCGCGGGTGGGGTGGGTCCCTAACCCCTGCGATCAGCGGGGGGTGACTGTATTGTTTTTAATTTTTTTATTTCTTAATTTATTTTTTCAATTTTTAAGATAAGTACCTCGACAAGAGTAGTCCAACTTAATAGCATGCATTTGGAATGGATTAAATTCATAAGTTGATGTAGCAGTGTATTTCCTTTTGTGTGGTGTGTGTCTGTGTGTTGTATACTGGTGAAAACAGTGCGCTGTGATTAGGTACTGATCCAGCCTCCAGCAGAGCTGATCATATTTTTTTATTATTTCTATATATTTGAAATATTTTTACCCTGCCCTTCTCCTTAAAAAAGGCCCAAGGCAGCTGATGGACATGAAGCATTTGCCAATAGAGGGGCATTGATGGTGGTGGGAGCTAACAATGATCCTCTTCCTGTTACAGCTTACAGGAAATAAATCTAGTGCCTATCTCCACTCCAGAGAGCATATATATTTTCATCCTAACCATTCAGCTCAAGGAAGAACAGCTGTGGTCTGGAAGAGCATGGGGCAAGACACGAGAGTCAAACTACTGTACTAGATTTTAAAAGGAATGCAATTCTTTTTTGCTCCCCCAAAGGCATTTCCTCAGGGATACGTGCAGCAACTCTCAGACTTGTAGACAAAGCCCACATTTCCTTTCCCTTGCTTCACCAAATAATGTATGCAGAACCCAAGGCAAGGAGTCCTGTGCTATGAAGGCCATATGTCTCTTCTGCGCCCTGCTCTTTGCCCATGACTGTTCCATTTCCGTGGCTCTGCTGGAGAAAATACAAAGGGGCCACAGCTCCACTGTGGAGAGTTCTGCTCATGTTTCCAGACTACAGTGATACCTCGGATAACGAATGCCCCTGATAATGAATTTTTCAGATAACGAATTGCAATTTCTAGGTATAGGTCTGCCTCGGATAACGAATTTTCTTAATGGGCTGCCTCGGATAACAAATTTTCCTATGGGCTGCCTCGGATAACGAATTTCCAGCATGCATCAGTAAAAAAGAGTTATCCCGGGTAGCATTGCATCTATACCTTTAAAGTGCACTTTATAAACAGTTTTGAGCAAAAAAACAGGTGTTTGTGTCATTTTCCTAGGCTCTGGAACGGATTAATTGTTTCCCATTCATTCCTATGGGAAAATGTGTTTCGGATAAAGAATTTTTTCAGATAATGAATTGCCTCGGAGAATGAATTAAATTCGTTATCCGAGGTACCACTGTATCTTTCAAGTAGGTTTTGAAGCTCTGTCCAATGCTATAGCCCCACAGCTGGCAGGAATTGAAAGAACACTGGATTGGTCTGTGTATTGTAACTATCAAAATATTACATATCAAAATGACAAAGAATGGGTGAGTGAGGGGTTCATGAGAATCTCTATTTAATGATGAGATTGTCTCTCTATCAAGGAGCACTTGGCTGAAATCCAATAGTATGTTGCCTCCTCTAGTTGTAAATTACAATTGGATTTCAGCTTTCTGTCACTTTAGGCATTTGGCTTGTTAACAGGAGGTGGAAGAATCTATTGTCATTTTAAATCAGACTCCAACTTATTCATTAATCTAGTAGATTTATTTAAAATATTGTTGCCTGCCATATTACCTTAAAAAGGCCCCAAGGTGGCTTACATTATTAAAAGACAGCATTTAAAAGATAATCTGGAAGTTGACCCAAGGCAACTGGACTTCTTTTGTTTTGAGACCGAAACATTTCACTACTCATCCACGGCGCAGCTTCATCAGTCTAAGAAAAGTGAGTGGCAAGGTCTCCAATTTATAGTTCACCTTTTTTCACAACACCCAGGTCTGAATAGGCTCATTAGCTGGGCAGTGGCCTGAATAGCCTCGTTAGATGTACAATGGCCTGGGGTGCGTGAAATTCTCACCTACGCAACCCTTCCCAATGCCCATTAAGTAGGGGTGATTAGCTGTGGCCTTCCTTGTGGAAGTGTGAAGTTCTTTTGATTTGTCCGGGGACTGATGAAAGGGCAGCTTGATAAGTAGCAGACAGATTGTGCCCAAGTCTCCCACCTCTTTTGAGAGAGGGGTTTTCAATACACTCATGAATGGCTTCCCTGACCCCTCTCTCACAACACCTATCAGTCCTCAGACTGATGAAGCTACTTGGAAGAGTAGCAAAATGTTTACATCTCACAAGAAACAAAGTCCAGTTGCCATGACTCAACTTCCAGATAACCTCACTTGGAGGACTGAGACTCTTTACAGACATTTAAAAGGTAAAAACAGTAAGTCCACAAATATTAAAAGAATCAAACAAATGCCACACTAAAAAAGAGTGAACCAAATCCACACCAAAAACAGATTCAAAACAAGAAAGCACAACACTTGACTTAAAAATATCGCCCAACACAGCCAACCACTAAGGGAACAGCCAGTCTGAAGAGGAGACTTGGACTCAAGCTATTTGGGGCTTTTTAGATTAAAAACAGCACGTTGAATTATTTTACTTTATATTTCTAGACCGCCCCCTTAGTGCAAATTGCACTACCCACGGAATTGTACCCAGAAACATTCTGACAGCGAATAGACCTGCTGTAACGTGTGTGTGTGTGTGTGTGTGTGTGTGTGTGTGTGTGTGTGTGTGTG
>JAHTLZ010003547.1:19452714-19469000 GCA_023846285.1 Phrynocephalus versicolor
CACACACACACACACACACACACACACACACACACACACACACACACTTCAGAAAAATTCCAAGCAGGAATAATTGTTGGGCATGGGCCCCTGCTCAACAGGTACAGGCCCCTGCTCAACAGGTACAGAATACAGACAGTCTGCTTTAGGGGGAACAAGGGGTAGAACGTCATGTCCTGGAGAAAGTCAGTGTTGACCATAGCCCTGAGCAAGAGCACTTCACATTGGAACGTTTTGTCATAAGCAGTGTTTTATCAATGCACAAATCATTTATCATTCCAATAATTATATTTGCAGTATTGGGCCTACCTCTTGGGATGCTCTACCCATTTCATGAATGCTTAAGGTTACTATGCTGTAATGTGCTTTCCTTCTCTAGGACGGCCCTTCAATACAGCTGGAAACAGCAGTTTGTCCAGGAAATGGCTTCTTGTAGGAGCTAGTAAATTACACCATTTCTCTCCTCCTCACAACAATGGCTGCCTCTTTGTTTCTGGATCAAATGCACCTGCAAGGTACTGCTTTTGGCCTATCAAGCCCGGATTGAGCTTCTAACAAGCGGCATTAAGTTGGTGAGTACATTTTGTTAACATCCTGAGAATTCTTAATTTTTCCTTTTTCAGTTACTGCTGCTTCTGGTTAATTGTTACCAGAAACTGAAACTTCCTTTATTTCTCCGCCCTTTCCGATTTTGCATCTTTTTTATACTTCTCTTATCAATTTATTTGAAAGGTGCGTTTATAATAAATCAAAATCAATCAATCATACTTGCAATCAGACAGCCATGTTGCAATTCCCAGTTATTGTGACAAGCCATAATGCTAACATTGCTCTAGCCATGAAGCTAACAAACACAACTGCAAGTAAACAACACAGAAACAGCACGAAAGGAATGGGCAACATCTTCCAGTCCTCTCAAACCACCAAAGGTCTCATCCTAACCTGCTGTGCAATTTCTTATCACAGCTGTGTTAACAAACAAGTTTCCATTGGACTATACATATAAGATATCCATGCATCCATGCATTACTTGAAAAACATATTATCCTTCTGGGAGGCTTCCAGGAATACAGCCTGGCTTACAAAACAGGGCACGTTGTCCCTACATGTTGTTCTAAAGGAAAATTATAAGGCATTTTTGCTGCATCCATACAATCAGTGTGGAAACCAGAGAGGCCTCAAAAATGAATGGGTGTCACATGCAGTCCACCATCTTTTCTGCAGAAGGTTACAACAGAGAAATGGCTAATTGAGCTTTTGAGATATTCTGACCAAATGATTTTACGGGTGCCACCCACTCTGAAAAGGAGAGCACTGAAGCCAGATTTCCTGAGTCTTAGTCCACCACTCTGTTCACTACACACTTGGAATCCCAAAGAAAATGGAGAAGGTAAAGGAAAAGGTTTTCCCCAACTGTTAGGCTCAGCTTTTTTCTGACCTTAGGGGTCGAGACTCTTTGTAAGCCAAAGAGCCGGCATTTGTCCGTAGAGATGTTTCCACAGTCTTGAGGCCAGCATGACTAAACACACCAGCACATGGGAGGCCATTACCTTCCCTCCAAAGTACCTATTTATCTACTCACAATTTTACAAAATTTCAAACTGCTAGGCTGGGGGGAGAGGGCCAAACAATGGGAACTTGCTCTGTCATGCAGATTCCAACTACAGTGGAACCTTGACTTACGTCATTAATCCGTTCCAGTGGTCTAGACTTAAGTCAAACAGGACTTAAGTCAAACAAATGTTTCCCATAGAAAGTAATGGGAAAGTGGATTAATTCGTTCCAGATGATGAAAAAGACCCCTGAAAACATCAATTTAACACAAATTTGACTGGGATAGGAGATTCCTTCTGGGGATGTAAATGAAATGTCTCTTCAAAGAGAGGAGGAGGCAGTGGAATTATAGTCCACAAGTTATACGCCACCACTTTTTAATGTTCATAGCAACAAAGTCTAACATTTAAGTTTTACTGATTTTTAACCTGACATTCCAAGTTCTGAACAACTCTATGCTTACCATTAGAGTCCCACAACTTTACAGCTCCCCAACTAAAATGCTTCCATTGTGGACCAGAATTCTGCAGCCAGATTTTTTACAAGACTGAGCCGACTGTCTAACCAGTGAGGCCAGCCCCAAGCTCCCGGCCCTTCTCCTCCTCCGGCATCAGCGGCGGCTTCGGTGAGGCCGAGGACCAGCTCCAGGTGCTCTGAGCTGGCCTCGCTGAAGCCACCGCTGCCAGAGGAAGGGAAGAAGGCAGGAGCAATTTGGAGGCGGCAGCCGCGATGCTGGGTTGTGGCTGCCGCCCAATTCCGGTGCCTTGCGCTGGGGCTCAGAGATGTAAGTCAAAGCCTGCGACTCAAGTCAAACAGGCCCCTTCTTGCTGCAAGTCAAGCAGTATGTAAGTCAAGGTTCCACTGTACTGACCTTTCAAATGACAAGCCCAGTGGCTTAGCAGTCTAACTCGCAGCTCCACCTGCATCACCAATGAAAATGATGGTGATGCCGTTTTGAACTACAAACTCTGCTCTAGATAACAATAGCCAAGTCCTGGCCTTACATCTGTTTCACTCATTTTGATTTTGAATAATTTACAGCAATATAGCTGAAGCTCTGTTTGCTCACAGGTATTTTATTTGTTTCTGATAATTCATAGAATCATAGAGTTGGAAAAGATCTCAAGGGCCATCCAGTCCAACTGCCTGCCATGCAGGAACCCCCATCACAGTATTTCCGACAGATGGCCACCCAGTCTCTGTTTAAAAATCTCCAAAGAAGGAGACTCCACCACTCTCCGTAGCAGCACATTCCACTGCCAAACAGCTCTGTCATTAAGTTCCTCCTAATGTTTAAACTGAATTTCTTTTCCTGTAGTTTGAAACCATTGCCTCGAGTCCTAGTCTCTGAAGCCATGGAAAACAAAACTGTTCCCTCTTCAATATGACATCCTTTCAAATATTTAAACTTAGCTATCATAACCCCTCTCAGCCTTTTTATAAGGTTAAGCATTCCCATCTCCCTAAGCTGCTCCTCGTAAGACATTTCTTCCAGACCTTCAACCATCCTGGTCGCCTTCCTCTGTATCCGCTTGAGGTTGTCAACATCCTTTTTAAATTGAGGTGGGCAGAGCTGGACACAGTACTCCAAGTGGGGTCTGACCAGAGCAGAATAGAGTGGTACTATCACTTCCCTTGATCTAGACCAGTGGTTCCCAACCTGGGGGTTGGGACCCCATTTGGGGGTCGAACAACCATTTCACAGGGGTCGCCATGAGCCAGTAAAGAAAAAGTCACAAACGTCTTGGGTCTGGAGGAGGAGGGAGGAGGGAGGGGAGAGTGAGTTACAGCTTGATAGGGTGGAGAGGATGTCAGTTAATGGCACCAGAGACTGCAATTGGCTGTGGGTGCCTGTAGAGGGAAGTTCTCTATGGCACCTGTGGCAGTGGCCTGCCAAAAGGGGCTTGTGGCCTCTTCCAAACAGGGCAAGGGGTCACCACAACATGAGGAACTGTATTAAAGGGTCACGGCATTAGACCCAATGATCTAGATCACTGATCTAGACACTATGCCTCTGTTGACGCAATCAAGAATCGCACTGGCTTTCCTGGCCGCCGTGCCACACTGCTGACCCATGTTCAATTTGTGGTCCACCAAGACTCCCCGATCCCTTTCACAGGTATTATTTTCCAGCCACTATCTCCCATCCTACATCTGTGCATTTCATTCTTTTTACCTAGATGAAGCACCCTACATTTCCCTATGTTGAAACCCATTTTGTTAGCTTTGGCCCAGCACTCTGTCAAGGTCATTTTGGAGTTTCATCTTATCTTCTAGGGAATTAGTAACCCCTGCCGATTTGGTATCCTCTTCAAATTTAATCAGCATTCTCTTTATTCCGACATCCAAGGCATTAATAAAGATATTGAACAGCACTGGACCCAGAACAGAACCATGTGGCACCCCAATGGTCATGCCTCTCTAAGCTGAAAAGCTGTTTATGATCACCCTTTGGGTGCAATCAGTCAAGCAATTACAATTCCAACTAACAGTAGCACTATTTATCCCACTTCCTACTAACTTCTTTGCTAGAATACCATGGGGAAACTTATTGAAGGCCTTACTGAAGTCCAGATAAGCAATATCCACAGCATTCCCCTCATCCACCAGGCCTATAATTCTATCAAAGAAAAAGATCAAATTAGTCTGGCATGACTTGTTTTTAGGAAACCCGTGTTGACTTCTTGTAATGACAGCATTGCTTGTTAAATAATTACAGACTGCCTGTTTAATAATCTGCTCTAGGATCTTTCCAGGACTTGAATTATTTGGATTCTCTTTTTACCCCTATTTGAAGATGGGGACATTAGCTCTCCTCCAATTGATGGGGACTATTCTCTAGGCTAGGGCTTCTCAAAGATTATTGCCAATGGTTCTGAAATTACTTCTTCCAGTTCTTTTAATATCCTTGGGAGTAATTCATCTGGCTCAGGAGATATACATTCATTTAATTTTTCCAGGTGTTTCTGTACTACCTCTCTACCTATTCTATGTTGCAATTCCCATCCTACCTCATCTACTCTTTGTCCCAGTGGATCTCTTTTTTCCCTTTTTGGAGAAAACTAAGGCAAAGAAGGTGTTGAGTAGTTCTGCCTTTTCCTTGTCTCCTGTTAGTAACTGGTTATCATTGCCACACAGAAATCCTATCATTTCCTTATTTTTCCTTTTGCTGCGGACATAACTAAAGAAACCATTTTTACTATCTTTAATCTCTCTGGCAGGTCTAAGTTCATTTTGTGCTTCAGATTTTTTTACCATCCCCCTGCATATATTAGCTGTTTGCTTATATTCCTCTTTGGTGCATTCCCTGTACTCGTTTTTCTTTATAGCTAGCCAAGTTGAAAGTTCTTTAGTAAACCATTGCAGTTTCTTTAGACAGCTCCCATTTTTTCTTCTTGTTGGAACAGTTTTAGATTGTGCCTTTAATATCTCACTTTTAAGGAACTCCCATCTGTCTTGGACTCCTTTCTCTTTCAGTGTTTCGGTTCATGGAATCACAGCCAATAATTCCCTAAGTTTACAAAAATTGGATTTCTTAAAGTCCAGGATTCTTGTCTGACTATGCTTAGCTTCGCCTTCCAACTGTATAACAAATTCCAAGAGGGCATGGTCACTTTTACCTAAAAATCCCACCACTTCAACCCCATTTATAAGGTCCTCCCTATTGGTTAATTATTGCGGCTATGAAATTAACACTGAGATATAGCAATGTCATCAAGCCGCCTAGGCACAAAGTGGGTGGGAAGATTCAAAACGGCTCCTGCTCCTAGTACCTTTAAAAATGGCACCAAGGAAGTGTAGGCTTTGCCTGTAATGTTCTTATACAGTATACTGAACTGCTGCAAACAATTTTGAGTATTTTAATTGATAACAAATGTTTCCCTTCTCTTGGGAAGGAAACCTTTTATTGCACACAATTACATAAGTATCAAAACATGCTAGATTCAAGACTGAAAAGGAATACAAGGCAAGCCAAGGTCACCTCATTCGCTTTTTGAAAGGAATACTAATTCAGAAAAAAAAGCAAACCTTTCTGAAAGAAAATGAAGTTCACCTTCTCTAAAGGTCACTAGTTGTTTTCACCCTACTTGACTGAGTATTATTTAAAAATCATGTCCCATGCACTTGTAAATGAGAAATTGCCCTTTAAGTACCGCTTTGTTTCATGGATGTCAAATCAATTTCACACTGCCTTAAAACATTGATTCTTCTCTGTATAATCTTGAATGGGAAAATGCCAGTTCAGCCACATGGTTTTGTGCCTGTTTTTTACCTTCCATCAGTGTGATTCCACATTGTTGGGGTTGGTATGCCAAGAATAAATCCTAGACAGGTGTAACTTGGCAGATTTTTGCAAATTGACTTCGTCGGCTGACCCCAGTGCAGACATGCGTTCTTTAAGGCTTTCTGAACCTTAAAATGAAACTAACACAGCCCACTGTACACAGAGCTGCAAACATTTTGGTGATCTGTTGATGCAAATACACTAAGTAACTGACAGTATAGGTTCCTGTGAATTTAGAGAAGAAATGATTCACAGGAACACTTTGCTTCTAAGCCTTATAAGGATCGTCAATTACGTAACCCTTGATTGCCTACTCTTAACTGGGTCATAATGTGTCCTTAACTGTATTACATCCTATGAGTAATCGTTTGGCTTAATGGTTAACAATATCCTGAACCTTTTCCCTCTCTGCTCCATTCTTCATGCTTCTCTCCTTCCTCCCAAGATTTTCTTTTAATGTGGAAATGGAAACCAATAGTTCAAGACCTCAACTAGCAACAAATATCCCCATAAACATCATTGTGTGTCTGTTTTCCAGTGTGAACAAGTGCATTTGTGCAAGTAATTTAAGGGTAAAGCAAGACTGACTGACTGTTCTGTTTGTAGCCTATTTAGTAAGAGCTTATTTCTTGCTGGGTAAGAGGGCAAGAATCAGATGAATAAATAGAATTCTATTTTGAAACAAGGGGTTTGTAGTATTACCACTTATCCAATTGGGTGCAAATATCAGTCAAATGACAAATCACACAGCCAGCAAACAATGGAAGGCAATTAGGGATGTTTTTGCAGGGAAGGCCTGCTGCCTAACCAGAAGACTAGGGCAGGCAAACTTATTCTGTAATTCTGCACAGGATGGATATAAAAATGTATTGATCTAAGTAACTCTGTGGTTGAACAACATGCACTTCTTCTCACATGTAGTTCTTTGTGATGCCTGCCAATTCATTGGTTGATTTCCTAATATGACATCCCCATCCAGAAGCTTTACCTACTCTAAGCAGCAGCTCTCCAGTAGACCTGGGGGGGGGGGTTAGAAAGGTCTGATGTTCAGATAAAAGCTCCATACATATATCTTTCAGGATACTACTCAAGCATACATGGATAGTGTGTGTGTAATTCAACAGACTGATGATCCAATTGGTTGTATTTGTGTGTGTTTTTAGACTGAAATTCATTTTCTAGATTGATGGCTACCAAAACGGTTCCCAATCACGTTGACAAAGGGACAGTTCCTAAAAGGAAGGCTTAAGGTGAACATGTGGGATCCCTAGGCAGTTGATCAGATGACCACTTCTGATACCTTCCGAGCCCCTCCTTTAAACATACAAATAGAGGTTTCCCCTTCAAAACCTGGATTTAGGCAGCATTTTAACTTCCGCAATATGCCTCAATACTGCACACTTCCCAGGCATTGTGGAAAATCAACACAGCAGCTCGAGCCAGGCCAGCCAGCCCAGCCCAGCCCACCACGCTACAGTATCAAAAGATAACCCTGCTGCAGGGTTCACTAGAGTGCCATTTCCCCCAAAGTCCTCCCAACTGAGACCAAGCCTGGAGAAGAACTGGAGATCTAACCAACTGAAAAGGCTCAATTCAAAATGAGGGGGAGGGGGGGGAGACAACAATTAACCATCCATTGAAAATAATGACTAACAGTTTTTGTTAAACCAGTTTATTTCCACAAGTCAGCACAAATATGTTGGAGACAGGAGGCTTAATGGCTATTTCATATGACCACATTCCAAGCTGTTAATACGGGGGATTGCTCAAAGACAGTGTTGTATAACCACACCAAAAATATCTTTTGTTGTAGAAAAAAATTCTTAGCCTGAACTTGGAGAGATAGCCATGCTGGGAACATCTTAACACAGAGTACATATATCTTTAGAAGGAACCCTATTGAACCAGTACTCCATAGCATTCCTTCTCCTTTCCTTAATTAGTTGAAGATCAGAATCGTTTAAATTCAGTGTCTTGCCAGCTTTTCCAATTAATGATATTTCAGGGAGTCTGTCAAGCCTGCTACGCACTTATATTATTGCAATAAATTTGGATTATGCACTATTATAACACTATGTCATAATTCTCAGGAAATGGTGGTCTATGTCCAAAATTACATGAGCCACCTTCTGCTCATCCAAAAGGGCATCCCGTTATTGTCCTCCTTTTGGATGCCCTTCAATCTACTCGGAAGAATCCTCCAACTTTCTGGAAATTTGGGGGCATGCAGGAGGCAAAAGCAATGTTCCACAAGTAATTTCTATTTTGCTGATGGACAGTCAGGTACATTCTGATGCACAGATAAAACGGAAACAGATATTCAGGTAGAAAAAACACAGTTATGTCAGAATCCTAACCATCAAATGGCAGCCTTTCAACACTCTTTGAGAACAAGGAAGAAAGCACACAACTAAAAACCAAGCCAACGAAGCAGTAGTAAGGCATGTTTAAAAACCTTGCCATTTTAACATTTTGGGGGCTATGGAAAATACTGGTACCCCTAACATATATAATTGGCAGAGAGAAATTGCAAGTTATTTAACAATTAATCAAAGCCCAGGCAAATGGGCAACCATTTAAATCTCTCTCTCTCTCTCTCTCTCTGTGTGTGTGTGTGTGTGCGCGCGCACAGACCAGTGAAGATGGTAAATGCTCATTAAACAAGCATTAGTGAAAGCCCTATTGCAAACTTACACGTGTAGGGCGGAACCTCATAAGTGCTGGCAGCAAACTGTCAAGTCATAACAAGGTATTGGACACACACTTTAAACATGAGATTGGATGCACCCTATGCAACACAAACAACACCAGCAATTTGCTACAAAATCTTATGTGATTTCCCCTGTGCAAGTGTCAAATTCACAATGGGATCATAACCATAAACTGTACCTTGTTTTAAAACCCTTGAAAGAAATTGCAGTGCAACCCTCATTACAAACTGCCAGGAAGTTCTGCTTAGTCAAATAAGTCATTTGAAAAGCAAAGCACTTAATGCTTACTTTTAATATAAAAGTAGGTGTACACCTGCAATACATTCTCAGCTCTATTCAAATTAATGTCTACATTCGCACCAATGTCAATGGAATATGGACCCTCACTATAAAAATCTGGAGAAGATTATGATCACACTTTAGTAATAAATAATAGTCTAGTCAATAAAAGAGCAAAACAAAGAGGACCCCAATTGACACCAAAAGACTAAATACACTATTTCAACATCTGAATTTGTACATATTTACAACCTTCATGAATGCCTTCAAAGATCACAGCAACTAGCAATATGGCCAAATGTGGCTACATATAAAATTTCAGTGATTTCTTTAAAAAAGAGAATGAGTACATATGTAGTTGTGTATAAAATCTCAGACAAGTGGATATATATACACATTATATATTATATATAAAGAACAAAATACAATGAAAAGGTTGCTTTAACTACACATCACAGTAGGATATCGGGCAGTACTTAATGTAGTATCAAAGACTGTAGAGCAATACAAATTTTGATTATCTGATTTACTGACAAATATGAAACTGTTACATTGTTCAAAATCTCCCATTTTGTTTACAAAACATTTCAGCTGAGAAAAAAAAAACGGATCTTGCTCTAAGGAAGGATTCTGAAGAGCACCCTTTGAAATAAACTGAGTTTCGAAAAGTGAAAAGAAAATGTTCATATTCCAGACTGTTAGTGGAGAAAAATAAAATAAAAGCCACTATGAGGGAAAAGCACTATTATCCTTGTTGGCAGGGAAAGATGACCGATCAAGCAAGGATTTCTGAAGGACTCCTCTCCACATCCCAATTAAAGAAAGAAGACATATTGGTCCAAAATGAAACAGCATCTGACTACTACCATGCTTCTGAATAGCCTATTAGCACCAGTGTAGGAAGTGAATGGGGCCACTAATCAACGACAAATTTGGACAAACATAGACCGTATTGCAAAGTAATGTTATTTCTACAATGAACAACATGTACTGCAGAAGAACTGAGAGCAAAGTATAGACTCCTCAGATTCCCATACGTTTAATCATTTTTTTGCTTAGTTAAATGATTCCCCTCTCCAACCTACCCCCAAATGCAGCCATACGTAACCTATACACTAAGATGATTATGTTAAAAAACTGCTAAGTAAATGGACAACAAGGAATGAATGAGCATATAGAACAATAGAACTTTTCTTGTTGAAAAAAATATCAGGATACCTGAACCCTGAACAGTACAATGGTGCATTGCCATGGTATTTCTTATAAATCTTTTCGATTAACAATATGTATTTTCTAGTTAAGGCAAAAATTATGAATCTCTGTAGTAAATAAACCACCGTATAAACATATATTTCCAATGCTAAAAGCTTTACTTTCCTATGACTTAAGTATTTGGTGACACCGGGGGATGAGAGCAGATGTAAAAGACAGAGCAAAGAGTCTATTTTCATTACGCCAACATGGCTACAAAATGAACTTACATACTTTAGACTCTGTTTAGATTGGAGTACAAATTACTTCACAGGTATAAATGCCAGTAATTTCTGAGAAATGCAAATCAGAAATCAAGTCTGGCAGAAATCACAAAGGCCATTAATTTCTTCTGTCATTCCCTGTTTTCTGCTTCTAAGTTCCCAAAGGCTTTATTGTACAATCATAACATGCAATCTGTTAAGAAGGTTTACCAGGGATGCAAATGGAAAGCAAACTAAATAAATTTGGTTTCAAGAGACCACTCCAAAATTTCAAGGTTTCATAAAGTGTTTTATGGAATAAAAACAATGGCATTGATAACGTCTGTAAAGGACAAAAGGGAAGAGCTGCATATATAAATTTGCTTCTGAAACTTCCTCCTATGAAACTCACTACAAGAAAAAAGGTACTCCAGAGAAGCTGTGTAAATAGGCAGGAGAGTAGACCGAACACTATACAAGCCGGGGTTTTTAGGCCATGTTTGTGTGTTTCTAAACACATTAAGCAGCTCAACTTATTTAAACAGCTATGCTGAAAAACTGCTAAACTTGAATTAACTTTAACTCTGACATTTGCGTGGTTGTATTTTCCCTTGAGCAGAAGCATCCTTCCAACAGCGGAGAAGCAATTTAAATGACCAAGGTCAGCAGCATCCAAGACTGCTTTTGGGAACAGACTAAGCAGTTTCACAGAAGAGGCTGCTGATGGTAGTTTGTTTGCTGCTGTGGAAGTGAATGAGCCGGAACTGCTGGATAGCACACTCCTTGAGGCAAACTGGATGCACTGTTCTGATAGGCCAACATATCCATAGACATGCCCATTGGTTGACTGTAAGGAATTGTGCCAGCTGGTGGAGGACAAGAACTCTGGTTCACGTAAGTCGGGTTGGACACAGTATCTAGACCGGCGCTGAAACACAAAGAAAGACATCAATCAAGGGGCAAAATAAGGGAAATGTTCTATATTACTATTCTCAATGAACCTGCAACAAATAGTACTGTCTTGCCAAAGGAATACCTTAAATAGGCTGTCTGAGCAGGCTGAGATACTCCAGAAGAATTTACCGCTGGAGGCAAAGACCTCAGGGGACCAATCTGATCACTTCCGGGACTGTAACCTTGTGGAACAGCATGAACCACATAGTTCCCACTGTGAGGATGCATGGGATACGGCTGTAATGGAAACAAACCAATATTGGCAGTCAGCGCTGCATGACAAGAAAGAAAGTTCTTCTGTTCTGTCAGTTAGGCAAAAATCAGTACTGTCTCAAGATTATGATGTTCTCATAATAATCGTTATGGTTACAGCAGTATCAAAGTCATATCTGTGCAGCCCCTAGACCCCCCTGTGACGCTTGCAAGCAAGGGCTTGAATGAGTACAAGCCATGACCCGCCCTATCCACCACTTTTTAACCCCAAAATGACATTCAATTGCCAGTGAGACCATCTCCACACCCTTGGCCATACTTTGTCATAGGCACTGCAGTGGCAAAAACCCAGGAATCCTCTGAAATCATAGGTTCCATTTATTTCCACATACTAAACTACAGAAATCATTGATCCATTAGTTCCTCTGCAGTGCTGCAAAAACCTGCATCCGAGGACTGCATCTCCAAATCCAAGGTCCCATTTGTGCCCACAGATTACACCACAGGAATCATCGGTGTGTGGTGTTGCTGTGCTGCAAAAATGCTGATCCAAGGCTTGGAGTCTCATGCATCTCCATTCAGCCAATTCAGCAAGGCATCAAGTAAAATGGAACTCCCGTCTGTCAGAAGTAGCACTGCATCATGTAGGAAATTAGTTGCTAAAAACCCCAAAGAGGAATAGAAAAAACAGAATGCAGCAGGGGGATCCCACCATCCACTTCAATGTCACATCCTACTTATTATGTTAAGGGGTTGACACCACAGTTCATGCACCCCCAGTGCCATTTTGGTGAGAATAGCAATCTGCAAAGGCTAAACAGAAAAAGCTATTTGGGATCCCACTGAATTGTGCCAAAAATAATGCAGGGCATAACTCTGTGCCTGAAAGATGCAGGGAAACTCTTAGAAGGGAAGGAATAGATCGTTCTTAAGAAAGAACAAGTGCAAATGAGATCTCCCCGCTTCCCCGCCACTCTAAACAGTGCCAAAAGCAATCCTTATATCACACCTCTATCCCAATGTGGACAGGCTCTAAGCAGCACATTTGAACTGGGCCAGAATTTTTCCCTGATTCCTTGTCAAAGTAATACAAATTCTTGAAGATCTTTAATACTGAAAGGAGACTAAAAAATAAAAAATAAAGTTGGCTTATCTGTGTTACATGAAGTCATTATTCAACAACTACTTTAGATGAAGGTCTTAAAATTCCTTCTAGTGAACTAAAAAGGAAAAGAAAAAACACAACCCATCCTACTTTAATATGTCTGCAACTCAATTTTTTTCTTGTTGAAAATGGCTTCTTTCCCTCCCTGTTTTTCATTGTTATGCCATGCGGCCTCTTGTGTAATTTGTGTAATTTTCCAGTTTCAGTTATCATTGTATCATTGTAGTTTGAACCAATAACATTGGAGAGGAGAAAGAAAATGGGTTGTCCTTCAAAATTTAGCTCTTGTAAGGTAGAGGCCAAGCAGTTCTGTAACAGGTCCACACAGTTATCTCTTCTCTTTTAATTCTCATCAGGAAGCAGCATTACCCCAAAGTGAGAATATTAAAACTTGAGATGTCTTAATACTCATAATTTCCTTCACACCCCCAAATGCAATCAATCTTTCATCATTTCTAAGAGTTCAAGAAAAGGCATAATGGCTAAATGCATCATCTCTCATGTTGAAGTTACCATGGTAACTATTCTTTTCACATATTATATAAAACCTCCCTAATATATGCAGCTACATTTCCACAGTTTTATCCTTAATTACTGCCTGAAAATTCTCCACTTCTCTCTGTATTTTACTTCAATATACTGTATTAACACACGAGTTTAGATTTAGAATGACTTCAAGTGCCAACACTGGGAGTTACTTAATCTGAGCTGCAAAGAATTTCTGGACCAGAAAGTTGCTAACTACTATCACATTACTTCTGACCTATGGAAAACTTAGTTAGATTTCAGAAGTCAAAGAGATGTTCGAAGAGTGACTTCCCCTGCCACCCAACCATTCCAAATGGGTAGCCATGGCTAAGCAGGGATTTGAGTCTCTCGAGTCACAGCCCAGCACTTGATCCTCCATATCACACATGACCTCACTAAAGCAATACAAGATAAAAATCAAGGCTGTATTCCATAACATTGTTCTGCCCTTCTAATAATTGTACGTCCATTTCCAAGGATCCCATAGAACAGTCATTCAGGTGCACTGATTGCAACCAAAACAAATTATGGATTCTATGCAAGGATGTATATGTTTCTGGTGACAAAATCAAGGCAATGCTAATGTTCTGCCTGTGATTTTGCATTCTGAGGTGGCTGCATGCCTAGATCATAAACCCATTACCTGGCACTCCAGAGACTTTAAACTGATAATATGTGAAGAACTTCAACTAGTAAATCAATTCATCGGTGCACCAATGAGGAAAGTCACAATGAAGATATTTAACTTGGGAAATTTAGTAGCTTGGATCCTAATCAGGACTCTTTAAAAATCTCTTCAGGTAAGGTTTTTAGCAGCTCATAACATCTACCTGTACCCCCCTCCCCAAAGATGTTTCTAAGAATCCAGCAATCAATTAGAATAGTTTAAGGGGGAAGGGTGCATGTGAAACAGATAATGCACAAAACTCAGGGACTATTGCTTCTAAACAATACAAGTCTTGAGATATAAATTTATAAGCATTTTACAACTACTAGTAGTACTAGTAGCAGCACAAATAAATCAGTACTATTTTGTTTAAGTATATGACTCCAAATCATGAAGAAATTGATTTGAAAGTCTCAAGCAAGTAAAGAGAGAGTGTGTGAAATTTGATCTTGTTCAAAGTTCAATAGAAATTTTAAAAAATGAATTGTTGGCAGAAAGCGTCAGAATGAAATTGGGGGTGGGGGTAGGGAGAGATCCTGACCTGTACTGGAACACCAGCTGATGTAGGTGGATAGTGTCCAGACGAATGCATCTTTGAGTATGTAGAATACATAGGTGCTTCATTCGCTAATTTGTTGTAGAGTTCCAGTGCTTCCATCACTTTAACATTTAGTTCAGATAATTCAGAATGCTTCCTACAGATGAAGAGGAAAGTCAAGTGTTTTCACTGTCTATGGATTAGGCGCATTTATTAAGTTTAATGGGAAAATGAATTAGTCCGAGCCTTCTGAATATTTGGATTAGGATCCAAAGGTTAATTCCACTGTGATAGAACTTCTCTTGACAAAATGTGTTGGAAGGGAGTGACTCTTCTCCCACTGCAGACTCTTGTGTATCCACAAAGTCTGCTCTGGAGTGCTATGGCACCCATTAGAGTTAGGTTTTTGGGCAGCAGGGAGTCAACAGAGATAGGAAAACTGGTGGCTGGGGTCAGCATGACCTGGGATGTAGGCTTTTGCCTGACCTATATTCGACTGCATTTCTTTTTTTTACTCTATGCTTACCATCTTCTATATTTCTGACCTACTAGACACCCCAATAGTTATATACACCTCTGGTAGTTCTCCTTTCCCACAAGTAGGGGGCAGTATTTCCTATCCACATTGTCCATGTTCATTTTCTTCTGTCCTATTAAAAGATCTTACCTATCAATTTCTTCCAGCTTCTCATCAATCATGGGGCCCATCTGTTGGCATAGATCTAGTAGTGACACAAAAGTGTTGACATTTTTTCATTTACATTCTCATAAATCAGACTACTGAGCAATAAGGCTGCACGTAATTTATTCAGGACGCAACAGGAATGTCTTGTAGTGATAGCAACACCTGCAAATTTTCTTTTGGGTTGCACTTAACTTTAGTGAACACATGAAAATGAACATAATAATGGTGTTGGATGAGGACTGTCTGTTTATTTATTCCATAGATTTTTTTTAATACCACCCCGTTAGTGCAAGGCACTGTATAGGCAGTTAACAATCAGCAAAATCAAACAAAAACAAACAAACAATAAAAATGATAAAATTATATAACAGGCCTGCCCAACAGGTAGACCGCGGGCTACTGGTAGCCCGCGAAGGGTTCAAAAGTAGTCTGCCAGCCATCAATAAAAAAGTGAGGGGATAAGTTCTCCACCCCTCCCTCCCCCATCCCAAGGACCACCACTGCCCCATCAAAGTTCTGGGTCTGCCAGCTCACTGTCTCAGCCGAGCGGGGCGGTTCAAGGGCCATGGCACATTGAAATCTGTTCCCTCCAGAACAGATTAATTGGTTTTTCAATGCATTCCTATGGGAAACCGCTGCTCTACTTACAAAAGTTTTTACTTATGAGCATGTGCTCGGAATTGATAAAATTCGTAAGTAGATGTTCTAGTGTAGTAGCCCTCAGGCACTTTGGGCCGGAAAAAGTAGACCTTGGCCTGTTCAAAGCTGATTAGCCCTGTGATATAACAAATGAAATAACACTCAAGAATCAAAAGGCAAAAGAGGCTGAGAACATGAGCCCATTATAGGGCAGGAAGGGGAACTGGCAAATGCATGTGAGGTTGCCATCCCAAGCTGCTGTGAAGAGCCACCTCTCCAGCAACCTCTCCAAGGCAGGCAAGGAGGGGTCCAGGTGCTGCCCTATTGGGAGCTGATTCCAAAGGGCTGGTGTCACAACTGAGAAATCTAATTACTATTACATTGAGCAGCAGTACCTTCCAAATCCAGAAGCTCAGGAGAATCAGGTTTCGGGTCACTTGGATCTATGCTCTGAAGCAACTGCAATGCCTTATCCATCTTATTCTAAAAGTGGGGAAAATGCATAATTACAAAATGCTGTCCAGAGACCACTTGATAGTGCAGCAGCTATTTTTATAAGTAAGTAAGTAAGTAAGTAAGTAAGTAAGTAAGTAAGTAAGTAAGTAAGTAAGTAA
>JAHTLZ010003547.1:19469010-19483473 GCA_023846285.1 Phrynocephalus versicolor
TAAGTAAGTAAGTAAGTAAGTAAGTAAGTAAGTAAGTAAGTAAGTAAATGCAATAGCATTCTTCCAGAAATTCACAAAACCCAGTCACTATATTACAACAGGGTGATACAATACCCTTTCATCCCCCCTCCCCCCAAAAGTCTGACCAGGGACATTTATACCCGTCAGAAACCACCACATACCTACCTCATCTATGTAAACTGGTTCAGGTGTAGCTTTTGCAGTTTCCTCTGTAGGGTCTTCACAAGAAGAACTTTTCTCCACAGTTGCTGTTAAGAGAACTTGCTAACATTAATTTCTTTTCAGTTTAGTTCCAAAGCCAAAAATACTTTTTTTACTCTAATCGGTTAATACATCTCACAGCATACTATAAATTCTGTAAGTGCAGAAAAACCTTTAAATAGCTGTACACAAAACCTTCAGTTTTGCTGCTATCACTGAAGATAGCAGCGTTCAAAACACAAATGCACCGTGTCCCTTTAACTCAGAATCCAGATGGCAAATTAAAAGCCATTTACTCTCACAATTTCAAGCAATGTATGGTATTTGAATGCCTTTCCTCAGCAGGGAAAAAATGTAATGAGGGTGGAACACCATTTAAAAGTCACCTCTCTTTAGAAACAGATTTGGACCCTATGCAGTTATACAGCAAATGAAGGTTTTGCAGACATAATGAAAGCAGAGTCTTCCATCTTACTACATGGAATAGATGGGATTTAGCCATTCAAATACAATGAGTCAGAGGATTAGATCCCATTCCCAGGGTACTGAGTGACTTTGGGCTTGGACAAGCCTTCCAATTTCATGGCACTTTTCTGCACAAAAGTGGGATTAAACATTTCCAGTATAACTTTTCAAGCACTTCTAAGACCAAGTTGTTATTCAGCTTACCTGAGTCAGGCTCATCGTTTAAGTTAAAGGTCACGAAATTAGATGGGAACAATCCCACTCCTCTGTGATTTTCTCCTTTCCACCAGTTAGCATCACTGAGTAACAAAGATTTACATTTTAGCACTCAAAAAACTGATCCACAATGTTTTTATTGCCTTCCTCTAATGTCTAGGCTAAGACTTTTTTAAATTTCCAAATTACTATTAGTTATGCCTTACTTTCTTCTCTTGGTAGCTCTATGAAAAGAAGAGGTGGAACGACAAACCCCAGCTGCTTGCCATGCAGGCCAGCCGGAGCCAGTCTGACTTGGTGAGCTAGAAGGGGGAAAACCTGGGGTTAAATCTCAGCTTCACCATGATTGGAATCTGAGGCAGAGGGGAAATGATGGTGCTCCTCCTCTGACATCCACCCCAGTTAAGAGAAGGTTCCTCCCAGCTTAAAAAAAAAAATTGCAATGGCATCCTATGAATGATGATGGATGACCAACCATGTAGGGCTGATGATGCCATCACTGCAGCTATATTTTTTTCAGAAAGAAAAAATAATCCTCCCCCCCCCAAAGGTCTTAAGGTGACCAAGTGTTCTTCTTGCTTGTGGGAAAGCTACAGAGGGCAGTGGAGAGTCTTCGACTTTCTACAATTGCATCTGGCGTGTTTTATCAATGGCAGTAATTTTCAGAAATTCAAGATTCTGCTCACCACCCAGCAGGCCCCAGTGGCTTCCCCATGACCAAAGGAAACCCACAGGAGCCTTGGGACCTTTTGCGGAAGAATCAGATATTGTTTATTGTTGGGAAATCAGCATGGCTGAGGACCTTATCCCCCTTACAAGTTAAAGCAACAGCATTCAGCCATTGTTTAACAGTTATGAATTAATGTTAGCTATTAAAGTCAGCAGAATTACTTATAATGATTGCTAATAAATTTATACTTTAGAGTTTAAACAATGAATTTAAATGAATCTTGTTTCCAAATGTATACTGTTTGTTACCTGCACAAACAATACAAACCACACTTGGACCAACTACTCAAGTACATGAACCACAAAATTATTTGAGAATAACTTTACCAAAGTCCTCAAAGCGTTTTATATCGATCATTTAAGAAACTAAAATGTGTTCTGCAATTGTAAGTGCTATGGCTTTCAAAGAATAGAGTATGCAGAAACAAAACAGAGCACATGATTAAATACAGGTGTCAAACTAAAACATACCTGTCATCCAGAACAATAAGTATATCCCCAGTTTTAAAGGTGAGTTCATTATCTTCAACAGCTTCAAAGTCATATAAAGCTCGCACCTTCCTTGAGATTTTCTGATTGTTCTGCTGAACCTCTACAGATGGGTATAAAGATTTTGTTTCTGTTTGTTGTTGTTTCTGTTCTTGCAAAGATAATTCAATAGCTATGATACAGAAAACAAACACATCTTTTACAGGGATCTAGATTGAACACTGCAAATGCAAATTCTAGTTTTTACACTGCAAAAGAGCATTCTTCAAAACCTTTGAGCATGGAACCCTTGTCCAATTGGCCCTAACTTTTAGAACCCACTGTTGAAAATCCTTTTTCGCCAAGTTATGTCACCAAATGTGGTTGCTTTTCAGAAATTAAATTATTTCCAATCCCCCCTCAATAAAAGAATCCCTTTACCTCCCATGGAATTTTTTTTTTGGTCACTGGGAAGCCATTTGGGGATTGTGAAATTGGGAGGGGGGGAGAGAGAGAGACTTTATATACCAAAATATTGTTGCCACCCCATCTGCCGCTCCCAATGGCTTTCCTATGATGAAAGGAATTCCACGGGAGCTTTGGGGCTTTTGAGAGCAAAATCAGAAATGTTCTGAAAAATCATGACAGCTGGTGATGTCATCATCCTTACGGGGAATAATTTACAGAATGTGATTTCAGCCACTTTGTACAACAAATATTGTACACAGAAGTGTGCATACAGTCTCAAGTTTTTTTTAAGAATGTCTCTGTGCTACAGCAACAATTTCAGCATTGGTTTTAGAAAAATAGAACAGGAGGCCCATGGAGTCTTTTTTTAAAAACCATATTTTGGAAAGCACTACAAGGACATAGCTATGGCCTCCTTCTGAGTTTCTCAAATAGAGACGATGAAGCAGTCAATGTGCCGTCTGGTTTATCACAGGTTGCCTGCCACATAGTGTGCATCGTGAAGGTTCTCTCCCACCCCATTCTGGATGTGTCTGACAAAGGCACCATCCACTTTAGGAGTCTTATACCCTCTTTACTTTCTGTCTTCTTCCAGGTAGGAGATGCTACGCTATTCTGAGAACGCGTGCTAAGTTTCAGATGTCGTGGGTAATGCTTCACAAGTTCACTCCACTTCAAGCAGGAGTGGGCATCATAGGGCTCATAAGCTGAAGCAGCTCACAAGCACTCGTGTGGCTCCCGTGGCTCCCTCCAAGAGGTTTTGAAGGCCACTGCCTTTCAGCAGCACAGCTACTCCCCCAACTTTGTAGCAGCAATTTACTATTTGCCTTATTTCAACATACTGAATAAACATTATTCACTGATTTTAGTGTCATGGAAAACTGCAGTTCTACACCTTGTTTCTCTTCAACTGTATAAGGAAATCATTTGTAGTATTTATTCCCTGGAACATGATTTTCTTCTAGGTGCTTAAGCATTAGAAAAGCACAGCTCTTTGGCCTGAGAAGTCCCTAACCACTGATACATGTAACAGGGAATAACAGTCTCCAGTTTATTTATTTATAGACCACACTGTCTTCTATGAAGGAACTCCAGACAGTTAACATTAGATACCCAAAAACAAGTTAAGAACATTTTAAATAACATTTAAGAACTAAGTTAATAACATTTCAATTATGAAAAGAAGCCAAGAACTAAATAGTCCAATTAAAGATTTCCTTTTATAATTTGGAAGATTTAGGCACAGATCTGCAGTTTTATACAAAAACAGAAGTGATAAGCAATGCTTGATTATCAAATTGAAATAAGATAAAGCAAACAGTACATGTTCACTGAGAAGTGGGTGAAGAGACTGAGAAGTTGCTGCTGCTCAAGTGCTGATATCTATTCCTCATGGTGTATGAGTAGTTAAATTGAAGCACTGCAGTCAAGCCTCTGCTCATAACCTGGATCTGATTCCAGTGGGTGCAGGTAGATGGCAAGGATGAGTCAGCCTTCCATCCTTGAGCCAGCTACCTCAGCCCACTGGGATCAAACTCAGATTATGAGCTAAGGCATAACTGTAGTGCTACAATTTAACTACTCATGCACCACAAGTAAGAGATATTAGTATTTAATTAAGTACAAATAAGGTTCCCAGTTCACACAGGGAGGAGGGGGGCATTGCATTACCTGCATAATTAAACTGTCTATTGCCTAGACAGTGTTTCAAGTGCTATGGGGGTTTATATATAAGCAGTACAGTAGGACCCCAGTATCTGCTGGGGATTGGTTCCCAGCCTTCCCGTGGATAATGAAAACCGTGGATATGAGAGAATGCCAAAATGTCCCCCAAACTGCTGCTTTGTGATAGTAACTCGCTTTACAGCTGCTGTTTGTGATGGTAGCTTGCTTTATGGCTGCTGTTTTATGACAGTAGCTTGCTTTACAGTTGCTCTTTGTGATAGTAGCTTGCTTTGCAGCTGCTGAATTATTTATTTATTTTTACTCTGCCAAACTTGGATAACTGAATCAGTGGATAATGAATCAGTGGATACGGGGGTCCTAGTGTACAATTTAGTAAAATCCCTATTCATTTTACTAAAAGCAATTCATTATAAACACTACTTTGCCAATTTGGCCATACCTTCCCATTCTGGCCATGCCCTGTTGGATGTGCAGCCCTTGGGTGGTGAGTCAATCTGAAAAATGGCCCTTAACAAAGATGGCCCAGCCGATTTACAATGCATAATTTCTACGAGGTCTTAGTTTGGTGAAAGCAATATGCTAGTTGTGTTAAATAAATAGAACTGCATGCAAGCTGGAGGTGGCACTTTCCTGACCCTGATGTAAGGTCTGAAAAGTGAAACTTCTTAGCATCTTGCAGAAAAACAAAACAAAAGAATGCCTATTTGAATGACCTACAATGCAAAATGCTATTGGGCAGAACAGTCAGCGAAATGCAGAGCGGAAAGGTAGGCACAGAAAGGGTTTCTCTTTTCTGGCTCTCCTGGGTCTGGTTGTGAAATCATCTGTGCACCCCATTGTGGAAAGGACAGCCTGCAGAATGACTGGTGAATGACTTCCATCACATACATCCTCCCCCCCCCCATTTTTGGCCACTCTTTTTAAAGAACTAATCATTCCAAAAGTTTCATGAAAGAAAATAAGATATAACAAATGAACACAACTTTTTCTAGGGTAAATTACTAATACAGTCTCCAATTTTCCTACCTCCCCATAACCTTGCAAGAACAAAAATGCTCATTCCATTTTTTTTTTTTTTGCCTTCTCTTTATCATTTCTCACTACGTGGGTTCAAGTTTTTAAATGGAAAATACTGCGCATTTTAAGAGGCAAGCCCTATTTCCCAATTCAGGAGCAGAAACACTTTAAATGTTATCTGAATCAAGATACACGGTGACTAATAGTTTACCTTTAGCAATGTCTTCGTCTTCTTTGTTTTTGCTTGATGATGCATCATTCTTGGCAGTCGCAGAGGGACTCTGTAAATGGCGTTGCAATATAAATAAGCTACATCAAGTGGGACAACTTCTACATTGGCTTGTACTTTAAAATAATGCATTAATTTAGCTGTCTTGTGGTAAGCAATTTTTAGCTACGTTTCGTAAAAGGAAGAGAATCACAAAAGGTACTACATCAGTCAATATGTTTCGGACAGTAGCCCCTCTCTGAAGAGACCTCAGCTTCTTCAGCTCAGTCTGAAGGAAATATCACATGCTGTTTTGGATATAAATGGCAAGCCCTCCCTCTGAAAGGGAGGGGGATGTGTGGGGCTTATTCTTGAGATAGGGCCTAGAGAAATAAAATTTCTTGAAACATTGGGGGGATATAGGGGAGGGGGATCTGGTTTCCCCCCAATTGTTCCATTTTTCTCCTAAGGTTTCTTTCCATGGCTTCAAACTTTCTGGAAATGTAACATCTCTAACTACAGCTCCCATCAGCTCCTGCCAGCACAGCCAATGATGAGAGGTAAATGAAGTAGCAATCCAACAATGTCTGACAGGCCACATGTTCACCAAGTTGTGTGTCAGAGACACAGATCTACAGACACATTAGAAATCCAACAGAAATCTGTGGTTATGTGAATGACCATTGGTCAGGTGTGTGTCTGCTCCTGCTGCAGGATTCAATTTGCTTCCCAGTTTCCTGGTTTGACACAAAGTATGCTATAATCAGAATGGACATAATCACAAGCTCTCATTTGCCCAAAAAAGGAAGTTGGGAAAATATTACAGAAGAAGGGAGTACAGCAGCCTAAGATCTGCCCAATAGTCCCTGCCCTTGGCTACGTTCTGTGCAATTGTTTTTAAAGCTGTCAGAATAGACCTCTGCATATAGTCAGATAAGCTACAGTCCCCAATAATAGCATGCCATGTTTTTGATTTAATATGATGTTATGGATTATATTATGATTTCTGCAAACAACCCAGAGAAAAATTGCTTCCAAAAGGCAAGACATAAATTGTATGATACAATTAAAAATAATAATCAAAATAGCCATGTGAACCAAATGGCAAAACAAAATGCAGGGTTGAGTAATTATTGGGCTCCTAAACATAACACAGCTGCCTAGATGCCCTAAGCACCTCCGATCTTGCCTGATTTCGGAAGCTAAGCAGGGTCGGCCCTGGTTAGTACTTGGATGGGAGACCACCAAGGAATACCAGGTGCTGTAGGCACCTGGAGTAGGAACTGGCAAGCCACTCCAGTATTCCTTGCCAAGAAAACTCCATGGACATGGGGTCATGAAGAGTCGGTCACGACTGTAACGACACAACACACACAAACATAACGCGGCATTCCCTGTATAGTGGTACAGTCGCTACTGGATACAGTGACGGACTGGGACTGAGGAAACCTTCATTCTAATCCCTGCTCAGCCATTGAAATTCACTGAGAGAATGGAATTGGTAAAACCACTCCATAAATATCTCAGATGAAATCCCTACTAGGGTTGCTATAGGTTGGCTCCAACTTGACTGCATAAAACAAATGTAACACATTGAAGGAATCTGAATATATTTAAATTTAATGTTTACATTAAATATAGCAGCCCTCACTGCAAAGTAGGATAAGCCTAAACCCTGTTACAAATTTTTTTAAAAAATCAATTATAAAGAAGCAACCATGCTTTCATATTCCCAGTTCCTAGATTTAATGTTCCTCTCTTTCTGAAAAATCCGAATAATCTTTAAAATATGAAATCTAGTCTCTTACCTGTGACCCAGCTGGAGGAAATGTGACTCCTTCTTCCTTAAGAGATTTAATAGTTGCTGATATTAAACTAAACTGTGGGTCTTTCTGAAATTCTTCTGACCATTCAACCATTAATACCTTTAATTTTTCACATACTTTAGGATGAGCCTAAAAGTCCAGAGAGAGAAAAAGAGTGATGTGCATAAACAAAAAAGAATTGTAATCTGACAGCAGTTTACAAAGAGCCACATTATTTGTTTGTTTGTTTCAAAACTTTTTGTTGGGATCCAACACACATCAGAACTAGTCATGCCTACCAAAGCAGATTTGCATTTCTATTTATACATTCTTCTCTCAAAACTGAGGAAACAGTTGATAAGAATAGGTGGTTCCTCAAAAATAGCCACGCAGAGAGTTAGTTCACTTAGTTTATTAGACAGACATAGAAGCCCAGAATTATAGAGATTATACAGCAAGTATATAGTATGCAAGTAATATACAGAACACAGGTATTAGTAGGAGTTCCAGCACAGCTTAAATTGATCCGTGCACAATGAGACCTCCTGTTTTCTCAGTGCATCTGATAATTACATAATGCTTATAATCATTTTGACTTTCCTTATCAATTCTTATCACAGTTATGAATAAATCTTAACAGCAAATTTGGGGTTTTTTAAAAATGACATAAGGCCCCACCAAGGCGTAGCTAACGGCATCCTCAGAAGGTCACCTGTTTGCATGATAGTCCTATCAAAGCATTCAAAAGTTTTTTTTAAAAAGCATGAACAAGGAGAGTTCAAGCCCTTCCCACTGTCTGTCACCATCTGCACATTTGAAGTTCAGTCCATAGAGGAGACAGTCTACAGAAGAGACCCGGCACAGGGCCTCTCCACTGGTGGCATTCTGATATTTGAAGATGCCCAATCACATGGAAAGACAGGACTAGGATTCTTTCCCTGTTCAGTCTTTGAAATTAATCCTTTTTCACATGAGTGAACGAGGCTATCATTCTAAACGATTCGTTCTAGAGGACAGTATAGAAAGTAGCTCTTGTCTACAAAGAATTGTTACAAATAGCAATGCATTTTCTGAACACCTTTCCCAAGTATATGGCAACGTTTCAGAGATAAAATGCCCTTTTGTACTTTAGCACTGTATAAAAAAACAGATCTAGCAACTTCTTACAACCTGTATTTTCTCCATGACAACTGTCACTTCAGAGATTGCAAAATAACTTTTTTCTCCTGAAGAATCATGAACAACATGCATCTATACAGTCTTTTAATGGGATTGTATGATTTTATTACATCAGTTGCTTCCATTCAATTTTAATTATGTTTTTTTCCAGCAGCCTGAGCTAATATCAGAAAATCATTTGACAGATATAAGTATTCTATCAACACATTTTAGGTTGTCTTTCATTAAATATGACGCACACTAGAAACATACCTTGTTTATTATACCACGTACTTCACTGGCAAAATCACGTGAGCAGATTTCTAAATGGAAATTCTTTCCACAATTTGAGACGCAGGCTCCTAAAAGCTACAAAGTAAAAGGGGGGGGGCAAAATTTAGACAATGGAAACAACCACACAAAATATAAAATGCTATGCATATAAATAATGTTGAAAGCATCTGACATAAAACACACTATCCCTGTAAACACCAATATTAACTTAACTCCAAGATAAAATCTGGCCATACATTCTGTATTTAAAAAAAATGATACTTACAGTTAGTGCTTGCAGTGCCACATGGGGTACTTTGTGATTTACTCTCTTCATGATGGCTTTAAGGCAGTCTTTAGCTCTAAATAAAATAAATCAGAGCCACACTTTTATTTTATCAGTAACTAACAAAGGGCACAAGATCATTCTATTGCAAGGAACAAAACACTGAAGAGGCACAATGTCTTGCAACATAATCCTACCATTAAGAGTACCAAAATTCCATGACTTCCAAACGTAGTTTGCAATGTCATTGTACTCATTTGCTAAGTTCACATAAGCAATAAGGACAGCAATCACAGGAACAACCCCACACACTCTCTACATGTTGATACAGAATCTGTAGGCCTGAAAAGAACTACTGCTATCTTCTGGCCACCTTCCCTTTGCGTCAGACATTTAGCTTGAAACCAGTAACTGCTAATCTCAAAGAGAAAACTAGCTAAACTGCAGAAAATAAAAGTGATATCACCAACATCCATCTGGCATATGATTCACCTTCCCAAAAGCTATTGTGATCTCTTTCCAAAACTGTGATACCGTATCTAAGCAAATGCACATTCTCCCTCATTCAATCCAGACACTAAACAATGTAATTAATTGCATGAATCTTCGGGGTAATGTTCCAATTTTATCAGCAGCCAGTTTGCTGACTGGGGCTGGTTACAGGGATCACATAACACCCTTTTGCACCAGCTCCGCTGGCTGCCAATCAGTTTCCGGGCACAATTCAAAGTTCTGGTTTTAATGTATAAAGCCCTAAATGGCACAGGTTCAAATTATCTCAAAGACTGTACAGTATCTCCCGGTATGAGCCAGCTTGGATGCTAAAGTCATCAGAAGTATTTCTCTCAATCTCAACACCTTCATAGGTGCGTCTGATGGGGACGCAGGAGAGGGCCTTCTCTGTTGCTGCTCCCAGACTTTGGAACTCCCTCCCACAGGAGACCAGGCTGGCCCTATCTTTGTTGTCCTTCTGCAAGAAGGCAAAGGCCTATCTCTTCAGGCAAGCCTTCCCTAAGTGACTGGCTATCTGTTATGCAATTATTAGATGTACTATGTACTCATTGTCTTTTTAAATATTGTATTTCAGTACTGTAAGCTGCCCTGGGTCCTTTTCAAGGAGTAAAGTGGGGTGAAAATATTTTCAATAAATTAGTAAACCAGACAATTCTTAACCAGACAGTCCTTTTAATAGAATCATAGAATTAGAAAGGGCCATAGTATGAGCACCACACCCCAAATACAGTTAAATAATTACTACAAAAATATCAGATACATTATTAATAACCTTAACTAGACTGTTCCCTACCGAAGGCCCCATGTTAAGAAATTGTATTTTTTACAACACAAACACAAAATTTTATGAGCCTGCACAGAATATGAAGCAACCTATTGATATTTCTTCTTCATATCATAACTAAAGGATCCCATTTAGCTTTATCAGATTATTTTCTAAACCTGCCTGCAGTGTGTGGAATGGCCATTAGATCTGGGCATGGAAAACAGGTTAACCAGTGAAAACATAAAATGGCATTCAGAAGGTGGCATAAAATAAAACTTAGAGGCAATAGAAAGCGTCTCACCCATTAGGAGTGCTTGCAACTTTGTCGCATATATCCATAATAACTCCCCAGTCCTCAGCAGTGTTATACTCATTTGTGGCTTTTTCTGGAAGTAAAAACAGTGATTGAGAATCAACACCTTTTCAGAAAACAGGGATTTTATGTTTAGATCTACCACTAGTTCAACAAGCACTTTTTAATGTTGTTTCTTTCATTTTATGTGATTTTATTTATTTGAAGCCTGCCTTCTCCCAGAACTGACAAGGCATCTTACAATACCGTTATAAAAAACCCCCAATATTAAAATATATTAAGTTACAGACTTTATACTGTGTTATATCATACTTTAATATTGGAACACAATCATTATTAAAACACTTCAATTTTTTTATTGAAAACAATAAAATATTTTACCTTAGGGGAAAAAACTACTACAAAATTATTCTGAATTTCTTAAACAGAGGATTGCAACTACAACACATGTATACATATCTATCATAGTACAGATAAAAACACAATATTCACAATAACTAAAATTTTATACAATCTCTTTAGCCATAAACTAGACAATGACTAATAAAACCAATTTCCTGTCCTTCAGTAGGGCATAAATACAGTGGTACCTTGTATAAAGGAATTAATTCATTCCAAATGAAATTATGTTAAACAAATTTTCCTTTATACAAATTCCCATAGGAATGCATTGAAAATGGAGTAATCCCATTTTTATGTTGTACGGATTCTCCCCATAGGAAATTATGTTAAGCAAATTTCCCCTATCTCCAGAATTTTTTATGTTGTACAAATTTTATGTTATACAAGCTGTTTGTTATACAAGGCTCCACTGTATTTTATATTTTGCCTGCTTCCTCTCTAAAAGATGCATACATGTTAGTCTAACACATCTTTTCTCACATTTCAAATTTCATCCAAGAGGTAGGCCAAATTTTGACAAACACACAGTTCACTACATAAATATTTAGATTTAGATTATTAGTTGTCTCAAAAAACAAAAAACACAAAAAAACCACACACTGGGGAAGAGACCACATGGGTCCCTACCATCCCAGAAAAACAATTTAGCTTATACTTATGTATGTAAAATATATACGTTAGAAAATTAATTAACTTTAAGGTAAGACTCCATAAAGTCAATCCACTGCTTCAGTATCAATACAGCTACATAATATTATAACCTTTAAAGTAATTTCTCCCCACCCCCAAAAAAAGTTTTACTGCTTTTAGTATTTTATACAGTATACAGCTTTATTCACTTATTGGACAAAAATGGTTAAGCTGGATACAGTATGAAGTAGTATGAGCACTGGTTTATAGAAATTCAGAACTAGATTGATTACAGGCAAACCTGTATAAAAATGCAGTTTTGAGAGAGGTAGCCGTGTTAGCCGTGAAGAAGTGGACTTGTCCACGAGGGGTTACATTAAAATATAAGAGTTAGTCTTTCAGGTGCAACACTTTTGTCTTTGGTTTTGTTTTGCTTTTTACACAATTCTGTCTCTTATTACAATTGCTTATTTACTTCTGCCATGGGTTTGAGACCTATATGAAGGGATTTTAGAATCTGCTTATTTTCTAACGCATTCCTTTGAGTTTTAAGCTATTCAGAATTATTAGTGACAATCACTGTCAATAGTGTACAATTATTTTAATGGTACCTTTCATATACTCTCCAATCCCTCAAATATGCATCAAGACAGAGGTGGCTTTAATATGAGTTTAAGACAGAGGACTTTGGATGGAAGACCTCAGATGTTATTCAACCATAGCTGAGTTTAACCTTATTTAGGCATTCAGTTGGAGTAATTCTCCAACTGAATGCCTAAGGTGCCAAGGAGTTTAAGCCACCACCCACAGAGAGGACTGCCTGGCAAATTTCAAAATATTCAGTCCTCTAATTTTGTCTCTTACTGCACAAAACAAAGACACTGATTAACTTGTTAATCACAGATGGCTGTCATGTGCAGTCAAGTCACATCCAACTTACTAGAGGTTCACTCACTGTCCCGAGGTCAATAAACTGAATACCCAGCTTGGGGGTGGGGACAATTTTTTAAAATACTGCTTCAAGACTTCTTTAAGTTTATTATTTATTTATTTATTTTAGGGTATTTTTTAACCCTGCCTTTCTCCTTGAAAAAGTTTGACGGGGCAATATATAAGTAGAATGCTCTGCGTTTTTGCTTTGGAGGGGGGGGAGGGGATCCCTATTTGCCAGGACACCCGCACTGATCCCTAGCGAAGGGAGAGTTGGCAAGTAATGATCTAAAAAGCCTTAAGGGCTGCCCTGCCCGCCCATCCACCCACTATGAAACTACTTGCCAAAGGGGGGGGTAGTTGCCCTTCAGCAGACAAAGATCTTTTGGGTGGGGGGGGGGCTCTGGCAGTTAAGGTAGATTCCCGTGAGCAATGATGTCAGGCATTGTGTTTTGTCCTGCTTTGGGGGGGGGCAGTTATTTGCTTTTAACTGGTCCTGCTTATTCATTTTATTGATCATCACATTAAGACGCATTTTGACAAGAAAAAAAGGAGTATAAATTTGGAAACAAATAAATAGCAAACACAAAGAGCAAGTCTACTGGTTCAGTATCACACATAATCCAATAAATTAAGGAAACGTTTTTTCTCGAACTTCAACTGACTTAAAGCAATCACACAAAACCATCGCCGACATACCAGGTTTCCTATTGGTGAAAAAGGACAGCCATCAAAATTCTACTATAAAAATAATTGAAACCTGACGGGGAGAAGTTTTGATTTGAGAAAATGTTATTTGTATCATTTATATATGTCCTTAAGACTTCCGTGTATGTGTATGCAAGCACACACATATCTAGAGAGATGAAGAATTGTGCATCCTTTCTGCTGAAGAACCTCTTCAAGCCTGCTTACTTTAATAGCTCTAAACAACTTGAGTGGTGGCACTGGGCATTACAGATTAAGAAAGTACAGTACAGTATTAGCAAAGGAGGTGTCACCCCATCCCATCATGTCTGAATGGAACTCTATTAAGGGAACAATCCCACTAACGTGAAAGAAACCTTGCAAAATTATTTGCATATTTCTACACTACTGCTAAAAAACAATAACTCCAAATACCCAATAATCAACAAAAGACAATTCTAGTTTAGAGATACAATGGCTATATGGTCACCTCAAATGATGATGGGCTCCAGGGACACCCATAAAAAGGTAAGGGGAAATGTCCTTGACAGGTTTTTAAAACAATAATATTTTAAGCAACCTCTAGAAGGGAGGGAGGCAGCCTGATGAACTTCATCCCGGAGTCCATTCCCTAAGGTGGGAACCAAAGCCAAGAAGGCATGATTCCGCATGACCATTTCCTTCGCCTCAAAGCTTATGAAGAATAGGTGTCAGAGGCAAAATGTGATCAAATCTACTCACACCTGACAACAGTCTGGCTGCTGCATTCTGGGCCTGCTGCAGTTTTCGTGCCATTTTCAAAGATAGCCCCACATATACAGCATTACAGTAATAAATCTTAGAGACCAACAGCTCATGTTGTTAAGAGACAAACCCCCCCCCCACACCCTCCAATCCACGTAGGGATGCAAGTGGACAATAAGTCAAAGTTAGTTGAAAGCTGACCTGGACACAGATAATATTTGATCTAGGATTAAGGCCGGATCAAAGAACAACCCCAATTACAAAGTGCTACTTAAGTGAAAGGAGAACTTCATTCAATCTAGGGAGGTTATGCCCTAATCTTTCCAGTGGACCTCTCAACAACATGACCTCCATCTTCTCTGTCTTCAGTTTCATCTTATTAGCTTGCATCTATTATAGTACAATTAAGCAGTACCCCAGTGCTAGACAGATTTATTTATTTATTTATTTATTTATTTATTTATTTATTTATTTATT
>JAHTLZ010003547.1:19483483-19510640 GCA_023846285.1 Phrynocephalus versicolor
ATTTATTTATTTATTTATTTATTTATTTATTTATTTATTTATTTATTTATTTATTTAAGTTTTATACTGTAACCCAAAGGCTGCTCTGGGAGGTTTAAAACATGACACAATACAAAATATCATTCATCATCATTGGCATCCTTCAGTCTCAAAAGACTATGGTAGTATGCCTGGAGTAGAGATCCTAAAAACAACACCTAGTGTGACTAAATAGACCAATTCGGGAATGGCAGTCTCTACCGCACTGGGGACCGATGTATTCTGTTTCTTGCCCAGTCCTCGAGTTTCGTTCTTTCCGTGCCTGCCTCTTTTCCTCTGCCTCTTGGACAAATGCCTCTTCAAATTTATGTAGACCATGCTGTATCTCTTGCCTCCAGACAGTGCGATCGGAGGTCAGGGTTTCGCAACTGTTGAGGTCCATTCCCAAGGCCTTCTTACAGATATCCTTATACTGCAGCTGTGGTCTCCCTCTGGGGCGCTTTCCCTGCATTAGTTCTCCATATAGAAGATCTTTTGGGATATGACCGTCATCCATTCTCACGTGTCCAGGCCAGCGTAGGCGTCACTGTTTCAATAAAGTGTACATGCTAGGGATTCCAGCTCGATTCAGGACTATGCTATTTGGAACTTTGTTGTGCCAGGTAATGTTGAATATTTGCCTAAGACAGCACATATGGAAGGTATTAAGCTTTCTTTCCTGTCGGGCATGGATGGTCCAAGACTTGCTGCAATACAAAAGTGTGCTCAGTACGCAAGCTTTATAGACCTGTATCTTTGTATGTTCTGTCAGCTTCTTATTGAGCCATACTCTCTTTGTTAGTCTGGAAAACATAGTTGCTGCTTTACCTATATGTTTATTCAGCTCAGACTCTAGTGAGAGTGTATCTGAGATAGTTGAGCCAAGATACACAAAGTCATGGACAACTTCCAGTTCTTTTTCAGAAATTGTAATGCAAGGAGGACAGTCCACATTCTGGCCCATTATTTGTGTTTTTTTCAGGCTGATTTCTAGCCCAAAATCTTTGCAAGCTTTACTAAAATGGTCCATGAGTTGTTGGAGATCTTTGGCAGAGTGAGCAGTAATGGCGGCATCATCAGCGAAGAGGAGATCCCGCAAACACTTCACCTGTACCTTAGACTTTGCTCTCAATCTAGAGAGGTTGAAGAATTTTCCATCTGATCTGGTCCGGAGATAGATACCCTCTGTTGAAGTTCCAAAAGCATACTTCAGCACTGATGAATCTCTGGATGACCTCTCCCAATGGTCTGATGCAAATATCAGAGAGCACTGGGGAGACAGATGACTCATGTGGCACCCCACAATTTAGGCTGAGTGTAAGGGGTCAACAATTCCTCCCGAACCAGACTCCTTTGGATCTAGGAACAACAATCACATGAAGATCCAAATGACTGTGCTAGCCTCGTCCATTCCATCATCTTCCACAAGTAGAGGCGCTTTGGAGATTGGGGGGAGGTGTATCAATAAATACACATTTTTTGATTCTGGGTTAAAAGAAAATAATGGGGAAAAGGGCAGATTCTAACTCCATTTCCCCAGATAAAAAGTCATCACCAGACATGGATTCTCTGCACCTTGAACAGCTGACTGACACTGTAACACTGGTATAATGAACAACACCATCCCTCTGTTAATCAATGGACTAAGCACCATATAATTCTTCTAGCTTTCCACTGTATGGCATATATAGGTAGCAAACAAATACGGAAACAGAGACTTAAACACTTCATCATATACCTCCCCTCACGTTTGTATTTAGATTTTATTAAAACTTTGTGTAATTTTTATTGTTGCTTTATCATTTTCCCTTTTTCTTTCAAAGTTGTTTGAATTTTTATGTGTTTTGTTTTATTCTGTTATTTATAAATGTTTTAAAAATTACAGAAATGTCTGAAAAAGACCTGGTTTATAATCTGACAACCTGTTGGTGGGTCCCAGTAAATCTCTGTTCAGTTAGGTTTATATGGATGTAGGTGGACCTTCAATTAACCTAATTAGGTTTAATACTAGCATTTTGCATTTACCTTCAAAGCAGACAATGGAATAGAGAAAGAACTGATGTTATGCACACAGAGCAGGTAGCATCAACCACCACCTGGACATCTGTCTGCTGCACCAGCTGAAGCCCCTGGATTACCTTTAAGACACTCCCACATCAAAAGATTTACAGCAGTTTAGGTCGGATGTAACTGGAGAACAAGTGATCCCATTGATTCTTTATAGCAGTGGTTTCCAAACCTCGGTTGCCAGCTGTTCCTGGACTACAACTCCCAGAAATCCCAGCACAGCTAGGATTGGAAGGCCTCTAGGAGTTTTAGTCCAAGAATAGCCCAAGTCTAGGAACCACTATCTCATAGGTTAGGATACCAGCTTCTTCAACCTTAAGCAGGTAAAAAGCCATCACAATTGCCATCAGTACTTTACACAGAAAGCACCAAGATTAGAAGGATCCCTCATCTACTGATCCTGCTCTTTCAGAGACACTCATCCAGAAGGGGTTAAAAACTTCTTTGCAGATTAGTCTAGTTACTACCTATACTGTAGTCTTCTTTAGAGGGAGACCAAGATTGTTCTCACCCACTCCCAGCCAGACTGGAATGATTCCTAATAAGGTTTCTAGAGTGGAGGCAATACTATCCCTGCTAGTATCTCCTTCAAGAACAGGACAGTAGACATCAGGTCATACCCATTGGGTGCTGGAAGCTTTTTATTTGATACAGATGTCTTTTCAAGGACAGTAGGATCTACTCTTCTCTCAAACTAGTGCTAACCACTCCTAAGGTCCAAGGAGTGGAAATGATCCCTAGTAGCTTTTAATGACCAGAGGGGGCAGAGATCTGGGGGACAGGTGGCGGGCCTCAGTGTTTCCTCCAAGCAGGGTTCCTGTGTTCTCAGGCTGCAGAAATTGAAATGCATAAAAAAAAATTACATGGCAAAACAATGTCCTAGCTTGAGTCACCTCTTGACTGTCAAAGATGAAACAGTATAACAAGAAAGGAAAATTTTAATTCTTCCCCTCTAATTATTTATATTTTATTTTAATTACAGTGGTACCTTGTATAAATGAATTAATTTGTTCCAAATGAAATTATGTTAAGCAAATTTTCCTTTATACAAATTCCCATAGGAATGCATTGAAAGCAGAGTAATCCCATTTTATGTTGTACGGATTT
Source organism: Phrynocephalus versicolor (assembly GCA_023846285.1). Lineage (NCBI taxonomy): Eukaryota > Metazoa > Chordata > Lepidosauria > Squamata > Agamidae > Phrynocephalus > Phrynocephalus versicolor. The sequence goes on from JAHTLZ010003547.1 coordinate 19,486,676, forward strand.
TCCCCATAGGCGATTATGTTAAGCAAATTTCCCCTCTCTCTGGAATTTTTATGTTGTACAAATTTTATGTTATACAAGCTGTTTGTTATATAAGGGTCCACTGTATTTCCATTTTTGCTGTTTTAAAGCTGCATATAAAAAAGTCAACTGTTGTGATGTACAGTATTTTACAATGTTGACAGAGGAAGGCAGAAGTGGTGCCAGAAATCAAAGTCCATCTGCAACCTGCTTCGTATATAGCTCAGGCATATCTTAGAAAACAAAATCACCAGGTTTCCACCAGAAGAGGACATTGTCATTTGTAATACAACTTGTAGATCAAAAGTTCTCTAAATAGTATATCTAAACCAATTATCTACAGTAGAGCATCAAAATGATTGATTCTAAAGCATAAATTTCAAGAAAATACTTATAGTGTAGTTACAGAATCCATGTTTTACACATAAATTGATCTTCATTGTTTTAAACAAGAAATTTACACATTTAAGAAATGGGTGACATTCATTCAAAAATAGAAAGATCAGAATGTTAATAAGCAGTGTATCTGTGAAAAAATATGTTCCTTCCAAGGCATCTATTTATTCCGTAACTAGGACATAATTAAATTTAAAACATTTTGAGACCTGGCTTGGCCTACTAAAATCCACAAGCTGTGATCAGGAATGTATGATTACAGCCTGTTAAATGGTACACATTGCAGCTTTCAGAACAAGTCATGGCTTTCAAAAGCAAAAAAACTATTTCCGATGCTAAATATCAGTAAAACTTAAAAGAGATTAACAGTATTACATATGCACGCACACATTTAACTCTTGCTACAGTTTTTCATCCAGTTTTGGAAGCTTTAGCTACGAAAAAAACCGCAGATGCTTGTGGCTTGAGGACAAAGGTGTGGTTAAAACCCACATTGGCTGAAATCCTCAATCCGCAAGGAAAATCATACAGGGTGGTGGGGGTGTAAGTAATATTGTTGAAGGACGTCCACAAGCACATGGCACAACATATGGGGTATTAATTACACAGTCAATTGTGGAATCGAACTGTTGAATGTGGACTCCCTGAGCATAACACCTTTCACAGTTCAACCACCTTTCACAGTTCAACCAATTTCAGTTATTAAATCAGTTTGGCTGAACTACAACTACAGTAGATTCAATTTGCCTACTTTAGAGCAAAAGTATTACATTTCTAATCCTATATAGACCACACCAAGATGGGCCCATTTTGCCAGGCAGTCACATACAGCCCCGCAAGTGCAGCTCCTGCTATCAAAACCTGCAAAAATGTCCTTTTTTTAAAACTTACGGAAGTTTGCAGAAGCAATAATGTTACAACAGAATTGACGGTATGCCTTAGCAATGCTTCCCAAAAATGAAACGGAATAAGAAGTAATGAAGGTGGAGTTCCAACATTTGATTTTTATTTTTAAGTAATGGTTGCTCATTTTCAGTTGTTACCAAATTTATCCAGCCCTGTTTTAGACATTATATTCCTCCCCAAACAACTTCCTTTGGCGTTCTGAGATCCTTTCAGGAGACCTTAACAGAGGCTTACTTTGGTTTTGGCAGTTGTGACATCAAAACATGGGAACTGCTCCCTTGCGTGGATGCCTGAAACACTACTTTGCTACACACTTGCATTCTGTTTAATTTCCTCATGAAATATATGGATGTTTTAAATATTTCCTTTATAGAAGTAGTTTGTCACTCTGCTTTTAAACCCCAAACTGTTGTCTGATATGCTCTTTAGGTTATAATATTTTTGAAAACCTTGTAAAATATGTTAAAGTTTAGATTTTGATATCTATACTGTGTGAGTGATTTTGGGTGTTGTTAAGTCAGAACCCTACAGCAACCTAACAGGACTTTAAAGGTAAATCAGATATTTAAGGGTGGTTTTACCAGGTCCACTCCCCCAGTGAGTTTCTAAGGCTAAGTGGCAATTCTAGCGCTGTTCTCCAGAGTTCCTAGTTCATCAGTCATAATTGTACTCTAAATATAAGATACAGTATTTCTCCATGTATAAGACTATATTTTGTCTAAAATTGTTAGGTTAAAAACTGATGGTCGTCTTATACATGGAACTAAGCTGACCTGTAATTATGGGTTAGAATAGTGTCCAAGTTGCGATTCAAAACCCACTTTTTTTCTTTTTCTTTTTCTTTTTTGCAAAGTGCCAATACAGCCATTTAACCTGTTTACAGGTGGCTGTCAAGGGGTGATGTCGGGTGCCCACAGAAAGGGCTCCGAGTGCCAACTTTGGCACCCGTGCCATAGGTTCGCCAACACTGTTATAGACAGAAACATACAGCAACTTCAAGTTTCTTTTCGGAACTGTAACTCATGACACTATACTCAACAATTCAAAATCTATAAATACACAAAGACTGCCCTGTAAACTACAAATCTACTCAGAAAAAGGACCCTCTCTCAGTGCAATGGGGCTTACTCCCAGGTAAGTGTATGTACAACTATAATTTAATTTTACATTTCAGGTAACATAAACAGTTGGTGTCACAACTGTCAAACAAAAGGGAGCTTGTAAAAAAAAAAACCTGTTTTCACCCAAAATATCCACTAATCATCAATGACAAGAACAAGTAGATACCACAACTGAGGCTACTGCAAGCCAGAAAGAACATGTCTTGTCACTTATGCTAGCATATGATCTGCTGACAAGTGATTTCCGGAAGGCTGTTTTTCTAAAGAATCCAACTTTTAATCACATCAACCCTTTGAATGCTGCCACCCTCTATTTGCCACTTTTCTCTTGAGGAAGCCAGTCTCAGTACTTTTAGATATCTGGGAGGACATACTATAGTGTCTTTAGGAATAAAGAAGTCTGCTCTTACAAACTTCATTTTACATTTCTGTAGTTAAACTCAGCTCTCTTGCACATAACAGTTTTTTCAATCCTTTTTTTTCTTACTACCAAAGGTGTTTTGTGAATTGCTTAATAAAACTAATTTCAGGCAAAATTCAAGATGCCACCATGTTTATAAAGCCTTAAACTATTTGCAACATGAGTGTCCCAAACTATGGTATCTAAGCCTGCCCAGAGTCTGAGGCTATTGGAGGCCCTGACATATCATAAAAAAGGCAAAATGAGTCATGGTGCTTCCTTGGGGTGCGTCTGCTACAAAATCCTATAAAAGAAATGAGACTAGAAACATTTATGTAAGACATGAAAAATTATTTGGCTTTTAACAACTTTGAAATGGAAGGCTCCAACTCTGCTTTTCTAGAGTTTTGTTTCTAGGGTTAAGATTTTGTTAACGCTTTTTAAAAACATGCATGGCTTTAGAAACTCTTTCAAAAGCAAAAAATATAAAGTGTAAAAAAAATTAAAAACACTAAATGATGAAGCCAGGAAGAACAAAAACACAGCCTCATACCTTTTCTTCCAGCTATTGTTTGAATACATGTGTTTCTTTGGTTTCCCCCCACCCTATTAGTGCAATAAAACCATACAAACAATGGCAAAAACAGTGAAAATCACACAGAGTCAAGTCACAAACATTCAAAACCGAGATGGCACAACATTTCCATAACAGCTGGCAGGGCACAAGATAAATGTGTTAGAAAGGACAGTCCAGCAGACACACACCACCATCAAGATAATTGGTCCTAAACCAAATCCTTGAACTTGTTATTGAGGCAAAGGCACATGAGCCACCAGAGCCAATTTCACACAGGAGGTCAGGCTCCTTATCCAGGAAGCTCACAAGCAACGCAACACTGGGGAGCAGCAGCTGCCAAGATCAACAACCACCCTGCTTCCGCCTTGTACCAGGAAGAATACAGGAAGAAGTACAGTAGTATGGAATGTGTTATAGGCAAAAGGGGGAAAGAGCTATGCAAATACAAAGAACAAATTTAAAACAAAAAACAAAACGGGGGAGGCACCATAGAGACTAACTGTTGTGTTGTCAGTGAAGATTCCCAGTCATCCCAGGTGAGTTTATCTGGAAGTTGAGTCATGGCGACTGGGCTTCTTTTTCTTGAGAGACTGAAACGTTGCACTGCTCATCCAAACAACTTCCCGCAGTTAAGACCGGACGAAGCTACTTGGATGAGTAGTGAAACGTTTCTATCCCTCAAGGAAAAAAAGAAGTCCAGTTGCCCTGACTCAAACTTCCAGGTAACTGCTGTGTTGTTTTCGTGTGAGCTTTCGCCCCCTCGCACCCCCCCCCAGCCCCGAGAGACGGAGCGAATGGGCTCTTTTTAAAATTATTATTTGACGGTCCGCCCGAGATAATTTGGGCAACGCAAAAGAAGAGGCCGAGGACCTGCGGGGTGGAGGGGGGTGGGGAGAGATCTCGTTCGTCTTGCCTCCGCCGCCACACCTCCTCCTCCTCCTGGCACGATACCCAGGGAAGCTGTTTGGATGAACAGCGAAACGTTTCTATCTCTCAAGAAAAAGAAGTCCAGTAGCCACGACTCAACTTCCAGATAAACTCACCTGGATGACTGAGAATCTTCACAGACATACCCAGGGGACCTCCTCACAAGGCCAGGGGAAGGGGGCAGCTCGGCTCTCCCCCAACCCACGCACCTCACCACCCCCGGCTTCTGCCCACGGAGTTTGGGCCTTCAAGAGACGGGGACACATACACACACACCGCCGCCGCCCCACAGGCTGAGTGGCCGAGTTTCTGGGCGGGGGTGGTGGTGGTGTCGAGGGCCTCCCCAACCGGCTCGGGTGCTTCGAAATGGCGCCCCGAAAGGGCCACCGGAGCCTCCCTCCCTCCCTGTCCTTCCCTCTCGCTCCCTGAGGCCGGACCGGGGGGGGAGGGGGGCAAGCTCTCCGGCCAGGCCAACGAGCCGCTCTTCTTCTTCCCCACCCCCACCCCACCCCAGCTGTCAAAAGGGGGGGTCCTCCCCACCCCCACCCCACCCACCCCACCCCAATTTAAGGGGGAGAGAGACTCACCCACATCCTGGTCGAACGGGTTGGAGGCGAAGAGAGGCATGGCGTAAGGCGGCGTAAGGCAGGCAGGCAGGCAGGCAAGGACGCGACTCGCCACCACCACCACCACCGCCCTCCCTGGACGGGGGAGGGGAAGGGGGCTGTCTCTGCTCTCCGCGGCTCCCAGGTGAGAAGGCGAGTCAGTGCGTAGCGAACCCCCCAGCTCGGCCCCACCCCCCTCTCCGCCTCTCCACTTCCTCTTCCGCCCGCGAATGACGTCAGGTGGGGGGCCTCCGCCCCCTCTCTCACTCGCTCCCTCGCTAGCTCATTTCGGGTTGACTAAACGGGTGCCTGAATCGGACCTTGGTTAATTTAATTTTAGACAACGACTGCTGGCTCGGAACTCCGTGTAAGATGGAACAATGGACCTCTTCACCCCGTTTTGTTGGGTGTTCTTTTTTTGTGCGTCGTCCCGGAGGGACCAGCTGAAAGGAAAAGAAGGAGACCCAAAGGGACAGGCATTTTGCTAAACAGCTCCGCAGGAGGTCCTTGCAAGAAAAGCGCTTATAGAGATAGAAAAATAGAGGTGCCCAATTCAGTGTCGAAACCTCGTTGGTTTTCTTTGAAATCAAAGTACGGAGGGGTCCAGGATACATACCGATCTCCGAAGGGATGTTACTCCGGAGGGATGCTACCTCGTGCAGTAGGACTGCGGTATCCGCGGAGGGCCGCTTCCTAGCACCCCCCCCCCGTAGACGCCGAAAAACGCGGAAGTATCGAACGCAACACATCACATGGTCTCTAGATCTCTTTAGAGTAAAACGTCTTAAAATGTATAAAATAAATGCGTATTTCTGGGGAGGGGGCGTTATTTAGTCATTTCAGGCGGCGGATAAACTATTCCGTGGATAATCATCTCGTGGATGTGGGTTCCTGTTGTCCTTATGAAACTCATGGAGTCATGTCTGATACTGATGAAGCTGTTTGGATGAGCAGCGAAACGTTTCTATCAAGGAATGGAAGTCCAGTTGCCATGACTCAACTTCCAGATAAACTCACCTGGATGACTGAGAATCTTTCCAGACATGTTTGATACTAGCTCTGGATGTTTTTCTTGGACGCATAATCATTGTGTCAATGTCAAACAATTATTAAGTTCCCCCATGGGTTGAAGGTGTTAGTAACACGCAAATTGATTTTTAATTCCATGAAGGAATTATTTGCAACAAAACAGAGAAAGGTTGAGAGGGCAGGTGATTCTTTTCCTGGAGCAATTAGATTGGTCATTTCAACATGGAACTCGTTGCTGCAGGAAGTGGTGATGACATCCGGCCTAGATGTTTTTAAAAGGGGAATGGACAGATTTCTGTAGGAAAAGTCCATCACAGGTTGGTGATACGTGTTAGACTTACAAAGAGGGTACTACTATCAGAAGACAGGCACAGTATCTCATTGCCTCATCTGGTCCCAGAGGCATCTGGTGGGACCACTGTGAAATGAAGGAAGCTGGACTAGATGGGCTCTTGGCCTGATCCAGCAGGGCTCTGCTTATATCCTTAATAAAGTTGTATTCACTGCTTGGATATTATTAAGGCTGAATATTTAACTTAATTGGGTTTAACTGAACTTTGCAAAATTCAGAATAATCACACACATCTTGTTGAATTCAACAAAGAAAGGGAAAAAAGCTAAGTGGTCTTACACAATTCAAAGTCAAGGGTGGTTGATGCTCAATGAAGACCTGTGCTGGATGGAAAGCTAGTCTATGTCTCTGATTATACTTGTCAAGGGCTTACACCTGGGAAAACTGAAATACAGATTTAGCTCCTGTTTATGTTGTCTGCTAGTCCATTGAGGTTAGAAAGAAAAGGTGAAGCTTGTAGGGCAGGGGTCCTGAATGCGGCCTACTAGCCATTGCAACCCCCCTCCACTCCTGTTCAGTGGAGTTTACATTCATTTTAATAATAATAAAGAGAGGGAGAGCACCTTCTGGAGTCTAACTAATGAACACTTGCATCACTTGCTACGACTACCGGTGACAAATATAGAACCGGATATTTCATTAGCCAAAAGCAGGCCCATACTTCCCATTGAAATATTATTTGTTTATGTTGATTACAATTGTTCTTCATTTTGAATATTGCATTATTTTTCCTGTTTTTTGTACACTACTAATATATATATATATATATATATATATATATATATATATATATATAGAGAGAGAGAGAGAGAGAGAGAGAGAGAGAGAGAGAGAGAGAGAGAGGAATCTTTATTGTCATTGCCCCCTTGCAGGAACAACAAATTTTTGTGGTTGCTATATAAAATTCATTTAAAGCATTTCACATAGATTTAAAAATCAGAATCAGAATACTTTTATTGGCCAAGTGTGGTTGGACACACCCAGAATTTGTTTTGGTAAAATATGCTCTCGATATAAAAGGATATATAAAAGGATATATATATATGCAGTGTGCATAGGAATTTGTTCATATTTTTTTCAAACTATAGTCGAGCCCTCAACAGTGTCTGAGGGACAGTGAACCTGCCCCCTGTTTAAAAAGTTTGAGGACCCCTGTTATAGGGGTTATAAATGTTTGTTGTTTTAAAAAGAAGTGTCCTGTAGGTGGCAGTGTTGTCTCAACAGTAGCACAGCCACTGCGTTCTGTGGACTACTGCTGCTACCTCAAGTTTCAAAATGAAAGCTTCAGCACTTTTTCACTTGCCTGCCCTAGGATTCCTTGTGATGGGACTGAGAAAAAAGTGCACACAGAGCAAACTTTGCAGCAGTCAAGGAAGTAAGGTGCTTGTAGAATCCTTGGAGTCTGCCAGATACTAAAGTAAAAGGAATTATACACAGAATCAGTGGAACTGGTGGTTCTTCAACGTTCTAAAGATCCTGTGTTGTGTGCATTCTTTCTCTTATGACAGATATGACCACTTTTTAAAAGCATAGCAGTGTCAGCAGCCTCTTACAACTGGCACATGGGATTTCTAAATTCAGAAGAAAGAAAAAATTTCCCTGACCGATTTAACATGAGGTCATGGAGCTTTATTGATGAATAAATACTACAATCCAAAGGGAGACTGCAGCCAAGAAACCAGAAGAATGAGACTTGGAAGAACAACGATGAAGGAATTACAAAAGAGAATCAAGTATAAAGATGTGTCACTGGAGATGAAGACAAAAATCATCCATACTTTTGTATTTCTCATCGCCATGTGTGGGTGTGAAAAACTGGGCAATAAAGAAAGCTGAGAGGACTAAAACTGACTTAGCTGAACTGTGGAGCTGAAAGAGAGCTTTATGGATATTTGTCCTTGAGACATTGTGCTATATGCATGGCTGCCTATGGGAGTTCCTTCGTAAGGTTTTGTGTCTCTGAAGGAAGGGTTACAATCCAGGCTTTCACTCACAGAGCTTTTAAAAAACCTTTACTTAAACATCAAAAGCAACAGGTAGCATGGCTAATGCTCACCAAACAGCATGCAAGGAGAAATGGCATGAAAACAATAATAGAAAATCTTTGCAATAATAGATCAGACATTATTTTGAAAGGTTACAGATCATTATAGTGCTACATCTGACGTGCTAATCACTAAATTCTGCAAGATTTTCTTCTTAGGATTTCTGTTCAATTTTTTTCTGTATCAAATGGATCAGTAGACTTAGAGAGCTCATTGGGTTGGAGTGCCTGACTAGGGAGCTAGAGGCTGGGAGTCTGAATTCCCTCTTTGGCCCCTGGGTGATCACCTGGTGTGTATGGGTGTTTATACACGACCCCTAAACTCCGGGGCAAATGGCTCACAGCTCCGGAGCTTAAAAATGTTTCCGCACCATCTCCGGAGCATACAGAAAATTAAGTGCGACCACGCCCCCATAAGCGCGACCCAGCACACCTTTCAAGTACCTGCTCTTTGATGGTGAAAATTCCTTTATGCGGATCTGCCCGGCTCTCCTCCCTTCTTTTTGTCGTTGCTTTTTGCCTCCCGCCCCTTTAAGAGGAACCAGGAAGTTACCGGGGCTCAGCTTCCACAGGTAAGCCTTTATTCTTTTGTTCCTTTTTTTCCTCCCTCCCCTCACACAGACAGGAGAAGGAAGTGCGGAGGCTGGGGACGCAGGAACAGCAACAACCCCCAAGATCTCTGGTCCGAATTTAAGGGGCCAGCAGATCTTAGGGGTCGTGTGAAAAGGCTCTCTCTCTCTCTCTCAGGGCTTTGACTGCATTGTAGCCTGTGCAGTGAATTTTCATTCATCTCTATAAACAAGGGGATGACAGAGTCACTCAGTGAAGCCTCCATTGCCGTTGAATTATTTCTCTTCTGCCTTGGTTGGGAGTAGAAACATATAGAACCATTGCAATGACTATATCAGGAAAGCTGGAAGATACAGCTTTTGCAAAACTGAAAACTGATTTGGCAGATAGAATGATATGGAGCCCTCAGTATAGAGCACTCCTTCTTCAGTGATCCTTGCTCGGGCTATACAGTAACCCCCGCCATTTAGTGGTTCATGTACTGCTGTCTGCAATACTGCGAACCACAGTACATGCTGGGGCTCCAGCTGGTTGGTGTTGGGGTGGGGGAGAAAAAAAATTAAAACCTTTTTCCCCCTTCCCCAAGACAGAACGATCCTCCTCTGTTGCAGCCTGGGCGGGTGGCAGCGGTGGACACAATTTCCCTCCGTAGCTTGCCCGGGCTGCTGCAAAAAGCCTCGGCACAACCCGGGCGGGCGGCGGTGGACACGATCCCCCTGCATCGCTCACCTGGGCTGCTGCAAGAAGTCAGACATGATTTTAAAATGGGTGCGCAGCTTCCCCTTCCCCCCGCGGGGGCTCCAGAGAAATGGCACGTCCAATTTTAAAATCCCTTCCAGTCCCAGGCCATCTCCATTGAAATGCATCGGCTCGATGCATTCCAATGGGGACAAATTTCTCCATTGAACTGCATTGAGCCAATGCATTTCAATGGAGACTGTGGGTGGAATGCTGGCCCCAAGCCAGCACCAAGCAGCTGATTGGTGCTGGCTATGGATGGAATGGCCCTGCAGCAAGTGCAGTGATGATCCACCCCTTTGCACGGGCTGCTGGAAGGCTTTTACAAAAGTCTTCCAGCAGCCTGGGAAGCAGTGGTGGCGCCCCACCCCACCCCACCCGACCTGCATGGTCAGTAGGTCCCTAACCCCTGTGATAGGCGGGAGGTTACTGTAATCCCCACCCTGGATGACTATTCAGGTGTTTTCCATAGTGAAAGTAAGAAAGGAAGGAAGTGGGGGAAGTATATCTTTATTTGAACACTAGAATATCAGAGATAGTATGTTCTGTATAGCACATTTACATTCTTTTTTTCTAAATATAGTTAACAAGATAAGCATCTAAATCGAGGTTTGGTTAGTTAATTCCTTTACCTCTGTTTGGAGATTTCTACAGAATTGATCCGTCCCAGAGGAATATTTGAGCCAGCCTGAATGGCTCTCCAGCGGGAGTTTCATGTGGAGCTATCCAGGGTGCTACTTGCTTTTGTGGGTCCTGCCTTACCAAAACCTACCCTCTGCTTTGTGTGGATTTGCCTTTACCAGCACCTGGCCTCTGCCTGGCTTGCTTTTGGCTAGCATTCCTCTGCTCCAGCAGAAACTTATCCAACTTAGCTCACGCCTGGTGATGGAACAAAGAAATGGCATTGTTAACAATTCCAGCCCATAATGGCATTTCAGATCTACTGTAGGTGTAGTATTTATTTATGGATTCTTGCCCCTCGTCCTCCCCCAAGAGTATTCAGACCTGCTGATATAACCTAGGGCAGCACACACCTTTACTTCTCTTCCTGTAAGAGCATTTATAGAAGAGGAGGGCTGGATACCCTTTCCATGCCTCTTCCTTCAGTTGTTTCTTCCACAGTGGGTCAGGTAGTGGCCACAACCAGCCTAGGAGCACCTGTGAAAGCAAAAAGTAGCCATCATGGTAAAGTGAAGTTAAAGAGAATTTATTTATTTATTTATTAGATTTATATACAGCACCATCTAGCAACAAGGCCCCTCTGGGTGGCGGAGAAGAGGCTGGGAGGTTCTTTTCTATTAACACAAGATACAGAGTAGCCAGTTGGATAGATGGACATTATCAAAATCCAATCCAATCAAACAATGTAGATGAGACTACCAAGCAGTCACTTGTTTACTAGCAATGTGTATCTGTTTAGCATCTGGTTGAACAAAAGGATGTGGCAATTTCTGCTGGTTTTGTTCTTGAATTCTGAAGGTTCACAAGGCTAATTTCCTGGTGTGGATGATGAAAATTTCAGGGCCTCTCCTAACTGGATGGCATGCTTGCTTATAGGATGGAGAACGGCATCTACGTGTTTTGGTCAGCATATTGATAAACTCACTGCACATAAGACAGACACAGGCTGTGATGGTGCAAATCAATCTCCCCCCCCTCCCTCTCTCCCTTTTCTGCCCACTTTCTGTCCTCTGGAAAGCAGCTGCCTGCCTTCAGCCAGACTCATAGACATTCCTGAAAGAAGCCCCTGCAGACTGGCGATTTTCCCTTTTCAGATCAACTAGCAAGGAGGAGGAGGAGGAGCGCTGTCTGTCTGTTTGTCATGGGAGGAATGCCAGAACCTGTCCGAGGCCTGTCACCTGTAACCCTCCTCCCAGATATAAATTTTTAAAATGTCAGCTGCATTTCTCCAGGTGGGATCATTTTTACCTTCCAAATCTTGTCCTTCAACCCAAGGCATCCATTCATCCAGCTGGATCTTAACATACCAACATGGTTTGCTCCTGTAAGGCGCAGGGGCTAATAAAACAGTGTTCCATTGGGTGCCCTTTGCTTGATTGAGGGAGCAGGCCTGGTCCATTTTTTTAAAAAATGAAACCTCTGAAGCTGACCTCAGTTCTATCCAACTCAGGCCAGGCTTGACACAACGGATCTGTATGTGTCATGGCAAAGGGAAAACTTTTCATGCAAAATGCTTGGGCCAAGTAAAGAGGTGATACCACACAGGGATTCTGTCATGGAGCAGGGGACCCTCTGGCCTTGCTAAGATTCTTACAGAGGCACACCAGGGGGAGGTGTGAGGAAGTGGTTTGGTGCGACAGAGACAAGTGGGCAGATTTCCCTGCTTCCACCAACTTTACGGCTTCTATGGCCCTTGGTACTTTGGTAATTTGATGGGACTACAACAACAAGCAGCCCTTGAGGTGCATCTAGAAGAGCCAGTTGATATGAAAGGCTGCTGAGAGGCAGAATATACAGCCTGCTTGCTTCTAGGGTCATGACGAGATGCCAGTTTCTTCACCTTGAAATCCCATAAAGGCGTAAGCCACTATTAAAAAGAAAAGGAAGAAGAGCCATGGTGGATTAGACCAAAGGCCTAATGGGTCCCGCATTCTGTTCGCACAGCAGCCAGCCAGATGGCGATTAGAATCCCAAAAGCAGGGCATGCTAATTCCTGCTGCTGCTCCTCTTATTATTCAGCATGACTCTTTTATGTTTTTGTTGGGTTGTGAATGTCCCAATTTTAGTTTTGTAGCATCAGTTGCTCTGGATGCTTCCAGGGAAAAGCAGAGAAAAATCTAATAAAACACAACATACTGTATCCAGCTCTGTGTAACCAGCACCTTGAAGAACAGGTTGGATTTGGGTCTTTAATATGGTTGCTCCCCAAACATCATGTTAAAACCATGTCTTCAGCAGAGGCGTTGACATGAAAAATAATACCTAGGGGGATTTTCCATTTTTTTAAATTCCATTTTTTCCATTCATAATAAAAATACGACTTGACCCTGAAGAAGCTGTTACATTAATTGAATAGGAGTTGAAACTGATTGTACACAAAGCTTGACTCAATGCACTCCCCCCCCCCCCCGACTGAGAGTGATATAATCCTCAGGGAAACATGATTGAAGGTGGCCTTGGCAAAATGATGTTCTGCTTCCTTTTCTGCTGGAGACATGTGCCCACTCTTTGGGCTCTCAAAGCTCCACCTTTTATTTATTATTTACCTTGCAGGCCGAAAGGAAGCATTTAGACCGCATTGTGCTACGGCAGCACCGTCTGCAAATTAGGTTATGATCCCAAAGACAGAACATGGGATTGTGTATCCTGAATATATACAAGTGTCTCTGTATAAGCACAAGACAATGCTTGAAATTCTTCTGTGGCAAACATTTTCAAAGTTATTTCTAAAATGACTTAGTTGCAGTTTGATGTACTGTACTTCATCTTTCCTTGTGACCATAGAGTTGATAATTCCCTTTCCTTCCATTCATACTAACAGTTCATTTGGGGGGGACTTCAATTCCCAAGATCCCTCCTTCCAGCTAACGTAGTCCTGGCCACTGGCTATCCTAGTTAGAGGGTTGGGGGAGTTAGTTATAGTCCAAAAGAGTAATGTTTCTGATTCTGACTGCTATATTTGTCTGTTTGTTCAGGAATGACCCAGTTTTAGTTTTAATGGGATTCCATTCCCAAGCTAATGTGATGAAGACGGTTGCTGGAGAAAGTACTTTGAACTCTCCTTGAAGTACTGCTGTGTTCAATGTCCATGCAGATGAAGCACTGGCCTCCAGGGCAGGGGAATAGCGGCAAGTCATGGAATCACTGTTTCCTTCCCTGCTGTGGCATCACCATTGGCCCCATAGCCTTTGCTGTTGAATTTTCTCATACAGATCTTTCTGCCCCTTTAAGGACAGCAACTTTAGATGGACTCATGCCTGTGGTCTTTGCCACTTAGGGCGTTTATACACGACCCCTAAGCTCCGCTGCAAATGGCTCCCAGCTCCGAAGCTTAAAAATGTTCCCCCACCAGCTCCGGAGCTAACAGAAAATTAAGTGTGACCCTGCCCACCTAAGTGCGACCCAGCGCACCATTCAAGTACCTGCTCTTTGATGGTGAAAAATTTTGAAGCTCTCCTCGCTTCTTTTTTTTGTTTTGTTTTTTGTTTGTTGTTTTTCTGCCTCCCGCCCCTTTAAGAGGAACCAGGAAATAACGGGGGGAGTCGGAGCAACTTCCACAGCACTCGGAGGTAAGAGTGCATTCTTTTCTCCCTTATTTTCTCCCTCCCCTCACGCAGCCAGCAGCCAGGAATGCGGAGGGGGTGGGAACGCAGGGAGAGCGACAAATCCCCAAGATCTCTGGTCCGAATTTAAGGGACCAGCGGATCTTAGGGGTCGTGTAAAAAGGCCCTTAGTATCTCTCAGCATGACAGAGTTGCCTCCTGGCTTCCTTCTGGGGCTGCAGGGTAGGGAGCGGAGGAGTCTTCTTACCATAAATTCTGCTTGCTGTAGGAGCATCTTTCCTAATGCTGCTACCAACACTGATCTCCGAACAATGGCAGCTTCAGTGAAGGCCAGCCTTGGGTTAGAGCAGTGGTTCTCAAGCCTCCATCACTCACTGTGCTGGAAGGGATTTCTGGGACTTGCAGTCCAAGAACATCTGGGGACCCACAGGTTGAGAACCACTGGGTTAGAGTAATGGCAGCAATAACCAGACTGCAGAGCGACAAAGAAAATCTGTCTTAGTAGATGACTATATGGGCATTTGTCTCACTGTTTGGTCTGCTCTAGGGATGGCCAGGTTCATTCCTTTTGCCAGTGTCCAGATATTGAAAGTGCCAGCACAAACTAGCACAAACCAAGTATTCCTAAGTGCATCGTTATGACTGTCTCTCAGGAACTAATCTTTTTAAGGTCTGGGTTGGATTGCTCTATTTTGGTCAATTTCCAGCAAATGTTAATCACTGGGATCAAACAAAGTGGAGCTTGCTGCTTTAAATTTCCCCTTCAGTTTCAGTTTCCCAATATCATTCAGCTTAGCCATTTAAATGATATTGGGAAATAAAAGGCTGCTCCTCCATGAAAAGGAAGAGAGAAAAAACAAAGGGTGTGTTTTTCCCCAAGCAAAAAGGATGTGTACTGTATCTTTTATGAGACAATTTTGAAAGCTTCTTCCCAAAAGGAGGAGACAGGAAAGGTCAAGATGGTGTGTGATTATTTTCTTTATTTTTCCTCCCTTAAGGGCAGCATGCCAAATTGTTGGAGATAATTTGCAACTCAACCTGCATGAGCTGAGAGGAAGGAGAAGGTATCCATTGCATGCTGGGTAGTGTAGTTCTGTTTACCTCTTCCTCTCACTTAACTAACAGCTCTTCTTTGGCGGCGGCGGGGGGGGGGAGCTAATCACTCCCTAGTCATTTAAATTTGTTTACTGACTTTGTTCAGCCACCCATTTCTGTCTTTGTTCTGAGGGAGACAGGAGGATGCTCTACTAAGCATCTCCTGTCCACCATGTTCCCAAGCCATGTGGTCTGAGGCAACTCGTTTTTTTTTGTTTGTTTTCTTATCATTTAAACCTTATTTTTTTACCTAATAACTTCTGAAGTATGAATTTGTTTACTAAGGGCCTTTTCACACGACCCCTAAACTCCGCGGCAAATGGCTCCCAGCTCCGGAGCTTAAAAGTGTTTCCCCACCAGCTCCGGAGTTTACAGAAAATTAAGTGCGACCACGCCCACCTAAGCGCGTCCCAGCGCACTTTTCAGGTACCTGCTCTCCATGGGTGAAAATCCCTGATGCGGATGTAACGTAGTGAGTGCCGGGCTCTCCTCGCTTCTGTTTGTTGGTTTTTTTGGCCCCGCCCCTTTAAGAGACAGGAATCAGGACTACGACGGGGCTCGGGCGGCTTGACCGGTAGATGGAAGTGATCCTGCATACTTTTCTCCCTTTTTTCCTCCCTCCCCTCACGCAGACAGGAGCAAGGAAGTGCGGAGGGGTGGGAACACAGGAGGAGCAACGAACCCCCAAGAGCTCTGGTCCGAATTTAAGTGGCCAGCAGATCTTAGGGGTCGTGTGAAAAGGCTCTAACTCAACTCTTTGAATCAAGAATGTCCTTGCAATTAGCATGTAATTGCTGTGAGAAAATATACTCTTTTTCCTTTTTACCTTAAAGCAGTGTCTGTGTCATGGCCTGGGACTGGAAGGGATTTTAAAATTGTCGTGTTGTTTCTCTGGAGCCCCCACAGGGTGGGGAGGGACAAGCAGCAGCGGCAGAGCCGATCCCCCTCTGTGACTAGAAATGATATTAAAATGGGTGCACCGCTTTCCCCTCCCCCCGTGGGGGCTCCGGAGAAACAGCATGTCCATTTTAAAATCCCTTCCAGTCCCAGGCCATCTCCATTGAAATGCATTGGCTCAATGCATTTCAATGGAGATTGCTGGGGAGTGCTAGCCCCAAGCTAGCGTCAAGCAGCTGATTGGCGCTGGCTGGGGGTGGAATGGCCCTGCAGCAAGTGCGGTGGATCAGATCATCCACTGCCCTTGCAGGGCTGCTGGAAGGCTTTTACAAAAGTCTTCCAGCAGCCTGGGAAGCAATGGTGGCGCACCCCCCCCACACCTGAACTGCATCCGCATATCACAGATTTTCAGTCATCACGGGTTGGGTGGGTCCCTAACCCCTGTGATAGGTGGGGGGGCTACTGTACCCCAATAGAAGGGGATACTGTAGTGGTTGTAAGTGAGTCAACTGACAAAGCTACTGAACTGGAACAGGCCCCTGTGCAGTCAGAAGCATACATGCCAACAGCAATTCCAGAACCAGAAGTCAGACACTCATCATGATCCAATAGAGGCATGCCACCTCCTCAACTGTCCTACTCTGCAAGAGTGTTGCAAACTGCTGAGCTGAAAACATGGGAAGAAATTGAGCACATTCCAGCAGCAATGGGTGCCAAAAGGAGACAAGCAGCACCAGAAGAGATAGAGGCCTCATACAAGAATGGATTTTGGACATTGACAAACTACCCCAGGGTAAGAAAGTGATTGATTGTAAGTGGGTATTCAAGGAGAAGAGAGGTGCTAATGGAGAAGTAAAATGATATAAAGGAAGATTTGTTGCCAAAGGTTTTCTACAGAAATATGGAGAAGACTTTGACAAAACTTTTGCTCCAGTTGTAAGTCATCCTACCATAAGATTACTTCTCAGCATAGCTGCCTCCAGACAGATGCAAGTCAAACACCTTGGAATCAAAACTGCCTTTCTACAAGGAGAAATTAGAGAGGAGTTGTACATGAGTCAACCACCCAGTTTTGTAGACCAACAGCATCCTGATTATGTTTGCAAACTGAAGAAAGGTCTTTATGGATTGAAGCAGGCAGTCAGAGCCTGGAATGAGAAACTAAATAAGATGCTACTACAACCCAAATAGGGTCACTTGAGGTGTGTGTGCAATGTGGAGGCAAGCATCTCATCAAATGGTATATACAGGACCTCTGTGCATCCTTAAATGCCCCTGGTTTCCCTCTCCTCCATAACACTGACCCCCCAGCCATTCCTTACTCTCTATCCTCATCCATTGAGGACAGCTCCATCTTCACTTCTTCACCTTAACCTTCTGATGAATTCAGAACCCTCCTAAGGTCTGTTTGAAGACAACACCAATAGGTTTTCCAGAGGATGTAGGATGGAAGAAAACATCCTGCCAGGAATGCCAGAGGCAACCCCCTCAGGAGAGAATAAAAGGATAGCCTCTTGTGATCACTTCCATTCATACTTGTGGAAAAACAGCCCTTACAATTGCTTTGTGTGTGAACAAGAAGTGGTGAACTGGTGAAAAAAAAAAGACGTTTATTTGTGGGATTTTCCTTTGCTTGGTATTACTTCATGAATTGTAGTGTCCACAAGAGAGGATCCTGTAGACCATACTGACTATTACTATTGGTGTTTATTTATTTTATTTATTTATTTATATAGCTTGTATGCCGCCCACTACCCAAAGGTCTCTGGGCGGCTCACAATCAACATTGTCAACATTCAGGTTACCCTTTGCTATGTAAAGCTCAGCATTATTTTTCCTACCAGCTGTGCGGATGTGATATTGTGCAGCAGTATTGGGCCATTTATTAATGTTTTTAATTGTAGATGCAGAAGCACAGTATCCCACATTCGTAAACTGGAGAGTTTAAAAAAGAGAGGAATTGAATTGAATTGAACCCCCTCATCACTATCATGCATTCCCATGGGAAGTTCTTGGTCACCCCCCCCCCATACAGTTATCTTGCTTCAGGAATAAACAAAGATCTCCATTCAAAAAAGGGGGAGAGGTCTCGATTGCATCCTTTAAACATAGTTCCCCCAAAATGCTGCTGAACTAATAGAACACATCATCTATCATTTCCGTGAGAGCTTGATCTTTTTTGAGATCATGACTATATAAAAAAAACCAAGGTTGTTTATTTGTCCCCTGCCCAGGGTCGGCGCGTCCATTAAGGTGAACTAGGCAGTTGCCTACGGCTCCAAAATGGACAGGGGGCACCACCACCCCACCACCACCGCTGGCTAGCCTGCTTCCCCCTGCCCCTGCCGCCGCCGCCTGCCCGCGCGCACCTCCCCCTGCCGCTGCTGCCGCCGCCCGCCCATCACCCCCCGCCCCCGCCTGCCCGCGCCTCCCCCTGCTGCCACCGCTGCCCGCCAGCCTGCGCCTCCCCCCTACCACTGCCGCCGCTGCCACCGCTACCGCCAATGCCGCCAATGCCACCGCTGCTGCCCCACCCCCACTGCCCCCCGCCACTCTAGCGATGGCCCTGCCCCTGCCACTCTTTAGCTGGTGGAAGTGGGGTTTGGATGAAAGGCCCAAGCACCTTTTGAAGGTTTTGCTCCGATTCTGCCTGCACACTGTTGTCACTGCTGTATTAAATAGTCTTTCAGCAATTATGGATGCTATGCTATTATCTAAGAAAGTTCTAAGCCTCAATCCTAGCTAGCATTTAAGAGTAATTGGTTTTAGCAGATTTTGTAATGGACAAAAGGGGCAGATTCCAGAGAGGAACACAGAGCAGGGTGCTTTTGCGGTACTCTTTTTTTTCCTTTGGAAAGCAAAAGGGCTTGGTTTGGCCCTGTGGAGTAGGTTTCAGAGCAGCAATGGGCCACTTTGGTGGATACCCTCCCCCAATGGCTGCAGCAAACCTGGAAATGTGTTTAAATTAGAAAAATATCAGAGACATTGCAAAACCAACAACATTGCTTTCAGAGTCACTCAGGAATGGGAAGATGGTCTTTCCATGGTTTTTGTTTTGTCCCCGGAAAGGCTGTGTGAGGGGGTGGGAAATAACTAATTCCCCCCCCACAAAGGGTGGGAAATAATTAATTTTTAAAAGCCTAGGAATTCATGCAATCTGTGGGCTTTGCCCACCCTTGTTTGTGTTGATGAGCAGTGTGCTGTCCTGTCTTCAGAGGGGGTGCTTTAACTAAAGGATGAACGCCTGATCTAACTCAGCGGTGAGCCTACGCTGCACAGTTCTTGAGCATAACAGATCTGTGGTTTCGAACCTTGCTTCACTTTTAGTAATTATCGGCTGAGCGTCATTGCTTTTAGCAGTTCATTGTTTGCTGGATGTGGTAATCTGCTTTGGGAGCAGAAAGAGAATTTTTTTAAAAATGTTGTGTATCAAGGAGAGAGAGAAAGAGAGAGAGAGATCATGATATCTCTTGCCCCAAACTCCATAGGAGTAGAAAAGCAACCTCCTAATTCTGGGATATAGATATTTTTTTCTTTCTCTTTTGGAAAGGAAGCTGAGTTCCCCCATTTCTAGCTGCCCTAATTATCCTGGTGACTTTGTTCTTCTTTTTTTCCTGCATGCATCAAGCAGGCAGTTCCCTTGCCTTCGAGTTAACATCTCTGTAGTGCCAAAAGCAGATTCTCCCCACCCACCGACCCCTAATCTCAACGGCTCAGATGAAAAAAAAAATAGCTTAACTTTGATCCATTTCTTGGTGTTATCTATTCTGGCACAGTTTCATTAAGAAAGGGCAAAACGTTCGTGCATGGGCGCACACACATATATGCTCGGAGGAAACCTTTTTTAATTCTTTAATCCTCCCCCAAACTTTAAAAGGACAGGGAAGGCAAATGTGATGCTGGTTGTAAAAGATGTATTTGCTACCACAGAGCATTTCATGCAAAGACTGTCAAGGACCAGGGCGTACAGCTCAACGTGCCTCCTACACGGCTGGGAGGCTGTCTTGTAAGCATCACCGTTCACTGCTTGGCTGGGTGCGAAATACGAACACAGCAGAGAAGAGCACAGCTTGGTGCAGAGGTAGGTGCTGGTTTGCCCGAGGGTTCTTTATTTTGATGTATTGAGCCTTCAGGCTGACGAAATACCTGGTGCTGTTTTTTGTCTAGGTAAGAAGTCTGCCGTGAAGACGTTTGCCTGGCTCTCAGCATGTTGGGTGCAATCTGCTACTCCTGTCCAAGCAGATCTCAGGGCAAGCAGTGCTGGAGGAGAAGAAAATTCGACCCCCTGTGGGCGACTTGGAAGGCCAGGACATTCCCATTCACCCTTCAATTCCAGATGATGCCAAGGTGCCAACAAGAGCCGAGGGCCTGGAAAAACTTGCCATACGACATAGGTTCAGCAGGGAAGGCTATGCGGGAAAGCAGACAACAGAAATGGAAGCAACCCCACTGCAGCTTTGGTGCATATTTTGTTGTCTGCCTGTCTGCCAAAAAAGGCAGTCGTGGTTGTGTGCTGCTATGCTACCTACTTAATCGAGGATTCTGCACCCATTTGGCCACGTTGCCCTCATGCCTATTTCCACAGTCAATGGGGCTAGATGCGGTTCTAACACCACTGCCACTTGCTTGCTCTGCCTCTGTGATGTCACAAAAAACGACACCAACAATCTCCTATTCTCAGGGGTTGTCTCTCTGGGGGGGGTGGGATGATCCTAAACTGGCCAATCAAAGCTGAACATGAAACCAGAATCTTCAGCAGCCGATAACTGGAGTGTTACTAATTGTATGTGTATTTAAGAACCTCCCTTGTGCTGAAACCTCCATGCTCCACATTTCCCCTCTCAGAAGAAAAGAAGGATTTCATACAGAGCGGTATTTTCAGTTTTGGAATGAGACTTGAGAGAGTTGGATTCCAGTCCTTCTTGCTGTTGTTGTGCGCATCAAGTCGAAACCGACTTATAATGACCCTAATGGGGCTTTCAAAGTAAGTGAGGTATTTACATGGCTTTACAACTTCACATGGCTTTACAAATAGCCCCAGCAAGCTTCCATGGCTCAGTTGGGATTTGAACACAGGCTTCCTGAGACCTAGTCCATCACTCTGACCATTGCATGACACTGGATATCATCAGTCCTTGCTACACCACAAAACACATTAAGTGATCTCTGGCTAATCACCATTTCAGCCTAGCCAGTTTGTGAGGATGAAGCAAGTGGGATGCAAGCCATGTCACCTTGAGGCCATGGAAGAAAACACTAGCTAGAATTATTATAGGCAGACATATAACATTTTTTTAAAAAAATGTAAAAGCTTTTCTCATTCCCAAGCAGAGATTGCTCAAGTTAAAATGGATTTTGTTTCTATTTTGTAGCTGTTGTACGAACAGGTAGTCTGGGACGCTTTGCTCATCACTTGATCTCCAGAGGCAGCTTTCGTCCTGTCCTTGTCTTAGGAAGGTTGGATGCAGTTAACGCTGTAATGTCTGTTTGGGGAAGGATTTGACAAATGCTGGCATTCATAAGCTGTTTTCTTTCCCATTGTGGAAGAAAGATCAGGGTCTCGGTGCAGGAAATGTGGATGAAACCATAACATGCTTCCACAGAGGATGCCTTGGACTTTCACAGCTTGAACCAGAATGCAAAGGCATCACAGAGGAGATAATGACAAGCTGGCTTTATACATGGTTGTTCTTCTTGTTACCCAAGCAAGTAACACCAAACACACGCTAAGTCAATTTGTGGATGCAGAGGCTGAAAATTGGCATGTTTGGTAGAGGACTGTTTCCCCCTTTGTAAAAATGCTACATCAGTACTCTTAGAAAATAAGAAAATTAGTATTTATTAGGATGAGGTGAAGTAAAACAGGAACCCCAGTTCCAGCTAACTGAGGCTGGGATGCAGGGGGCCATGGCACCCTCCCAGGAACCAAAGCATGATGCTTCTTTTGCCCTTTCCTAAAGAGGGTCTAAAGAGAAACATGAAAGGAAAAGGAAGCAATGTCAACTAGAGATGGGCACGACTCAGAAAAAAAACTTCGTTTTCGTTTTCGGCTAGGGTCCGATTCGTTTCGTTTCCGTTTTTCGCGAAAAATCGAAAAAATTAGTCGTTTCGTTTTTCGTTTTTTCATTTTCGTTTCTGCCGCGATTTCGCGCATTTTGACGTCCGACCGAGACTTGCGGCTTGCGGGCGTAGCGCGGGCGGCGGGGGCGCGGGGGTACATGCGTGGGCAGTGGCAGCAGCAACGGCAGGGGGATTGGCTGGCGCGCGGGCGCGCGGGCGGGGGTCCCGCAAACGAGCAGGCGAAATACAGTTGCCTGGGTGATGGACTTGCTGCTGCACAACAAGGCTAGAGTGCATCCAAAGCAAACAAAGTGGGGTAGAAACAAATTTGCATTTCTTTTTTTTCCCTCTTGGTCTGCTGTGCTGAATCTGCTGATGCTGAACCAGCCAGCAGCCACCCTACTTGGTCTGGCTGACGTGCCTGTTTGTTGTACTTTTTTGTTGTTTGGTTTTTTGATACCATCCCATCTCCCCTCCACCTCTCTCAGAGGCAGCAGGAGAAAGACATTCCGTTCCTCCCCAAATCTGGATGAGGGGTCTACATTACAACTCTACTCCTCTCAAATTGCCCCCCCCCATCTCCAAGGTCCTTCTGCCTTCACTTCACTTCACATTCACAGAAAAGTCACACACACTTAAAGGACAAGCAATACAGCCAATGAGCCTAAGCCAATGCAACCCTGCTTTTGGTCATGGATTGGTCTGGTCAGCATTCAGCAATGCATTAGACTACAGTTAGAGCCTGAGGTGGTTAAAGCTACGTTGTACGTTCGTACCTAGCTACTAGTAGCTACAGCCAGGAATAGTTTTGGTAGGGATGGGAATGGGATAGGGCTCTGGGTTGCTCTGACTTAAGTTTTACAGCCCACAGCCCAGCCCACTAGGCTATACAAGGAGGACTATCTATGGGCGACGCGTCCACTCCACAAGGCCAGAGTAAGGGCGGCCACTCCTGCCAGGCCACAAGGCAGAGTAGGAGACCACAGCACAGAGCCTGAGTACGGGAGGCTCACTGCCAGCTCCAGTATAAAAAGGAGCTGAATTGCCTGACTGGAAGTAAAATGCCATTGTCCTTGGGTCACAGTGTCTTGCAGCCCAGAGGAAAGAGTTGCGGAGGAGGCCAATCACCTTGAGTCTGGTCTGGCACCACACTGCCTGCGATGCAAACACTGTTCAAATCATTACCCCCCTTCTGTGTGAAACACGGCATCTTGCAGCCCAGAGGAAAGACTGGAGGAGGAGGAGGCCAATCACCTTGGGTTTGGTCTGGCACCACACTGCCTGCGATGCACCACCACATGTCACTTTTGGACTAAGTCTTGGTGGTGCTGTACGTACTCGAACGCTGTTCAAATTCAGGAACCCCCTTCAGTGTGAGACACAGCGTCTTGCAGCCCAGAGGAAAGACTGGAGGAGGAGGCCAATCACCTTGGATTTGGTCTGGCACCACACTTCTATGCGATGCACCACCACATGTCACTTTTGGACTAAGTCTTGGTGGTGCACAGCTGTACATACTCGAACGCTGTTCAAATTCAGGAACCCCCTTCAGTGTGAGACACAGCGTCTTGCAGCCCAGAGGAAAGAGTGGCGGAGGCCACATAGCCTGAGTCTGAGGCCACAGGGCCGGACCGTAGGGGAGGATTATTGCCAGGAAGCTCCAGCTGCCTACCGTGGCTGAATGGCCTGAGGAGGACGCCAGGAAAATGCCCTTCTTTGTGAACCACAGTGGGTTGCAGCAAATGGAAAGGAAACAGAACCCCAAAACCTACACCTTCCACTCCACAAGGATAACACTTTCTTGTCAACAGCAGCAGTGCCAATTGCCAAGCTGCCTCCAAACTCAGTCCTTCTCCGAGGCAAACACTTCATTTATTTGGGTGGGTGGGTGGCCACAAAGACTAGTGGCCTTACCCTAAAGTATAATCCTTCTGCAAGGGAAACCCTTTGTTTCAACGGCCAGGAAAATGCCCTTCCTTGTGAGAC
>JAHTLZ010003547.1:19528480-19571774 GCA_023846285.1 Phrynocephalus versicolor
ATCAATATCTCTCCCCCTGCTTTGATTTTTATTGATGGATGCTCATTATGTAAATATAATCACAATAAACACTTGGAAAAAAAATAAATCTTAGAGACCAACAGCTCATGTTGTTAAGAGACAAAACCCCCCACACCCTCCAATCCACGTAGGGATGCAAGCGGACAATAAGTCAAAGTTAGTTGAAAGCTGACCTGGACACAGATAATATTTGATCTAGGATTAAGGCCGGATCAAAGATGACTCATGTGGCACCCCACAATTTAGGCTGAGTGTAAGGGGTCAACAATTCCTCCCGAACCAGACTCCTTTGGATCTAGGAACAACAATCACATGAAGATCCAAATGACTGTGCTAGCCTCGTCCATTCCATCATCTTCCACAAGTAGAGGCGCTTTGGAGATTGGGGGGAGGTGTATCAATAAATGCACATTTTTTGATTCTGGATTAAAAGAAAATAATGGGGAAAAGGGCAGATTCTAACTGCATTTCCCCAGATAAAAAGTCATCACCAGACATGGATTCTCTGCACCTTGAACAGCTGACTGACACTGTAACACTGGTATAATGAACAACACCATCCCTCTGTTAATCAATGGACTGAGCACCATATAATTCTTCTAGCTTTCCATTGTATGGCATATATAGGTAGCAAACAAATACGGAAACAGAGACTTAAACACTTCATCATATACCTCCCCTCATGTTTGTATTTAGATTTTATTAAAACTTTGTGTAATTTTTATTGTTGCTTTATCATTTTCCCTTTTTGTTTCAAAGTTGTTTGAATTTTTATGTGTTTTGTTTTATTCTGTTATTTATAAATGTTTTAAAAATTACAGAAATGTCTGAAAAAGACCTGGTTTATAATCTGACAACCTGTTGGTGGGTCCCAGTAAATCTCTGTTCAGTGAGGTTTATATGGATGTAGGTGGACCTTCAATTAACCTAATTAGGTTTAATACTAGCATTTTGCATTTACCTTCAAAGAAGACAACAATGGAATAGAGAAAGAACTGATGTTATGCACACAGAGCAGGTAGCATCAACCACCACCTGGACATCTGTCTGCTGCACCAGCTGAAGCCCCTGAATTACCTTTAAGACACTCCCACATCAAAAGATTTACAGCAATTTAGGTCGGATGTAACTGGAGAACAAGTGATCCCATTGATTCTTTATAGCAGTGGTTTCCAAACCTCGGTTGCCAGCTGTTCCTGGACTACAACTCCCAGAAATCCCAGCACAGCTAGGATTGGAAGGCCTCTAGGAGTTTTAGTCCAAGAATAGCCCAAGTCTAGGAACCACTATCTCATAGGTTAGGATACCAGCTTCTTCAACCTTAAGCAGGTAAAAAGCCATCACAATTGCCATCAGTACTTTACACAGAAAGCACCAAGATTAGAAGGATCCCTCATCTACTGATCCTGCTCTTTCAGAGACACTCATCCAGAAGTGGTTGAAAACTTCTTTGCAGATTAGTCTAGTTACTACCTATACTGTAGTCTTCTTTAGAGGGAGACCAAGATTGTTCCCATCCACTCCCAGCCAGACTGGAATGATTCCTAATAAGGTTTCTAGAGTGGAGGCAATACTATCCCTGCTAGTATCTCCTTCAAGAACAGGACAGTAGACATCAGGTCATACCCATTGGGTGCTGGAAGCTTTTTATTTGATACAGATGTCTTTTCAAGGACAGTAGGAGCTACTCTTCTCTCAAACTAGTGCTAACCACTCCTAAGGTCCAAGGAGTGGAAATGATCCCTAGTAGCTTTTAATGACCAGAGGGGGCAGAGATCTGGGGGACAGGTGGCGGGCCTCAGTGTTTCCTCCAAGCAGGGTTCCTGTGTTCTCAGGCTGCAAAAATTAAAATGCATAAAAAAAAAATTACATGGCAAAACAATGTCCTAGCTTGAGTCACCTCTTGACTGTCAAAGATGAAACAGTATAACAAGAAAGGAAATTTTTAATTCTTCCCCTCTAATTATTTATATTTTATTTTAATTACAGTGGTACCTTGTATAAATGAATTAATTTGTTCCAAATGAAATTATGTTAAGCAAATTTTCCTTTATACAAATTCCCATAGGAATGCATTGAAAGCAGAGTAATCCCATTTTATGTTGTACGGATTTTCCCCATAGGCGATTATGTTAAACAAATTTCCCCTCTCTCTGGAATTTTTTATGTTGTACAAATTTTATGTTATACAAGCTGTTTGTTATATAAGGGTCCACTGTATTTCCATTTTTGCTGTTTTAAAGCTGCATATAAAAAAGTCAACTGTTGTGATGTACAGTATTTTACAATGTTGACAGAGGAAGGCAGAAGTGGTGCCAGAAATCAAAGTCCATCTGCAACCTGCTTCGTATATAGCTCAGGCATATCTTAGAAAACAAAATCACCAGGTTTCCACCAGAAGAGGACATTGTCATTTGTAATACAACTTGTAGATCAAAAGTTCTCTAAATAGTATATCTAAACCAATTATCTACAGTAGAGCATCAAAATGATTGATTCTAAAGCATAAATTTCAAGAAAATACTTATAGTGTAGTTACAGAATCCATGTTTTACACATAAATTGATCTTCATTGTTTTAAACAAGAAATTTACACATTTAAGAAATGGGTGACATCCATTCAAAAATAGAAAGATCAGAATGTTAATAAGCAGTGTATCTGTGAAAAAATATGTTCCTTCCAAGGCATCTAGTTATTCCGTAACTAGGACATAATTAAATTTAAAACATTTTGAGACCTGGCTTGGCCTACTAAAATCCACAAGCTGTGATCAGGAATGTATGATTACGGCCTGTTAAATAGTACACATTGCAGCTTTCAGAACAAGTCATGGCTTTCAAAAGCAAAAAAACTATTTCCGATGCTAAATATCAGTAAAACTTAAAAGAGATTAACAGTATTACATATGCACGCACACATTTAACTCTTGCTACAGTTTTTCACCCAGTTTTGGAAGCTTTAGCTATGAAAAAAAAACAAAAAACGCAGATGCTTGTGGCTTGAGGACAAAGGTGTGGTTAAAACCCACATTGGCTGAAATCCTCAATCCGCAAGGAAAATCATACAGGGTGTTGGGGGTGTAAGTAATATTGTTGAAGGACGTCCACAAGCACATGGCACAACATATGGGGTATTAATTACACAGTCAATTGTGGAATCAAACTGTTGAATGTGGACTCCCTGAGCATAACACCTTTCACAGTTCAACCACCTTTCACAGTTCAACCAATTTCAGTTATTAAATCAGTTTGGCTAAACTACAACTACAGTAGATTCAATTTGCCTATTTTAGAGCAAAAGTATTACATTTCTAATCCTACATAGACCACACCAAGATGGGCCCATTTTGCCAGGGAGTCACACATAGCCCCGCAAGTGCAGCTCCTGCTATCAAAACCTGCAAAAATGTCCTTTTTTAAAAACTTACGGAAGTTTGCAGAAGCAATAATGTTACAACAGAACTGACGGTATGCCTTAGCAATGCTTCCAAAAATGAAACGGAATAAGAAGTAATGAAGGTGGAGTTCCAACATTTGATTTTTATTTTTAAGTAATGGTTGCTCATTTTCAGTTGTTACCAAATTTATCCAGCCCTGTTTTAGACATTATATTCCTCCCCAAACAACTTCCTCTGGCATTCTGAGATCCTTTCAGGAGACCTTAACAAAGGCTTACTTTGGTTTTGGCAGTTGTGACATCAAAACATGGGAACTGCTCCCTTGCGTGGATGCCTGAAACACTACTTTGCTACACACTTGCATTCTGTTTAATTTCCTCATGAAATATATGGATGTTTTAAATATTTCCTTTATAGAAAGTTTGTCACTCTGCTTTTAAACCCCAAACTGTTGTCTGATATGCTCTTTGGGTTATAATATTTTTTGAAAACCTTTTAAAATATGTTAAAGTTTAGATTTTGATATCTATACTGTGTGAGTGATTTGGGGTGTTGTTAAGTCAGAACCCTACAGCAACCTAACAGGGCTTTAAAGGTAAATCAGATATTTAAGGGTGGTTTTACCATGTCCACTCCCCCAGTGAGTTTCTAAAGCTAAGTGGCAATTCCAGCGCTGTTCTCCAGAGTCCTAGTTCATCAGTCATAATTGTACTCTAAAAATAAGATACAGTATTTCTCCATGTATAAGACTATATTTTGTCTAAAATTGTTAGGTTAAAAACTGATGGTCGTCTTATACATGGAACTAAGCTGACCAGTAATTATGGGTTAGAATAGTGTCCAAGTTGCGATTCAAAACCCACTATTATTATTATTATTATTATTATTTGCAAAGTGCCGATACAGCTTAACCTGTTTACAGGTGGCTGTCAAGGGGCGATGTCGGGTGCCCACAGAAAGGGCTCCGAGTGCCAACTTTGGCACCCGTGCCATAGGTTTGCCAACACTGTTATAGATAGAAACATACAGCAACTTCAAGTTTCTTTTCGGAACTGTAACTCATGACACTATACTCAACAATTCAAAATCTATAAATACACAAAGACTGCCCTGTAAACTACAAATCTACTCAGAAAAAGTACCCTCCCTCAGTGCAATGGGGCTTACTCCCAGGTAAGTGTATGTACAACTATAATTTAATTTTACATTTCAGGTAACATAAACAGTTGGTGTCACAACTGTCAAACAAAAGGGAGCTTGTAAAAAAACCTGTTTTCACCCAAAATATCCACTAATCATCAATGACAAGAACAAGCAGATACCACAACTGAGGCTACTGCAAGCCAGAAAGAACATGTCTTGTCACTTATGCTAGCATATGATCTGCTGACAAGTGATTTCCGGAAGGCTGTTTTTCTAAAGAATCCAACTTTTAATCACATCAACCCTTTGAATGCTGCCACCCTCTATTTGCCACTTGTCTCTTGAGGAAGCCAGTCTCAGCACTTTTAGATATCTGGGAGGACATACTATAGTGTCTTTAGGAATAAAGAAGTCTGCTCTTACAAACTTCATTTTACATTTCTGTAGTTAAACTCAGCTCTCTTGCACATAACAGTTTTTTCAATCCTTTTTTTTCTTACTACCAAAGGTGTTTTGTGAATTGCTTAATAAAACTAATTTCAGGCAAAATTCAAGATGCCACCATGTTTATAAAGCCTTAAACTATTTGCAACATGAGTGTCCCAAACTATGGTATCTAAGCCTGCCCAGAGTCTGAGGCTATTGGAGGCCCTGACATATCATAAAAAAGGCAAAATGAGTCATGGTGCTTCCTTGGGGTGCGTCTGCTACAAAATCCTATAAAAGAAATGAGACTAGAAACATTTATGTAAGACATGAAAAATTATTTGGCTTTTAACAACTTTGAAATGGAAGGCTCCAACTCTGCTTTTCTAGAGTTTTGTTTCTAGGGTTAAGATTTTGTTAACGCTTTTTAAAAACATGCATGGCTTTAGAAACTCTTTCAAAAGCAAAAAATATAAAGTGTAAAAAAAATTAAAAACACTAAATGATGAAGCCAGGAAGAACAAAAACACAGCCTCATACCTTTTCTTCCAGCTATTGTTTGAATACATGTGTTTCTTTGGTTTCCCCCCACCCTATTAGTGCAATAAAACCATACAAACAATGGCAAAAACAGTGAAAATCACACAGAGTCAAGTCACAAACATTCAAAACCGAGATGGCATTTCCATAACAGCTGGCAGGGCACAAGATAAATGTGTTTGAAAGGACAGTCCAGCAGATACACACCACCATCAAGATAATTGGTCCTAAACCAAATCCTTGAACTTGTTATTGAGGCAAAGGCACATGATCCACCAGAGCCAATTTCACACAGGAGGTCAGGCTCCTTATCCATGAAGCTCAAGCAACGCAACACTGGGGAGCAGCAGCTGCCAAGATCAACAACCACCCTGCTTCCGCCTTGTACCAGGAAGAATACAGGAAGAAGTACAGTAGTATGGAATGTGTTATAGGTAAAAGGGGGGGGAGAGCTATGCAAATACAAAGAACAAATTTAAAACAAAAAACAAAACGGGGGAGGCACCATAGTGACTAACTGTTGTGTTGTCAGTGAAGATTCCCAGTGATCCCAGGTGAGTTTATCTGGAAGTTGAGTCATGGCGACTGGGCTTCTTTTTCTTGAGAGACTGAAACGTTGCACTGCTCATCCAAACAACTTCCCCCAGTTAAGACCGGACGAAGCTACTTGGATGAGTAGTGAAACGTTTCTATCCCTCAAGGAAAAAAAGAAGTCCAGTTGCCCTGACTCAAACTTCCAGGTAACTGCTGTGTTGTTTTCGTGTGAGCTTTCGCCCCCTCGCACCCCCCCAGCCCCGAGAGACGGAGCGAATAGGCTCTTTTTAAAATTATTATTTGACGGTCCGCCCGAGATAATTTGGGCAACGCAGAAGAAGAGGCCGAGGACCTGCGGGGTGGAGGGGGGTGGGCAGAGAGATCTCGTTCGTCTGCCGCTGCCGCCGCCACACCTCCTCCTCCTCCTGGCACGATACCCAGGGAAGCTGTTTGGATGAACAGCGAAACGTTTCTATCTCTCAAGAAAAAGAAGTCCAGTAGCCACGACTCAACTTCCAGATAAACTCACCTGGATGACTGAGAATCTTCACAGACATACCCAGGGGACCTCCTCACAAGGCCAGGGGAAGGGGGCAGCTCGGCTCTCCCCCAACCCACGCACCTCACCACCCCCGGCTTCTGCCCAGGGAGTTTGGGCCTTCAAGAGACGGGGAGACACAC
Source organism: Phrynocephalus versicolor (assembly GCA_023846285.1). NCBI lineage: Eukaryota > Metazoa > Chordata > Lepidosauria > Squamata > Agamidae > Phrynocephalus > Phrynocephalus versicolor. Next base: position 19,535,224 of record JAHTLZ010003547.1, read on the forward strand.
ACACATACACACACACCGCCGCCGCCCCACAGGTTGAGTGGCCGAGTTTCTGGGCGGGGGGTGGTGGTGGTGTCGAGGGCCTCCCCAACCGGCTCGGGTGCTTCGAAATGGCGCCCCGAAAGGGCCACCGGAGCCTCCCTCCCTCCCTGTCCTTCCCTCTCGCTCCCTGAGGCCGGATCGGGGGGGAGGGGGGGGCAAGCTTTCCGGCCAGGCCAACGAGCCGCTCTTCTTCCCCCCCACCCCAGCTGTCAAAAGGGGGGGGTCCTCCGCACCCCCACCCCACCCACCCCACCCCAATTTAAGAGGGAGAGAGACTCACCCACATCCTGGTCGAACGGGTTGGAGGCGAAGAGAGGCATGGCGTAAGGCGGCGTAAGGCAGGCAGGCAGGCAGGCAAGGACGCGACTCGCCACCACCACCACCACCGCCCTCCCTGGACGGGGGAGGGGAAGGGGGGGTGTCTCTGCTCTCCGCGGCTCCCAGGTGAGAAGGCGAGTCAGTGCGTAGCGAACCCCCCAGCTCGGCCCCACCCCCCTCTCCGCCTCTCCACTTCCTCTTCCGCCCGCGAATGACGTCAGGTGGGGGGCCTCCGCCCCCTCTCTCACTCGCTCCCTCGCTAGCTCATTTCGGGTTGACTAAACGGGTGCCTGAATCGGACCTTGGTTAATTTAATTTTAGACAACGACTGCTGGCTCGGAACTCCGTGTAAGATGGAACAATGGACCTCTTCACCCCGTTTTGTTGGGTGTTCTTTTTTTGTGCGTCGTCCCGGAGGGAACAGCTGAAAGGAAAAGAAGGAGACCCAAAGGGACAGGCATTTTGCTAAACAGCTCCGCAGGAGGTCCTTGCAAGAAAAGCGCTTATAGAGATAGAAAAATAGAGGTGCCCAATTCAGTGTCGAAACCTCGTTGGTTTTCTTTGAAATCAAAGTACGGAGGGGTCCAGGATACATACCGATCTCCGAAGGGATGTTACTCCGGAGGGATGCTACCTCGTGCAGTAGGACTGCGGTATCCGCGGAGGGCCGCTTCCTAGCACCCCCCCCCGTAGACGCCGAAAAACGCGGAAGTATCGAACGCAACACATCACATGGTCTCTAGATCTCTTTAGAGTAAAACGTCTTAAAATGTATAAAATAAATGCGTATTTCTGGGGAGGGGGCGTTATTTAGTCATTTCAGGCGGCGGATAAACTATTCCGTGGATAATCATCTCGTGGATGTGGGTTCCTGTTGTCCTTATGAAACTCATGGAGTCATGTCTGATACTGATGAAGCTGTTTGGATGAGCAGCGAAACGTTTCTATCAAGGAATGGAAGTCCAGTTGCCATGACTCAACTTCCAGATAAACTCACCTGGATGACTGAGAATCTTTCCAGACATGTTTGATACTAGCTCTGGATGTTTTTCTTGGACGCATAATCATTGTGTCAATGTCAAACAATTATTAAGTTCCCCCATGGGTTGAAGGTGTTAGTAACACGCAAATTGATTTTTAATTCCATGAAGGAATTATTTGCAACAAAACAGAGAAAGGTTGAGAGGGCAGGTGATTCTTTTCCTGGAGCAATTAGATTGGTCATTTCAACATGGAACTCGTTGCTGCAGGAAGTGGTGATGACATCCGGCCTAGATGTTTTTAAAAGGGGAATGGACAGATTTCTGTAGGAAAAGTCCATCACAGGTTGGTGATACGTGTTAGACTTACAAAGAGGGTACTACTATCAGAAGACAGGCACAGTATCTCATTGCCTCATCTGGTCCCAGAGGCATCTGGTGGGACCACTGTGAAATGAAGGAAGCTGGACTAGATGGGCTCTTGGCCTGATCCAGCAGGGCTCTGCTTATATCCTTAATAAAGTTGTATTCACTGCTTGGATATTATTAAGGCTGAATATTTAACTTAATTGGGTTTAACTGAACTTTGCAAAATTCAGAATAATCACACACATCTTGTTGAATTCAACAAAGAAAGGGAAAAAAGCTAAGTGGTCTTACACAATTCAAAGTCAAGGGTGGTTGATGCTCAATGAAGACCTGTGCTGGATGGAAAGCTAGTCTATGTCTCTGATTATACTTGTCAAGGGCTTACACCTGGGAAAACTGAAATACAGATTTAGCTCCTGTTTATGTTGTCTGCTAGTCCATTGAGGTTAGAAAGAAAAGGTGAAGCTTGTAGGGCAGGGGTCCTGAATGCGGCCTACTAGCCATTGCAACCCCCCTCCACTCCTGTTCAGTGGAGTTTACATTCATTTTAATAATAATAAAGAGAGGGAGAGCACCTTCTGGAGTCTAACTAATGAACACTTGCATCACTTGCTACGACTACCGGTGACAAATATAGAACCGGATATTTCATTAGCCAAAAGCAGGCCCATACTTCCCATTGAAATATTATTTGTTTATGTTGATTACAATTGTTCTTCATTTTGAATATTGCATTATTTTTCCTGTTTTTTGTACACTACTAATATATATATATATATATATATATATATATATATATATATATATAGAGAGAGAGAGAGAGAGAGAGAGAGAGAGAGAGAGAGAGAGAGAGAGGAATCTTTATTGTCATTGCCCCCTTGCAGGAACAACAAATTTTTGTGGTTGCTATATAAAATTCATTTAAAGCATTTCACATAGATTTAAAAATCAGAATCAGAATACTTTTATTGGCCAAGTGTGGTTGGACACACCCAGAATTTGTTTTGGTAAAATATGCTCTCGATATAAAAGGATATATAAAAGGATATATATATATGCAGTGTGCATAGGAATTTGTTCATATTTTTTTCAAACTATAGTCGAGCCCTCAACAGTGTCTGAGGGACAGTGAACCTGCCCCCTGTTTAAAAAGTTTGAGGACCCCTGTTATAGGGGTTATAAATGTTTGTTGTTTTAAAAAGAAGTGTCCTGTAGGTGGCAGTGTTGTCTCAACAGTAGCACAGCCACTGCGTTCTGTGGACTACTGCTGCTACCTCAAGTTTCAAAATGAAAGCTTCAGCACTTTTTCACTTGCCTGCCCTAGGATTCCTTGTGATGGGACTGAGAAAAAAGTGCACACAGAGCAAACTTTGCAGCAGTCAAGGAAGTAAGGTGCTTGTAGAATCCTTGGAGTCTGCCAGATACTAAAGTAAAAGGAATTATACACAGAATCAGTGGAACTGGTGGTTCTTCAACGTTCTAAAGATCCTGTGTTGTGTGCATTCTTTCTCTTATGACAGATATGACCACTTTTTAAAAGCATAGCAGTGTCAGCAGCCTCTTACAACTGGCACATGGGATTTCTAAATTCAGAAGAAAGAAAAAATTTCCCTGACCGATTTAACATGAGGTCATGGAGCTTTATTGATGAATAAATACTACAATCCAAAGGGAGACTGCAGCCAAGAAACCAGAAGAATGAGACTTGGAAGAACAACGATGAAGGAATTACAAAAGAGAATCAAGTATAAAGATGTGTCACTGGAGATGAAGACAAAAATCATCCATACTTTTGTATTTCTCATCGCCATGTGTGGGTGTGAAAAACTGGGCAATAAAGAAAGCTGAGAGGACTAAAACTGACTTAGCTGAACTGTGGAGCTGAAAGAGAGCTTTATGGATATTTGTCCTTGAGACATTGTGCTATATGCATGGCTGCCTATGGGAGTTCCTTCGTAAGGTTTTGTGTCTCTGAAGGAAGGGTTACAATCCAGGCTTTCACTCACAGAGCTTTTAAAAAACCTTTACTTAAACATCAAAAGCAACAGGTAGCATGGCTAATGCTCACCAAACAGCATGCAAGGAGAAATGGCATGAAAACAATAATAGAAAATCTTTGCAATAATAGATCAGACATTATTTTGAAAGGTTACAGATCATTATAGTGCTACATCTGACGTGCTAATCACTAAATTCTGCAAGATTTTCTTCTTAGGATTTCTGTTCAATTTTTTTCTGTATCAAATGGATCAGTAGACTTAGAGAGCTCATTGGGTTGGAGTGCCTGACTAGGGAGCTAGAGGCTGGGAGTCTGAATTCCCTCTTTGGCCCCTGGGTGTAAAACCAGGTGTGATCACCTGGTGTGTATGGGTGTTTATACACGACCCCTAAACTCCGGGGCAAATGGCTCACAGCTCCGGAGCTTAAAAATGTTTCCGCACCATCTCCGGAGCATACAGAAAATTAAGTGCGACCACGCCCCCATAAGCGCGACCCAGCACACCTTTCAAGTACCTGCTCTTTGATGGTGAAAATTCCTTTATGCGGATCTGCCCGGCTCTCCTCCCTTCTTTTTGTCGTTGCTTTTTGCCTCCCGCCCCTTTAAGAGGAACCAGGAAGTTACCGGGGCTCAGCTTCCACAGGTAAGCCTTTATTCTTTTGTTCCTTTTTTTCCTCCCTCCCCTCACACAGACAGGAGAAGGAAGTGCGGAGGCTGGGGACGCAGGAACAGCAACAACCCCCAAGATCTCTGGTCCGAATTTAAGGGGCCAGCAGATCTTAGGGGTCGTGTGAAAAGGCTCTCTCTCTCTCTCTCAGGGCTTTGACTGCATTGTAGCCTGTGCAGTGAATTTTCATTCATCTCTATAAACAAGGGGATGACAGAGTCACTCAGTGAAGCCTCCATTGCCGTTGAATTATTTCTCTTCTGCCTTGGTTGGGAGTAGAAACATATAGAACCATTGCAATGACTATATCAGGAAAGCTGGAAGATACAGCTTTTGCAAAACTGAAAACTGATTTGGCAGATAGAATGATATGGAGCCCTCAGTATAGAGCACTCCTTCTTCAGTGATCCTTGCTCGGGCTATACAGTAACCCCCGCCATTTAGTGGTTCATGTACTGCTGTCTGCAATACTGCGAACCACAGTACATGCTGGGGCTCCAGCTGGTTGGTGTTGGGGTGGGGGAGAAAAAAAATTAAAACCTTTTTCCCCCTTCCCCAAGACAGAACGATCCTCCTCTGTTGCAGCCTGGGCGGGTGGCAGCGGTGGACACAATTTCCCTCCGTAGCTTGCCCGGGCTGCTGCAAAAAGCCTCGGCACAACCCGGGCGGGCGGCGGTGGACACGATCCCCCTGCATCGCTCACCTGGGCTGCTGCAAGAAGTCAGACATGATTTTAAAATGGGTGCGCAGCTTCCCCTTCCCCCCGCGGGGGCTCCAGAGAAATGGCACGTCCAATTTTAAAATCCCTTCCAGTCCCAGGCCATCTCCATTGAAATGCATCGGCTCGATGCATTCCAATGGGGACAAATTTCTCCATTGAACTGCATTGAGCCAATGCATTTCAATGGAGACTGTGGGTGGAATGCTGGCCCCAAGCCAGCACCAAGCAGCTGATTGGTGCTGGCTATGGATGGAATGGCCCTGCAGCAAGTGCAGTGATGATCCACCCCTTTGCACGGGCTGCTGGAAGGCTTTTACAAAAGTCTTCCAGCAGCCTGGGAAGCAGTGGTGGCGCCCCACCCCACCCCACCCGACCTGCATGGTCAGTAGGTCCCTAACCCCTGTGATAGGCGGGAGGTTACTGTAATCCCCACCCTGGATGACTATTCAGGTGTTTTCCATAGTGAAAGTAAGAAAGGAAGGAAGTGGGGGAAGTATATCTTTATTTGAACACTAGAATATCAGAGATAGTATGTTCTGTATAGCACATTTACATTCTTTTTTTCTAAATATAGTTAACAAGATAAGCATCTAAATCGAGGTTTGGTTAGTTAATTCCTTTACCTCTGTTTGGAGATTTCTACAGAATTGATCCGTCCCAGAGGAATATTTGAGCCAGCCTGAATGGCTCTCCAGCGGGAGTTTCATGTGGAGCTATCCAGGGTGCTACTTGCTTTTGTGGGTCCTGCCTTACCAAAACCTACCCTCTGCTTTGTGTGGATTTGCCTTTACCAGCACCTGGCCTCTGCCTGGCTTGCTTTTGGCTAGCATTCCTCTGCTCCAGCAGAAACTTATCCAACTTAGCTCACGCCTGGTGATGGAACAAAGAAATGGCATTGTTAACAATTCCAGCCCATAATGGCATTTCAGATCTACTGTAGGTGTAGTATTTATTTATGGATTCTTGCCCCTCGTCCTCCCCCAAGAGTATTCAGACCTGCTGATATAACCTAGGGCAGCACACACCTTTACTTCTCTTCCTGTAAGAGCATTTATAGAAGAGGAGGGCTGGATACCCTTTCCATGCCTCTTCCTTCAGTTGTTTCTTCCACAGTGGGTCAGGTAGTGGCCACAACCAGCCTAGGAGCACCTGTGAAAGCAAAAAGTAGCCATCATGGTAAAGTGAAGTTAAAGAGAATTTATTTATTTATTTATTAGATTTATATACAGCACCATCTAGCAACAAGGCCCCTCTGGGTGGCGGAGAAGAGGCTGGGAGGTTCTTTTCTATTAACACAAGATACAGAGTAGCCAGTTGGATAGATGGACATTATCAAAATCCAATCCAATCAAACAATGTAGATGAGACTACCAAGCAGTCACTTGTTTACTAGCAATGTGTATCTGTTTAGCATCTGGTTGAACAAAAGGATGTGGCAATTTCTGCTGGTTTTGTTCTTGAATTCTGAAGGTTCACAAGGCTAATTTCCTGGTGTGGATGATGAAAATTTCAGGGCCTCTCCTAACTGGATGGCATGCTTGCTTATAGGATGGAGAACGGCATCTACGTGTTTTGGTCAGCATATTGATAAACTCACTGCACATAAGACAGACACAGGCTGTGATGGTGCAAATCAATCTCCCCCCCCTCCCTCTCTCCCTTTTCTGCCCACTTTCTGTCCTCTGGAAAGCAGCTGCCTGCCTTCAGCCAGACTCATAGACATTCCTGAAAGAAGCCCCTGCAGACTGGCGATTTTCCCTTTTCAGATCAACTAGCAAGGAGGAGGAGGAGGAGCGCTGTCTGTCTGTTTGTCATGGGAGGAATGCCAGAACCTGTCCGAGGCCTGTCACCTGTAACCCTCCTCCCAGATATAAATTTTTAAAATGTCAGCTGCATTTCTCCAGGTGGGATCATTTTTACCTTCCAAATCTTGTCCTTCAACCCAAGGCATCCATTCATCCAGCTGGATCTTAACATACCAACATGGTTTGCTCCTGTAAGGCGCAGGGGCTAATAAAACAGTGTTCCATTGGGTGCCCTTTGCTTGATTGAGGGAGCAGGCCTGGTCCATTTTTTTAAAAAATGAAACCTCTGAAGCTGACCTCAGTTCTATCCAACTCAGGCCAGGCTTGACACAACGGATCTGTATGTGTCATGGCAAAGGGAAAACTTTTCATGCAAAATGCTTGGGCCAAGTAAAGAGGTGATACCACACAGGGATTCTGTCATGGAGCAGGGGACCCTCTGGCCTTGCTAAGATTCTTACAGAGGCACACCAGGGGGAGGTGTGAGGAAGTGGTTTGGTGCGACAGAGACAAGTGGGCAGATTTCCCTGCTTCCACCAACTTTACGGCTTCTATGGCCCTTGGTACTTTGGTAATTTGATGGGACTACAACAACAAGCAGCCCTTGAGGTGCATCTAGAAGAGCCAGTTGATATGAAAGGCTGCTGAGAGGCAGAATATACAGCCTGCTTGCTTCTAGGGTCATGACGAGATGCCAGTTTCTTCACCTTGAAATCCCATAAAGGCGTAAGCCACTATTAAAAAGAAAAGGAAGAAGAGCCATGGTGGATTAGACCAAAGGCCTAATGGGTCCCGCATTCTGTTCGCACAGCAGCCAGCCAGATGGCGATTAGAATCCCAAAAGCAGGGCATGCTAATTCCTGCTGCTGCTCCTCTTATTATTCAGCATGACTCTTTTATGTTTTTGTTGGGTTGTGAATGTCCCAATTTTAGTTTTGTAGCATCAGTTGCTCTGGATGCTTCCAGGGAAAAGCAGAGAAAAATCTAATAAAACACAACATACTGTATCCAGCTCTGTGTAACCAGCACCTTGAAGAACAGGTTGGATTTGGGTCTTTAATATGGTTGCTCCCCAAACATCATGTTAAAACCATGTCTTCAGCAGAGGCGTTGACATGAAAAATAATACCTAGGGGGATTTTCCATTTTTTTAAATTCCATTTTTTCCATTCATAATAAAAATACGACTTGACCCTGAAGAAGCTGTTACATTAATTGAATAGGAGTTGAAACTGATTGTACACAAAGCTTGACTCAATGCACTCCCCCCCCCCCCCGACTGAGAGTGATATAATCCTCAGGGAAACATGATTGAAGGTGGCCTTGGCAAAATGATGTTCTGCTTCCTTTTCTGCTGGAGACATGTGCCCACTCTTTGGGCTCTCAAAGCTCCACCTTTTATTTATTATTTACCTTGCAGGCCGAAAGGAAGCATTTAGACCGCATTGTGCTACGGCAGCACCGTCTGCAAATTAGGTTATGATCCCAAAGACAGAACATGGGATTGTGTATCCTGAATATATACAAGTGTCTCTGTATAAGCACAAGACAATGCTTGAAATTCTTCTGTGGCAAACATTTTCAAAGTTATTTCTAAAATGACTTAGTTGCAGTTTGATGTACTGTACTTCATCTTTCCTTGTGACCATAGAGTTGATAATTCCCTTTCCTTCCATTCATACTAACAGTTCATTTGGGGGGGACTTCAATTCCCAAGATCCCTCCTTCCAGCTAACGTAGTCCTGGCCACTGGCTATCCTAGTTAGAGGGTTGGGGGAGTTAGTTATAGTCCAAAAGAGTAATGTTTCTGATTCTGACTGCTATATTTGTCTGTTTGTTCAGGAATGACCCAGTTTTAGTTTTAATGGGATTCCATTCCCAAGCTAATGTGATGAAGACGGTTGCTGGAGAAAGTACTTTGAACTCTCCTTGAAGTACTGCTGTGTTCAATGTCCATGCAGATGAAGCACTGGCCTCCAGGGCAGGGGAATAGCGGCAAGTCATGGAATCACTGTTTCCTTCCCTGCTGTGGCATCACCATTGGCCCCATAGCCTTTGCTGTTGAATTTTCTCATACAGATCTTTCTGCCCCTTTAAGGACAGCAACTTTAGATGGACTCATGCCTGTGGTCTTTGCCACTTAGGGCGTTTATACACGACCCCTAAGCTCCGCTGCAAATGGCTCCCAGCTCCGAAGCTTAAAAATGTTCCCCCACCAGCTCCGGAGCTAACAGAAAATTAAGTGTGACCCTGCCCACCTAAGTGCGACCCAGCGCACCATTCAAGTACCTGCTCTTTGATGGTGAAAAATTTTGAAGCTCTCCTCACTTCTTTTTTTTGTTTTGTTTTTTGTTTGTTGTTTTTCTGCCTCCCGCCCCTTTAAGAGGAACCAGGAAATAACGGGGGGAGTCGGAGCAACTTCCACAGCACTCGGAGGTAAGAGTGCATTCTTTTCTCCCTTATTTTCTCCCTCCCCTCACGCAGCCAGCAGCCAGGAATGCGGAGGGGGTGGGAACGCAGGGAGAGCGACAAATCCCCAAGATCTCTGGTCCGAATTTAAGGGACCAGCGGATCTTAGGGGTCGTGTAAAAAGGCCCTTAGTATCTCTCAGCATGACAGAGTTGCCTCCTGGCTTCCTTCTGGGGCTGCAGGGTAGGGAGCGGAGGAGTCTTCTTACCATAAATTCTGCTTGCTGTAGGAGCATCTTTCCTAATGCTGCTACCAACACTGATCTCCGAACAATGGCAGCTTCAGTGAAGGCCAGCCTTGGGTTAGAGCAGTGGTTCTCAAGCCTCCATCACTCACTGTGCTGGAAGGGATTTCTGGGACTTGCAGTCCAAGAACATCTGGGGACCCACAGGTTGAGAACCACTGGGTTAGAGTAATGGCAGCAATAACCAGACTGCAGAGCGACAAAGAAAATCTGTCTTAGTAGATGACTATATGGGCATTTGTCTCACTGTTTGGTCTGCTCTAGGGATGGCCAGGTTCATTCCTTTTGCCAGTGTCCAGATATTGAAAGTGCCAGCACAAACTAGCACAAACCAAGTATTCCTAAGTGCATCGTTATGACTGTCTCTCAGGAACTAATCTTTTTAAGGTCTGGGTTGGATTGCTCTATTTTGGTCAATTTCCAGCAAATGTTAATCACTGGGATCAAACAAAGTGGAGCTTGCTGCTTTAAATTTCCCCTTCAGTTTCAGTTTCCCAATATCATTCAGCTTAGCCATTTAAATGATATTGGGAAATAAAAGGCTGCTCCTCCATGAAAAGGAAGAGAGAAAAAACAAAGGGTGTGTTTTTCCCCAAGCAAAAAGGATGTGTACTGTATCTTTTATGAGACAATTTTGAAAGCTTCTTCCCAAAAGGAGGAGACAGGAAAGGTCAAGATGGTGTGTGATTATTTTCTTTATTTTTCCTCCCTTAAGGGCAGCATGCCAAATTGTTGGAGATAATTTGCAACTCAACCTGCATGAGCTGAGAGGAAGGAGAAGGTATCCATTGCATGCTGGGTAGTGTAGTTCTGTTTACCTCTTCCTCTCACTTAACTAACAGCTCTTCTTTGGCGGCGGCGGGGGGGGGGAGCTAATCACTCCCTAGTCATTTAAATTTGTTTACTGACTTTGTTCAGCCACCCATTTCTGTCTTTGTTCTGAGGGAGACAGGAGGATGCTCTACTAAGCATCTCCTGTCCACCATGTTCCCAAGCCATGTGGTCTGAGGCAACTCGTTTTTTTTTGTTTGTTTTCTTATCATTTAAACCTTATTTTTTTACCTAATAACTTCTGAAGTATGAATTTGTTTACTAAGGGCCTTTTCACACGACCCCTAAACTCCGCGGCAAATGGCTCCCAGCTCCGGAGCTTAAAAGTGTTTCCCCACCAGCTCCGGAGTTTACAGAAAATTAAGTGCGACCACGCCCACCTAAGCGCGTCCCAGCGCACTTTTCAGGTACCTGCTCTCCATGGGTGAAAATCCCTGATGCGGATGTAACGTAGTGAGTGCCGGGCTCTCCTCGCTTCTGTTTGTTGGTTTTTTTGGCCCCGCCCCTTTAAGAGACAGGAATCAGGACTACGACGGGGCTCGGGCGGCTTGACCGGTAGATGGAAGTGATCCTGCATACTTTTCTCCCTTTTTTCCTCCCTCCCCTCACGCAGACAGGAGCAAGGAAGTGCGGAGGGGTGGGAACACAGGAGGAGCAACGAACCCCCAAGAGCTCTGGTCCGAATTTAAGTGGCCAGCAGATCTTAGGGGTCGTGTGAAAAGGCTCTAACTCAACTCTTTGAATCAAGAATGTCCTTGCAATTAGCATGTAATTGCTGTGAGAAAATATACTCTTTTTCCTTTTTACCTTAAAGCGGTGTCTGTGTCATGGCCTGGGACTGGAAGGGATTTTAAAATTGTCGTGTTGTTTCTCTGGAGCCCCCACAGGGTGGGGAGGGACAAGCAGCAGCGGCAGAGCCGATCCCCCTCTGTGACTAGAAATGATATTAAAATGGGTGCACCGCTTTCCCCTCCCCCCGTGGGGGCTCCGGAGAAACAGCATGTCCATTTTAAAATCCCTTCCAGTCCCAGGCCATCTCCATTGAAATGCATTGGCTCAATGCATTTCAATGGAGATTGCTGGGGAGTGCTAGCCCCAAGCTAGCGTCAAGCAGCTGATTGGCGCTGGCTGGGGGTGGAATGGCCCTGCAGCAAGTGCGGTGGATCAGATCATCCACTGCCCTTGCAGGGCTGCTGGAAGGCTTTTACAAAAGTCTTCCAGCAGCCTGGGAAGCAATGGTGGCGCACCCCCCCACACACCTGAACTGCATCTGCATATCACAGATTTTCAGTCATCACGGGTTGGGTGGGTCCCTAACCCCTGTGATAGGTGGGGGGGCTACTGTACCCCAATAGAAGGGGATACTGTAGTGGTTGTAAGTGAGTCAACTGACAAAGCTACTGAACTGGAACAGGCCCCTGTGCAGTCAGAAGCATACATGCCAACAGCAATTCCAGAACCAGAAGTCAGACACTCATCATGATCCAATAGAGGCATGCCACCTCCTCAACTGTCCTACTCTGCAAGAGTGTTGCAAACTGCTGAGCTGAAAACATGGGAAGAAATTGAGCACATTCCAGCAGCAATGGGTGCCAAAAGGAGACAAGCAGCACCAGAAGAGATAGAGGCCTCATACAAGAATGGATTTTGGACATTGACAAACTACCCCAGGGTAAGAAAGTGATTGATTGTAAGTGGGTATTCAAGGAGAAGAGAGGTGCTAATGGAGAAGTAAAATGATATAAAGGAAGATTTGTTGCCAAAGGTTTTCTACAGAAATATGGAGAAGACTTTGACAAAACTTTTGCTCCAGTTGTAAGTCATCCTACCATAAGATTACTTCTCAGCATAGCTGCCTCCAGACAGATGCAAGTCAAACACCTTGGAATCAAAACTGCCTTTCTACAAGGAGAAATTAGAGAGGAGTTGTACATGAGTCAACCACCCAGTTTTGTAGACCAACAGCATCCTGATTATGTTTGCAAACTGAAGAAAGGTCTTTATGGATTGAAGCAGGCAGTCAGAGCCTGGAATGAGAAACTAAATAAGATGCTACTACAACCCAAATAGGGTCACTTGAGGTGTGTGTGCAATGTGGAGGCAAGCATCTCATCAAATGGTATATACAGGACCTCTGTGCATCCTTAAATGCCCCTGGTTTCCCTCTCCTCCATAACACTGACCCCCCAGCCATTCCTTACTCTCTATCCTCATCCATTGAGGACAGCTCCATCTTCACTTCTTCACCTTAACCTTCTGATGAATTCAGAACCCTCCTAAGGTCTGTTTGAAGACAACACCAATAGGTTTTCCAGAGGATGTAGGATGGAAGAAAACATCCTGCCAGGAATGCCAGAGGCAACCCCCTCAGGAGAGAATAAAAGGATAGCCTCTTGTGATCACTTCCATTCATACTTGTGGAAAAACAGCCCTTACAATTGCTTTGTGTGTGAACAAGAAGTGGTGAACTGGTGAAAAAAAAAAGACGTTTATTTGTGGGATTTTCCTTTGCTTGGTATTACTTCATGAATTGTAGTGTCCACAAGAGAGGATCCTGTAGACCATACTGACTATTACTATTGGTGTTTATTTATTTTATTTATTTATTTATATAGCTTGTATGCCGCCCACTACCCAAAGGTCTCTGGGCGGCTCACAATCAACATTGTCAACATTCAGGTTACCCTTTGCTATGTAAAGCTCAGCATTATTTTTCCTACCAGCTGTGTGGATGTGATATTGTGCAGCAGTATTGGGCCATTTATTAATGTTTTTAATTGTAGATGCAGAAGCACAGTATCCCACATTCGTAAACTGGAGAGTTTAAAAAAGAGAGGAATTGAATTGAATTGAACCCCCTCATCACTATCATGCATTCCCATGGGAAGTTCTTGGTCACCCCCCCCCCATACAGTTATCTTGCTTCAGGAATAAACAAAGATCTCCATTCAAAAAAGGGGGAGAGGTCTCGATTGCATCCTTTAAACATAGTTCCCCCAAAATGCTGCTGAACTAATAGAACACATCATCTATCATTTCCGTGAGAGCTTGATCTTTTTTGAGATCATGACTATATAAAAAAAACCAAGGTTGTTTATTTGTCCCCTGCCCAGGGTCGGCGCGTCCATTAAGGTGAACTAGGCAGTTGCCTACGGCTCCAAAATGGACAGGGGGCACCACCACCCCACCACCACCGCTGGCTAGCCTGCTTCCCCCTGCCCCTGCCGCCGCCGCCTGCCCGCGCGCACCTCCCCCTGCCGCTGCTGCTGCCGCCCGCCCATCACCCCCCGCCCCCGCCTGCCCGCGCCTCCCCCTGCTGCCACCGCTGCCCGCCAGCCTGCGCCTCCCCCCTACCACTGCCGCCGCTGCCACCGCTACCGCCAATGCCGCCAATGCCACCGCTGCTGCCCCACCCCCACTGCCCCCCGCCACTCTAGCGATGGCCCTGCCCCTGCCACTCTTTAGCTGGTGGAAGTGGGGTTTGGATGAAAGGCCCAAGCACCTTTTGAAGGTTTTGCTCCGATTCTGCCTGCACACTGTTGTCACTGCTGTATTAAATAGTCTTTCAGCAATTATGGATGCTATGCTATTATCTAAGAAAGTTCTAAGCCTCAATCCTAGCTAGCATTTAAGAGTAAATGGTTTTAGCAGATTTTGTAATGGACAAAAGGGGCAGCTTCCAGAGAGGAACACAGAGCAGGGTGCTTTTGTGGTACTCTTTTTTTCCCTTTGGAAAGCAAAAGGGCTTGGTTTGGCCCTGTGGAGTAGGTTTCAGAGCAGCAATGGGCCACTTTGGTGGATACCCTCCCCCGGTGGCTGCAGCAAACCTGGAAATGTGTTTAAAGTAGAAAAATATCAGAGACAAAAGTGGGGTTTTGCTTTTTGGGAGGCTGAATGGGGAGAAGATCCCTCATTACAAAACCAACAACATTGCTTTCAGAGTCATTCAGGAATGGGAAGATGGTATTTCCATGGTTTTTGTTTTGTCCTTGGAAAGGCTCTGTGAGGGGGTGGGAAATAACTAATTTCCCCCCCCACAAAGGGTGGGAAATAATTAATTTTTAAAAGCCTAGGAATTCATGCAATCTATGGGCTTTGCCCACCCTTGTTTGTGTTGATGAGCAGTGTGCTGTCCTGTCTTCAGAGGGGGTGCTTTAACTAAAGGATGAACGCCTGATCTAACTCAGCGGTGAGCGTACGCTGCACAGTTCTTGAGCATAACAGATCTGTGGTTTCGAACCTTGCTTCACTTTTAGTAATTATCGGCTGAGCGTCATTGCTTTTAGCAGTTAATTGTTTGCTGGATGTGGTAATCTGCTTTGGGAGCAGAAAGGGAATTTTTTAAAAAATGTTGTGTATCAAGGAGAGAGAGAAAGAGAGAGAGAGATCATGATATCTCTTGCCCCAAACTCCATAGGAGTAGAAAAGCAACCTCCTAATTCTGGGATATAGATATTTTTTTCTTTCTCTTTTGGAAAGGAAGCTGAGTTCCCCCATTTCTAGGTGCCCTAATTATCCTGGTGACTTTGTTCTTCTTTTTTTCCTGCATGCATCAAGCAGGCAGTTCCCTTGCCTTCGAGTTAACATCTCTGTAGTGCCAAAAGCAGATTCTCCCCACCCACCGACCCCTAATCTCAACGGCTCAGATGAAAAAAAAATAGCTTAACTTTGATCCATTTCTTGGTGTTATCTATTCTGGCACAGTTTCATTAAGAAAGGGCAAAACGCTCGTGCATGGGCGCACACACATATATGCTCGGAGGAAACCTTTTTTAATTCTTTAATCCTCCCCCAAACTTTAAAAGGACAGGGAAGGCAAATGTGATGCTGGTTGTAAAAGATGTATTTGCTACCACAGAGCATTTCATGCAAAGACTGTCAAGGACCAGGGCGTACAGCTCAACGTGCCTCCTACACAGCTGGGAGGCTGTCTTGTAAGCATCACCGTTCACTGCTTGGCTGGGTGCGAAATACGAACCCAGCAGAGAAGAGCACAGCTTGGTGCAGAGGTAGGTGCTGGTTTGCCCGAGGGTTCTTTATTTTGATGTATTGAGCCTTCAGGCTGACGAAATACCTGGTGCTGTTTTTTTGTCTAGGTAAGAAGTCTGCCGTGAAGACGTTTGCCAGGCTCTCAGCATGTTGGGTGCAATCTGCTACTCCTGTCCAAGCAGATCTCAGGGCAAGCAGTGCTGGAGGAGAAGAAAATTCGACCCCCTGTGGGCGACTTGGAAGGCCAGGACATCCCAATTCACCCTTCAATTCCAGATGATGCCAAGGTGCCAACAAGAGCCAAGGGCCTGGAAAAACTTGCCACGCGACATAGGTTCAGCAGGGAAGGCTATGTGGGAAAGCAGACAACAGAAATGGAAGCAACCCCACTGCAGCTTCGGTGCATATTTTGTTGCCTTCCTGTCTGCCAAAAAAGGCAGTCGTGGTTGTGTGCTGCTATGTTACCTACTTAATCGAGGATTCTGCACCCATTTGGCCACGTTGCCCTCATGCCTATTTCCACAGTCAATGGGGCTAGATGCGGTTCTAACACCACTGCCACTTGCTTGTTCTGCCTCTGTGATGTCACAAAAAACGACACCAACAATCTCCTATTCTCAGGGCTTGGCTCTCTGGGGGGTGGGATGATCCTAAACTGGCCAATCAAAGCTGAACATGAAACCAGAATCTTCAGCAGCCGATAACTGGAGTGTTACTAATTGTATGTGTATTTAAGAACCTCCCTTGTGCTGAAACTTCTATGCTCCACATTTCCCCTCTCAGAAGAAAAGAAGGATTTCATACAGAGCGGTATTTTCAGTTTTGGAATGAGACTTGAGAGAGTTGGATTCCAGTCCTTCTTGCTGTTGTTGTGCACATCAAGTCGAAACCGACTTATAATGACCCTAATGGGGCTTTCAAAGTAAGTGAGGTATTTACATGGCTTTACAACTTCACATGGCTTTACAAATAGCCCCAACAAGCTTCCATGGCTCAGTTGGGATTTGAACACAGGCTTCCTGAGACCTAGTCCATCACTCTGACCATTGCATGACACTGGATATCATCAGTCCTTGCTGCACCACAAAACACATTAAGTGATCTCTGGCTAATCACCATTTCAGCCTAGCCAGTTTGGGAGGATGAAGCAAGTGGGATGCAAGCCATGTCGCCTTGAGGCCATGGAAGAAAACACTAGCTAGAATTATTATAGGCAGACATATAACATTTTTTTTAAAAAAAATGTAAAGCTTTTCTCATTCCTAAGCAGAGGTTGCTCAAGTTAAAATGGATTTTGTTTCTATTTTGTAGCTGTTGTACGAACAGGTAGTCTGGGACGCTTTGCTCATCTCTTGATCTCCAGAGGCAGCTTTCGTCCTGTCCTTGTCTTAGGAACGTTGGATGCAGTTAACGCTGCAATGTCTGTTTGGGGAAGGATTTGATAAAAGCTGGCATTCATAAGCTGTTTTATTTCCCATTGTGGAAGAAAGATCAGGGTCTCGGTGCAGGAAATGCAGATGAAACCATAACATGCTTCCACAGAGGATGCCTTGGACTTTCACAGCTTGAACCAGAATGCAAAGGCATCACAGAGGAGATAATGACAAGTTGGCTTTATGCTTGGTTGTTCTTCTTGTTACCCAAGCAAATAACACCAAACACACGCTAAGTCAATTTGTGGATGCAGAGGCTGAAAATTGGCATGTTTGGTAGAGGACTGTTTCCCCCTTTGTAAAAATGCTACATCAGTACTCTTAGAAAATAAGAAAATTAGTATTTATTAGGATGAGGTGAAATAAAACAGGAACCCCAGTTCCAGCTAACTGAGACTGGGATGCAGGGGGCCATGGCACCCTCCCAGGAACCAAAGCATGATGCTTCTTTTGCCCTTTCCTAAAGAGGGTCTAAAGAGAAACATGAAAGGAAAAGGAAGCAATGTCAACACTTGAGGATATTGGTCTAGGTCTAGGCTGAAGGAAGACCAGGTCAAACCAGGTATACATCTAGGAACGAGGGCTTTCTCTCCACTATGTAAAAATGTGCTTCTTTAATCACTTCCAACTCTTCTGAATGAGGCCTACATCCAAACCAATCCATCATGCCCTGATTACATGCTTGTAATAAATTCCCTTTGCCATAGAATATAGTGATAATAGATGTGCACAGTATACATCTTTGCCTTCTCTGGGAACGGCACCCCATTACCATAAGGAATAGAAGGCAAATCCTCTTATCAATAGTTTTAGGTGGAATTTCAATTTAGATACCCGGTTGATGGATGTGGGGTTTCTACTTTACGCAATGGCCTTTTGCTGGATATGATAGAGAGCGCAGACCTTGATGGTGATGATGATGATGAAATCATTTCTGCATTATCTTTTGGTCCAAAATGAATCCCAAGCATTTTTGATAAGCAACATCTTAAAACAACTTAGCAGATTTAAAACATTATGCATAGCAAAAAGAAAAAGAAAGGAATGGCAGTTCCTAAAATATCCACCACAGAGTGGCCCAAATGCATTTAAAAGAACACTAAGGTTATGCTGAACTGAAAGGATTTTGGGGTGCCTTATGCCAAATATAGAACGAGCCAAATCTGATCCCTTCAGGGAGATAGAGTGCATTCTTTTGGGAAAGGCCCTGCCCCATTTCCTGATGTATGGAAACAAGGGACTCATCTATTGACAGTGTTGCAAAGGAGAAGCATGTCCTTCGGGTGCCAGCTACACAACCATTGGTTCTGGCCTGATGTTCACCTAGAAGGTAGTAGGACCTTCCTTCTAGATGGGCATCACACTACCTGCCATTTTATATTTCCTCCAACACTCATTTATAATGGTGGACAGGTCTCAGCTGCTCATCATAGATTGTTGAGTTGTTGATGCCACCATCCTTAGTAAATCCATCATCACGAATAAGCCACCTTGGAGGGGTGGGAAGGGAGGAGTCGTGTGAAGAAAAGCCCAGGAGACAACAGTCTGGCAGTGATGTCTTTGCACCAAGAGTAAATCCTTTGTGTGAACAGGTTGCCATTCCTGGATCATGGCAAATATCTTTCTTTCACTTGTAGCAACAGGAAAGCCTGAGTCGCCTGAAGCCTAGAAATGAAATTATACATTAAATACTGATTACGTTTTCTCTCATGCCAGCCCATATCTGTCCATCACTTTTTGAAGGTAATTTTTCTGTGAAAGAGACACTTGATTTTAAGTTGTTCTCATAGCTGAGCTACTGTTAAGTTTAATTTGGTTTGTTTTAACACACCCTGGATAACCATCTTATTTTTAAATGAGGAAGCCATTTAATGAGACCAAAGAGAACCTAGCGCTGTAATTACCCCAAATAAGTGTTTGGGGAAGTGAATGAACACATCTTAAAGAAATACTGGTAGTGTGATTAAAAAACATATCCATGTAATCTGCCCTCCTCACTTTTCTAAATAGCCTGCATACTGTTATTAAAAACTGTAAACTGCCCAGAGACTACTTGAAGTGGTATAGGGCGGTATATAAGCAGAACACTTTATTTATCCACTCTTTATCACACAATTTCTATCGCAAAACTTCTATCATCACTCCATTTTACATGTGATCCAACCAAATCAAGGTGCAACTAGACTGGCATTAGGTAGGTTTTGAATTGCAGATGTTCAAGGATATGGCTGAATCTTTGCCAAAGAAATCAGCGTGTTTGAAGAAACTTAATTTGGGCACAATGAATTATGTAATTCTTTCTTTCTTGAAGCCGACCATATTGTAAAATCTGCTTTTGAAGTATCTTGGGATACTTTAATATTTTCGGAGACGCAATAGGACAATTGTTTCAAATTGAGATCTTTGAAATCTCTGTTCTGTGTTCTATGTAGGATATAACCCTAGTAGTACTTGAAATAAAAATGAGAAGTGAGCTTGTTGTTGGTGTTTGTCATCAAGGTACCTCCAATGAATGGTCTTGGAGACAAAATGTCCCATCCTCAATAGCTCTACTCTGTTCTTATAAACACAAAGCTTTCTTTAGAGAGTCAATCTATGTCATATGTGTTCTTTCTTTTTTCCTGCTGTCTTCAACTTCTAACATTATTGTGGTGGTGGTATATGACCCATGTTTCTTTGTTTGAAGAATGGGGTGTGTGACTTAAATAGCCTTTTACAACTGCCCTTTTTGCCTCTAACAAGACTCCTGCCCTGGCTAAAGCATCACCTAGCCATGGATTTTAAAAACATCATCTAACTAAGTACTTTAAAAGTAACCTCCTGATGAAGAACATCATTCACCATGTCTGAACTTCTGGGACCTGCTTTGAAGAAGGGTGATTTACTGCACTCGAAAGCTTGCAATGTTCCTTTTTTATTTTTAATAAGGCCTATGAAGGTACCACCTGTAACATATTGTTGTAACTGTGTTTTGTGATGGCCACACGGCTCAGCTCCTTTTTACCTTAACATTATTGTCTTTTCTTTAGAATTTTGCCTTCTCATGATGTGCCAAAGTTAGGACAGAGATGGCTCAGGTTGATTTGCTCTAGGACCCATGGGTTGATCTTTCTGGTGGTCCAGGGGGTATCGCCAAACCTTTTCTTTGGCATTATACAGTAGTTCAATTTAATCAATTTTTCTCCTGCTAAACTTCACAATCCACAACTGTTAATGTTAATAATGCTCTTTTTTTGAGTCCTAGTTTTGTTCTTAATGTTCAACACTGGAAGCCCTTATTAACGTATGGAATTAACATAAAAAATGAGGAATCTGTTATGGGGAATAATTTTGACTGCTGGAATGTAAAATTTTAAAAGAATTAATTTACTTGTGTGTGTGTCACAATTAACTGTGTTGGAAGATGAATTAGTGGATGGATTTTGAAAAGGATATTGGTCCTATAGAATGTATAAATAATGAGACACTAAAAAAAATAAAATAAATAAATAAATAAATAAATAAAAATAACACTAGTCCCGAAAAGCTTTTCATATGAGGGTTGATTGAAAACTAACACCTCCATGGCTGTAACTTTTTTATTTGTTAACCGATTTTCAAAATTCATTTTGTACCCAATAGCTACATTTGGCTGCTTTTACACGACCCCTAAAATCCGCTGCAAAATGCTTGCAGAGGCGGAGCATAAAATTATTTTCCCACCAGCAGTGGACTTTAAAAAAAAATAAAGTACGACCACGCCCACTTAAGTGCGCCCCAGTGCATTTTACAAGTACCTGGTCTCGAGGAGGTAAAATCCTTGTTGCTGTTCCTTGTTGCTGTTTTAAAGCATTGCATGCCTGGCCCTCCTCCACTTTTTGTTTGTTTTTGTTGGGTTCCTCCCTTTTAACAGACAGGAATCCTAATGGGCTGGAACAATTAGCTGCTGCAGATGGCAGACAGAGGTGAGCCTGCATTTTTTTTCTCTCTCCCCTCACCGTAGACAGAAGCAATAGAATCAGAGTGCGGGAGGTGGGAACACAAGGAGCAGAACAAAAACCACGTTGGGGGGATCTGCATTTAAGTTGCCAGCGGATTTTAGGGGTCGTGTAAAAGCAGCCTTTGACCTCTATGTAATGCACTATTCACTTTTTGACATTGTCCCCATCCCTTTCCACTCACTTGCGCCAACCTGTGACTAGTTGGGCAAACCCATCACAGAAGAATTTCCATGGCTGTACTTGACACCAGGATTGAATGGCAGCTTTCACCTTACCGTCAGAATCAAAGCGATGTCCCTTAAGGTGCTCTTTCATTTTTGAGAAGAGATGAAAGTTGCACGGTGCAAGGTCGGGACTGTACGGCAGGTGTGGTAGAACTTCCTTGAACTCCAGGCACTGCAATGCCTCTTGTGTTTCACAACTCATGTTGTGCTGCAGAATAGGGTCCAAATCTGGATGCGACACAATTATGCGAGGAAATTCTCCAACATTTTCACGTAGCGTTGAGAGCTTAATGTGGTTCCCTGTTCCAAGAAGTCAATGAGCATGACACCTTGGAAATCCCAGAAAACTGCCACCATGACTTTCCCCGGAGATTGGACCACCTTACAGCACCTGCAATTCATGGAGGTTCTACTGCACCTGCTGTACAGCGCCGACCTTGCGCTGTGTGACTTTCACCTCTTTCCAGAGTTGAAAGAGCACCTTAAGGCAATTCACTTTCATTCTGATGGTGAGGGGAAAGCTGCCATTCAATCTTGGTGGATTCTACTCCAATGGGTTTGCCCCACTAGTCACAGGTTGGCACAAGTGCGTGGAAAGGGATGGGGACCGTGTTGAGAAGTGATTTGTGCATTACATAGACAACAAATGTAGCTATAAGATACAAAAAGAATTTGAAAATCAGCTAACAAATAAAAACATTATATCCATGGAGGCATTACTTTTCAATCAACCCTCATAGATGAAATGCCCCCTATTGCACCCAGTTGGAACTGCAGCTAAGGGCGAGAACCTGCAGATTGCAGGTACTGACAGGTGTTATGAGTAGGGCCTGACTGTATTGTCTCTGATGATGGTAAGGAGACGAGGGAGGGAGACAGCTTTCAGCAACGCCTTGCCGCCAGCTTCTAGACTGTAACGCCCATGGCTTTATATAGAAACAGACTGGGAAAGGCATTGACACTTGCTAGGAAGATGAAGTATGCAGCTGCATGGAAATGGAGCAGGAAATGGACTCAAGGAAGTAAGGCCCCTCCCCCCCCCCGGTCTGAGCCTGGACTGCAGTCCATACCCACCTCCTGCCTGAATAGTCCAGTCTTCCTGAAAACATTACTTTTCCATTCTAGATAAATCTTCAGAGAATCAGCTTCAGAAATCTGGTGGGGTGGGGTGGGGCAGGGAGATGTATATTTCCTTTATTCATCTTTGGTGCACAACCTGGAGTTCAGGGCTCTGCTGTTTCATTTGCACCGGTCTCTTTGTTGTTAGGAGACTTTGGAACTCAGTAATTGTTAGATGTTGTGGAGATCGCTGGTGATGATAACTAGTATGCACACACACACACAGAGAGAGAGAGAGAGAGAGAGAGAGCAGGGGGTATTTTCATTGTGAATACATTTTTTCAAGTAAGAACTGTTCGATGCCGTCCACGGTGACGCTTATTATCAGTGCTCAGAACCAGCAACAAGGAACTCCTCTTTGGCCCCCAGCCTCTGCTTCAAGGACAGAACAAGCATGGCAAGGGATGAAAGGTCTTTCTCGCCTGCCGGACCGCCCCGCACCCGCAACACACCCAGTGAGTGCAAACGCTTAGCAAATTGAGGTCACCCTGTTCCTTCCGTAAAATGACCTCTAATGGATAGTGACTGTGGGTGTGGGTTCTGTAGTCAGTTGTCTATGTTTGTGAGCAGAGGTAGGGCAGGTGTTGGTTTGATGTTGCATATTTCATCTTCCTAGCAAGCGTCAATGCCTTTCCCAGTCTGTTTCTATATAAAGCCATGGGCGTTACAGTCTAGAAGCTGGCGGCAAGGCGTTGCTGAAAGCAGTCTCCCTCCCTCGTCTCCTTACCATCATCAGAGAGAATATAGTCAGGCCCCACTCATAACACCTGTCAGTACCTGCAGGTGCTGTTTATATGGTTACAGAAAAATATTTTAAAAATGCATTTTAAAAACAGAGAAATAAATCCTCCTGTCCTTGGAGTTCTCTAGCTATTTCACATAAAGCCCATCCTGCCTGTGAATCTTGTACAGAGGCTGCAAGGTGCATCATTCCAAGGCTCTGAGCTTGAATTCCATCTGAAAAGAGGTTAAGGTCAGACAGAACTGTGATGTGTTTATAGTGCCAAAGACCCCTGAACTGCAGACAAGAGTGCTGACGCCAGGAACAAAAATTTGGGGAAGGGTCCACTGGTGAACCAACATGGCTTTCTAAATCAGCCCTTGGTCCTGTTGTCAAGATTTAAGAAAGAAAGATGGGGACAACATTAGCCCTCCTCCAGTCAATGGGGACTTCCCCTGTTCTCCAGGACTTCTCAAAGATTATTGCCAATGGCTCTGAAATTACTTCTGCCAGTTCTTTTAATATCCTTGGGTGTAACTCATCTGGTCCAGGAGACTTAAATTCATTTAATGTTTCCAGATGTTCCTGTACTATCTCCCTACCTATTCTATGTTGCAATTCCCGTCCTGCCTCATCTACTCTTTGTCCCAGCGGATCTCCTTCTTCCTTTTGGGAGAAGACAGAGGCAAAAAAAAGTGTTGAGTAGTTCTGCCTTTTCCTTGTCTCCCGTTAGTAACTGATTATCATTGCCACGCAGAGAGCCTATCGCTTCCTTATTTTTCCTTTTGCTGCGGACATAACTAAAGAAACCCTTTTTATTATCTTTGATGTCTCTGGCTAGTTTAAGTTCGTTTTGCGCTTTAGCTTTTTTTACCATCCCCCTGCATATATTAGCTGTTTATATTCCTCTTTGGTGCATTTCCCATTTTTCCATTCCTTGTACTTGTTTTTCTTTATAGTCAGCTGAGTTGAAAGTTCTTTAGTAAACCATTGTGGTTTCTTTAGACCTCTCCTATTTTTTTTTCTTGTTGGAACAGTTTTAAATTGTGCCTTTAATATCTCGGTTTTAAGGAACTCCCATCCATCTTGGACTCCCTTCTTTTTTAGTGTTTCAGTCCATGGAATCACAGCCAATAATTCCCTAAGTTTACCAAAATTGGCTTTCTTAAAGTCCAGGATTCTTGTCTGACTATGCTTAGCTTCACCTTCCAACTGTATAACAAATTCCAAGAGGGCATGGTCACTTTTACCTAACGTTCCTACCACTTCGACCCCATTTACAAGGTCCTCCTTATTGGTTAAGACCAGATCTAAAATGGTTTTGCCTCTGGTTGCCTCCTCTACCTTCTGGACCATGAAATTGTCTGCAAGGGCAGTAAGGAATTTGTTAGACCTTGCATTCCTAGCTGAGTAGGACTGCCAGCATATATCAGGATAGTTAAAATCGCCCATTACTACTACATCTCTCCCTTTTGACTGTGTGGCCATCTGCTCACAGAAGGCATCATCGAACTCCTCGGGCTGGTTTGGGGGTCTATAATATACTCCTACAGTGACATCCCTCCTTTTTTTTACACCCCTGATTTTAACCCAAATGCTCTCAACCTGCTTCTCCTGCTGTTTATTTTGTATTACTTCAGCAGTGTAAATGTCCTTAATATATAAAGCTACACCTCCTCCTTTCTTAGTCGGCCTGTTCTTTTGAAACAAGTTATACCCACCAATGGCCACATTCCAATCATACGTCTCATCCCACCATGTTTCAGTGATGCCAATTATGTCATATTCATTTTGGTGTATTAGTAATTATTCTATACCAATATTTTAAAAGAATCAAACAAATATATTGAAAATGTAATTAAGATAATACTAAAAACACATTTAAAAGCAGCAAGGACAACAATACATTTTAAATACCCCTCTCAGATAGCCAGTCACACAAGAAAAGCCTGCTTTCAGAGAATGGTCTTCGGCTTCTGGAAGGTCAGTGAAAAGGGAGCCAAGTACCAATTGTGTGTCACCTCATCAATAACTTGTTGCAGGTAACTTGTTACAGGTAACAAATTATAAATTATGGCAATTAATAGTTGCAGGTGACTAGTTATAGGTAGCAGCATTACATGTAGCTAGTTACATATAAAGCTCTGGTTTTTTTACACCAAGGTCAATTTATATCAGGGGGAAAGGGTGTGATTTTTGCTCCAAATTGAATATGGACAGAAATTGCACCTCCTTTTTGCTGGAGATATTCAGCATACCTTTAAAACCCTGCTACAAGTGCCGCATTCTGTATCATTAAAATATTTGGTGTCTGCTTTGGAAACCGCACACAAGAGAGTCTTGGCAGTCAAACCTACATACAGTGTTCAAAGGAACAATAAAGAGGCACATTGGCTCTCTTGAGTCAAAGTGGCCATTGCAGCTGGGAACAATAGGTGATGTATTCTCTGTTTGCTGTCATCTTCCCTTTGGCTCCGGCTCTGGGGTCATCTATTTGAGCAGAGGACTGCAGCATCTCAGTGCAGACAAGCAAGGAGCTACAACACAAAGACAAACAGAGTTGGCAAGGGTGGGAGAACGCTCATGGATGAAAAATGTGGTTTTTCAACAAAACAGCCCTGGTCTGCGGGACCGTGTTATCTCAAATCCTTTAGAATAAGTAATTATCTCCCAAATACCTTGGTCCCTGTTGCAGAGATCAATCACAGCCGGTCCCATTGGTCAAAACCTCTCTTGGTTTATAGGGGAAGAGCTGCAATGGGCCAATTCAGGAGATGGAAACTGGGCACCTTCCTACTGTACCTGTGGGTTGTCATGGGCAAATGCGACTTGAGAGGGTTGCTTTTGTCAGCCTGTCTTCTCTTCCAGAGGTGGGCCCTGCCCAGTGTGCATCCCATGAAGCTGAACGGAGTCCATTGTTAGCAAATGGGCTTGGCAACCATCTTACTTACAGGCTGGGGCAAGACATGGCGCCTGGACTGTGCTTGATGTTGGATCACTATTTGTGCTGACCTTGCTTACCGAGCATATGCTCTTCCAGAATCCAAGCTGTTCTGGTCACCCTAGTGGACCAGTGCTTTCTGCTGCTTTCTTTTCTATGGCAAAGATTTTCTTGTCAAAGCAAGCATTTGCTTCGTAACTTTTGTTCCTTTCTCTCACTCTGCTTTTCTGTCTATTGCTCAATAGAGCTTGGAAGAATAATATTTTGGACTACATCTCCCAGCATTCACCAGCACCAGCAGCACTTGTGCTGCAGCCTTTGGGAAATACCCAATTCCATCCCTTCCAGCAGCCAATTCTGTTGATTGCACACTGAAAATTATCTGGTAAACATATTACAAAGCAAAGCTTCCTGTGCTACTTTCTTCTCAGATGGCTTGAACTACCGTCCCACAACCCAGTGGATGGGATGGGACTTGTAGTCCAGCATGTTAGGAAAGTGGAATTCTATCTTCTTCTGAGTATTAACTTCCAGAACACATTGAACTGTCAAAACTAAATGCCTTGCCAGCGTTCCCCATCTACTCATGGCTTTCCTGAATATGTATAAGCAGGATGAGTATCAGGAAAGAAAGAACCATGTTGTATTAGATGCCAAGTTGGCTTGAAGAGTGACATCAGATCTTCTTAAGAGTGTCTTTCATACAGTATCTACAAGCCATTTATTTACCCCTCAATGGCAGGCATTTTCCAGGCACTTTGGGACTTGCAAGTCACAACTCACTGTCAAGTCTGAGTTGAGTCCGACTGGTGACTTCACTCAAACTCAACTTGGGGGTTTCAAGAGGCACTCACGACTTGATTCACAGCTTGAACCTACAGTATTTGTCTGAGGGCGTTTATACACGACCCCTAAGCTCCGCTGCAAATGGCTCCCAGCTCCGGAGCTTAAAAATGTTTCCCTACCAGCTCCGGAGCTAACAGAAAATTAAGTGCGACCCCACCCACCTAAGCGAGACCCAGCGCACCTTTCAAGTACCTGCTCTGGGAGAGTGAAAAATTTTGATGCGGAGAGTGCCAGGCTCTCCTCGCTTCTTTTTGTTGTTGTTTTTTGCCTCCTGCCCCTTTAAGAGGAACCAGGAAGTCCACCGGCACTCCGAGGTAAGAGTGCATTCTTTTCTCCCTTTTTTAATCCCTCCCCTCACGCAGACAGAACAAGGAAGTGCGGAGGGGGTGGGAACGCAGGGAGAGCGACAAACCCTCAAGATCTCTGGTCCAAATTTAAGGGACCAGCTGATCTTAGGGGTCGTGTAAAAAGGCCCTGAGTCGTGCTATTGAGTCTCTATGGGACTCTCTACCTGTTGCCGCCATTGCTGCTGCCCTGCTGCCTCCATCTTCAGAGGCAGCAGCCTGGCAGAAGCCAGCCTCTGCCCACTCATGCACTGCCCAGCCGAGAAGCCAGCACATGCCCCAATTTCCTTTCCCAAAGCTGGCCTTAGGAGAGAAGTAGCAAGCACACACTAATTCTTATTCTGTTGGGAAACTAGTAGGTTACAGCCAAAGGCACTAGGAGCAAAGGAGTAAATTAGTTCCAGCTCATTACTGTAGGCTTTAACTTAGCCTAAAGCAAGTCTAGATTGATTTCATCCAGTCGTGTGGGTCGCTGGCTCTTCCTAGCTGGAAATGAAATGCTGCAAAAAGTGTCTCTGTCTGGTGGTCATTCCATGGTTTAATCACTAGGTGGCACTGGATTTGATTGTACTAACTAGATTAATTTGTTCTGTTTTTGTGTGTGAGAGAGAGACAGTTCTTTTTATGGCTTCTTCAGTGGCATTTCCCATAAGCCTCTTGTGAATGGCTCCCTGATTAAGCTGGGACTTTGCCTTGGCAATGACTATTATTCTGCTGTGTTCTAATGTCTTTCTTGTTTAGTAACTCTGACTTGACCTGCCAGTTTGGTAGGACTCCTGGCTCCGCAGCAATGGTTGCTGTTTTTGCCTTAATTCTGACACGTGGTTTCCCTCTTACCGCCGTTCAAAAAGCCCTTGTTTGCAAACTGCTGCAGTTCTCATGTTTCCACAATGTATTGATGAGCCCCCCCACCCCAAATGAATAACCAAGGCACCAAGAACAGAGCTGACTTCCATACTTGGCTTTCCACACTGCAAATCAGAGCTTAGCTCTGTGTGCCAGCTTTCCAAGCTGGGGTGGAATTGGGGTGGAACAAGTGGGGCTGTGTTCCAAGACATCAACATTTAGGGCGCTTTTACACGACCTCTAAAATCCGCTGGCAACATAAATTCGGACCAGAGATCGTGGGGGTTTGTTCTGCTTCCTGTGTTCCCACCCTTCCGCACTCCATTGCTCCTGTCTGCACGAGGAGAGGGAGAAAAAAAGGGAGAAAAGAATGCAGGCTCACTTCCGCTCACCTCTGTCTGCCGTTGGAGCAGCCCCATAGGGATTCCAGGCTGATAAAGGGGCAGCGGGGACAAAAAACAAACAAAAGGCGAGGAGAGCCAGCATCCACAGCTTTATAATCTGCATCAGAATTTTTTTTACCTCCGGAGACCAGGTACTTGTAAAATGCACTGGTGCACGCTTAGGTGGCTGTGGCCGTACTTAATTTTTTTTTAAAGTCCGCAGCTGGTGGGAAAACAATTTTAAGCTCCGCATCTGGGAGCCCTTTGCCTCAGATTTTAGGGGTCATGTAAAAGCAGCCTTAGAGTGATGAAATCTAGAGGCGAATCTATTGCTGAGCAGAACATCAACAGCAACACTTCCCAGCCTTATCCACTGCCTCCCTCCACCACCACCCCACTTCTCTGAAAGCATGAGCCATCTATTTCTTTTGGTGAAAGACATTCTTTTTGGGGGGATTGTCTTCCTTTTCCACGAAGGACATTGCACCCATCCCTTGGCAAAGCACAGGGATGCCAGCACGTCTTTCAGTCCAAGTCCTAAGTCTGTGTCTGAGTCTTTGGTAACAAGTCCCAAGTCCAAGTCCTTGATACTGAGTCCCTATTAAAAAATAAGCAAAGGAAGGGCAGGATGGCTTCCGAGTTGCAAGTTGAGTCTGTGTCTTTAAAAAAAACAACCCAAACCAACCAAGTCTAATCCAGGTCTAACTTGACAGCAAGTCCCACGACTTGAGTTCCCCATCCCTAGTAAATCGTGAATGAGGTGGGTGAGTCACTACCGCTTGAATGGAGTACCCAACTGACTGGCCTTGTTTCCAGACTGTGCAGCAGAACTTAGCTTCTGCACCTTGAAGCTGTGTCTTATTTTGTCACTACTTGAGGAAAACAGCAGACAGAATTTGTGGTGGAAACCCTGAATGGAGCTGCATCCAGAGGTCCCTCATCCCTTATTGAGGACTCAGCGTGGAAGCGGATAAGCAACCGGTGCAGCTTTCTGAGGGAATGGCGTCATGGGCTTCCTGACAGCTGTGCTGGTAGGTTTCTGGCAGCCATGTTTCCAGTGCTTATTGATTTCCAGGTTGTTTCCAATGGGTGTTCCCTCACCCATTTGGGTGCCAAACTGTAAAAAAAAAAAAAAAAAGAAATGAAATATAACTTGTGGCACTGCCAAATCCAGAGCATGAAAATATCAGAGAAATGAAAATGTAATTTTGCCAGCTAGTCACATATAAAAATAAAACTAAGGATAAGGATAAGAAAACAAGGGGGCACATTATAGTCTATACATTACGACCTTAATATACCGCATTTGAGCATAAGGATATTGTAGAGGGAAAAGCTACAAGCTTGTAAACTGTAGCTTGGCACCTGCCACCTTCATTAAAATTCTATACAAACGATGTTAATTATTCTTTTGTTTTAAATAATCAGATTAGCCACAGCCTACCAGCTCATGCTGTATTTACAATGTTGGCCTGCAGTTGCCCACATCAAACAGAGGAGGCGATTCCCAGGCAAAATTAACGACATTTTCCTGAAGTCTCGCAAGTTCAATTATTTTCATTTAACGGGCTGGACTTAATGTCTCTCAGTGTCAGTTGGAGCATCACCTGCATACCCGTTCCTCGCTGGTAAACAAAATGTCCCTGCTGTGATTTTTCCACGAGGAAGGTGCCCATGCATACACCTCCAGCCAGCATGCACGGGCGGCGTGGAGAATCAGAGCAGGGACACTCTGCTTACCAGGGAGGAATGGGCCACACGGACCGCATGTTACCGCTGCGCTTGTGCCAAGCAAAAGGATGTTGACCAAGAGAATCACATCTTTCGCATGGCTGCAGAATGCAGCAGATTGGATTGGCATTCTCACGGGCCTTGGGAAGCTTTGTTCTTGAAGAAATGATGGCAAAGCCCCTTCTCTGCTTCTGTGAGTGATGGAAGACTGCCCCCCCCTCCGTCCTTGTCCTCAGGCAGGCGGTCTTTGGGTGGGGCAAAGCAAATAGTGGGCAGTGCTGAGCAGGACACACAGATATCCATATTCGTCCACATCCAACCATCTGTTCTTATGTATGGTTATATAACAGGCAATGGCCATTGCCGGAAAGCCAATGCAAAACAGTGAATAGAGGTTCGGGCTGGGGCTCTGGAGACCTGAATTTAAATCCCCACTCAGCCATGGAAACTCAATTGATTGTTGACAATAGTAAACCTCTCCTTGCATGTCTCATATACCTTGATTGACCTTACTAAGGTTGCCTTAAGTCAAAAGGAATTTGACAACACCTAGCAGATGTTTTCACCTCTAATTCCACAACAGCCAATTTCAGAAGAATTTGAAATAAGGAATGCATTTCATGCATCTGCCTGTTGCCTGATGAAAGGACTGTCAGGGTGTGATCCTCCCTACACCTGGGGAGGTTCCATCTTCAACACCAACAACCCAACACCCAGAGGCCCAATTTGTAAAATACAGTGGAACCTTGACTTACATGCTGCTTGCCTTGCAGCATATTTGACTTGCAGCAAGAAGGGGCCTGTTTGACTTGCGTTGTGGGCTCTGACTTACAGCTCGGAACCCCGGCGCAAGGCCCCAGAATCGGGTGGCAGCCATGACCCAGCATCACGGCTGCCGCCTCCAAACTGCTCCTGCCTTCTTCCTCTCCTCCGACAGCAGTGGCTTCGGCGAGGCCAGCTCTGAGCACCTGGAGCTGGTCCTCAGCCTCGCCGAAACCGCTGCTGCTACCGGAGGAGAAGAAGGGCCGGGAGCTTGGGGCTGGCCTCGCTGGTTAGACAGTCGACTCAGTCTTGTAAAAAATCTGGCTGCAGAATTCTGGTCCACAATGGAAGCATTTTAGTTGGGGAGCTGTAAAGTTGTGGGACTCTAATGGTAAGCATAGAGTTGTTCAGAACTTGGAACGTCAGGTTAAAAATCAGTAAAACTTAAATGTTAGACATTGTTGCTATGAACATTAAAAAGTGGAGGCGTATAACTTGTGGACTATAATTCCACTGTCTCCTCCTCTCTTTGAAGAGACATTTCATTTACATCCCCGGAAGGAATCTCCTATCCCAGTCAAATTTGTGTTAAATTGCTGTTTTCAGGGGTCTTTTTCATAATCTGGAACGGATTAATCCACTTTCCCATTACTTTCTATGGGAAAAGTTTGTTTGACTTAAGGCATGTTTGACTTATGTCTAGACCTCCGGAATGGATTAGTGACGTAAGTCAAGGTTCTACTGTACCGACTTTCTCATTATCTGGCATCTTGGTGGATATGCTCTCTCCCCCCCCTATTTTTCTTGGACTGGCAGTCCATAGAAGGTGGTGAGCCAGTGACCCATAGAGTCCCAACATGACATCTAAGCTCAGACACTCACCTCTTACAGTACTCTGAGGGATGGTCTTTGTGGGTGCCCTTCCTGCCTCTTCAGCATGAAACATTGCATCTCATCGCATTTCAACAACTAACAAAATGAATGTGGCATAATTTCTTCATGCTCAGACCATGTTGTATTGCAGCAAAATTACATACTGTACACTGATCTGCGAGCAGCAGAATCCATGTGCTTCTCGTGAAGAGCCCGGCTTCAGCAGTCAGTGTTCTGAAAGGCCACACCACATACCCAGGAGTTTCGGTGGTGGTCTTTTTCTTGATCCCACCACATTCTAGTGAATTGTCTGCTGGAGAGAGTGAGAGAGGACTTTCTTCATGGCTGTTCCCAAGCTGTGGAACACCTTGATAAAGCAGCAAGCTCCTCCCCTTCTTCTATTGTCCCGCTGTTGGGAGGCAGCGACGTTTTCTCTTCAAGCAGGCTTTTGGAACTGACTGGTTGATGCAGAAGGAGATTGTGGTCACACTGTTGCTCTGTTTCTTCAGTTGTGTTTTTTAAAA
Source organism: Phrynocephalus versicolor (assembly GCA_023846285.1). Lineage (NCBI taxonomy): Eukaryota > Metazoa > Chordata > Lepidosauria > Squamata > Agamidae > Phrynocephalus > Phrynocephalus versicolor. The sequence continues at coordinate 19,567,382 of JAHTLZ010003547.1, forward strand.
TTGCTTTTTCAATTGGACTTTTAATCCACCTCTCTTATTTAACAGTAGTGTAGAAGAAAACTGGAAGCAGTGGTGCTCATTACAACAGTCTCAAAAAATGACTTCTCACTGTTTTGCCTCCACTAAAAACAGCACTTTCCTGAGAGCCAATGGGTCCTCCTTGTCAAACCACTCTCAACACTTTGTATTAAGCTGGCCACAATTTTGCATTGCTGGGGGAAAAAATTATTTCTGCCCCAGCTACTGTGAGGGTTGCAGCTAAGCTTAGAGGGAATAAGGAAGCTGGGTAGGTAGTCATGGATTTATTTATTTATTTATTTATTTATTTATTATGCAAATCAGAAAGTCCAGGGGCTTTGACCCTGTGAGCCCTGAGACCAAACACACTGGCTAGAATATTTTCTGTCCGAACTGTATTTTAATTTCAATATTATTTGAAGCCTTCTCCACTCTCCCTTTTTATTTGAAGAAAGGCGAGTCACAAATCCCATAACTACATAAAAGCAATAAAAATAGATAGGACTCCCCATTCTTTGGTTCAGTCACCACGAAATTCACCACAGAGATACGCTAGCACAGACACATCCATCGGGGACAGACGGACTCCTGGCATGAATGTGTTTGGCAGTGTCTGCCCTCAGTTGGGTGATAACAATGCAAACAAAGTTAGGAACAAATGGTTTCCAGCCAAACCAGGATTCTCTTTCAATCCTCAGTCCCCAAGTCAAGGTTTTGCCAAAATGACATTGGAGGGTGCCAGACTCGACACATGGGCCTTTGAAGAAAACAGGATTTGTTCCATGCAACTGGGTACAGAAAATGTGCTTGTGAGCGTGTGTGTGTGTGTGTGTGTGTGTTTTGTAGCCAACTTCCCTAGCGAGATGACACTTTTATAGAAAGGAACAGCTCCAAGAAAGGGAATTGAAATGGGATTATAGAAACCAGCATCACACAAAAGGGGAGCTGCCGTGAAAGTCTTTGGGCCTTCATTGAAATCATTGTCTGCTTAGGTTCGTTAAGGAGCTGGCCTCTCCAAAATCGTCAACATCAGCATCAGGAGAGTCCCTGGCAAAAGCCCCCCCTTCCTGTTTTTATTTTTTTCCTGCCCTTCAAGGAGAAGAGAGGAAATCAAGTCACCCTCCTCACAAGCTGCCTCCTTTCCTTCCTGCTGTGCAGTAACAGATGGCATCAGCAGGGACCTGAGCAGAAGGCTTAGCAAAAACGGCACATCAGAGCGGCAGATATCCCTTGCTTAAAGCCAACCCCCTGAGTCCCGATGCAGCCGTGTTTTCAGGCTGATGTAGGAAAGCTCTTAGGCTATGTTCACACATCCAAAAGGTCTCTCCGCTTGATCACATTTTCCTTTTTCGTGGAAGGTCACATGATAGTTATCACAGGATCAATGTCACATGACAAGAGTTCAGACCTCTATGTGAGGTTTTGCACTATTTGACAGGAAATGGCCCGTGGTTGTCCACACGACCACTGTGTGGCATTCTGGTTTCACAAATGTTATTTCCCATTACCCCTGCCCCTCTTTTAAAAAATTAATACAGAGACATCAGTTTATCCATGAAATGTCAGTGTGCTCTAAACACAGATTTCAAGTACTTGTGCCTTATCTGCTGATAGATTGTCATTGTCATCAATGGCAAGGAGCTGACCGACTACTGCACTGTGTGTTTCAGGCTCCACCATACTCTCTTCTCTTCTCATATTTCTCTGGTGTAGTCTATGGACATCAATGGAGTTGATAATTTGTTGGTGGTTTTGTCAAAATCCTCCTTAAAAATCTTTTGAATTTTATAGGATGTTCTCTTGATTTCATAAATCTGCCTTTTACTTTCTTCCTTTTTGCACAATTGAAGAGTCATGTGCCAAAGGATCCATGATTTCTCTGGTGTTAGTCCGTAGACATCAATAGGATCAATACTTTGTTGGTGGTTTTGCAAAAACCCTCCGTAAAATCCTATGAAACTGAGATAATTGATTGACTTCATAGATCTGCCTTTCCCTGGCTTCCTGCTCTTTCCACTACCTACACCCTCAATGGAAAACCAATGGCATAAGGAGAAATCAACACATCGTCAGTTGCCCTAAGGACAAACTGACACAGAATGGGGGCACAAAAATTAGCAGTGGACAAAGGGTTTGTCTGTGATGGCAACATATTGTACAAATAAATATTCCCAGACCATGGATTCACAAAGAACCCAGCCAAAAGCTATGTGGTACAGAATGCAGAATTAAGTAGTAGTAGAGTCCCGGCTGGCATGATTTTCTGCAGATTCAGCACATTTTGGGGAAATGAATGCAAAGTACACTCATCAATGCCACATGTGAGAAGGATCTTGGAATTCTGGTACATCATAAGCTGAATAGGAGCCAACAGTGTGATGTGGCCACGAGAAAAGCAAATGCCATTTTCAGCTGCAATATAACTCTTGGTCCAATTCCCTCCAGGAACCACCACCACCACCAATATCCCCCAAAAGACCTCCCTTTATTTATTTTTTAAAACCCCTTCCCAGAAGACTAGGAGGCGTGCACATTTTTTTCCTTCCCCACCTTTCCCAGGGCTGGCCTCTCTAGGAACGCCAACTCAGTTCATTTAACCCTTGAAGCAATGGGTGGCCAAAGCTAATTTTCCCTTCCTTCCTATCCCCCTTTTCTCACCCCAGACCTTTCAGATGGATGAGGAGATCGTGAGTAGCTTCCCAAGCGCTCCCCAAGCCAGCCGAGCACCACCACCCCATCCCCCTACTGGCTCCCACCTCTCCTACTTCTTCACCATTGCCGACGGCACCATGGTGGTGGGCAAAATGGGGCAAAGCCGCAGGGCACTAGCGCCGCCTCCTCATCTCCCCCCATCTCCCACCTCTCCTGCTTCACCGCCGCTGCCACCACTGCCACCGCCACCGTACACCTTGGTGGCAGGTGAAGTGGGGCAAAGCCACAGGGCACTGGTGCCGCCTCCCCCCTAACTTGATATTGATCCCAGTATAAGTTGAGGGCCTTTTTTCAGTCAAAAATAAGGGCTGAAAAACTCGACTTATACTTGAGTATATATGGTAATTCCTGGATTGCAACAGGGGATTAAATAATCAACTCCCCCCTCCCACTGTCCTCCACATACACTATCATTAATGGATAAGGTGTGACTGTAGCCAGTAGTTCTGATTACAGTTTCAATAAAATTCATGAAACCAAACTTTATGGTCAACATCCTATATGTATACTGGCATCAAAATGAAGCCAAAGAGGGAAAATGCAGTTTAATCTTTGGATTAAACATGTTCCTGCCTATAGTCTGTTTGTTCTTTACTTACTCCAGGTTCATATTTATAACCAGTTAATTACTAAAGGCCACATAAGCTTCTGGTACTCTGCTGTGAAAACAACAGAGGGTATTAAAATCTGCTTTCAATGTTTTCACAGCTAAAAGAAATTGGGAGCATTAAATGATATGAAAGCTGTCATTATATAATGGTAAATGGAGACTCACACCTTTCTGATCATACAGTATTTCAAATCTGGAAAATGTCAGTGTATTTTACCTATTCAGCCCATAAACCTTAGTTTGTAGTCCTTGTTGTATTTATTTAACTATTGTTATTTATTTAACAGCAAAAGACTTTCAGCTTCACAGTATTTACAGATTTCCATGTTCACTCAAGCTTCAGAACCACAGTTGTTGGGACCAGTCCAATATATCTGTAAGCCTTACTAACAACTAGTAAAAAGTTAGGGTATTAGTATTGTTTCCATATTCGAAAGGCCTGGGGTGATTTTTTAAAAACTCTCCTGTCTCTGTCTCAGGCCTCCTAATGAATAAATAACAGATTAACCACAGATAATCTGTCCACACTGCACTATAGGCTGGCATATGGATTGCTGTTGGAACGGTTAGGATTGGATCAAACAGGGGCATCCACATATGCTTCCCTTTATATTGACCATACTTCCGCTTTAAGAGCTCTCCTGCACTTTATGGACCACTGTCAGGCCTCTATCTATCTATCTATCTATCTATCTATCTATCCATCTATCTATCTATCTATCTATCTATCTATCTATCTATCTATCTATCTATCTATCTACAGTAGCACCTTGTATAACGTAATTAATTCGTTCCAAATTAAATAACGTTATACAAATTTTACGTTGTACAAATTGAAATTTCCCATAGGAATGCATTGAAAACAGATTTAATCTGCCCCCCACCACTCCCCCTTTCCCTCAAACTCAGACTTCCCTGTCGTCTTTTTTACTGGTCCCGGCGTGGCCGCGGTGTGGCCTGCTCCTTTGGATGTCGCAGCCCCGCGGCCCCTCATTGTCCTTCTCCACCGGCGCGGGGATCTCGGGTTGTTGCGGCTCCATGGGTCGCCGCTGC
>JAHTLZ010003547.1:19581654-19602847 GCA_023846285.1 Phrynocephalus versicolor
TCTATATCTATATCTATATCTATATCTATATCTATATCTATATCTATCAGGGCTTTGTGAGCATCCCTCCAAAGGGTCCACTGAATAATACAACTTTCTACCCCTGGCTCCTTGTACAATAAGCTATAATGATTAATTAGCACCAATTTATGCCTTTGGATTGCATAATTACCAAGTAAATTGACAACTACCCCTTTTTACTTTCCTTGTTTTCCTTGGTGTGTTTACTTTATGAATGGGTGAGATTCTGCAAGGCATGATAACGTGTCAGAAATTTCCTCAATCAAGAGTGCAGTATATTATCTTTTGATTTAAAACCTTTCCACAAAGGACTGTTTTTCCACCACTGGTAAAACAGAGGCAAGGCATTGATTTAGAGTGACCCTAATAGTACTTGAGAGATTTAAGGAGTGGTTTTAGCAGTGCCCCCCTCCCCCATGAGTTTCCATTCTCAATAAGGGTTTTGAACTCAGCTCGTTTGAGTCCTCATCCATCACTCTATCCACAACCCTACACTCGGTGTAGTTTATAAGTTAAAGATTTAGCATTTTCCCTTCTCTTCCTCTTGGATTGTATGATGACGACCTGCTCTTTAGGATAACATGTGCAATTTTTTTTATTTATTTTTTTGTCAGACCACTATCTGCAGCAGCAAAGGTTGCACTACCATCTTAAAAACAAACATGCTATAAAGGTCCTGCCAATTTTTTCTACACAGCTGGGATTCATTCTGAATTCACTACTTGCCAACTATGTGACCTGGCTATTTGTATGAACTCTAGGCAGTTATACCCCTGCCCAGAAGACCTCTTCACACATGTCATGTCTAGTTGCGCCCTTTAGTCATCCAATCCTGAGTGTGAACTACAAATATAATAATCCCCAGAGATTTGTGGCAGTGCTAGGTATCAGTGGGTATTGTAGTCCATTGTGCTCAGTCAGCGCCAGATGGGGAAAGATGTGTTGAAGTTGTGTATCTAGAAGTCTGAGGGGGGACTAACATGCATTTAAGCAACTAGTTAGCTAATCAATTGGCTGAAATAGCTGCAGGTTTCTGTTGATTTCTGAATAATGTGTGATATACTCAACAGGCACGTTATTTAGAGAGGTCCAGCTTTGATTCTCAAGCCACTGACTAAGCAGTTCCTGTTTATACTACACTTTCCTCAGCAACTCACGTGGGAGATTAGAAGAGGGAAATTCCAGAGGAAGCTCCCTTTGAGTGAGCTGGCCTGGGCTCTTGTTCCGTCTTGTTCCACATTGTTGACACTGGCCAGAATCCTACTGGGACTTTTATTCAGGAGTGAATGAACTCACATAAACTACACTGGCAAATTCCAGTTAGTTAATGAGACATCAGTCGCATGTGTCTGCTTGTGCACCCAGTTGTGGGACCCAACACCTCATTGATTAGCTGTAATTTGCTGCCATCCATTCTTGAGAAAAATCCTAGTAGTCACTCTCCTCTGTTTCAGAAGGAAGCTATCTTGGAGATGCCAGTGAATGAACCAAGGACTTTCTGCACATAAGGCACACACTTAACATCTGAGGCATGGCAACTCCACCAAGAAACAGTGTGCCTCCCCTCCCACATGAGAGAAAAAGTGGGAACTGCAAGAAATATTGCCATCTACCCCTACCTTCCAGGATCCCATTCTTACACTTGTTACTCAAGCAGAAGCAATTTCTGGACGGACTGGGTATCTGTGTGGCTTGTATACAAAATAAAAGAAAATTAAAAGTTGCATCTGCAACTTTCAAGCCACCAGAAATGTCTTGGAGCCTTGATCCTCTTCAGTTCCTCTTCAGACTGTTCCTAGTACCATCCTTCTTTTTATTTACAAAACACATATAATTCTGCAGACCTGGGAATTCCTTGGCTTTGTACCGGCCGCCATCTTATTTGGGAACTATCCTCTTCCATTGAGAAACCAGCAGGTGCTCAGCCACCCAAACTTTGTATCAGAGGCACTGAGAGCTAGCACTTCTTGTTTGAATACTGTACTGCTTTCACCACTTCAAAAGCAGCAACAGGAGAGTGGAACAAACAGGCGGAGCCTACTGCAATCCGGCGGAATGCCCCCTTCCACTCTCCTCATACAGGCTGCCTGGAGAGCACAAGATATTGAGATAAAGACCACGATAACGCACAGTGTTCCACAAATGATATGTTTGTTGTGATAAAAGTCCGGGTCTCAGGTAGCCATAAGCAGATGATTTTAAAGGATTTGGTGAAGCAAAATATGTGAACCCAATAAGGACCTGGTGAACTACTCTGCTCTCCTGCCAAGCATTTTATCAACGGTGAAGTGGCCCTATTCTGTAGTTTATTTCTGTAGCCCACTTGTGGCCTTTAAGGCAAATTACTTCTGATTCTGGATTCAGGATAGCATGTACAGATATTCAGATCTATGTGTGTTAATTTTTCAGACACATTGGATGGCGGTGGGGGTTCATAAATACATGTTATTTAAGTCATCACATATCAATTGATGGAGAACTATATATATTTTTTCAAGACAGAGCCTTTCCAAAGGCTGCTTCCAGCCAAGGGATTCCCTCTTCTATGGGTTACCATGCTGCCCCCCTCCCTGCTGTTGTTCCATCAGCAGGCCAGAGACCTCTAGTGAGTAGATTGCTTCTGTGAATGTTTTTTAATGGCAGAGTAGTCTTTTTTAATCTTTGAAACTTGCAACCTTTAAAAGGAATTTAACTTACTGCTTTTAAATATCTATATTAAATTATTTCATTAAATGTTTTATGTGTTGGGCTTGAAAATTATTTAGAAGCTGCTTTGAGTCCCCTTGGATGAAAAGTAGGGTGCTGAATGAATGAATGAAACATTTTGCAACCAGGCTGGGACGTCCAGCTTGCAAATCACTGCACAGGATGCAATACCAGCCCAGTGTGTGTGTGTGTGTGCTGTGTCATTGTAGTAGTGACGGACTCTTCATGACGTCAGGAAGAAAAACTTCCAGAACACAGCCAAACAACATGAAAAACTCACAATAGCTATCAGATCCGGCAGAAAGCCTTTGAGAATACAAAGACACAGTTACAATTAAGATACAATTAATACAATTAAAAGGTCTTATAAAACATATTTAAAACAGCCATTAACAGAACCATTCACATATAGCAAATGCCTCATCCATGAGAATTTAAAGATGAAATCTAGAGATGAAAAATCCCCCGATTTCGGTGGTTAGACTACACATTGAGGGTTGCCTTATACACAGTGTAATTTTGGGTTGGAAAAGTGTGTGTGTGTGTGTGTGTGTGTGTGTGTGTGTGTGTGTGTGTGTGGTGGTGGTGGTGGGTCGTCTTATGAATGAGAGGAAGAAGAAAAAGAGTTTAACCCCCTGCAAGCGAATGAATCAGGTTTCCATGACCGCTGGAAAAGCGGTGCTTCCTTTGCCCGTCGGGGGCACGCGGGGAGACCAGTGGGCCTACGATTCCCAGCTTTCCGCGGGCGAGGGAGGGCGTGGATAAGCCCCATAGTAGTAGGATGATGATGAAGAGGAGGAGGAGGAGGCGGCGGCTGGCTGGCTGGTTGCCGAGAGGGGGCTTTGTGCTGCGGTGCGCATTTGTGTCTGTCTGGCTCGGCGGCGGCGGCGGGGCTTTTGTAGGCGCTGCGCTCGCTGCGCGCGGCGAGGCGAGGCGAGGCGGCGAGAGCCGGGGCTGCTGCCTTCGGGAGGACCGCTCCGCCCCGGCCATGCGGCTCCCCGTCAGGAGGAGTGCTGGGCGCGGACAGGGCGCAACATGCACCGGCTAAGAGCCGCCCGGCCGCGACACCCCTCTAGAAGAAAGGGAGCCCGATTGTGCTGGGGAAGAGGAGCAGCAGCAGGAGGAGAGCGAGCGTCAAGGGGGCAGCCGATCACTTCCACGGCCAGTCCTAGAGGGAGACGTAGATCTGTGCCACTCGCCTCCCCCTGGCTCTGATTTTTCTTCTTGAGGGTGGGGTGGGGGAGGCGGAGGGTGTGTGTTTGTGTGTGTGTGTGTGTGCGAGCCAGCCAGCCAAAGAGCCAGGCAGCGAGAGTTGGGCTGGCGGCAGCAAGGAAGGAGAGGAGATCGGGGGCGGCGTTGCGGCGGGGCCGGGCGGCAGGGAAGGCAGGACGGAGGAGCCGGCGACCCCCGCGGCGTGGCGGTAGCGGCGGCCGGTGCCCGCAGTCGGAGCGCGCGGTGGACGCGGCGGCGGCGCCCCCCGCCCGGCCCTCTTCCCGGTGGAAGGGCCACCACCGCCATGGGCAACGCGGGGAGCATGGACTCACAGCAGACGGACTTCAGGGCGCACAATATGCCGCTCAAGCTGCCCATGCCCGAGCCCGGAGAGCTGGAGGAACGATTCGCCGTGGTCTTGGTGAGTGCACGCAAGAGGGAACGGGCAGCGAGGCGGCGGCGGTGCAGGAGGCGTGGGGGAGGGGAGGGGAAGATCAGGCTTCTCCTGCCTTCTCCCCCTCCCCCCAATTCACAGATCCCGATGGAGGCGGAGAGGGGGGGATTGCCTCGGCACCCTTTCTCTCTGCGCCTCCTCCGCTGGGCTGGTGGTGGACGGACACAAAAGGGGCGCACGAAGGGGACAGAAAAGAGGCGTGGGAGCCCCTGTCCTGCCGCGATGCCTCGAGTCTCTCTCTCGATCGCTGGCTATCCTCTTGGCTCCCCCCACACACACACACACAGACAGAGGAAAGGGGCGCTCGCCACTCGGGAGTGAAGCGACGGCTCGGGGGGGGGGGGCAGCTGATCCATTGTTCCAAGGGGGCAGCGGGGCTCTTAGCGGCTGCTGTTGTTGCTTCGGGACGACGGAGTGTGCGCGCAGCGGGAATTGCGGGCGGGCGTGGGGGGGGGGGGCGCCGGAGAAAGCGGCGAGGTTCACGGCACGGGCTTTCCTCCTGCCCGCCCTGCCCTCCCCCCCCTTCGATCGAACCGGATTGCCCCCCCCTCCCCTCTCCTCTCCTCTCCTCTCCTGGAAGCGACCGAGGCGGCGCCTGCAGCAGCTAGCTCTCTCTCTGTGTCCACCTCCCCCCCCCCAGCCCCGCGTCCTTTTGTGACTCGGAATCCCAGGGAGACATTCAGGCTCCGGTTAAAGTTCCTGGCGTGCAGGCGGCCATTCAGTCGCTGCCGCGGCCACGGCCGCCGGGGCTGCTCCCGGAACGAGGGCTTTCTGCATCTCACGGGCGACCGGGGGGTGGGTGGGTTGGGGGAAGAGACGGAAAACCCGGAGAAGGCCGGCGGGGGTGTGTGTGGCCGGCGAGGAGGGGGTGGGTGGCGAGAGAGAGAGAGAGAGAGAGAAGAAATCGCAGCCCTCGAATAAAGTTGGAAACCGCGTGCTTTGTACTTTCCTGGAGGGTTCGGTCTGCTACAGCCCGATCCTGGAGTAACTCATTCAGTTGGTTGAGGAAGCCTCATCGGTTTCAGTTTTATTTGTGCTGAATATTTCGCTCCTTTAACTGGGATGGGGCGCTGGAAAGCCATTTCCTATGGTGGGGGCTTCTCTTCTTGACTTCTTCCGCGATTTAATACCACTTGCCTCATGGCAGCTGTGTCCACATTTTCCGTGGCCAGCTGCAAAGCTTTAAGGTCGGTGAGATCAAGAAGGCGTGGTGTCTCTCCCCCCCCCCACACACACACTTCCTCGCTTGAGTAAAAAGCTTTGGGACGTTTGGGTCATGTGTGCTTTACCAGAAACTGGAGTCAAGGTTTGGTTTTCCTTCTGGAGAGGTAGTGCAGGCAGACCAGCAGGGTTTCGACCTGTGATAGATTCCTTAGATACCATTTTACTGAAATATGATCATTCTGTTTTCCATAATGTGCTTTTATGGATGTCACCAGTATTTCATCAGAAGGAAATAGACCTCCTTAGTGATGGTTTTTCTGTATGCTTGGGTTTATTTATTTATTTATATTGAGTAGAGCCATTCTGCATGGCTACACATAAATGTGCAAGTGACCTGTGAATTCTTAAGCGAAGAAGCACACTTTCATAGTTCAGCAGGAGCTTCTTCAGTTGACAGTTTGCCCGCTCTTAAGAACTGAAGAAATATTTTAGAGTCTGAATAAGTTCTTTTCAGAGGCTTCGGGCATGAGCTTTTTATAACTGTTGCAACACAAGCTTCAGTTTTTTTACCTTTGGCATAATTTATTATAGACACCGGCTTCTGCAGGTATCACACCTTTTAAAAACCAAATGTTAGTTCATTTCTAGCCAGAAGCAATGATGTGTTTTGAAAGAAGCAGGCGGGATTGCATTTTCTCTTCGTTTGTACTTGCAGCGTCCCTAATTATGCAATTGTATCCTGCTAGATGGAGTCTGCAATAATAAAGTATGCAAAGAAAGTAGCAATTAAGCACACAGTGAATGTAATTAATGTGAGTGAAAGCAATGTTCAAGTTATTTCTCTTACATGACTTTACTGCCTCTTTTAGTAATTATCTGTTCTTCCACTACTGCTGTTCTTGGTCAAGAAATTGACCATGTGTGCAGGCCTAGTGCATAGATTGATTAGTTTATTCATCAGGTTGGAAGGCAATGACCATGGTGTGTGATTTATTCTTGATGAATCACTTCCCTGTTTTACACATGTCTGCATCAGAGTGGTTTTTACTGGCTTTGTGGTGGGTTTCCCCATTCCTGAACATATTACTTTTGTTTATTTATTTATTAACTTTATATCTTGTATTTGCATTAATAAACATGGTGTGTATGACTCTCTGCCTCACTTTATTCTCGTAGCTGATCTGTGAAGTGTGTCGGGTTGCAGGAAAGAATTACTCAGCCCAGGTTGCTTAGTGAGTTTTGTAGAGTAGTAGGAACCAGAATCTGGACCTCCCTACTCTGACCTTCTAGCCCAGTGGTCCCTAGGTATTCCTAGACTGCAACCCCCCTGAAGCTTTCACCACTACCCATGCTGTCCAAGATTTCTGGGAGTTCTTATTCAAGAACATCAGGGGACCCAAGTTTGGGAACTAAGGTTCTTCCTGCCACACCACCTGCTCTTCAGCTGTGTTGGCCTTTGTCATTCTGTCGAGTAGTGAATTTGTATAGCTGAGTGTCTCCCTTTGGACAGGAAATGGGATGACCCAAAAATAGCTTAGCGGGTTCTTCCTGCTGCTTACCTAGGCATCAACAAGTAATGAGTAACCATACTTGGGTCCTTTTCCAAGGAGAAAGGCTGGTGTAAAAATACTCTAAAATAAATAAATAAATAAATAGTAGCAGTGAATAGCAGCAACTGTAGTAGGGTTTTTTCTTCTTTTCTTAATCTAAACTGCCTGACAGAAGCCCGAGAAGTTCAGGAAGCTGCGCAGTTCTGATGGCTGTAGATCTTTGGGACTGAGGGGTGAGAGAGATGGTCTTAAGAAGCTAGAAGTCAGACGAACTCACTGTTTGTAAACTGAAGAAGTTGACCTGTGTTCAAACAAATCCCCCCCAATTCAAATGAAGGATAGGAGAAGGGAGGGAAAAGGTCTTGACAGTTTAATTGTAGGTATCCTAGAGGAGGGAGGTGTTAAAATTTGCGAGATGCCTAGTTCTGCACCTACGTACACTTCATCCCTGTAGATTTCAGAAGGACAAGCCAGGGAAAAGGACCTCTTCCCTTCCCGCCATAACCACATCTCTCACCCTCTGCTCCACTATGAAGCTAGGAATCCTCAGCACCATAGAGCACGGCAACGTTCTAGTGATGCCCCGGTTGGTGTTGGGGAAGGGGTGTCTGTTACCTATCTCTCAGCCTTGAACCTTTTGCACAGTCAGGAGGTATGCAAGCAAGAATCCCTTATACAGGTGAAACTCGAAAAATTAGAATATCGTGCAAATGTTCATTGATTTCAGTAAGTCAACTCAAAAGGTGAAACTCATTACATGCAAAGCAAGATGTCAAGCCTTACTTTGTTATAATTTTGATGATTCTGGCGTACAGCATATGAAAACCCAGAATTCACAATCTCAGACAATTAGAATAGTGTGAAAAGGGTCAATATTCTGAGCCTAGAGTGTCCCACTCTAATCCGCTAATGAATCCATAACACCTGCAAAGGGTTCCTGAGCCTTTAAATGGTCTCTCTGGCTGGTTCAGTAGGAATCACAATCATGGGAAAGACTGCTGACCTGACAATTGTGCAGAATGCCATCATTGACACCCTCCATAAGTAGAGAAAGCCCCAAAAGGTACAGATTGCAAAAGAAGTGGGATGTTCCCAAAGTGTATCAAAGCACCTCAATAGAAAGTTATGTGGAAGGGAAAAGTATGGAAGAAAAAGGAGCACAAGCAGCAGGGAAAAGTGCAGCCTGGAGAGGATTATCAGTAAAAGGCCATTCAAAAGTGTTGGGGACTTTCACAAGGAATGAACTGAGGCTGGAATTAGTGCATCAAGAGCCACCACACAGAGACGGATCTTGGACATGGGCTTCAGATGTCGTATTCCTCTTGTCAAGCAGCTCCTGAACACTGTTGCTCAGTGGTTCAAAGTCCTCTTTTCTGATGAGAGCAACTTTTGCATCTCATTTGGGAACCAAGGACCCAGAGTCTGGAGGAAGACTGGAGAGGCACACAATGCACAATGCTTGAAGTCCAGTGTGAAGCTTCCACGGTCTGTGTTGATTTGGGGAGCCATGTTATCTGCTGGTGTTGGTCCACTGTGTTTCATTAAGTCCAGGTTCAACGTAGCTGTCTACCAGGAGATTTTGGAGCACTTCATGCTTCCTTCCACAGACAAGATTTATTGGGATGCTGACTTCATTTTCCAGCAGAACTTGGCACCTGCCCACACTGCCAAAAGTACCAAAACCTAGTTCAATGACCATGCGATTATTGTGCTTGATTGGCCAGCAAACTCGCCTGACCTGAATCCCATGGAGAATCTATGGGGCATTGCCAAGAGAAAGATGAAGGACATGAGACCAAGCAATGCATTGGAGCTAAAGGCCGCTATTGAATTATCCTGGTCTTCCATAACACCTCAACAGTGCCACAGAATGGTAGCATCCATGCCACGCATTGCAGCAGTAATTGATGCAAACGGAGCCCAAACCAAGTACTTAGTACATATGCATGCTTATTCTTTTCAGAGGTCTATTGTTCTATTTCCAATCTTTGTGTTATTGATGTCATGAAATAGTGTAATTTTCTGAGATTGTGAATTTGGGGTTTTCATAGACGGTATGCCAGAATCATCACAGTTATACCAAAGTAAGGCTTGACATATCTCGTCTTGCATGTAATGAGTCTATCTCTTATATTAGTTTCTCCTTTTGAGTTGACGTACTGAAATAAATGAACATTTGCACGATACTCTAATTTGTCAAGTTTCACTTGTACAGTTGTGAGCCGGTGGAGGAGAAACATGTCCCTGGTAGTTGTGCTACAAAACCTTGTAAAGAGATGACTGACACGCACCTGCCTATTTGAGGGAGGCACTTTTCATCACCCGCTTTAAAGGCGGCAGCGGTGGTGGTGGTGGTGGTGGTGAACAAATCCTTTAACAACCTACTAGCCTGTTCTTTGCATGAGCATGTAATTAGCGTTACCCAAGAGCTAGCAGCATTTAGGGACAGTGGGATGCTGGGTGGACCCTTGAAGCCATTCCTGCCTCGATATCCAGAGAGGTTTGGAAAGGGAAAAGTTGTGGTGGGAAGTTAACTGAGGGCTGTTTAGGTCTAAAATCTTGCCTTCAGTAATCGGCTTTCCTTTCTCTCTCTTGTGCCTGTCAAGTTATTTTTGGCTTCCGTCTATTATTACCATTTTTGTATTCAATAAATTTGATACTTGCTTTCTTCTTTTGGACTAGGGATCTAAATTTTAGCAGTTAGGCTTTTGCTACATTGTTTCCTGAGAATTTTATTCCTGTTTTGTCTGTTTTTATTATGGTTCCTGTTGGCTGCCCAGAATAATTCCTTTGCCACAAGTTGGGTGGAGTAAAATATAATTAAAATAACTAAATTCTCAATGGGTTGAAGATGCAGCAGATCAGTAAAACACAGCCCAAGAGCCTTGCCTTAAAACCTGTCTTTGTCAATATGTCATGTCTTCCATTCTTAGACTTCCTAGTTTGAGAGAGAGAGAGAGAGAGAGAGAGAGAAGCCATGCGATTAAAATAGTTCAGAAGAGGCATTTCTAAATATACTGGGAGAAAATGGGCCTGCCCTAAACCCATCCCCTGCTTGAAATGCATTGTGAATCTAGACTGATATGTGCAATTATTAACATCTGCTCATTCTTGACTATCTTCTGTCCCTTTGACACCTACCTTCTGAGTGTACATATTTTTATTTTGATATACAGTACTGTTTTTTCCTTACCTGCACTTGTAGGGAAAGAAAGGTGGAGGTGCAAAGTGCACTGTAGGAAAACAAAAACTTCATTCATATTACTCTTGACTGTCCCATAAAAATATGACTTTTGTTTTTTTTAAAAAAATATACACTCATAGAGTCTACCTTTGGGTTAATGTGCCCAAAGATGCCTTAAAATATGATTTTAAGCATTTATATTGAGGGAACGCAGCTCCAGATGTTCTTGGGGTGCCGTTCTTCATTAGCAGCAAGTGCCACAGGTGATGGTGAGAGCTAATCAGAGCTGCAACCCATCAGCATCTGTAGGGCCTCCTCCCATCCTATGCTGATACTGGTAATGCTGCTGTCTTTAGGGAATTTCACTGGTGTGTGTCTTTGCTGAGGAGCAGCAGGATGGTGCAGTGACGGTTGACTGTAGGAGACAATCCAGCAGCACAAGTTCCCTCACATGACTTAGAGGAGAGCTGCCCTCTGCAGGGTTTTCCATGTCTGTGTCCAAAACAAATGGCTTTACCCAGGGGATTGGTGTCCAGAAGAGAAGTTGGGAGAAGTCTCGTGGTTGACTATGCAAACAAAAACACATATGCAAAAACACAAATGAAGCGCCTCCTCCTGATCGCAAAAAAACAAAACAAAAAAACAAAACAAAACAAAAATAAAAAACCCACAAAGAAAGTGTCCCCTTTCCCTCCCAGGTGTAACCTCCCCAAGCAAAGCACCCCTTCCCTCTGGTGCGGGGCTCCTGATCACAAAAAACAAACAAACAAAAGAACACGCCCCCCCAACAAAGGCAAATGCTTTGAGCATGCTCAACAAGTGCCCCCAACATGGTGGTGCCCATGCGGAAAGTCTTAACATGGCCACCGCCACCCATGCCATTCAGAGGATTTTTAACAAATTATATAATTTTAAAATACTATTACAGGACGATGGTGGGAAAGATGCCTAAAAAACGGGATTTCCCGGCTAATACGGGAGACTTGACAGGTATAAGTTCCGCTCCTCATCTGAAAGCTGGTGCTGCACAGCTTTTTAGCGGACATCAGTGGTGTAACCATGTGTAGCTTCATGACTGACAAGATCCACTGATATATTAGGGCCGGCCACTAGTGCATAAGGGTTCCTGGAATTGTGGTGTTAAGCACAGGGAAGCAGCACACCTGAGCAGAAGATGCTGATGGCGGTGAGGAGGAAGAAGAATTTTCTTATCTGCCTTGTGCTGTCAAGGACAGTTGATTGCCTCTAGGTGCAAAGGAAAGTGCTAGCATGTCGCCTGTGTGCCAGCTAAGGACTAAGGTGGCTGTGGTGGAAGCTATGGTGGATTTAGACTTGCATGGATAGGGAGGAAATTTTGACTCAAGTAGTTAAGCATCTTGGTCTGTCTTTGCATATTGTCCTATCGGTAGACTTACGAGTATGTCACATGGATGTGGTGGACTACTCCACGTTGGGTTAATGTGAATTTTCTTGAAGAAGAACCCTTCTTCAACAATGTCTGTTTTGCGAGTCAGCTTTAAAGTAACGAATAAACATGAAGCCATCCAGCAGTCATTTTCATTTCCTCTGTGTGTTTCTGTACTATATGTAGTTGAAATGTCAAAGCCCTACGTCAGTGGTTCTCAACCTGTAGGTCCCCAGATGTTCCTGGACTGCAACTCTCAAACGCCTTCATCACTAGCTGAGCTGGACAGGATTTCTGGGGACCCATAGATTGAGAACCACTGTCCTACGTCTTGTTGGTAAAGGAGGTGAAGTAAGGGATTTGGTTTTTGGGGCCACGAGCCGAGCTTCTTGGAAGATGGACTGCTAATGAGAGATGGCTTGCATTTCACAAAGACCAGTAAGAATGTGTTTGGCCACAGCATGAAGAACTTCAACAGGAAGGCGTCGTCCTTTCCCTGGCTTAGAGCCAGTTGTAGCAACTCTGCAGTGATGGAACAGCCCCTCCCCACATTTCCAACTTGCCCCATCGTCTTCATTATGGCTTGAAGACTGGGCACCAAAAATGGGTCCTGGAACTAGGCCCTAGCGATACCCCTCTAAAACAAAGCCTGTTGTACACTCAGTTCGTTAGTGGCTTCTAAAACATTGAACATTTACTTAAAACGGATTACAAGTCATTAGGCGTTGCATCTCTGGTGCCAGTTTGTGGGCACTTAGCACCCAATATAGAAACTTCTCCAAAATAGTTTTCTTTTCCTTACCTAACCCTCCTGCTTGAGGTGACTAAAGCAAACCGATGAAAAGAGTTTTCCAAAGCAAAACTAACTGAACACAGACTTAGTTCACTACAATTAAATGTTGGGACAAACATAATAATAATACTAATTTAAAAGTGCTTGGGGAAAAAACAAGCACCAAAATTTCACTCTGAAATAGAACTCCTCCAGGATCCCCATATCCCTTTTGCCACACGAGATAAAGATTCTTGCGTGGCTGACATCTTCTGGTGCTTAGAAATCCTGTAACAATTGACAGTTAGAAGCCAGGAGTAGGCCGCGTTCCTTTCTAGCTCCCAACAGACTTAAATTACTCTGCAGCAAAGGTGGCCTTTTGCAGACCTCACTAACGTTAAAGAAAATACAACTGCCGTCTCTTGGGAAAGGATATGTTCAAGTTTGCCCCATTGCATTAAAATAGAAGGAAAGGAAAGGTAAAGGTCTACCCAAGTGGGATGGACATTGTGAATCAGTCATAGGGTCATGCAATAGAACCATGAACTTGGAAGGGGACTACAGGGTCAGCAAGACCTGCCTGGCAGCCATGCATTGCCCAAAGCTTTGCCATATGGCACCCACAGCCACTGATGGGTCACTACAGAGGGCCAGAACACCTGCATTCCCTCCCTACCAGCTTCCCTGGACTGTCAAGAGGCAGTTGACAAGAGGCATCCTCTAGCAGGGTGGAGCAGTATTGCTTGGTGAAGGTGGTCATCATACAGTATACTAGAAGGGCATGATGTTCAGGAAAAGATGTCATGCATGGCTTGCAGCAGCGATTCCCAACCTTTCACGTCTTACAGATTCCACCCGTCTCTTTGCCATGGCCAAGAGTTCCGTCACAACAGGAACAAAACAGAAAGACAAAGACAAAACAAAAACCTACCATTCCCCCCCCCCCTTAAAGATGGACATTTATATAGCCACATGTATTTTCTAATTATCGTATACAGTATTTCGCTCCATAAGACACACCGGAACATAAGATGCATCTAGTTTTTAGAGGCATGTATGTGTGAAAAAATTCACACATACATCTTGTGGTCCTGGCATACCTCCAGCCCCAGTTTACTCTCCAGCCATGCTGCTCTTATAAAGAAAGCTTTATAAAGGGAACTGATTACTTCCTGTCATGAAACTTTTTCCCTTGCTACTGGACAGACAGCTTGTAGAGACACCAGAAAGCAATCTGGATCAAATTGGAGGACAAGTTACTTTTCTGATCTACAGTTTCCAGAATCCCTGGGCAAATGCAGATAGCAATTGTGCCTGACTGGTGGATTCCAGTTGCTATCGGAGTTTTTTCAGGCACTTATCTGGAAGCACAACCAAGCGGCTCCCCTTGAAAATTTTGTTCAGACAAGAAAAGAGTAAAAGTAATGGTGACCTTGAAAGAAATGAGCTGACCTATGGTACTGCAGTCACTGCCCTAGATTTCCCAGCTACCAGCCTCAGACAGCTTACATCCCACACTGTTTATACCTTTGGTTCAGTCCACCCTCCTGCAGCCTTCACTGTGCAGGGAGTTGGAGACCAGTGTCTCCTCCACTGAGTCCCTATCCAGCACCACGTCCAAGGTCATGCATGAGAATCATTATATGAAAACAATATGCTAAATCCGTTTAATTATTCTGTATAGGGGAGTGCTGAATACATTAACCCTCCTACGCCTAGATTGGAAAATTAGAATGGGACACTTGTTCCTGATTGTGCAGCGGAATAGTACGCATTCTTTCTCCTTTCCCTGCAAATACTCAGTAAGTCTCCGCAGATGCTTAGAGTGAAATACCAGAAGAAGAACGGGACGAGTAAAATAAAAGGCCCATGTGACAAAAACAGTGTGGAGGCTGTGCATCTTATTAAAATAAATAAATAGCAGTCGCAAGCGTAACCATCAAACACATATTGTACTTCCTTCTTCAAAATATGTTGTTCGGTGTCCCTCTGAGGCCCCCCACAGAACTGTCATTTGCACAGGGAAAGAACAGAGCCGAAGGACTAGAAAAGAGGGATGTTTCGTGTTAGAATTGCAGCCGTCATGTGAGCCCGGCATCACATGATGCCAGCAACAGCTTGTTTGACTACAGCCCTCCCTGCAGACGCACCCCCTCCCTCCTGCTCCATGCGTCCTCCTCTATATAAACAGAGAAGATATTCACAAAGAAAGAAGAGACCACCCTGAGGGAAGTACTGGAGCTTCAGCAGCTGCCTTCAAGCATCCCAGCCAGTAGGCCTGTGGACACAGCTGAGAGGATGCAAGGACAGCTTTGGTTGCCCTGCAAGATGACCTAATCCGGGCAGCCGACAGGGGTTGCTCTACCCTGTTGGTTCTCCTGGATTTGTCAGCGGCCTTTGACACCGTCGACCACGGTATCCTGTTGGATCGGCTCACCAAGGAGGCACTGCTCGCAGTTGGCTCCGATCCTTCCTGGAGGGCTGTCCACAGTACGTTCTGCATGGGGGGGAGTTGTCGGCTCCTTGGATACTCCCCTGTGGGGTTCCACAGGGGTCGTCGCTGTCCCCTATGCTGTTCAACATCTACGTAAGGCCGCTGGCTGGGGTCATTAGGAGATTTGGAGTCTGCTGTCATCAGTACGCTGATGACACACAGCTCTATCTCTCCTTTTCCACATCTGCAGTGGAAGCTGTGAGGATCCTTGATGAATGCCTGGACGCCGTCCTGGCCTGGACCGGGGTGAACAGGCTTAAGCTCAACCCCGAGAAGACGGAGGTTATATTCTTTGGGAGTTCACCATCTGGGTACGGTGGCCCTCTTCCACAGCTGGGGGGGGGGGTTCCCTCCAGCCTGTGGAGAGGGTGCAGAATCTGGGCGTGGTTCTGGACCCGGCGCTGACCATGGAGGCTCAGGTGGCGTCGGTGACCAGGGCCGCCTATTTCCATCTTCGCCAGATCGCCCAGATCCGCCCGTACCTGGATGTTGACTCTCTGAGAACAGTGGTCCGAGCACTGGTGATCTCGAGGCTGGACTACTGTAACACGCTCTACATGGGGTTGCCCTTGACTCTTCTCCGGCGTCTGCAGCGGGTACAGAATGCGGCAGCCAGGCTGGTGGTTGGTGTGCATCGTTATGACCATATCACCCCAGTCCTGGCTCGCCTGCACTGGTTGCCCGTTGCAGCCTGGATTAGATTCAAGGTCTTGGTTTTAGTTTATAAAACCCTTCATGGCTTGGGACCGGACTACCTGACAGAGCGTATCGTCCAGCGATCCATCTCGGCCCGTCCAGTTCGGCAGGTGCGAGCACACTCGCTTCGGGTTGCCACCCCTCGAGAGGCCCGGAAGACGGTTACCCAGAACCGGGCCTTCTCTGTGGCAGCCCCGTCCATATGGAATTCCATCCCTAGCGAAGTGCGCTCTGCAGAGTCCCTGCAGGCCTTTCGGAAATCTTTAAAAACCTTTTTATTTCGAGAGGCCTTTGGCGAATCTTAATTTTTTTTCCCGCCATCGTTACTATTATCTTACTGATTGCTGACTATTGGTGCCTCCAATTTTAATTGTTAGGATTTACGTCTTTGACGTGCTGGGATGCACTCGGAGGCACTAGGATTTTATATTTCACTCTTGTTTTAAATTGTCATATTAGTGGTTTTGTTGGATTTTGTGATACTTGTTCTATGTTGGACGCTTTGTTAGCCGCTTAGAGTCCTACTCTGGAGATAAGCGGGATACAAATATAACAATAAATAAATAAATAAATAAGGGCAGATCCAGTCCTTCACCAGGCTCCCACCTCAACAGTGCTAAAAGGAGAAGGAAAGCGGAGCCATGGCCCAGAGACTAGGACGCGGGGCAATGGTCTCAAACTACAGGAAAAGAGATTCAATTTAAAGATTAAAAAGAGCTTCATGACAGTTAGAGCTGTTCGGCAGTGGGATATGCTGCCACAGAGGGTGGTTTGTTTGTTTCTCTCCCCCCCCCCCCAATCTTCTTGGCTTTCCTTTAACAATCTTTTCTTTCAGCCACAGAATTGGTGGCGTGGACTTCTGTTTTCCAGTCAAGCTACCACACATAGGTTGGGTTTTGAGGCCCCTGCCCACTGGGCCCTATCTGGGCCTGCCCTGTGTCAGGTTGGTTCCATCCATGGAAGTGATAGGGGATCAGACCCTGTATCCTCCTCGAGGCATCATCCACAAATGAAGACATTTTAGGTGTTATCAGTGTGAAATGGCAGTGGCCTTTTAGAGCAGAACACATTCGTATTTTTACCAGAACGATGGTGTAAAAGTCCCTCTGCATCCAGTTCTTTCTGATTATTGGACCAGTAAATTGAAATAAAGTGATTCCTTGGGCAGATTAAATCTAGGACCTTTAACCTACACACACAGAGACTCCATCTTTGCCAAGAAAAGTAGCGCTCTGCCTTTTACAGGCTGTCTTCTGGCCTGGTATCAACTGGCCCTGCTTTGCTCCCCTGATTGGTTGGGATGGAGTTAACATAGGGCAAGAGCTCTTTCTGAACATATTTTCCTTGGAATAAGTCTGAGTGAGATGACTGAGTTCTACTTCAGTTTGTGTATTGCTACATTGGGTCGGTTTCCGTGAACTTGAAAAGATGTTTTTAAGCTTGCATGAATAGGAAACAGTACATTTGTGACAGCACGTGAATTAAAACGCTATAGAAGTTTGTGGACTGCAGCTGTAAAAGGAATGCTAGCCAAACGTTCAAACATGTAGTCTTGTGATATATATGCATGTATGTATTGATAGCATAGCAGATAATTGATTTAATTCATGGCAGCTTTACTGGCAAAGGTATGAACTCATTCTGTCAAGCTCCATGCATCATTTGCTGGCCTCGAAATAGCCTGGAAGAAAGTTATATGCTTGGCTTTGAAAAGGACTCCAGTGAAAAGGGATGATTTTATGGGTCGAGGGATAAATCTATGCATGGCAAATTCATCTTGGAAGCACACATTTTGATCCTGTGTCACAGTTACGTGATGACTTTTGGGGAGCAGTTGTCTCCTTTAAGTGATTAAATGATCCTCTTAGTGTTGCCATTCTTAAGGGGGGGAACAGGGGCATAGGGCTCTCTGGGGGGGCCCTGGCACATTTGAGAGGGGTCACAGACTGCGATCAATTCTTCACTCAGCGCCTTGTAAGGTTCGTTATACAAATTACACAATCCTGATTCTGCCTATAGTCCTTTCATATCAATTTATGGCCAGGACCAAAAAAAAGTTGAGTGGGGCTGCTCTCAGTGGCCCAAAAGACTTGAAACATGAAACACATACATTTTCCCACGTATAGATAGAAAAGTGCTTTAGGTGTGTGTGTGTGAAAGAGAGAGAGAGAGAGAGAGAGAGAGAATCCTGAGCAAGAACATATTTAGAAGGGAAAAGATTAAGCTTGCTGCTTTCTAAACAAACATGACTCTTGTACCTGCTTTAGCATTTTCACACTAATATAAAAGTCAGAAGTGTCTCTTTAGGTAAGGGTGGTTGTTAAAGAAGCACTGTTCCTGTGTTTCTCCTGTTTCTTCCTTGCGTTATTCTTCCTTTCTCCGATGGATTGGATTTCCTTCCGTGTCAAGCAGTTGAATTGACTTTATGGGAAGGAGATTCAACAAGGCTTATTAAGTTCTCTTCAACGGATGTGTGGGGAAACAAATCAACGTTGCTTCCTCTCCTCTCCTTCCCTCCTCCCTCTGTCCCTCTCTCTTTCTCTTTCTGTTTGCAAACCATTCCCACCAAAAAATTGTGGTGTGAGCAAATGCAGAAGCATTCTATAGGGTGGATCTGCAAAGAAGAAGGGAACAGAAACAGGAGAAAACGAAAGTCATGACCAGAGCTCTACACCAGCTCTTGTGCCTTTTTTAAAAAGATCTACTTAGAGTCTCTGTTTTTGTTCATTTAGGATCTCTCACTTACCAAGTACTGTAAGAAGCTGCTATCTTTTGCAGTTGAACACTGAATTAGATGGGATAAAAATAATCTTCACTTCAGCAATATTATTTCAACATTTTAAAAGGCCTGTATATGTGATGTGTTCGCTGATCTGTGTAAATGAGTGATGGTGAACCTTTTAGAGACCGAGTGCCCAAAATGCGATTCAAAACCCACTAATTTTTTTGCAAAGTGCCAATACAGCAATATAACCTGAATACAGCTGGCAGTGAAGGGGTGATGTCAGGTGCCCACAGAAAGGGCTCATGTGGTTAACCCCGTGTCTGCCACACTGGCCTGCAATGTACACCAGGTGGAATAGCAAATAAAGATCTGTGCCCTGGGAGTGGTAACCAAAATAGATTGCATGAGTGATTCTTTGCACTCAGGCCCTGTGGCCACCATCAGGTGTACTGACAAAGAGACTGTGTACAGCCCCACCATGCTTGATGAGCAGTTCTATGTCACTCACTAAAAACAAACATGTGGATGTTTGTCTTGCTGGATTAGATTGGCCATCTGCAAACAGTTGCTTTTAAGTAATCTTTAGCCCTTTGGCTGTTTGTTTCTCTTTCTTTAAAAGAGAAAAGAAGTCAGATAGCATAGAAGGTAGCCACAAAATGACTTCTTAGCTGGGATGTTGTTATTTCCAGCCATTTTGGGGATTTCTCTGACAGTCTCAGCTAGGGATGGGCACCGTACAAAACAAAAGACACACTTTCATCGTTTTGTTAGCTGATGAAATGAAACAAAATGGGGAAGCAGCATTTTGTTACAAACAAAACAAAACACAATTTCCCCCTCTAGAACAAAAAGATTCATTCTAAAGGAAATGGCAGGGCAGCTTCCTCAAACTCTTTCCTGAAAGCCCCAGAAATTTGGAAAGATTTGGGGGTCAGGAGCTGAGTTAGGAAGCTCCAAAGGAGGTGCCCCTAGAAAAAACCTTCTAATTGGAATCAGAAGCTAATTGGGCCAGCAATAGCGCCGCTGCCGGTTCCCATATGATTCCTATTAGGGGTACCCCCTTTGGCGCTTCATAACTTACCCCCCTTACCACTAAATGTTTCCAAATTTCAGGGGGTTCTCTAAAATCGCTTTCTGAACGTATCTCTGCTACTTTGGTACCCTAAGGTAAGTAATTTTTGAGTGCATATTCTTTTTAAAATATGCACTCAATTTGTTTTAAAATACTGTATGCAATCAAAATTTATTTACCTTGGGGCTGCAAAGTAGCAGGGGTACCTTCCCAAAGTGATTTAGGGACCCCCCCCCCACAGAACCCCTACCTGTCAAAAAGCCCTAGCTGGTAGGTGGGGGAAGGGCAAAAGGCAGAAAGGAGCAGGGGTTTTCCCCCTCATTGTCCCTTTCTGCCTTTTGCCCCTCCTCCAGCTTCCCAGCTGGGGCTTTTTGACAGGTTGGAGTGTGGGGGGAGGGGTGCCTCACCTCTCCAAACCCTGAGCTGTCAAACTGGGATCACAAGGAAGAAGGAAGGAAGCAGTGGTAAATTGAAGCTCTGTTTGAATTTACCTCTGCCTCCTTCCTTCTCCTATGATCCTCCTCCTCCTACTGGTAGGGAGGTTTTCTGGACAGGGACAGCTGTGGGCAGTGGGGGCTAGCCCCATTGCCCACATCACTCCCTGTCCATTACACTTCCTTCGGAGGAGGGGGTAGCAGGGCAGAAAGGAGCAGTCAGGCAGGGAATTTACTTCTGCCCGGCCCCTCCTTTCTTCCTACCCCCCCACCTCCCAGCTGGGATTTAGTTGTCAAAATCAGCTGGGAGATGGAGGGGAAGAGGCTTTTGAATTCCCCATGCACCATCTAGAGTGCTGGTACCATGGGGAATTCATTTTGTTTTTTTGTACGTAACGATTTCTTTTGAAAAAAAAAGTTACTTACGATACGAAATGAAACCTGGGGGGGGGGGGGTTGGACAAGACGAAATGAAACAAAACACAATTTTTCCACTTTGTGCCCATTCTTAGTCTAAGCTGCCCTTGTAAGGCATCAGGATTGTTGCTATGCTCTGAATCTCAGTCCCCTCTGTCTTTCCTTTTCATTTGTTTTTGGTTTCATTTTTAATTATTTTCATTGTCTTTGTGAAAGGGGATCTGCTATGAGGAATCACAAACACTGGGAATAACAGGGTCAAGAATGTGTTTGGCCTGCAATGAGACTAACTAAGGGGTGGGAGATGGGGAAGAAAGATCTTTAGTTTCACCTTGGAACAACCCCAGCTGTTTCCATGGCATTTCCTTGAGCCCAGCAAAATGGTTCTTGATTGCCTGTGTTCCACCTGAAGAAATGGAGAAAGGACTATGTTGGGGATGTAATGGCACCCACAGGAAGATTCTGGGTTTCCTTTTTTTAGAGATGAGAAAGGAATGGAGGAGCAAGAAGATGGCCAGAAATCTGAATGCTAGAATGGTACCCAGGATTGGATTCTGTATAAATATTGAGAACTGGCTGGTGAGACTAGACAGCCTGGCCTTTCTCTGTTGGAGATAGAAAGGTTATAGGCAGACATTGGGTCTTGGGAGCAAGATATTGGGTGAGGGGATGTAGAGTAAATAGCTGTCGATGGTACAAAAGCCATTCAGATGACCACTGCTAGATTTGATTCTGACCACCCCCCTTTTTTCATTTATAGGAGTTTGGTTTATGAGTAGTTTGGAGAGGTGGACTCAGTGCATTGTTAGCCACCTCAGGACCCATCACTTGATTGATTTCTGGAGGAAATAAGGTTGTAACTATTTCAAGCAAAACCCAAAGGAAAA